>CM077088.1:42271883-42871883 GCA_039513925.1 Platanthera zijinensis | reverse complement strand
CAGGGGATCCGACGGAAATTCTGGATGGGGAGCAAGTCTAGTTTTAATCAATGGGCTTATTGGTTATTTTATTTTATTGAGCCTCATTATATAAGAGGCCTATTGTAACCCTAAACTTTATCTTTGGATCATCTAACTAAGAAAAGGGGGCTGCTCCCTCTCCTCTATTCTCTCTTGCTTCTCCTCTCTTCCTCTAGCCGGCCCCTCCTCTAACCAGCCTTCCCCTCTTTTCCCTAGCGGTAACATTTGGTCTGACCTGCCGCTTCGCTCGCCACCGCGCCGCCGGATCTCTACATCATGACCGTCACAACCCGAAACAACGCCGCCGCCCCTCCGACATTCCGGACGACCTACGCGCCCGGGCCGACGCCCATGACGTCGACCTCTCCGAACTGCGGGCCTTCGTGTCCGCCCTCCAGGCCGCCGTCCTCACCACTGCCAACACCACCACCGCCATTCTCTCCCGCCTCGACCTACTCGCCCCCAACGCCCGCCGCTACTTCATCCACCTCCCTCCTCGGCAACCCCCCCGTTCCGCCGCTATTCGTAGCCGAGTCGCAGCCGGCAGCCCCGCTACCCCAGGTTGGCCGACCCCCCCTCGCGTTAGAGTTGCCCTCCTTTACGGGCGTCGATCCGATGGAATGGATATATAGCTAGAGCAGAACAATTCTTTGATCTCCATCTCACCGCCGACGACGACAAGGTGAGCACCGCTATTGTCGGCCTCTCCGGCTCCGCCTTGCATTGGGCGCGGTGGCTCCGCCAGGTTCAACCCCAGATTTCGTGGCCCGAGCTGAAACACGAAATGATTCAACGCTACGACGCGCGGTACTCCGGCTCCTCCTTTCCCCTCTTTTCCCTAGCGGTAACACACAAACATTCAACATAACATAACCTCAACCAAGCTCAACTATCTACAGAAACCATAACTGGGGAATTACATAACTACCCATGACATAAAATAAGAACCCCTTCACAATTCCAAGCGACCTCCAAAACTTTGGATTTGTAGAGCCAACCCTAGCTCCATCGTATTGTCGTTGTTCTGCAAGCTCAAGCGCAAGGTGAAATAAATGCTCTTGATTTTCTTCTCCTTCGCATTTCTTATTCCATTCTTTACTTCCAAGTTCATCTTTGAAAAGAGTTTTAAGGTGTTTTTGTAATTTCAGTGGCAAACAAGTGATGTCAGTTGCTACATTGTTTTATAATGATGATTTCAGTTGCTACCTTGTGATTTTGAGTTGAAAGGTGATTTTTTTTCTTCTTTGATTTCAGTTTCTAAATTGGTGATGTCATTTGCTACTATGTTTTATATTGGTGATTTCAATTGCCACCTTGTGATTTCATTTCAAAGGTAATTTTTTGTGATTTCAATTACAAAATTTATAGTTGCTATCTTGTTTTTTATTGGTGATTTCAGTTGCTACCTTGTGATTTCAGTAAGGTGAATCTGATACTGTTGTTTTGTGAAATAATTGCATGAATATCATAATAATAATTACTGAACTTTCAGACCATCTTCTGCATATGGTTTGCTTACTGTTGTCTTTCACTTCTTCATTTGGTATGTGAACTTAAGCATATGGTTATCTAAGATGTGTTTTTAAACATGTAATAAGAGAGAATCAGGAAATGTAGCTTGATGGTTGATTCCAATAGAGCGCAAGAATTGTGGTTTGCGGGCATCCATCCAGCGAAATTGCATTCAATGACGGTAGATTCGGTCGGTATAATTTCTCTATCATATGATATTTTTCATAGAATTAACTTGAGTGTAGATTGATTTAGGTTTTCCTTTTTGTGTGGATTAGGGTGCTAGTTTTCTCATGAAATATCACTCACACTTGAGGAATGATCCAAGCTCTCACAAATTGATGCTGTAAAGAATTATCACAAGTACTATTTTTCCAACAAAAAAGATTCAATTGAATGAGCTCGCACTGTTGCTATACATTTTGACTTTGTAATCATTATTCGGAGAGCCGATCCACAAACAAATAGGCCAAAGACCGGAGTTGGCAGAGATCGGATTTATTTCGTTCTCTGTCTTTTTTCGGGATGATCTCTTCTTTTTGGGTTCAGCCTTTTTATCCAAGCACAACTTTGCATTTTAAGAATGGAATCGGTCTTTCCAAGTTTGTAGAGCGAGATTCCAAAATATATTTCTTGATTGTCTCAAATTTAAAATTTGAATTTTAAATTTATGTTTACTTAAAAAGGTTTAGGCTTGCCGTTATCGTCCTATTACTAATAATACCGGACCATTTTATTCAGGGTCTCAATGACCGGTTAAACCACAAAGCCAACGAACGAGCATTTGAAAAAAGAAAAATACACGAAATAAAATGCGTAGGAAACACAATAATAAAATCCAGAAAATGCTTTGATGCACTAGGGTGCTTTGCGGGATGCATCAATTCCCCCAGAGTTAAAAGAGCTGGACCCCGACGAGAGTTCGCAAAGACTAGCAATAGAGAGATCTGGGTAGCGAATTCGCAGCTCGTCAGTGCTGATCCATGAACTGTCTGTGATCTCCCGTCCCCGCCAGGAGACCACGTTAACAATTCAAAATTACAAAAATAATTTAAAATTACAAATATATCTATATATAATTTAACAGTAAAAAAATTTACAGAAACAATATTAGATATATATAATTATAATATATATATTATATAGTTTAACAGTAAAATAACTTACAAAAAACAATTAGCCCGTGCTCGATGCTCTCGGGCGGCCTTCGGCCGCATAGAAGCGGGCTTCGCCCGCTTGCACGCAATCCACCATCTCGGCGCCGCACCCGTCACTCGCAGCCCCCCGAAGCAAAATTATTCCGATTGCGTGGCGGGTGCGGGTGCGTGTGCGGGGGGCCACGAGTGGCGGGTGCGGCGCTGAGATGGTGGATTGCGTGCAAGCGGGCGAAACCCACTTCTATGCGGTCGAAGACCGCCCGTGCGCAGGCGGGCGAAGTCCGCTTGTTGCGGCCGAAGACCGTTCGAGAGCATCGAGCACGGTCGTAGCCCGTGATAAGATGCTCGTATTAAAAAAAAAGAATGATGTTGACAATTTTATAATAAAAAAAGGGTAAAAATGAAAAAGTTAATTTTAATCAAAGGATATTAACAATTTAACATATAATATAGGAATATATACAGTATAGATATACACGTCTGCAATAGCAATTCCATACGGCCCGTTCTTATCCTATCAGTGTTTGCGGACGCTAAAATTATTGCTTCCCGTGCCGCGAAGACATAACCAGCACCACCTTAACCAGCAATATTCCTGCAATCCCCGCCACACGTGGCACGACCAACGACCACTCAACCTTAAGAATTGCAGCTCCTGCGGAACTCCGGACCGGCGGTCTCCCAGAAATACATACAATCCTAATAAAACCAGATCGGAAGGGGGGAGGGAGAAGACGCAGCGGCCAGAAAGCGAAGAAAATGGAGGGCGGCAGGAAGGTGTCGAAGGGTCAGCCGAAGTCGTCGGAGCGTAAAGATCGGCGATCTGCCACCGGAATGAGCGGCGATCCGAAGAAGGGCGGGCACGGCGGAAAGTTCACCTGGGCCGGCGACCAGCGCCACCCCGTAGAGGAGATGAAGAATGGAGCGATCGATGCGAAGGATCCCAACTTTGAGGATGTTGAGGAAGAAAAAGGCGTCGCTTCTGCTTGAGGTGTATGTGATGGTTTATGCGAAATGTTTATAGAGATTTGTGAAGCTGTTCATGGGTAATTCTCTTGATTTCACTGTGAGACTGCGAATTAAATCCCATTTGACCTAATCAGCTGTATTTTGTTTCTAGATCTGGAATTTCTTGCGGATTCTGATCTTGTTTTGATTTTCTTGCACGGTAACATGATTCAGCATGCGAATTCTGCTGATGAAAATAAATCGTTGTAAGAAAAATCCAGTCAATCTGGTTCAGTTTTGATTGAATTTTAAGAAATTTGAATGGATTGTGGATAATCTAAGCTGATTAGGGTTTAGGGTTTGAGACAATTAATCAATATTTGCACTTTTTGTTAAATTTATATCCACGAAACAAATTCTTTTCCGCAAATTAAATTTCTGATATCCGTAAATTAAAAAATTTAATGTAATAAAAAGTTTTTATTCTAAACTATTCCAAAATTCATACTATCATAAGTTAAGAACACAAAGTAAAATAACAAAATTTAACAATAAAAATATGTCAATGTTGCCTCTGTACAGTAATCTCTTCACTTTAATCTTTAAATAAAAAATTAATTTGTAAAAAATATTAAAAAATATTAAACTTGTAAATTGAACATTTATATGCTAGCAAAAACATGCAATTAAATATTTATATCTCAAATTGTTAGTAAAATTTGGATCAAAATATATTCTACTCGTCCTCTTTGTTCATTGATTTGTTTCCATGAAATTTTTCTACAAGAAATTAATAGCAGATCCGAAAATGAAAATTTAATCACATCGAGCGGAGTGAAGATTTCCATAAAAAATGAAATCGAACAATAGCTTGCGGATAGTTAAAACTGCTTTGCAATCATCTAATTTTGGAGAGAAAAAAACACCTAAAATAGAGTGCGCATAGCCAAAATTGTTTTGCGGATAACAATCATCTAATCTAATTTCAAATAATTCAATAATTTAAAAAATTCAAGAACTGATTTCAAAAAAAAATATTAGAAACAAATTTTCAGAAAAGCTTAGGCATTGACTTCGAACAAAATAAAATTTATGAACTAATTTCAAAAAGGCCCTGAAATATAGCTACTAATTTCATATTTTTGCCTAAAATTTATATACACAATTTCAATTTCATTTGGGTTTTTAGGCTCCGATTTGGCACGATGGTGGCGGTGGCAGCGGTTGTAAACGAATGGGTTAAAACGTCATTCGTTAAGGATCGTCTAACAAATATCATCTTTTTCAACATAAAAATGAATGAAGTTTCTTAGATGAACGTTAACAAATGACAATTTAACCTCCATGTTCATAACCACCACCACCCTGCCAAACAGAACTTACAAGTGGTTGTAAGATTTCATTTTGAAACTGTTATTCAATTTCCATTGCAAGATTAATTAGTTATCTAAACATGATTTTACCGTGTCGAACTTGCAAGAAATTTATGCTTCAAACATAAAATCCAAGAAATACTTTCCAACTCTTAAAAAAGGCAATGTGAAAAACAATATAATCACGAAGGACTAACACCAAAGTGGCGGATCCAAAAAAATTTGTAATATGAGACATTTTTTAAAAAATGAAATAATAAATTCATGTTAAATTATTAACATTTTAACATCATACAAAATTATATTCAATTGATTAAATTGAAAATTGCAAAAAAATAACAAAAAAAATTACACTTGCTCACGAGAAGTCTTCATTTTTTAAAAACAATTGATAGCATCATCGTCATGAACTTCCAAAAATGTCTCTCAATAAAAATAACTAGACATTCATTCAACATTTGATCATCCATACTATTGCGCAATGGAATCAATACAAACTGGAATACATTTTCCACACTTACAATAGCAACTGGAATCAATACAAACTTCAAAAGCCTATAGATTGGTTGATAAGCAACATGTTTACCAATTTCAACAAATTTCGTAGAGAGATGATCAAGATCCTTCAAATCAAAAAAACTTTTATCGCTCCTGACGGCAATGAAGTTGTCAAGTTGAAAATTTAAATTAAGCAACTCCAAACTTGAAAAATCATCAGGATAAAACTCCACAAATCTTAGTACTTTTTGTTTGTCAAAACAATCAAATGAATTAATGAGATTCAAGCAAATCATACAATAAATCAACTTCACGCTCACCTCATCAAACCGATTGATAAACTCTTTTAGTTGCAAATCAACGATTATTAAAAATATTTGAACTCGATATGTACTGATCATCCTCAAGGTATGTACTGATTATCCGTATAGAGAATATGAATATTATGTTTATCACAAAAAGCAAGATCTTATTTAATAGTGTCTCACTCTCATCCATCATCTTTTAAGCTTTACAACTGTCCTTTCATCAATTTAACAAAAGACTACAATCTTACCTTGCAAAAGCTAACAATAAAATTTTTAAATTTCCATTACTGAGTCACAAATCTTAATCCACCAAGCCGGCCCCACAATTTCATGTAAGCTCAACTAAAACATAATTAAAAGAAGAAGTAAATTGTAGCAGTTGGCAAAAATCTGAAGCTCAACTGATTTTCCTGGCCCCCGCTTGTAGCTAGCTTTTCAATTTTAAAACCAAGCTCAGTATCAGCACCTGTCCCTGTGCCCCCCCCAGTTGATCCACCCATGATACAACAGGAGGTTTAAAATGTACAAGAACAAACTACATGATTAAACGCCGATGCAAATTTTAGAGAATTTGAAGGCTTTGATCTTACCACATTTTTGTTTAAGAAAGAACATTGCTACTTTGGGTAAACCAAATTGTATATCAACTCTCTTTTTACAACATTGTTCTTCATAATTGAGCACAGGCATTGTGCTAGTTGCTTTAATAAAAGATAATAATTAGCACATCATCAGAATTATATAGGGGGCAGCATTATAGAACACTTTACTGGAAATGAAAAAGTCAGGCAATCTCCAGCTAATACAAGGTTAAAGATGAAAACCAAAAAATTGGGGTGGACACTTAACTAGGCATGCAATCCCCAATTAATATAAAACAAGAAAATTGGTAATAAATGAAATAAATTTAATTTTTTACAATTGATTGGGCCAAAAAATCAAGTTTTTTACTAAACTGGCTCGCAGTTAAATTAAAATAAATTACATTATAATAAAGGATAACTAATTTAAATGAAAAAAAAACAGAATATATTAAGCTCAAGACGCAGAATGAAGGGGAAAAAAACAATAATTTACAAACCATGTGAAACATTTTGAGGATCAGAGAGAATCCAGGTAATGAAAATCATTCAACTGCAAGCACCTGGCTACCCGAAATGCCATTACGGCCTGAGACAGAAGGCCTGCCAGCACTTTCGGTTTATCATCACTGCGGTCGGAAATCCTGCAAAACGGGTATATATTTGAGAGATTGAGAAGCAAAAAACTTAGGTTCTGTTTGAGATGGTTGTGGCGGTAGAAAAGGCGGCGGTGAAAAACTAGTGGTGGATTAGAATTGTGAGAAATGCAGCAGAAGGAGAAAATAGTAGGAATAGAAAGGAGATCTGGTGCTACGAAAACAGAAGCATGAAAAATGCAAAAAAAATCTCATTTTTGCTTTTCTGACAGCGAGGTGGTGTGGTTGGGCGGATTGCTTTTGGTGCGGCTGGGCTGAACCGCAGTTTTCTAGACAAGCCGTGTTTCGTTCGGCTGACCATCAATTGGTTTATTCACATCCACATTTTATCATTATCACCTAACGTGTGCCTGGGAACTGGTTTTCGTGCGGTCCAGACACCCGCGCCTAGGAAGGAGGAAGATCCTGTCCAGCGGAAAGCTTCTCGTCGAGCGGAATGCTTCCCATCGAGTGGTTGCCGTCATTAGTGGCGAGCCCTCTGTCCCCTTCTCTCTTTCCCTTTTCCATTTTCATGGATGGAAAAGCTGGTATTTACATCACAGATGGAAAATTGTGGACGTGTCCATTAAGGAGGATGTGAACCATGGAGGTTGTTCGTCCCAGCAGGGAGGGGTGGAGGAGCAGGCGGAGTACACGCACCACCCGAGGGTCGGCCCAAAAAGGCTGTGCGGACCTAGGACCGTCGCACTCTCTCGTTAATGTTCTCCGCACGGAAGATGTTGAGAACGCCCCTATGACATTCTTAACAGCACAAGTGGCCCAGTTGGACGAGAGGCATGCAGAAATGATGGCCTTCCTAAGGAACCACATTGTGTCACACGCTTCCAAAGGATTACCGGCACCGGACAATGAACCGCCACCCCAAATTCGCGACAAGAGAGTTGAACAAGAAAAGGACATTGAGTCCTCGCAAGAAGCCAGCACAAAACATCCCACCCGCCAGGCAAGGGCCACCGAAACTGGCCCGCTTCACCCGCGCTGGCAAGCGGGAGCCCTTGAGGATCCAGCAAGAGGAATGACCAGAGAAGAGATACGAGAGTTGTTCGAAAAGGAGTTCGTCCAAGAAAATTGACGAGCAACGCACCTCCACCCCCTATGTGAAAAATGGGTCTCCATTGGCACCAGAAGTCCTGGCACATCCAGTCCCGCCATGATTCAAGCTCCCCGACATCGAGTCCTACGACGGGATCGAAGATCCCCTTGAGCACGTAAACCCTCAGAATTTTTTTCATCGGTTCACTTCCGAAGCAGGGAGATCCCTGAGGTGGAGCAAGAACTCCTACGCGCTCTTCTGGGCGCCTTGGGGCTCTACTCCACCTTGATGAGGGAGATGGTGCTCAGCTACCCAGACCTAGTGCACCGAGTAGAAGCCCAAATTGCAGACAATGAAGAAATTGAAGTCCATCAGCGACAGTTTAAAGGAGTGATGACGAGGAAGAGAGAGGAACAAGCCCCGAGGCGCCCAGAAGAGCGCAGGGCCAACCCCCGCCAGCAAGATCGTCGCGAGAATCGGCCTCCCAGATCGTACCAAGAATAGTGCCGCTCAAGACTTCACGCACCAACGTGCTATAAGCACTCCTAAGGCAAACTAGGCTGGGGCGGGCCAGACGTCTCGACAAAACGATTGGGCCCAAGGGGCGAGCACTCGGTAAACTCAATAGATAAGCCAAGTCGCGTAGAGCATGAAAAGAAATGAATACCTCAAAAAATCATTATCATTTCATTTAGAAAGAGTTTGTGGCGAGTCTAGCCCTGACATGGCATAAGAAAAAAGAAAAGGGAAAAAAACATGATTTTAGCTCGTTGGAGGGTCCTTAGGCAAGCGGTCTGTCTCATCTCCCTCAGGCGGCGAGTATGCGTGTTCTCAGGAAGGAGAGCTCGCAACCGGAGCATAAAAATCCGGGATGAGATCCTCAGCAATGAGATCCATCCGGTCATCTCGCAGCGCGTCGAGATTTTGCAGCATGTTCAGCGTGTACTCAGTCATCTGCGTGATCAACAGCTTGCGGGTGCTCTCCACCTCTCATGGAGTGAAGTGGAGACTTTTCTGCCGCTGGAGGTGGACACGTCGGGCTTCTAGGCGGACTTCTCGACAAGGATCGCGACAAGCTGCACCTTTGTAACCGCGAGCTCTTCCTCCAGCACGCAGATGTGTGCCCGCATCTGATCGGCGGTCTCGGCATCCTATAAGAGAGAAAAATCAGGGCCAAGATCAAGGCAAACATCTCAATGAAAAGAAAGGGAAAGCGAGGCGAGACAAACTTACCGTGTCGCTTGAAAATTTGGCGAGACACTCAGCGAGCTCGAATCGCGTTTCGAGGACGACGGCTTGGTCCTCAGCAAGTTTCCTCTTCGCCTAAGAATTGAAGAACTTCTTACTAAGGCTAAGGCAGCGCTGCACGACCATGTGCGAGATCTCTGTGGCGCCCAGCTGGACCCGCGAGTTCTCATAAGCGAGTTCCCGCAGCGTCGCCTTCTCGTAGTCCGCTTAGTCCTGCCGACCGTACAACTCATAGGTCAGGGCATATACGTCCTCACTAGCATGGCCCGGCTCTGTCCAGGAGGGAAGGAGCGAGGACAAGGATACCCGGTTGTCCTTACCCCCCAAATCAGGAGCGGGTGTACCACGCCGTCCAGGGGCCTCTGCCCCTGCCTAAAGTTAGGGTGAGATTGGGTGCCTCCACCTCGCTTCCCCCAGATTCTTCCACCGTCGAGGGTCCCGGCTCGCCCTGCTGAGGGACCTTCTTGGACGTTGTAGTTTTATGCCGCTTCGGCAGCTCGACAGGGGAGGACCCCAGATCGATCACCGCCCTCTTCTTCGAGACGCCGCTCATCACGCGTACTTAGCGAGAGAGAGGACGGGGTCGACTCTTGCCTTACACAAATATGGAGGGTTTAAAGGGATCAGACGTTCGCCTGCAGCGTTAAGTGAAGGATCAAAAAGCAAGTAAAGCCTTAATGCGGTGCCAAGACTAAACCGCAAGAAAGCGAGAAAATACTTTCGCCTGGGCTGACAAGGAGAAGCGAGTCGAGGTTCCGCCAAAGGTAGGCGACCTCAAAGTTCTTTCCCACGAAGAACTTGTGCAGCTTGGCGTCCTCGCCATCCACGCGAGGAGCCTTGTAGACGGACTCGTCTTTTTGAATGGACTAGTAAGAGACATTCCCGTGAGCGCCCTTGATGAACGCGAACCGATTGGTCCAGATTTTGTAAAGCGATCATCGATCAAATCCTACCATCCGATCCAATCTAACCTCAAAATGAACGCATCTAGGATCTCGGTCCGAACAACCTTGGTTGTTGATCGTCCGGTAGATGAATAGTTTCCGAAAGACGGTGAGGTTGAATTTCACTTGTTCCTCGCGCAGATAACACGTGAACGCCACCAGGCAGACAATGACGTTCGAGATTATCTGCGCAAGCACCGCGCTGAAGTATTTCAAGAACTGCTTCACCTCCGACCACAACGGGAGGCGAAGCCCCATCTCGAAGTGTGCGAGAGGGAAAGTGAATTAATCTTGGTATAGGGTATTGATGGACTCACCCTCGGTCGCGCGAGCAATGAACCCCGCCGACACATATTCGGTGATGAATTCAATCATTTCTTTTGGCGATACATGACTCGGGGGGAAACAGTGGTCGGTGAAGTGGGCCACGCAACTTTACCGCCCGTCCGAGCCATCGGTGTCGCCAACCATTTGTGAGAAGGAAAATGCGAGTGAAATTGGTGAGTTGAGGAGAAGTAAGAGGTAGGTCAAGAAGTGCAGTTAATACGGTATGTGAAAGTTGGACGCAGGAAGGGGTGGGGTGGGGGGGTATTTATAGAAATCTAAGGGAGAGGGGGGTCAACCAATTTGCGCAAATCCACTTGCATCCCCGCCTGCTCGCGAACCTCCCGACGCGTGCTCTTCCGGCTCGCACTTGTTGAAGGCAAGCACGAGCCCCATGGCGATAAGAAAGTCATTCTACCAATCCACACTCAACATTCGACGGCAACAAACCAGGCCACGACTTAAATCCCTGCGAATACTAGGGTCGCATGATAAAAACAATAAATATTGTCTTAATTCTTCATGAGTACAATAAAATAAAAACAACATCAGTCCAAGAAGAGAAGAAGAAAATCGCAAATCAATGGGGGATCCATCTCCAGGAGCCGCGACCTCGCGTCCGCACTTGTCCCCCCCCCCCCCAAGGTAACCTCCTCGCGGATCGCGACAACCTCGTGGTTAAGGGTGCGCGTGCAATCTTCGATTCGCTCCAGGTGCCCCTCCAACGACGCAGTGTTGCCTCCTAGGAGGATATGCATTTCTTCCATAAATAGGGTGCACTTGCGTTCCAAAACCTCTACTCGTTGTTGCAGGGTGAGAACTTGCGGTAAGGTGTCGCTTGCGGGTAAAGCCCTTTCCTCCTGAAGCCCATGGAGAATGAATCCGTGTTTCCTAAGCAAGTTCGCGACGCGCTCCGTCAGCTCGGTAACAGAGATCGGCTCGCCCAGAAAGTTTCTGATCGTGTCAGGCGAGGGGGGTGCCGAATAGGTCGTTGCATCCTCTGAATCGCCCCCGATCGAGACGTCCGTCACATCTGTGCAAGAGGGCAAGATCTTAGAGTGAGTTGACAAAAAACAAAGTTAGAAGCAATTTCTTTGACTTATCGTGGGAGGTTTCGACCTTCCCGGGACGATGCAAGGGAAAACTCGGTTGACCACCGAACGGGTTGGAGAGAGGCAGTATCAAAGACCTTCCTGACCCCACTTGTGAGAGGCTAGGGTCAGGACCAGACTGGGCATTAGGAGCGGGGGTGCCAACATCCTTACTCGTCGGCATCATTGAGGCATTGACAAGCTCCCGAGTAAGGTCGTGAGTAGGCGACTTCGTTGGAGAGGGCGTCGAGGTGATTTTGACGTAGGAAGGGACTGCACGGAGGAGGTGTGGCCAATAAATGACCAGAAGAAAACGGGTAAGAAGCGAAGGAGAAATATTCCTACTTGCCTGGCACCTGCACGCGAGTGTCGGGCTCCACCTGGCTAACCACAGTCCCCAAACTATCATTCGCCTGACTCTCCCCCCCCCCCACCAGTAGAAATGTTAGGTTGTGGAACGCTGCAACATGAACTCGACAATGCAAGTTAAAACTTAAAATGAAATTTAGGGGATTCACACCATTTTGGAGATGCCAAGACCAAGGCTGAATCTGGGTTGTTGGGGGTCAAGCGGAGTTCCCTTCTCCCCGGCAGGGTCAGGTCTTGATCTCTTGATAGCTCTATCTTCGACTCGCCTCGCCGGGGTACGAGACGAGTGTTCGGTGGCTATGGCCATCAGGTTCGTCGAGGTCGTTTTGTTCCTCTCTTTGGCGACAGTAAGACGGGCGAGAGCTTCTTTTGAGATCGGCATGGCGTCGAGAAACAGGCAAGAGATAGAGGAGGACGGGGGAGGACTCTTGGGGATGCCCTCCCTCTCCCCTCTGACATATATATAAGCTACGGTGGGACCCACTAAAAGATTCTTCGAGTAAGCACTCGCCAAATAATAGGGGGTTTGAATAGTCTTTCTGAGCTTGAGACAAACTCAAAAAGAGCAGTGATTGTGTGCAACCCCGTATTTGCCGAGTGTAACCACCCGGCCGTTGCGCGATCAGGCAACACAAAGCCATAGTGGCGAGTAGGTGGGGCGAGTGGGACAGGTTGGCCCACACTCGCCCCGGGACAGGGGGAGTGGCGAGTCCCCGGACCCTTCGGGCACTCGCCGCCCAGGCAAGTAGGGCAAGGTCCGATCAACTCGTCTATTTAGGAGTGAGTTCACTATTTCCGGGAACCCCCATTTTGGTCTGCCACTAGCCACTCCAAACTGTGGGTTTCCGTTGTTGGTAGAACAATTTGCGATGCATTTAGTAGAACCAAACATCGGGATTCGCTATCAGCAGACTAACTTCAGAAAATTATAAATAGACCCCCAAGAGCACCTTTGGAGAGAACCACTCACTGACTTCTCTCTCCTTTGGCTAGCTTTGGTTAGCAAGAGCTCCAGCTCACTGTTCACCGTGGTTTCCAGGTCGTAAGTCGGGAGCTCTCTTGGCCCTCCAGGGTGCTCAACTCAGTATTGGCTTGGGAGGGGAAGCATTCTTTGATCTTCTGAGTGTGTGGCAGGACCTCCTCGCTGCAGCTCGGGGGTCTTTTTGAAGTTTTTGTGGAAGAAGTTTCGAACTCCAAATCTTCGGCTTAGCGTTCTGGCTCGGGTGAATTAAGGGCAAGCCACCACTCCGGTCCGAACTCCTCGTTTAACAGTGGTTTCCGGGTTCAACACCATTTCGTATCAGCAGCTTTCCATCAGCAACAATCCAATCAAACAAAGCCCGAGTGAGTTCCACTGCTTTCCAAAAAATCACGAAAACATTTTTTGGCACAAACGTTTTTCCCACCAATGGAAAACCAAACACATCAAAAATTGCAGTGGCGGTGGGAATAGAACTTTTCTCACTGCCACCACCATCCCAAACATAGGTTCAAATTGGAGGGTTCGACTCAAATTCAATTATGGTTTTCCAAAGCTAATCCTTTTGTTTTAAATGGGATACAATCGATTCAGCTCTTGGTCTGGCTAGAGCTAGGTTCAGTAAATGACACTTGATTGGTGCTCAAACATCCAGCTTTAAAAAAACATTGTATTTTTGTGCACGTACTCGGGAGAGCCACAAATCCATTGAAGGAGTGCACGCCGATGGGACGACGCCAAGTACGAGTTAAGTCACTCCACGTGGAACAAGAGGGGAAGGTTTTGAAGGAGGCCGACAGATCTACCAAAGGCCTATCATTAGCTTGTACGGGAGACCCCGTAGAGTGTTCGCCGGGCAGTCCATCGAAGTCTATAAATAGGATTAAACATGAGATGAAATGGGATCTTTTTGGAGCATTCCCTCTAGACTCCACCTCTCACGAACATAATAAATAAACAAAAACAATCAAATTTAAATCAGATTCTTTGTAGTTCTAATGATAAAAAGAAATTAAATCTAAATCACATTTTATTATTATACAAACAAACACCACCAATTGCATTTATGAGTCATAATTTTTTTCTTTTTTTAAATACATGGAGAAATCTTTTGTTTACTTTCGAGAAATAGACTTCTATCACAATATGCAAAACGATCTGTCAAGTTCAAGTGTATCCACAGACTATAGTAGTAGGGTGTCCGCCGAGTATAGGGTACGTACCTGTCCCGGAAACATACCCGATACGGGTACATGGGTCTCAGGGAAGTATCTATGCTTCATAGGTATTAAAGTGTGATGTTTCATTATTGAATATCTTTGGATCATTATTACCGATTTTTTTATATAATTTTTATTATTTGCATAATAATTATAATTTAAGAGCCTCGAGTTAAAGAATGATAGTTCAACAATTTTGTGACTCAGTCAAAGAATATCAATCAAAATGGTAAATATGGTTATAATTTTTTTCCAAGGGGTCTCAGAGTTTAAGGGTTGCCTAATTTAAGAAATTCTAAAACAAAATATATTTTAAATTGCTTTGCTAGGCAATATCCTATGATGAGAACATCAAATAAAATGAATTCACCATAATTCTTTAATGCAAAAAATATAATCCCACTTTCTCTCTCATAATATTTCATTCTTTCTCTAAATTCTCCCCCCCCCCCCTCCCATTTCATTACTGCAACTCCTTAGATTCACATTATTTTTCTCTTTTATATGATGAGCAATCTCATGAGTAATCTGAAATTTGGAAGTTTATCTATTCAGAGAATGCAATTTTTTTAATACTAGGTTTCATACTTGGAAGGGGAGCCTAGGCGCACCGGTTAAGGTGTTGCCTTGTGACCTTGAAATCACGGGTTTGAGTCCTAAAAGTAGCCTCTTGCAAAACTGTAGGGCAAGGTTTGCCTACATTTCACCCTTGTGGTGGTACCCTTCCCCGGAGCGGGGATGCTTTGAGCACCGGGCTACCCTTTTTTCAGGTTTCATATTATACTAGAGAAACTTGAATGCATAGACAAATGAGCAGGATGCTACCCGAATCTCAAGCTAAAACAAGTAGCCAAAGAAAAATGGAGATCAAACAAGAAATACCTCGAGTGTGTGCAGACATTTTGAAGTGCTAGCAAGTAGTCCTTCACTAATAATAGTCTTCATCTGGAGCATAATGCAATAAGATTCGATTAACAAACATAAAGCAGTATTTTATTTAAAAACATTTCAAATCAAATAGCCAAGAAATTGAGCAAAGTATGTCCCCAGGTGAGGCAACATACAACATTCACTTCGGCTATAACACAACATAACAGCCAGTCATAAAATGTGAAGTACATAAAACAAATGAAACTGTGAACTCGGGTGTGTCAGACTGATTGTCTAAGGCTCTCTTTGGACCGACGGTGCAATAACGTCACATTCCGATCCTTTGGCCAAGTTCTGCATTCCGCCATCCGCATTTTGCTGCCAACCATTGCTGAAAACGGCGTCTTTGGCAATATTTGGAAGGCAGCCAGGCAGAATATTACGTGTCAGCACGAAATTGCCATTTTGCAAGGATAAGTTGGCAGAAAATGGGCCCAAAAAGAGCCTTAAGTCATACACGCACAAATAACCTAATGTGAACAATGTGTCTTTCTGGCATGTGTGAAGCTCCCACTCACACAACACACACTGACAAAAGAATACTTTGATATTCTCACCTGGTTGCTCATCAATGTTAAAATCGTCCTCATCATCATCAAAGTATTCGTTCTGCATAGAAGAAATTAAATTCAACAACGATATTCTAGCCTATATTGAGAGAGCCAATACATAAAAGTACACACACACATTCGAATCTAAAGGTGAAGAAATTTTAGGAACTCTATTACATAAAAGATGCAAAGTCACACATGATGCACACATTAAATTCTTCATATATCCATTTAAAATTAGAACTTGCCTCTAAAAGAGTATTGCTACATTAAGGCCTTGAAGAGACTCAGTGTAATAACAAAAATTGAAATGAAAATTGCAACTAAATACAATAAAACTAGAAAAAAGAATATTCTACATGCGGTAACTAGGAGATAAACAAAAGTAGCACATGCATTTTGATGTAGGGTAGGCTACGTGGGTGTGCGACTAGAATAGCTATCCTAGGTGAAGTGTGGGAGATAATTTTGTTACACACATGAACTCTATATGAACGCATTTGCATGAACCGTCGGCAAAATCAAAATCTAGCCATAAAGGATTAAATCCACGCGCGTGATTATAGCAAATACAGAATAATTTCTTTAAGCGAACAAGTTTTGATTTTCCTCCGCGTGGAGGGCCAAAGCGAGAGTGTGCGACGAATAGTTCCTGCAAATCACAAAATATCTAGAACAAGATTCTACGATGCTATTTATCCGAACAAATATAAAATCACACCGCCATATTTTAATATTAAAAAAAAAGATCCATACAACAATAAACACTCACAAAGTAAGGGGGTTGTCGTGCAATGGAGATCCGGTGACCCGTGGATGGTTGATGGCTGTCCAGAGGAGGAAGAGGTGTTGTATGATGTTGTACGGTGGCTGGAATCAGGGTAGTGGAGGTGGGGAAGGGCTGGAGTATGGGTTGTTGGTTGGATTAGCCTGGAAGCGGTTAACAGGGAGGGGTAGGGTGGAATCAAGTGGCTGGATTGAGAATTTTGGGCTGTCAGTTTGCTGGGAGAAATAGGAGCTCGGGTGGGGGAAAAGGCCCAAATTATTGGCTGAGATCAGTGGGCCATCAATGGAAACCAGTGGGCTATGGTTGGGTTACGGGAAAATAGTTCTAGCGGGCAAAGATTCACGATGAGGCTGATGGATGATTAACGATGGAGAATTAGGAGGCGCTGCTTGATGGGATTTCACAGGGAAGTAGGAATAATAGGGGTGCTGATGTTGTGGGAATCACGGGAGGAAAATAACAAAATAGTTCTGCGAATGAATTTCTAGATTTGAGAGGCAGTGGCAAGAAGAAGATACAAGGGGAAAATGAGATACAAACCTAAGGAGTCAGCACCTCAGGGCTTCGCGGCACTGCACCATGAGAGATCACCAGATTCCGGGAATTCGACTTCTCCAAAATCTGCAATGAACCACATGACATCCCCCATACTCCTACTTATAATAAAGGAAATGACACCCTGAAATCAACGGCTATAATTGACCGAAAGTGTTTGGTGCCCTATTACACTAAATAATAACAGAAAATACAAAAGTTATATATGAAAAACATGTAAAGAAAAATCCAAACGAATCCGCGGAATCAAATCATCGATCCAGAGACGTCATTAAGGTAGGTAGCCAGTCGGCCCTGAACGGGCACAAAACTCGTTCTCCGTTGCAGGTCCGCGTCTCCATTCCACATCACATTTATTATTTACAGACTTCCATAATAAAGAACTAACCTCAATAGAGTGGTTAAGGATGGTTGAGCTAATCTGTAGTTTAAGCTTACTCTTACAAGTTACATCCCATGAGAGATTACAAAATTAAATACAATTAAAGGATTGGAAAAGTGGTTCCTGATGGTAAAACATTTGTGCGTACTAGCCCTGCGCACAAAACTAAATTCTATTAGATAGCGGGGAGGAAAAGTTTGTCGACTAGTTCTACGACTTAATACGAGAGGCAAATATGTAGTGTCATCGGGCTGCTTTAGTGGAGGCGCCGCGTGCAGGCACCACACAAACTGTCCATTTCAGACAAAAACACATACAAAACTCAAACACAGTAATTTGTGCAAAGGATGTAGAATTTTGAGGAGAATTGCATGATAAAACACAAGTTAAAATTTAGTGCCAGTGCGAGAAGGAATACTAAACTACAATTAATTTAGTGCTATCCTTAATGAAAAAAGGTTTTTTTTTCTTTTGTTGAATGCATCAAGAAATTTTATTTATTTTGTAAAAGATAGCATTTAATTTACACTATTAAAGATTTAATATAATTTGTAGAAGATTGCAAAAAAATAAAGAGGACTTCTTTATTACTTCAAGAATTAAATTATACAACATGAGTTTGTACATATTTATAGGAAGAGAGAGAGATGAAGTATCCCAATCCTAAGATGTGGGATAAATACAAGAGAGCTAGTGGGCCAAAATATGGGCCATAGTAATGGGCCTTTACATGACTTTCTCTAACACTCCCCCGCAAGCTGGAGCATACAAATCGTAGGCATCAAGCTTGGATAAGAACTGATGATACAACAGTCAAAGTAAGACATTGGTGAGAATATCAGCAACTTGCCTGGTAGCCGAGACATGCACCAACTTATTTGATTGAATCTTTTCTCGAATAAAGTGACAATCAACCTCAATGTGTTTGGTTTACTCATGAAATATGGGATTATTGGCAATATAAATAGTAGCTTGACTATCATAAAATAGAGTTGTTGGGGAAGAAAGCGTGACTCCCAAATCCTCAAGGAGACTTTCAAGCCAGGTGAGTTCTGACACAACTGTCGTCATCGCACGATACTCGATTTCAGCAAATGAGCGAGCAACTACTGATTATTTTTTGCTACGACAGGTAATAAGATCTCCAAAAAATACACAGAAACAAGTTATGGATCGTCGATCATCAAGAGACCCAGCATAGTCAGCAGAATATGCAACCAGTAGTTGCTTTTCCAGTTGCTCGTGAGTAATAATCAACAAAAGTCACAAAATAACGATAACCATAAACACTAGAGATCTTATATGGTCCTCAAATATCAAAATGCATTAAACAAAAAGGAATATCGCTTCGAGTACAGGAAGAATTAAAAGAGACACGATGATGTTTGCCAAAGATACAAGATTCACGAGTAAAATCATAAAGAGAAACATCTGGTAGAGCTTTCTTGAGAATTTGAAGAGTAGCATGTCCAAGACGATGATGCCAATAAACAGAAGAGACTGTGGAGAGAACAGTAGGTGGAACATCCAGAAGATAGAGCCCATTAGACAACCGCCCCCGACCAAGTATATTCTGCGTTTGTCGATCCTGCACAACAAAGGAGGAAGGTGAGAAAGTTACACAACAATCAAGATATTGAGTAAGATAGCTAACAAAAACAGATTAAAGGGGGATCCCGGAACATGAAGAACCAAAGATAAAGAGAGAGTTGGAGTGAGAGGAACATGAGCAGCGCCAGAAACCGGAGTGGTGTCACCATTAGCCATCTTGAAGCAACCTGATATCGCAAGCATGGTTTCCCTCCTCACCTCACTGCTTCTGCAGATCCTCGCTCCACCACCAGTCAAAACATTGTTGCTTTGCGTACCCAGCTCCAACAGTTACGAGGGGTGGTTAGTCGCTCCTCTAAATTCATGGCGTTGATCTCTAATAAAGGTATATCTTGTCTCTCCCAAAGCTCTCACTGGATTGTGGACTCTGGTATCACGCATCACATCTCTCCGCAGCAACCTTCCTCCGATTTCATGTAGAAGATTGCAGAAAAATAAAGAGGACTTCTTTACTACTCAAAGAATTAAATTATACAACATGAGTTTGTACATATTTATAGGAAGAGAGAGAGATGAAGTATCCCAATCCTAAGATGTGGGATAAATACAAGAGAGCTAGTGGGTAAAAATATGGGCCTTTACATAACTTTCTCTAACATAATTAAACTAGAGGAAACAATAGGGTATACTGCAGCCGCATACTGTGTTCTGAGTGAGGATTCGTGCTGATAATAATAAAGGCCACAATTTTGGAGGGAGCATTGTAGAAGCCACAGAAAATGCCAATGACAAACACTGATAAGACGTTTGCTAGGAGGAAGGTGCTGATACCAGCCTAACCAAGAAAGTGAATTTGAGGAGCAATTTTTGATCTCAAACTTGAAAGCATTCTTATGTTGACGGCTTATGAAGGTCGGTGGTGTTTAAAGAACACCGGTTAAGTTTACGAAAATTAAAACTCACCCGGGAAGCTGAAATCCAAAAGATTACTGAGAGACAATTCACAAAATAGTTAGAATCTGTTATAACTTATAAGAATAAATTTGATACAACTCTAGTTCAATTCATTGACAGGGAAATCTTTGATTAATCTTTTCTAGATTTTCAATACAAGAAGATACGTTATGCCAAATTGTAATTTACAATGCAACAAGCATTTCAGCTTGCACATGAATGGGAAGGGTAACTTAAAACTTCATCGGCTATATATCAAAACAGAGATACTATGGGAGAATTATATAAAAAATTCAGTGAGAGATTTTTACGTAAACTTCAATGTCTCACCATCTGCAAGATCTAACATTTGAGAAATTTCAAAACTCTTATGATACCGTGAAAATATCGTCCGACATGACTGATTTTATTACTTCAAATACAAATACATGTACACATATTTATAGTTGTGAGAAGTGACAACTCAATTCCAAACCACAATGTGGGGCTAAGCTATACAAGATGCTTCTAATGGGTCATAGAAGTAGGGTTTTACATTGAGCTCCATATAATCTTTCTTCTATACTCCCGCGTAAGTTGGATCATACAGATCATAGGCTCGAAGCTTGGAAACGAACTAACGATAGAGAGGGCGAGGCGAGGCCTCTGTGAAGACATCAGAGATTTGATCAACATCGGATATATGTTGAAGCTCAATTTCAAGGAGTTAAATTTTTTCTCTGATGAAGCGACAATCTACTTCAATATGTTTGGTTTGTTCACAAAAAACTGGACTTTCAGCAATAGGAGAGTTAGCTTGACTCTCGCAGTATAGGATTGTAGGAGAGGTAAGAGAAACATGAAGATCAGTAAGAAGAATTTACATTTAAGTGAGTTCATAAATGATGTAGGTTATCAAACGATACTCAGTTTTAGCAAATAAGGATGTCACAACCGTTTGCTTCGTGCTCTGCTAAGTTACTAGATGCCTACGTGTAATAGCTGCTTGTAGATCGACAATCAACGATGAAGCTTGCATAATCCGCATCAGAATATGCAATCAATGAGATGGTAAAAGAGGGCTTATACACAAGCCATTGACCCATAACATTCTTCAAATACTGAAGGATCCGCTCGACTGTGTGAAGGTAGGATGCCCAAAGAGCATGCATGTTACTGGCTAAACACTCCAACAATGTATGAGAGATCTGGAAGAATTACAGTCAAATGGATAATCTTGCAGACTAGGTGACGATAGCACTCCGAATTAGGTTGAAGAGAATTAGAGACATACTCGTGAGCACAGAGCTTGTGACTTGCATCCACGAGTGTGTCAACTATCTTATAGCCGAAGTATTCAACATCGTGTGGAAGATCAATGCAGTACTTTTGTTGAGACAAAACAAACTCATCATGTCGGTGACCTACCACAATACCTAAGAAGTATCTAAGATGCCACAAATCTTTGGTATAAAAACAAGAGAACAAATGCTTCTTGATCATAGAGATATCATTCAAATCATCGCGCGTGATGATAATAAGGATCATAAAACCCCCATGGCGACGATGTAAATTAGAAGAAGTCAGCCGAGCTTCGAGTGAATTCAAAAGCATGAGCAACCTGACTAAATTTGTCAAACTAAGCTCGAGGAGACTGCTTTAGGTCAGAAATAGATTTCCTGAGGTGACAAACAAGAGACTCCCCAATAGTCTCATATCCAGAAAGTTGTGACATATAGACAGTCTTCGTTAGATCGTCATTAAGAAATGCACTCACGATATCAAGTTGATGCAATTTATAATGATAATGAATTGCCAAGGAGATCAATACCTGCACAGTATTAAGCTTGGCCATCAGAGAGAGTGTTTCTTAACAATCAATGTCAATTGTTGAGTAAATCACGGGCCAAAACGCACTTTGAGACGCCCAACCGACCCATTAAGATGAAAAAAAAGTCCCAAGTCCTATTTTTCCATAGGGACTCCATTTCGTCATCCATCGCAGACAATCATTTCCCACCACCAAGGATGTTGAAAAGTCTCATGCACACAAGAGCTGGTAGAAATAAAAGACAAGAAAAGTGATAGGAAGAAGGGGGAGAGAGATCTAAGGAGGAAACTAGAGAACAAAGGTTTAGGAGGAGAGAAAAGAGAAGTACCTTGAGAATGATCTTGCAAAATCCCCCACATGAGAACAGCCCGGGTATAAATACCCGGGCCAAGGAGGGGTCGGCCAGCCCCTCCAAAAGGGGCTGAACCCGTTGGTTCAGCCCCGACAACCGGTTCACTGAGAGGGGGCTGAACCAGATGGTTCAGCCTCATTGTCGCTTGTCGACTCCTTGCGCCTACGAACATACTGTCGTCCCGAGAAGCATAGTCGCGGCGTAACATTCCCCTCCCCATCAAAAACCAGCTTGTCTCCAAGGTGGTAGTCGGGGTAAAGCTCCTTGAAGTCCAGCAAATCCACCCAGGAGCTGTGCGTCGCCGAGAGGTTCTTCCACTTGACCAAGAGTTCCGTGCGGTATTCAGCGTCTCGTCGTTTCCACTTGAGTAGCACAATATCCTCCGGAAGTGGGCGAAGCTCGCACGCACTTGTAGTCTCTGGCAGAAGAGCACTTGGTTGGACATTGGCTCCGACCTTCCGCTTGAGCAAGGATACATGAAAAGTTGAGTGAATGAGGGAACCCATAGGCAATGCCAACTTGTATGCCACCGGCCCCACCCTGCTGAGTATACGAAAGGGGCCGTAATATCGGGGAGATAACTTCTGATTCAGACGACGAGCGACCGACAACTGTTGGTACGGTCGTAGCTTGAGAAACACCTCTTCGCCCACTGCAAATTCCCTCTCCTTGCGATGCTTGTCCGCCTGAACCTTCATGCGATCCTGGGCAAGGCGAAGGTTCTTACGCAGGGTTGCTAACATGTGATCCCTGTCCCGAAGGACCCGATCAACCGTCGGCATGGTCGTGCTGCCCGGCTCATAGCTGCTCAGAGTAGGAGGGGCGGCCGTAAACAACCTCAAACGGGGTCATCCTGCTGGCCGAGTGGTAGGAAGTATTGTAGCAATATTCGGCCCAGTGCAACCACCCCGGCCAAGTCTGGGGTTCATCCATAACAAAACAACAGAGGTAGGTCTCCACCCCCCGATTTAAGACCTTTGTCTGACCATCCGTCTGGGGGTGATGTGCGGTGCTGAAACGTAGACATGTCCCTTACAACCGGAATAGTTCTTGCTAAAAGTTGCTCACAAAGGGGGTCCCGGTCGGAGATGATAGCTAGGGGCAGGTCGTGCAAGCGGATTATCTCCCGGGCAAAAAGAGTGGCGACAGATTCGCCGGTATATGGATGACTCAAGGCAAGGAAGTGGCCGTACTTGGAGAGTTTGTCAACCACCACCATAATTACGGATTTCCCCTGGGATTTGGGCAACCCGTCAATGAAATCCATCGACACCATATCCCAAATCTGCTGCGGAATCTCGAGAGGCACAAGCAGTCCTGCTGGCGAGGTCGTCTCGTACTTCTGACACTGGAAGGTCTCACACTGCCGCACAAACTGTTGTATGTCACGGCGCATGCCGGGCCAAAAAACATTTGCTCGCGCCCGCTGAAGGGTCCGGAGCACCCCCGTGTGGCCTCCTGTCGGTGAAGAATGAAACTCGTGCATCATCACAGTTTTCCATGCAGAGTCCGAAGGAAGAACCACTAAGCCATGATGGTAGAGGCGGCCATTCTGAAGGTGATAGCTGGAGTCCACGGTCTCGCCGCGCTGTAAAGCCTCCACCATGGTGCGTAAAGCGGTAGTTCGCATCACTTCCTCCTGTATATCATCCAGGGAGTCCACTAATGGCCCCGAGATGTGAGTAACAGTACCCTCGGGAAGACGAGAGAGAGCGTCAGCCACCACGTTATTTTTGCCTCTCCGATAGAAAATCTCATAATCATAACCCAAAAGCTTGGTCACCTACTTTTGATGAAGAGGGGAAGAAACCCGTTGATCCAAGAAATGCTTCAAGCTCTGGCGGTCGGTGCGAATCGTAAAATGCCGGCCTAGAAGGTATGGCCGCCACACAGCCACCGCGTGGATGATAGCCAACATCTCCTTCTCATAGGTGGACAAGCCCAGCGTGCGAGGGGCCAGTGCCTTGCTGTAGAAGGCTAGGGGTCGTCCCTCCTGCATCAACACCGCACCAATGCCCACCCCAGAGGTGTCGATTTCCAGCACAAACTCCTTGGTGAAATCTGGGAGCGTCAGGACTGGTGTCGACGTCATGGCCCCCTTAAGTGCCTGGAACGCTGCCTTTGCCTCGTCCTGCCAAACAAAGGCATCTTTCTGTAACAACTGGCTGAGAGGTCGGGCAATCTTGCCATAGTCTTTCACAAAGCGGCGGTAGTAGCCTGTGAGGCCCAAGAAACCCCTCAATACTCGTATAGTCTGAGGGCGCGGCCAGGATAACGTGCTTGTGATCTTTTGAGGGTCCGCCTTGACGCCGTCGGCCGACACCAAATGACCCAAGTACTCGACCTCTTGCCCGAAATAGCATTTGGACTGCTTGGCGTACAGTTGGTGTTGGCGAAGAATGGCGAAGACCTGCTCCACATGGTGCAAATGTTCCTCCCAGCTGGCACTGTAGATCAAAATATCATCAAAGAATATCAGCACTGACTGACGGAGAATGGGGCAGAATATCTCGTTCATGACGGCCTGGAATGTGGAAGGGGCATTGGTGAGCCCGAACGGCATCACCAGAAACTCATAATGCCCGTCATGTGTGCGTAAAGCAGTCTTGTAACATCTTCTTCATGCATGCGAATTTGGTGGTAACCCGACCGGAGGTCGAGTTTGGTGAAACAGGAAGAACTGTGTAGTTCATCCAGTAGTTCTTCAATCAGCGGTATCGGAAACTTGTCTTTTACAGTGGAACTATTTAGGCCGCGGTAGTCCACGCAGAAGCGACACGATCCGTCCTTCTTGACCAAGATTATGGGGGACGAGAACGTACTGTTACTAGGGCGAATGAGTCCCGCTGTGATCATTTCCCGAACGTTGTGCTCGATCTCGGCCTTTTGGCTATACGGGTACCGGTACGGACGAATATTGATGGGCTCCGTACCGGTCTTCAACTGAATCCGGTGATCGCGGAACCGCGATGGTGGGAGCATCCTGGGTGTCTGGAATACATCAGCATACTGAGCGAGCAGCGCCTGCATCTGCTCGGGAACTGCCGGAGATGCCCCGGGGGCCTCCGTAATCGTCATGATCATCACCATCGTGCTGCCCTGCTCCCCCAGTCGCTCAAGACTGCGGAGGGATATCTCCTTCAACGGGGAAGATTTGAGGCCACCCAGGCAGTACTGCCTCCCCTGCTGGAGAAACTCCATTGTCATCTGTTTCCAATCAAAGGTCACCCTCCGTAGTTGTTGTAGCCACTGCACCCCAAGCACCATATCCGACCCTCTTATGGGTAGGAGATAAACGTTTGTGCGTCCCGAGTACCCCTGTATCCTTAGTTCCACTCCTTTCATGACCCCCTCGCACTGGAGTTTGCTCCCATCGGCCACCATAACGTGAAAAGCAGCTGCTCGGTCAACCTCGTGTCCCATCCTCTGCGACAGGTTCGGGTGGATGAAGTTGTGCGTACTCCCGCTGTCTACCAGGATAGTCACCCTCTCGTGGCAAACTCTCCCGGCCATCCTCATAGTGAGTGGTGCATTGCATCCCTCCATCGCCTGAAGTAACACGCCGAACTCAGTTAGATCCAAGTCCCCGTCCCACTCTGATACGGGTGTGCCCTCGTCCTTCGTGTCCTCCCGTAGCATAAAGACCTGTATCTTTTGACATTTATGCCCGGGAGCGAATTTCTCATCACAATTATAGCACAATCTCTTTTCCTTCCGCGCCTGAAGTTCCGACCAAGTCAGCCGAGTGACAACCGGCTTGCCCGGTCCCTGAGAGTCCCTCTTCGCCGCTGGCGCAGTGGTAGTAGAACGGGTTGAGCTGCGGTAGCGTTGCCGGTTGTAGCGTTCCTCCTGTATTCGAGCTAAACTGATCGCATGGTTCAAGCTGCGGGGCATGTACGACTGGATCTCAACCCGCAAATAATCCTCGAGTCCGGATACAAAACAACTGAGTAGTGTTTTCTCTTCCCACTGCACTCAGTTAGCTAGCTTTTCGAACTCTGTTCGGTACTCCATCATTGTACCCTTCTGCTGCAGTTCTGTAAGAGCGCCTCGAAGTCTTCGTACTCGAGAGGCCTAAAACGAGCAGTGAATCCATCCACGAAGTCGGTCCAGGGTACGTAGTCCTTGCCTCTCAGGAACCACTGCACCCATTGGAAAGCATCATCCTCCAAATGAAAAGAGGCCAACTGCACCCATTGCCCCTCGGGAATCTCCTGGTAGCTGAAAAACAGTTCCACCTTCTGCAGCCACTCCAGGGCATCTCCGCCATTGAACTTGGGAAAATTCATCCGCGTCAATTTTGACGGCATGTACGGCGTCCGGCTTGTCCACGCCACCCTGCCTCCTGTCCATACTCCGTCGGTCTTCTTGGTTCCCCGAGTTCAAAAGGCATGTCGAGGACCCCTTGACAAAACGGCCCCGCCGCTGGAGCTCCACCCCACTGCATGCCGCCTCTTGCCGGAGGAGGCAGCAGCCCTCTCCCGCGCCATATGGGGGAAACGACCAACCGCCGCCCCTAGGCCCAAAACCACCCGAGCCGCTCCCACCGGTGCCGAAACCGGCTGTACCAAACCCGTCGGGGCCCCAACCTTCTGCACCGACCCCATCGGAGCCACCCCGCCTGTGCCGAACCCGCTCGGCCCGATCCTGCCTGCGCCGAGCCCGTCGGAGCCCAAGTCGCCTATGTCGACCCCGTCGTAGCTAGCCCCTCCTGCGCCGGAGCCCCCCGTTTCGGAGCCCCCCGTGCTGAACCTGCTGCTCTGGACCGATCCCGAGCCCGCGACGAATCCCGCGCCTCTGACAGTCCCGACCGGGCCTCCGTTTGCGCCGATCCGGTGTGAATCGACTCGTGCGGCGGATGATCCGCCTGTATCCTCTTCCGACACGGCCTTACCCTTCAGATTTTGTGCCAACAATGCCATGATCTCCTCCATTCGGGTGTCGATCCGTTCTTCTAACCTTTGCGTGGATGTTTTCACATTTTCCTCGATGGCGGTCGCCGAATCCGTCAACCCCATCAGATTTTCTTCTAGGGTTTCCAAGCGGCCGATTTCCTCTTGCGTTCGAGTCGTTACCATGGTGGAGAAAAGTGCCTCTGATATCAAATGATAGGAAGAAGAAGGGGGAGAGAGAGAGATCTAAGGAGGAAACTTGAGAACTAGGGTTTAGGAGGAGAGAAAAGAGAAGTACCTTGAGAATGATCTTGCATAATCCCCCACATGAGAGCAGCCCGAGTATAAATACCCGGGCCGAGGGGTCGGTCGGCCCCTCCAAAGGGGCTGAACCCGTTGGTTCAGCCCCGACCGGCCGGTTCACTGAGAGGGGGCTGAACCAGATGGTTCATCCCCGTTGCCGCTTGTCGACTCCTTGCGCCTACGAACATACTGTCGTCCCGAGAAGCGTAGTGGCGGCGTAACAGAAAGTACAAACCGTGAGTTCATAAGATAATCGATGAATGGAGACATATTGAGAAAGCAGGTGACTAGTACATGAGTGTGGGTCCTCAGTGGGAGTTGTGGTCGGATCAGAACAACTAGTAGCAGCATCAGTAGGGGCGACTGCCTCAAAGCATATTGGCAAGGTAGGAAAAAGTATACACTTTTAGAAAAGAAGAGTTTCAGTAGCACAATGGATGGTGGGCAGTTGATAGGGACATTGGGGCGCAGGGGAGAAGGTGGTAAGATGCCAAAAGTAGATGAGGAAGACGAGGGTTGGTCCTCAATAAAGGTAACACCACGCTTTGACAAAGGTTATGGCCGCCACCAAGAAAATAAAATTACTTTTGAACATAAAAGTGGATGAAGTTTCTTAGGTGAGGTTGGGCGTTCACAAACGATACTTCATAACCACCGTATTCACGACCTCCACCGTTGTGCCAAACCCTGATGTTAGGCCTCGATTTGGTTATGCAGTTTCATACTATTTGATTACACCTTTAAGCTTAATTATTGGTGATATTGGAAATAGGTTTGACCCTTTAAAATGAAATGCATGAATATAATTCAAAACATTGATGATTCCAACATTTTTCTGAACTCCTTGTCCAGATGAACGAAAAATGATCTTAGGTTGAATTACTTGGATTTGTAGAAAATAAAAGATATTCGTGAGTGACATATTCTTAGCTCCGCTGAACAAAACATACACATCCAAAAACTCGAGGAGTTATGTGGAGAGGCGATGTAGACGGAAACAAGATGGGAAAACGAGATACAAAGTTCAAAATGGTCGATGACATGCGATTAATTAAACGACATGTGGCAGTGATTGCAAAGTACCAATAGATCTTGGGAACCTATATTTGAAACATGAGAGATCTTGCAACCTCAAAAATATGACGGTTTTTTCCGCTGTCACATCATTTTGTTGTGGCGTGTGAGCACATAATGTTTAATGGATAATACTTAAGGTGTTGTAAGTCTCCGAAAATTATTGACTAGTGTACTTGTGAGCATTATCGGATCTAATAATTTTAATATTACTCGAAAATTAAGTATGATTTTTTGCAATTCATGAGTGAAAGGCACGTAATATTTAGATCGATCACGAAGTAAATACACCCACGTCATGCAAAAATAATCTATATAAAAAAACCAGTATCTAGATAAACTATCAGTTTTATATGAACCCTGAATGTTCGAATAAACTAAAGAAAACTGAGCTTCACTCATAGTACAATGAGGCGAAAATGTGGAGATAATATTTTCCAAAGAGCTCGAGAAAGAAATCATGCCACGTACTTGCCGCTCGCTTGGTCCAATGGTCCCGATCCCGCCTCGCAACTCACTCCAGCGGCATTGCCGACCCCCGTGACCTCTGGCTAGGGCATCGTCGACTCGCGTCTTCTTCCAGTGCTCCTCTCAGCTTGGTTGAGTCCCGTTCTCACCTGCCAGCCACTTCTAGCTGCCTCCCGTCCAGTCAAGTTGTTTCTCTCCAACCCAGAGTCATGAGCCACCAACAACAGTTCTTTCTTTCCACTACCGCATCTTTCCAGCCAAGAACTCGTCCGACAACTCCCTCAAAATGCTCTCCACTCATCCAATGGGCGAACGTTGGTCTCCGGACGTTGTGTCCCCCATGACAGAAGCCGAAGACATCATGTTCAGATCCTATGGTGTGTCCTCTCTAGTGGATCGATCTAGGGAAGGCTTGTAGGATGCGATGTTTCTTCATACTATCCAGTCTGATTGATTACTTCTAGTGGGTGTCCTTTCCTTTCCTATTAGTGATTCTTTCGATATCTCATCCATTCTTCGGATTGTTCCTACAAGTGACCCCCTCGGAGCCACGGGTAATCTGGATCATTGAAGATCACCACGATGCCTTTGGACAACACAAATTACCTTGAATGATCTAGGCCGCTTAACATGATATATGTAGTCACCAGTTGTATGAACATAATGATGGAACCGTTGTTGAACCACCACATCCCGATCCCCCATGGAGGAAATGAGACAAATAATTTGTTGGTTGTCTCATGATTACTCCACTTTATGTGCTCTCTAATGTATCGTAGTTATATGCTCATGGACTCTGCTCATGAAATTTGGACTCGAGCATGTGAGAGCTACTCGCGGGTGGGTAGCTCAACACAACCATGAGCTCACTCGGCATGCTTTAGAGCAAAAATAAGAATTCTTTTTTATATCTCACTATTGCTCAGAATTTGAGCGCCTCTATCAAGAATTGGACTACTTCAATACCTTCATTCCAGCATACACTGCGGATGTCGTCAACCTTAAAAAGTACAAATACCGCTTTCGGGTGCATGTCTTTCTAACGGGCCCCAACATGGAGTTCGTTACCGTTCGCTTACATGTTCTTCATCATTAGCCTCTTCTCTCTCTTCGGAAAGCATTTAATATGGTCCTAAGTGATGAGAATCGTCGCTGCTCTCTTGCTCCTACCGCCCAAACCAATCACTCCACTCTTGTTGGGATTGGTCGTGGTCCTCCCATTCACGCTCCTCCTATGTGTGACCATTGTAGGAGGAAATGCCATACTAAGGAGACCTGATATCGATTGCATCCTCATCTTGCCCCCTGGTCAGGGGAAAAATGGTTGTGGTCAGAATAGTAACCATGGTGGTGGCCGACAGTCTGGCGCACACACGCAGTATTCTGCCCATAACAGTGATGTTTATAAGGACAATCTTCCCCTCAAGGGGTTTTTTTTGTTGAAGTGCTAGTGGCATTTCGCCGTTATTGAATTCACAGCCCGACTCCACGACCATTGATTATGTTGCTGCCTTTGCCACTTCAGGCATTTTGAATGCCCATGTTATGTCTCCATCTCGATCAGAGTGAGTCATAGACTCGGGAGCTACTGATCATATGAGTGAAATATCATTATGTTTTACCCCGCACATTTCTCTTGGGTTGTGATAAAGTTATTGTAGCTAATGATTCCCTATTCTCTATTATTGGCGGATGAACAATTTCATGTTCTCCTACCCTTTCTCTCTCGTCTGCATTGCATGTACTTTCATTACCTCACAATCTTCTGTTCATTAGTCATTTAACTAATTCATTAAATTGTTTGGTGACTTTATTTTTCGATGTTTGTGTTTAATAGGATCTGACTACGAAGCGGAACATTGACAGTGGTAGAAATATTGGTGGTCTGTAGTTGTTGGACCAACAGTTTCCCCCCGTGTACTTTCCACCACCAATGCTCCTACTCTCCATGACAGCCGATGCTTGCATCAAGGCCTTAGGCACCCCTCTTATATCTTACCAAACTTTTTTCTATTTTTTTCATTGTTTACTTAAAGTTTTTTTATTGTGATGGTTGTGAACTGTCAAAATATGTTCATCACATTCCAACTCATGTATCTCTTCCTAGTTCTCCTTTTAATGTGATTCAGTATGATGTTTGCGGTCCTTCACCGGTATTATCTTTGTTTGTCTATAAATGATATGTTACCTTTATTAATTATTCTTCTCGTACTACATGGGTTTACTTGTTAAAAATGAAGAGTGAAGTGTTTACTTTCTTTCACACCAAATGATTAAGACACAGCTTGGTGGAGTTATGTATTTTGCGAAGTGATAATGGTGACGAGTACGATGACTGAGGATTGTTTGACACTTATCATGCTGATAACGACACACTTTACCAAACCACTTGTGTCCACACCACTCAAAATGGAGTTGCAGAACAAAAAAACAAATACTTTTTGCAAATTGCTCGCTTCCTGATAGTAGTACCATGCACCTTCTCAAGTCCTACTAGAGTGTTGTTGTTTTGATTGCGGCCCATCTAGTCAATCGTATTCCCTCACGCTTTGTACAATACGTTGCTTCCCTTTCTCATCTTTCCTCTAAACATACATACTTCTCACATCTCTCCTTATATATTCGAGTCTGACTGTTTTGTTTCGTCCATACTCCTCATCGTAACAAATTGGATGTCTGTTTTCTTAATTGTCTTTGTTGGGTTCATTCCCACCATCAAATTATATCGATGTTATCACCCTCCACTCATCGCTTCTTTTGTACCGTTGATGTAACCTTTCGTGAGAGGGAGTCTTACTTTGGTCCTTATTAAGGGAAAATGAATAGTATTGATGATGGGACCTCTGACACTCCCCTTCCGATCGCTCCCCTTCAGATCGCTGCTTCTTCACACCTCCTCCGCAAATCATTTCTATTTCCGCTCCTCCAACTCCCATTCCTTCTTCGTGACCATTGCCTCCTTTGTTGGATACATACTCTCGCATGTCCCGTAAAGCTGAAGCACGTGCAGTCCCCGAACGTTCAACCGCTACAAGTGTTTTGTTACGAACAAGATTCCTTGATGTAAAGCTTAAGGAGACATCATTGCATTAACATTAATAATAAAGAAATACATAGAGGTAGAAAGGAGAGTTCCAAGGGAGAGGAAGAGATCTAAAGAGCTCAAAACCTCCATATCAAAAGCTCCTCAACACTTGTGCCATTCTCCCTTATATAGATGAGGGACGCTATAATACAACACACATGATACTTAATATGACTAATATAATGCATTAATAATAATTATTAAGTAATTAATTAATAATATTATATTCTGCCATGAATATATCATGACAACTTCCATATGTGAGCGTTTGTAGTGTCGATGAGGGATGTCCATTCAGACGAATATGTGAGCGTAACACTACTACCCTTGAAAATCAACCTTACCCACAAGGTCGTGTTTTAAAAAAATTATCTGGGTCTTTTAAAATTTGGGCAACATACAACTTGTATTTGAGAGAATGCACTCGTGGTGGCGAAAAAGTATTATATTTTTGGAATAAAATTGGAGAGAATTGTGTAGGGACGAGGTGAAAAGCTGGGGCAAACCCATGTGAGGGAAATTGTTTAGTGTGGCAGCAAGTGTGGGTGGGGATGTGGGGGTGAAGATTGGTGTTAAAGGGGTATAAAGAAGAGATGGGCCAAAGCAATTAGGGTTTGTTCGGTTCGACGGAATTGGAAATGAGGAATTCGAATTCAGCAATTCCAAAACCCGAAGGAATTGCGGTTTTGCTGAATTCCAATTATGATATTCAGCTACAATATGGAATTGTCCAAAACCCATAGAAATTGAAAATGAAAATGCATATGATTGGGAAATTTAGTAGCAGCTTCTGAAGAGACGAATTTAGTGGCCGCATCTGAATAATCTCGCAAATATTCTCAAAATAATCTCTACCGAACACAGAAGCTGCGAGATGGGGAAGGATCAAACAGAGATAGGAGAAAGATATCTTGTCAAAATCGAGCTTCTCAGCAATGTCATGACCAACATTAAAATCTGATCAAAGATATATAATTAATTTCTATCGCGTCTATGACATCAAACTGAGATAGGAGAAACAGATCATTCACATGCTCAGATAATTCCATACACCGGGAAGACGGATAATCTCGCAGTTCCACTAAACTGACAAACAAGACAACAAAATGAAAGTTTACCTGGGGCGGCGGGCGTTGGGGGAAAACGAGAAGTTCCTCTTGAGGCGTACGAGTAAAGCAAAACTCGTTGTCGGCTGCCACCGGAAGGCCGCGACGCCAGTGGAACTGCTCTTGCTGTTTACATTTGTGAGGACCGGAGGAGAGGAGTCGGGGCCTGGTCCTAGGTCGAAAGAGGATGTATCGGCAGACGGAGGTGGAGCAAATCGCATGAATGACGCTGCAAGATGGGGAAGGAGACGCGCAGGGTTGCGGCATTGCAGTCGGGCGCAACGCTCGGCGGGATACCTCTATTTTCAGAGCTTGAAGACGGCAGTAGCAGAGGAAGAGGAGGCTTGAAGAAGACGGAAAACCAGTGGAAGAGGACAAGAATTGGCCCCGGTTCAATTTCAATACCCATGGAATTGACCAATTCCAAATCCAAGCCAATTCCATCAAACCGAACACCCTCAAAAGAATTATTAATACCCAATTCCATTTCCCGAATTCCATTTCCGCTCTACCGAACAGACCCTTAGGGAAAAAGACAAGATGGCCGTTTAAAAAAAAACAAGTAAAGAAAAGGGAAAAGTTGATGGGACAAGAAAAGTGAGGAAAAAAGTGAATTTTGACATCTAGTGAAGCAGGGAATTCTGCTATTTGGATGGAAAAAGATTGGGGTGAGGCGTGCGGGGAAGGATAATAAAGGCAGGGAGAAATAGGCCATGTGAGCTTGGGTGAAAAAAAAATTGAATCCTTGTGGGGTTCATGCGGAAAGAGAAAAAAAAAAGAAGAAACAAGGGGGGAGGCGGTCCACTAGGAGAGAAATTTCTGCCTGATTTATTTGTAATCAGAAGAGTGTCCATCCACAACAAGAACGCTCGTAGGCGTGCCTTTTTCATATCGTACACATCATGGCAGGCGGAGAAGCTGTAAAGGTGGCGATTGAGGGACTGCAAAAGAACCTGTAAGGGTGGGCGAGGATGGATTGACGCACGGCAGCTCACATTGGAGGCGCGGGGCTCGACACTGGTAGGGAAGGAGGTCGGCGTCGTAGGAGGCTAGACTAGCGGTAGTAGCGACTGCGTACTCCGGTGCGACTGGCTGCTAGAAAATTTCAAGGCTAGAAGGGACACGAGCCGGCCTGGCTCAACGGCAGAGATGTCAGGGAGAAATGTTGGGGGGAGTATCAGACGTTCATTTTCGTCAGCAATAATGGAGGAAGACCCCTGCACTGATGGCCAAACATTAATAAAGAAAGAGACCTCATTAGGGGTGGCATGTTGGTTGCTTGACTATGCGGCAGTGTGGGTGAGGATAGAGGTGTGGAACTCTAGAGTCGATGGCATTGGTGGCGCGGATGTGGCTGTGACTGGAGGGACGCTCGGAGCTCGTGCACCTTGGATGACGACGGACCTGGTGATCGATGACAGCGAGGGAAGCGAACAAAAGGGAGTTGTCGTTGCACGAAACTGAGAGAATTTACCGAGCCGATTGAGTTTGGATTCGAGAAGGTGCGCCATAGCGAGGAAGTTGGTGAACATATCATTTTCCGATTGAGACGCGCGCAGACGGAGATAGCGGTGGAGGACATGGTCAGAGAGGGGATATTCCAAGCGGTGGCTGAAGGGATCGCTGGTATAACAACCCAAAATTTTAAATAACTATGCTAATGGCGATTTTGTAAATAAGTCGATTAGGTTTCATTTATTTCTTCTAAACCTAAACAGCCTCCCCCCTTATTATTTCTTTTCGATCGGCCAGCCCTTCTCCCGATCCCGCTATTCTCCCGCAGCTCGTCCCGGCTCCACCTCCCGCACCTGCACCGACTCCCGATTTCGCATGCGTCTGCCGATCCCTCCTCCTCCTCCTTCGTCCCAAGCCGCCGACACCTCCTGCGCCTTTTCCTCTTGCTCTGCCTGACGGCTTCCCCTCCTCTGCTAAGGCCGGCAGCTTCCTGCGGCTTATCCTTCTCAGGCCATCGACAGCAACTCCCCAGGCCGCCGATTGCATCTCCTTCTCTTCCTCATGAGCAGCAACAACTCTCTTTCCTCCCTCCTCCTCAGGCGACAACAACCTTCTTCTTCGTCGTCTTGGCCGAGATTTTTGAGAAGAATGCCTATGGTTTTGTTCCCTCTCCTCCTTGAGCCCGGATTTGAGTTCCTAATGGTAAGAATCTTCCTCCTTCACGCTTAATCAGAATTTTCTTGATTCCTAAATAATTTTTGTGCTCCAAATTTGCATATATGTTGCGATTCAGATTTTTGCTTCATAATAATCGTTTAATTCTCGTTGTAGTTGTGTTCTCTGGCATTGTTCGTCGCATCCATGGTTGGTTTGTGAAGAAACCCTCTCCTAAATTAGGGTTTCCCGTAGCCTAAGCGTCGTCAAGTCTCTGTCTCTGCGTGTGTCTCTTCTCCCCTCACTTTTGAGGGAGGTAAATTCTCTGACCCCTCTCATGGTTAGGTTATTTAATGATAAATTGTCTGTGTTAGGGTAGTGGTATTTTGCTATATCGTTTCTGTCATTCTTGTACAGGTTCAAAACAGGATTTCTGATTTCGCTTGTGCCGCTCAGCCGTCACCGCCAGTTTCAACTTCCTTAAGGCAAGTAGAGATCTCTCACACTTACAAGCATTATGTTTAATTTATTGCATCTGTCCTTTGATTACATGTCTGCATCCCTGTATATAGTTGATCTGTTAAATAATTTTAATTCATGAGTGTCGATCTGGATAAATTAATAGTGTAGGGTTTAGACTATTGTAATTGACATGAAATAATGTAGGGAGGTAATTTTAATTGGATTCTCACTTTGATGGATTTCGTCACTTTTGATGAATAATTTGAGGACCAGTAAGTTTGAGCACGAGCATTAATAAAGTTGAATGATCATTGTTAAGGTTCCCGGCTAGCGATTAAATGATTGTTGGGTTATTTCATGCTCGTACCGTACACACTTTTGAATTGGAAGATAATAATTGTAACGAATTCTGAAAAACAAATATATGTTTGGTGTTTCTATATCATGCTCGGTGAACACATGTTTACTTTGAAGATAACTGTGTCCTAGAATTGTTTAACCTAAACGAGTACTCAATATCTCCGACCCGAAACATGTCGTCTTACATTTACAATATGCTCGATAAATCTTCTTGTTATTATGACCTTAATCTCTCGAACCCGCGAGGCTCAAAACTCATTGTTTGGTTCCTTCTGTGTCGTCGAATCTGGTTTCGTATGTCTTTCTGAGTAAAACCTATTCTTGGTCTGATCTTTCACTTTAAGTATTTTCGTTTCTGTTACAATCACTTCAGTATGAATTATGTAACTCATAATATCATAAGCAAGCATTGAAACGTGTTGGGGTCACTTGGGATGCAGCCTTCACGGTGCCAGTTGGGACTCACTAAGCCTCCTTGAGTCGGGTATGGGCCGTGACGAGGAAGCAGGAAGTTTCTCTAATAAGACTTGTATCCGGACTGAGTGTGAACTATGCGCACTCACTCAAAACACTCACACACTTCATTGATTACAGCTTATGATATTACTTGTTCTATTATATGTTATGTTCCGGAATAAGCTTAATTCAGATATTTCTGTTTGACTATTCTACCTGTCTGTTGTAGTAGTTCTAATTCATGAAAACTGGTACGTGTAGGTTTTTTCGTTTCTCATGCTCATACTTTACTTTTATCTTGCTCACCTGATTATTTCAACCGTGCGCGAAGGAAACGCATGATACATAAAAACATAAAATTTTTAGACAAACCAGGGCACTCATGCGATTTTGTTCTCGCACGTCTGAAATCAACTGTGCGCGACCAAAACACACGGGTAACGGCAGAACCCGGATTTTCAACACAAGGGGTCGCATAGGAAAAATGCCCCTGCACGGAGGAAAATCGCACAACCGTGCGATTCCCCAGAATTCACAAATTGGGTTCAACACATCCCCAGCCTGTCCAAAATATCAATAGAAGCATCAAACACACAATGAGGAGAACCAAGTGCTTATCCCCAGCAAAACGGAGCGCAATTGCGCACCACAATGGGCAAAAAGTGCACTTCGTGTAACAATATGAAAAGAGTGGAATATAAGCAATAACAACACGAAAGTGAAGTGCTCGAGTGCAAAAACAAGTCCAGATGAGTGTGAAAAACCCTATAAAAATCAGACTCATCAGCTTCCGCTCGTACTGTCCATTAATTTCTTCCTTTCGTTCACGTCGGCAAGTTCTACTTTAGCTCTCGTCGTGCAGTCCCGCTTCCACTCCTGTCGATGAGATCGACTTTTGATTTCGACGACGGAGGGCTTTGCGGCCTCTGATCCCATCGACGGTCGACTCTACGTTCGTCGTCGTGCCCTCTCTGGTTTCTTCGACGTTCTTGTTTGCGTTCCTGTCGCAACTCATTGATGACTCCTCCGTCCGGCTTCGTTCATGTCACTGCTCCTTGTGTTTGATCCCGTGGAGCCCGTCAATGGTTGATCCCACTGTTGCTCTCGTGGACAATGGCATATGCTTCCGACGTCGTGTTCTACTGTTGATTCAAATGACAAAAGTGATTGTGGGATCTCGTTCTTCATCGCTTTCATGCATGTGTGTTCCACGTGAGGGGGAACGTTTGTGATGAAATTGACACGGATGGTATTTTTCTGATTCTCACCTTAGTCACACACGATCGCCAGGTTTATTTCTTGTGTTGTTTGTGTCTCCCCAATTTTCTTTGTTGTTGGGTAGGTGTGGTATGGTCTTTGTTGGTCAACCTTTCTATCCAGTAGGTTGTATCGTATGAGAGTATTCCCGGTCATCTGTATGTTGATTTCTATCTAGTGGGTTATATTGTGTGGGAGTATCCCCAGTAACCCGTATGTTGATTTCTATCCAATGGGTTGTATCGCGTGGGAGTATCCCCGATCGCCCTTCTGTTGATTCTATCCACGAGTTTATGGTCGGTGGACCGTGTCGTGTGAGACTGTGTTGTGTGGGACCAACTTTTGGGCAGATTATCCCCGACGGATTTTCCCTGGTGGCTCGTGTGTTCATTTGTTCCACTTAGCCTGCACCATTATTTTTTTTACGATGTTTTTAAGCTAGAGGTTTCCCCTCCAACTTGAGTGGGAGTGTTGAAGTCATTAATGCCATCGTATTATGTCATTTAAGGCTTGAGTCTATATGATTTTAGTCCACATCAAGAGTCCGAGTTTGTGTCCACGTAATTACTATAAATTATCCCCCTGTGAAAGAATAAAATCCTACTAAATATTTATTTCCCTCTATTTTAACATATTTTAATAAATATAATTAAAATATTAATTAATATCAACCATTTAATTCATACTAATTAACCATAAAATTACATATTATCACACCAACATTTATTGTGGTTCCCAAAATTGCTCTCATTGCTTACCGAGAATGGCGTAGGTTGCAGGCATGGAGCACCGCAAGTTTTGTTAGAGGGGGGCTTCTCGGACATGTGCGCAATACAAGTACTCTTGTAGATTTATTTCTTCTTCGTCAAAAGAAGATTTATCTTCTACCAGTTTTCTATGTCATTATTGGCCCACTGTTAGTCTATTAGTTTAAGAGTGTTCACTTCACTGTGTATGCAACATTCTTGCAAAAAAAATCAATTACCAATTACACAACATTGACCGAAAACTCTACAAAACTAACTAAACATAAAACATTAACTAAGAACTCTACAAAAACTAATTAAACCTAAAATATTGACTGAAAACTTTATTAAAAAAAAGTAATAAACGATCCTTAAGGTTATTCAAGCCTGCACAGATACCTGAATGTAATCATCCTCAGAGCTTTCTGCCTCTTCCTTTTCTAAATCTTCTTCTGCTTCTTCGTCATCTTCACCTTTCTTTTCCTTTTCTCTGTCTTCCTTACCATCACCATCCTGAAAATCGGGTGTAGAAGGTTATCATACATAGGCATAGGAACACTTCTAGTGGCCATAAAAAGAGTTGTTCAGAAGTAATATGAATTCAATAAAACGAACATATGTGGGTGGAAACAGACAGTTAAGGGAACTGTGGCAACTTGAAATATAAAATAATTATTATTTTAAAATTACTAACTTATTACATGAAAACTCTCCTCTTTATATAAAGGAGAAGAGAAAAAAATATACACTTGGAGATGCAAGATTAAATACAAGAAAGAGAAAAATATACAACGGGCTCCCTTTTAGCATTTTACAAATGATCTTTAACACTATCCATCAAGCTAAAGCAGATAGATCGATCATTCCCAACTTGACATAAATATAAAAAAAGATGAAATCGGATTAGCAAAAAAGTTGGTCAACTCTCTATTCAAAGTAACAAATAAAGTAAATATTCATCTGTTGATAACTTCCTTTATGATAAAGTAACAATCTACTACAATTTGTTTTGATCTTTCATGCAACACATGATATATATATATATATATATATATTTATTTATAAGTTTCACCAAAATCTTTTTGAGTGTTCTCAGCCATTATAACTCACAAGCAATTAGAGTCATACTTTTGTATTCAGCTTTTGCACTCTATCTGGACACCAATGCTTATTTTTTGTTTCTACGGTGACAAGATTTCCTCCAACAAGCGAGAAACATCCAGAAGTGGATTTTTGATCTCTCTTATCAACTCTACAACTTGCATTTGAATAAGCTTCAATATGTAAGTGATTATTTCTTTTAAACAGTAGTGTTGTGCCTGAAAATCATTTGATATATTTAAATATTTTAATACAACTTCAAGATGACACACTCTGTGAGCTTGCAAAAACTGATTGTCATTTCCAACGACGAAAGAGATGTCAGGTTTGGTTGCAGTGAGATAAATGATTTTACTGACTAGACGTTTATAACGAGTGATATCGTGTATAAAAGATGTCTCATCCCAAAGTGTGTCTGTGCCCATAGACATAGGATTCCAAGCAAGATTTTTTACTAAGAACTGTTTCTACGAGTAGATCTAGGGTACACTTTCATTGGGAAAGAACTATATTCTTATTGTGTCCTGCAATTTAAATTCCTAAGAAACAACTGGGAGGACACATCTTTTGCAACATAATGTGCCCCAAGAAGTTTCTTTGTTATCTCTATTCTAGGGGAATTATCTCTGACAAGAACAATGTCATCCGCATACACAATAAGAAAAATCAGTACTCCGTCAATCTTTCGTATAAAGAGAGTGATCGAAATTACTTCTAGAAAATTCAATGGTAGAAACGAGCTAAATAAAATTGTTAAACCATGCTCGTACTTTGTTTAAGATCATATATGGTGTTTTGCAACTTACACACCGAGACTCCCCCTGAGTAACATAACCAGAAGTTTGCTCCATATGAGACTATTTCGTGCAAATCGTTATATATGAAGACATTTTTGACATCGACCTAAGACATTTGTCAATTCTCATTGACAACAATAGAGAAGAGTACCCAAATAGTACTGAGATAGGTAACTAGAGAGACCATGTCAAAAAGTAACAACATATGTCAGAGGTGAACCCCATGGAAACCAAATGAGCCTTATATTTGTATACAATTCCATTATGGAAAAACTGATAACAAAACTCATCAATAACAAACAATAGGAACAAGAGCCTAAGTACCCCAAGAAGCTAGGACAAAGATTTTCTAGTCCATAGCCGCCTTCAGCAAGATATACGAAGAGCTTCATTGTAGGTAGTAAGGACGGTGGTGGTAGAGACTACTGAAAAAGGCAAACTGTAAAAAGGTCAGAGATTTAAATAAGAGATAATGTTAGTAAAAAAACGTTGTGTACTCCAACCTCATTCTCCATAGCAAGGATAATATTCTGGTTCAAGTCTGTTGAGATAAAGAAAGCTTCCGAAGAGAAGAGAGCTAGCCTAGGAGCATGTTGGCGATCTTGGAGTGAAAAGAATTGCAGAAACAAGAGTAATAGGACGTTGATGATAATGATAAGAAAAAGTAAGAGGAGTTATACATCTAGAAGGTGGTGTAGGTTGTGTAATATCGGGTGGAATATGAATGATAGAAAGAGAGGATACAAAGGTAGAGAAAGGAGAGATAGTAGAGAGAAGAGGGATCTCAAGAGTAAGAGACTCACCGATCTTGGAGAAATAAGGGGTAGACTCAAAAAAGGTAACATCAATAGAGACATTAACATTTGGGGATAGTGTCAGAACAACGATAGCCTTTTTGAGCACGAGAGTCCCATGAAAAGAAACTTGGTGGCGCGAGCGGAGAATTAGTCCTGGCCAGACACGGTAGTGTGGACGAAGGCAGTACAACCAAATAAATGAAGAGTGAGGGAAAAAGTTGTACAATCTGAATGAAGAAGAGAGAAATATGTCTTACCCTAAAGAGTAGAAAAACAACAGTCGATTAACGAGAAAACAAAAAATGAGAATCGTACAACCCAGGTATGAGCGGGGAACATTCATTTGACACAGTGGTATTCAGCCAACAACGAGGAGATGATTTTTTTTTCTTTTCCACCGCCTCATTTTATTGGAATATATGCACTCAACTAGTCTGATAAATGATGTCAATTGTTGGCTCAAATATATCTTTGTATTATTTGTTTGTATAAATTTTAGTGCAAGATCAAATTGAGTGTGAATTTCATTATAAGATATATTGAAAACAGGGAAAGAGTTTAGATCGTTATTTTAAAAGATAAACTCATGTACATATTGTAACAACCCTAGCCGATCCAACAGGACAACGCCGCGGCTCCGCTTTAGGAGACGTTACAGCGTTGCAGCCCATGCAACCCCCAACCCCTCTCCGCGCATATTTCTCGGTCACGTCGGGTGGTGATGAGGAGTAGTTTGAAGTCTCCTTATTAAGAAGGTCTCGGGTTCGATCCCCGCCAATCTCAACAACCCGTCGCGGCCGAGAAACAGGCGCGGAGAGGGGTTGGGGGTTTGCATGGGCTGCAGCCCGATAACGTCGCCTAGAGCGAAGCTGTGGCGTTGTCCCGTTGGATCGGCTAGGGTCGTTACACATATGGAGTAATCATCAATAAAAATAACAAAATACAGACTTCCTCCACCAACAAACTTAGTGAGATTAGAACCCAAGATATCCGAATGAACAAGATCAACAGGACATACATAAGTATTACAAAGTTTAGCAGGAAAACTAGTACGATAATACTTGTCATATCGGCAGTATTCACATTCTAAAATAGGTTTGGACTAAAAAGAAGATAGGAGTTGATGGAGACAAAGTGAAAAATGACCAAGACAATGACATCACAGAAGCATAGTCGAGCAGGCATATGGTAAGAAATAGGAAAAAAATTCAGGTAGTAGAGTACCCATAATAGTAGCGTCTTCTTCAATTGATGAAAATATAGTAGCAGTAGGAGAGAATGAGATAGAGCACTGTAATTGTTCGGAAAGTGCACTAATAGAAAACATATTGTAAGGAAAATTTGAAACATATAGAGTGTTGACCAATTTGAAAAGGGAAGTTGTACTAATAACTTCATTTCCACAAACTGAAGTAGAAGAGCTATCATCCACAAACATAACTGATAATCAATTATGCTTCTCAAGGTGAGAGAAAACAAGAGAGTTCCCAGACATAAGATCGATGGTACGGGAGTCAATAAGCCACTTACTGTTAGTAGCAACATGGAGGCATATTGTTTGGGATCACTAATCAGAGCCTCAAGATCTGCCAAAGAGAACCATCGGCAGGATTCAGGTAGCGGAGTAGAGGTAGGCTGAGAGAAATCTCACACTCAGTAGCACTGGCATGAGCCCTGAGGACACAAATAAGGGTGCTTCGTATAACACAACTCAACAAGATGACCAAGTCTCCCACAATGTGAGCAAGAGGGTGATCCCCCCCCCCCACGACCTCCATCGTGACCCTCACGACGACATTGTGCTCCACGCCCAACTATATGAGCATAATTTTACGAGGGTAGAGTTGATACTATTGGAGGTTGGCACAAAATGTTTTTCACTGTAAGGATGCGAATTGCAGTAGCATCCAAGATAGGAGTGTCAGGTTCTCCCAATATTTGTTGGTGTATACTCTCGTAGGAATAAAGAAGATGCGGAAGAAAGACAATGAGGAGTTCCTGAAATTGTTTTAGTTGAGTTGCAAGGTCAGGAGAGAAAGGACGATATTGGAGTTCCACGGTGAGAGACTGATATGCAACATCAAGAGAGAGTGTAGGTCGAGCGAAGAGATCGAGATAGATGGTGTAGATGCGAGAGATTATGACACCTTCAGAGTAAAGGGATGCAAGAGGATCCCAAGCAGCCTTCATGGTTTCATCATGACGGATGATATGCAAACAATCATCATAAATATTGTTTGTAAGCCACGTAGGGCAAGTGCTTCATTGGCGTCCCAATCAACATATGTGGGAGATGCAGGGTTTGAAGAACTGTCAGTGAGATGGCGTCTCTTGTGTTGAAAGCACAGAAGGAAGGTGAAAGAGATACTCCAATCATGATACTTAGTTCAATCAACATAGAATCCACCCCTTGATTTCCAGAGGCACCAGACACAAGTGTGGGGGTAAAAGCAGTTGCAGCAGGAGCAAGGGTGCCACTATAGTTCAGTGAGAGGAGCTCGACGACAGCGAAAGAACTCGCTGAATAAGAGCATAATAGGAGAACTCGTTGCATCTTGGTGGAATTCACTGGAGGAGAGCTCCATGAAATTGGAGAGTTCGCACGCAGCTATAACTAGGAGAGGTCAAAAGTGCTTGCAAGAGTTTGCAGGAAGTTGCAGCTGTTGGAGATTGTAGATGCTCGCGAGTGTTCACACGCGATATGAAGTCACTAAGGCTTGACTGGAGTTTGGATGAGTTTGCACGCGGGACTCGCGGGATCTAGTAGCGCTGGACTTGTTGAGGTTGGACTCGTCGAAGCTCGACTCTGGATGAGAGATCTTTGATGTTGGTAGGAGTGTTGGTGGAAGAAACGACAAGGACAACCGGTCGATACCTATAAAAAGTGGAAGAGCGAAGATTGATAAGGGATTTTGCTGAAATTGTTGCCCACTTTTTTCTCTCGGTGAGCTCATTGGAAGAGGTTATGGAAGTCGGCTTGGAAGAGGCAGCAAGGGCACGAATGCGTCGGGAGTTCACAAGTCCGAGTAAGAAGAATCATGCGAGTTTGCAACCTCTCGGGTAAGACCGACAAGTTCACACGAAATCGGATAAGTTTGGGCGTCGCAGGGAGAAATTACGCGAGAGAAGTAATCGAGAAAGATCAACGAAAAAATTTGTCCTGCTCTGATTTGATGTGAGAATTTGAAATATTAAATAATAATTATTCCAAAATGTACTAACTCATTATATAGGAACTTCTCTATTTATATAGAGTAGAGGCAAAAAAAGAATATACACTTGCAGATGTAGACTAAATACAAGAAATGTGAAAAATGTACAGTGCAAGCGGGATTTAATAGAATTCATGGTAAGTTGTTTCAAAAATATAATTGTTACTGTAAAACTGCCTGGTTACCAAAACTTTAGCAAATAAGTTAGAAGGAAATGATAATCTGGCATCCATATACCTTATCTTTCTCTTCAAGTTGTTCAAACAAGCTGAGGTCATCTGGTACGAAAAGAAATTATTCAAGAGATTAAAATTTAAACTGAACATGTAGCATATATGTGTGTACTAAAGATGGTTCAAAGACTAATCAGATCACCACAGCAAATTAAAAAAACTGGAACAAAATTTAAACTGAACATGTAACATACATGTGAACTAAAAGATGGTTCTACTAATCAGATTACCACACCAAAGCTTTAGTAATGGACAATGAGAGATGAATAAAACCATAAGAAAAAACGAAACACGAGATAAAAAGATATACAATGATTCAATTCACCAATATAGAATCGAAATTACAAAGTACAGAACAGTTGCAACATCATTAAAAGAATCAAAACAAATACTTATCTTTCACCATCTGAAAAAGATGCAAAATAAAGGTATTTGATGAAGCATTTTAATATGCACTGAGCAACAGCGTTCAACTAAATTAGTCGAACCTCTTTTTGTATCCCAACGAAGTTTTTTACTGGCAACCTGTCCCCTTCTTTGGCCTGAAATAAATTGAAACTATCAGAATGCCCCTTAGAACTCAAAAAACTCCAGCAGTGAGACCAAAATTAACCAGCAACAAATTAGAACTTCACTAATTAGATAGAATGACAGTATCTATCTAAATAAGTCAACTTTATAAGAGCCATCAATTAAAGCTGGTAAGGAAAGCACCATACCTTGTATCAGTTCGGCAGGGAAATGTGACACATTAAGCTTCATATAAGTTCCAAAATATTGTGGTTCCTGACCCTTGCGCTTAAGCTTCTCAGCATAGTACTCAACCTCAGCATTTTGTCCTCCTAACATTTTTCCGAAGACACAAGTGAGACCAATGCATTTATATTAAGAGTAAAGGGAAAAGATAAGTTAGAAAGGCTCGAACCTACTGCATAAATAATGATGACATGCAGATGAGAAAAAAGAAGTATAGTAAATTATGGTAAAATGGCCTTAATAAGAGATAAGTTTTGACCGCATTCTAAAACTTGAAACTTCTTAACTTAAACTTCAATTGGAATTTATTTATATAATACAACTACAAGAATTTCACCCTTGTGGTGAGACCCTTCTCCGGACCCTCGTTGTGCAGGGATGCTTTGTGCACTGGGCTGCCTTAGAATGTCATATTAGAAGTGTACAATACATATTCACCGAGAGAAGGCCAAGCCAAAATATATGCCCATGTCAGCAAAAAGTTGATCGTTGACCTAGAACAATAATGTCGAAGATACGTAGAGAGCCGCTGAGGGCTACCAACGCAGACCAGCCATCTCGCGAGCGAGACTCTCCCGATGCCGCTTAAGCGAGATCCCTCGGGACTCGCTAATGAGCACGCGGCAACAGTCCGAGTTCGCGAGATCATTCTCAGCGACCTCAATCAGCTTGCTCAAAGTCTTACTGCATAGTGGATTTAGTACTTTGCGGGGATGGATAATCGCATATCTCAAAACCCTCATTTTAGATTGCCTATAAATAGGACCCCATGGTACACAAAAAGGCACGCAAGACCCCCCCCCCCCCCTCCACCTCCCCCAAGGTTCCTCATTTCGCTGAAATCGTGTTTTCCTTCTGCCTAACACAGCCGTAGTTTGAGGGAAAGCTCATATAAACTTCCGGGTGTGTGACAGAACCTCGTTGCAGTTCGTGAGTCTTGTTTACAGACAGTTCAGCCTTCAATTCTCATAAATCATTTCCCTTGTCATCAGGTTCGTGGTGATCCACCACAGGATTAGTAACCTCGGGCTACCCTTTGGATCCAAACTTTGTTGAACTGGTTTCTTGGTTCCAACAAGAAGGGCTTGGATATGTTAAGCTTATGAGGCAAGGTTCAACTTACAATCTAATTTTTTCAAATTGGAACAAAAAAAATTTGTTAATATCATCATCATCAATAATCTTATCTCAACAAACTCCCCTCCTCCCAGCAAATAAAAATGTTGAACCCAACCCACTTAAGGTTTGTTTTAGTTGTAATATGTTATTTTTAAAGTCGTCGTAGTCCGTTTCTGTATTTATCCCGGGTTGGGGTACTTTGGTCTTTTCTTTGTTTTAGGTTTTCCTTTACTCAAAGATATGTATGAACAGTGTTGTAGATATCCTCCGACATGTCGGCCGATATAAAGGTTTTATGGACAAAACGACACGTTTCCGATATTATTTTGCAAAATATCCTTTTGAAATATATCCTCCGATATATCTATTATTGACTAATATATTCGCCGATATATCCCGATATTTTATCGATTGGTTTTTTCAACTTATTTTAATTAGTGTCTATGGTCTAATAGATAATAGACCAAAATTGTTTCATTATTTAGGTTCTTTTTTCCCTTTGGTTTTCTTCCTTGCCCAAGTGTATCATCGATGTCAATTATGCATGATCTTTGAATTATGGACTAAAGATTTCTTATCTTTCATTGTTACGGACAACTTCCCGACATTCTACTTTCTCTTGTTTTATTTCATGCATTATACCGTTATTACTTGTATAACATAAAATGCTTATATTAGTTTAATAAATTTAGAAGTTCAATAAATATCAAATTATTAATATATATAAATGTAAAAATGATTAAATTTATAAATAATTACACATATAAATAATTAAATATTAAAACCCGATATATGAAATATCCCTGATATATCCCCCGACATAGTAAAACCGACATGAAAAACCTAAACCGACGTGTCCCCGATATCCGATATCTACAACATTGTGTATGAGTAAGGGACCTCCTTGATAATCAATTACGTATTATTTCCTTTTCACTTGGTATCAGAGGCGGAAAACCTTTCGTGCCCTAGTCTCCCGTTTCCGCCCCCCGACCGCATCTGCACCTTTCCCGTTCTGATCGATCCGCCGCCAACTCCTTCTGCTCGCTCATCAAGGATGATGGGCGGCCTCCATGCCATTGTCGGCTGCTGAGGGGAACGTTGTCGTCGTTCCTCCATGACGCAGTTCGCCTACTCCACTGCATAGTCCGCTTCGTTCCTCCTTATGCTCGTTTGTGTCGTCAGCCACTGATTTCTTCTTCTTCTCTTGCGTCAGGTCTTGCGCCAGATTGGCCGTGTCGCCGTCCTGTTGCGCCAGATCGGCATTGTCGTGTTGTCGTCCTGCTACTGATGTCTGCCTTGCTGATTAAAGCCTGTTGTTGTTGTCATCTTCTCGTGCTGTCTTCTTCTCATGACACCGACCTCCTGTGCTGTCATCTTCTCCAGTGAATCTGCCGCAACTAGATGGTTGCCACTGCCGTGGTTGCATTTCGTTGCCCCTCACGTGACCTAATCGCTCCCTCTGGTTTTTTGGTTCCCTTTTTTTCGTCAATATGGGTGATCTCGATTCTTCGGTATCCTCTCCGGGTGTGATCCAACCTAAATGGCTGAGCCTCAGCGGCCCCATGGTCACTCCAACTTCTTGAAGATTACCACGGTCCCCTTGGATAACACGAATTATCTTGAATGGTCTCATGCTGCCCAACATGTCATCCGTAGCCAACAGATGCTTGGATATATCGATGGGACGATTAAGGAGCCCCATGTGACTGATCCCTCCTGGAAGCGTTGGGATTCTGGCATCTCTCTAGTTATTTCCTGGCTCCTCCATTCGATGTCTCCTAAGATCTATCAGAGCTATATGCTGATGGACTTAGCTTTCGAGACCTGAACTCGTGCTCGCGAAACATACTCACAGATTGGCAGTTCCACCCAGGTTTATAAGCTCACTCGCCGCATTTTGGAGTTGTGCCAAGGATTGATGATTGTTTCATCATTCTTCTCGGAGTTTGAGTGTCTGTATCAAGAACTGGACTACTTTGCATATTTCACTCCATCATGTATAGTTAAAGCAAAGGGAGGACCGCTTCCGTCTTCATGTCTTCTTGATGAGATTGAATATGGAATTTGATATGCTTCAGACACATGTTCTCCACCGCTCTCCTCTTCCCTCTCTTCGGGAGGCGTTCAGTATAGTTTTGGGTGATGAAGACCGTCGTAAGTCTCTTAGTGTTATGGCTCCTCCAGATCGTTCTGCCCTGACTAGTGTTGGTCATGGTCTCATTCCTACTCCTAGATCTTCTGTGCCTACCTGTGATTATTGTGGTCGAATGGGACACTCTCGGGAGGCATGTTTCAAACTTCATCCTCATCTTGCACCTTCTGGACGTGGTCATGGTAGGGGTCGTGGATCAGGTCGTGGGGGTCATAGACACAGTGGCTACCGTTCTCATGATGTTGCTTACACTACTGATGTCTTTGATGAGTCTAAGTTTCCTGTTTCTTCCTCTCTTACAGCAGAGGAATTGGACGTTTTTCGTCGCCTGCTTCACTCTCAGCCCGATCTGGTCACTTGAGGCTCTACTTCTCTTGCCACCCTTGTTATGTCTAGTGCTCATGCTGTCACCACCTCACCTTCTGACTGGGTGCTCGACTCCGGTGTCACTCACCACATGACTGGGTCTTCCTCAGGTTTTCTCTCTAATACTCCTTTGTCTTGTAAGGAGAAAGTTATTTTTGTTAACGGATAGTTGTCCTCCATTGCAGGAAAGGCATGTACTCTTGTTCTCCGTCCATATCTCTTCCCTTTGTTTTTCGTGTTCCCTCTTTTACTCGCAATTTACTTTCCAACGACAATATTACGAAATCTTTTAACTGCTCTTTAACTTTCTTTCTTGATTCTTGTGTTTTTCAGGAACATGGTACGAAGCGGAACATTGGCAGTGGTAGGTGCAGTAGCGGCGTGTACTACATGGACACTCATCCACTCTCCCAGGCTCTTTCCAGTTCCACTGTTACTGCGGAGGATGCTCGCCATTGGCATCTGCGTCTAGGACATCCTTCCTCTGTTTATCTGCAAAAATTATTTCCTGCTTTTTTACCTTTTCTTCAGACCTTTTCTTGTGATGTATGTGATAGGTCTAAACATGTGCGACATACTTTTTCACATCATTCTTTCCCTAGTTGCGTTCCTTTTGATGTTACATTCTGATGTTTGGGGGTCGTCCCCCGTTGTATCTTTAACTGTTTTTCGATGATTTGCCACTTTTATTGATTGCTTCTCGCGTACTACGTGGGTTTACCTGTTGAAAAAGAAAAGTGAAGTTTTTCCTTGTTTTCAAGTTTTTCATAGAAGGGTGCAAACACAATTTAATGCCTAAAACTTGTGTTTGCACCTCTACTCAGAACGGAGTGGCTAAATGAAAAAACCGGCACCTCCTCAAGGTTGCTCGTTATCTCCTATTAACGATGCACCTCCCGAAATCCTATTGGGAGCAAGCCCAATCTGATCATACCATGTTTATCGGGAGACATGAACGTGTTGTGGTTCTTATTGTGTACGTGGATGGCATCGTGATTACTGGAAATGACACAGAGAAGATTGTCAATTTCAAGACCCTCCTGTCTGCCGAATTTGAAGAAAAAGACTTTGGAAGATTACGATACTTCCTGGGTATCGAAGTGGTCAGATATGAGCAGGGTATCTTTATATCCCAATAAAAGTACATATTGGATCTCCTAAAGGAAACTGATATGCTTGGTTGTGTTCCTGCGAACACCCCCATAGAGGAAAATCACAGGATTGATAAAGATGGTGATGGTGATCACATGGATGTATCACGCTATCAAAGATTGGTTGGAAAACTTATATATCTATCCCGCACATGCCCCGACATTACGTATGTAGTTGGTATTCTTAGCAGATATATGCATTCTCCTAGAATCAGCCATCAAGAAGCGGCATATCGTTTGTTGCGATATTTAAAGAAAGCTCCTGGTCGTGGTCTCTTATTCTCCAAGAACAACTTGAAGATTGAGGCTTTCACCGATGCGGATTCGGCTGGTTGTCGTGATGACATAAAGTCTACAACATGATACTGCTTGTTTGTTGGTGGAAATCTTGTAACGTGGCGTAGCAAGAAGCAGAATGGTGTGGCTAGATCAAGTGCAGAGGCAGAATATTGTGTCATGTCCCAAGGCTTATGTGAGGGACTATGGTTGCGTACTGTATTACAGGATCTGGGTTTCTCTGTGACAGCCCCTTTTTCCTTGTTCTATGACAATAAGGCAGCCATTAATATTGCTCATAACCCGGTCCAACATGACAGGACAAAGCATGTTGAGGTTGATCGACATTTTATCAAAGATCACTTGAATAAAAAAAACAGTTGTTACTCTGTTGGTTCATTCCAAAGAGCAGCTGACCGATGTGTTTACCAAAAACTTGTGGTGTGACGTGTTTACCGACGATATTCAAAAGTTTGGGGTGACCGACATCTTCCGTCCGACTTGGGGAGAGTTATAATATGTTATTTTTCAAGTCGTCGTAGTTCATTTATGTATTTACCCTGGGTTGGGGTAGTTTGGTCTTTTCCTTGCTTTAGGTTTTCCCTTACTCAAGTATATGTATGAGTAAGGGACCTCCTTGATAATCAATTACGTATTATTTCCTTTCCACTGTTTGGTGCGTCATTAGGGCTCTGGTGAGGGAGAAAACTCGCCGCAGGTTGTGACCAGAGGGAAGGAGGCAGAATCTGAGATAGAGTGATTTCTCTGTTCGTAGGGGGCGGCAGCTGGAAACGGTGGGGGAAGGCGGAAAACCAAACGGGAAGGAACAGCGGAGGGGTTTGCTCTGATCGCACTGGAAGCCTGACGCCAACCTAAATGGACCCTTAGTCTAATTTATGATGGTAAGATTCAATTTCAGTTAATTTTTCCTAAACCAAACCTGTACATGGTATCATAGATGATGAAGCTCTGTCAATTGCAATGTATGTCGATGATGGAAAGCTTTTAGATGACGGATGTCGAATGCACTAAGCCATCACATAGATCATGTTGTAAATATAAATTTCTCCTTGTTCAACAACTAGTACACAATGCAATCATGCACTGAGTGCCACTTGTGCATTCTAACACTATTAAATTTACGTATCTTATGTTTGGCAATGATTGTATGTCCTAAATAAAATTATAAAGGCATGGTGATTCAGCTGTTATACATAAATACCAAATCATGTACACACATTCATGCACCGATACACCACAGTAGCATACTTTCCAGATGTTCATGTGACTGAGTTTTTGTGCATGTATAGCTTTTTACATTTTCTAAGCAGAAATGTCTGTTCCATTGATGACCTTTCATTCATGTTTTCTTCAAGCACTTAGTTAAAAAAAATGAAGGGTGACAAAATGGGGAAATAATATAGTGCAAAGGAAATACTAGATTACTTGTAACATCAGAAATTCTTATTTTAAATTTACAATTATAAATTCAAGGTCGGACCAGAATCAATGTTGACGTCGTCGCCGTAGATTGAGAAATTTATGCTTGGCATTCTTAGTTTTGCATGATAATCACGGAATTATTTTCATTTAGCGGGGAATTCCACGATTTTATTTTGAAGGCAATTTAGAGTTTCAAGAGATTTCTGCGAGAAGTAGCATATTTTCAGTCGACGATAACACTTTTTGTAATTTCTGAAAACTTCATTTAGTACTTCAGATTATTTAAATTGATGCGGATTTGTTCACCCGGTTCAATCGATCCACACTCTATTCCGAGCGCCGCAAGTAAAGCCCTCGCCTCTACCATTTCACGTAGACGCTAGTTATTGCTCTTCTTCTAAGAAAAGCCGAGTCGTGTGTCGCAGCGTAGGAGTAATGGTTCCACAATGAAGAGAAAGCTAGTGTTTTGTCATTCCCACATGGCCTTCAAGTGACTGCTGATCCCGAACGACGTAATCATGGCGCTCTTCTTTCGTTTCTGCAATAGACCAGTTGTTTTCATTTACTTTTAAGACAAGCTTTCCCCCTTGTGTTTCAGACAAACCTTAGAAGAGAGGAAAAACACTGTGGTTTTGATTTCAAAATAACTTGGAGAGACTACGGGTCTATCTGTTTGGGCGTGGGAGTGGGAGCGGTAAGAGTGTGAGCGAGTTGACGCCAAACACGGACCAAGTAGATGCCAAACAATTATTTTTTGTGAGCTTTCAACTTTTTTCCATTCCAGTGCCCGTCAGTTTTGGGTTTCCATTAATTTTTATGGACTTCATTTCAGCGAAAGTTGTGAGTAAAACATGGCTCTTCTTTAGTTTCTGCTATAGATCAGTTGTTTTCATTTACTTTTAAGACGTGTTTTCCCCCTTGTGTTTCAGGCAAACCCTAGAAGCGAGGAATAACACTGTTGTTTTGATTTCAAAATAACCAGGAGAGACTATAGCTACCTCCCTTAATAGGGTTTGTTTGTTTGGGCGGTAGGAGTGGGAGCGTTAACAATGAGAGCGATGGGAATGGAGTGGCGAGAGATGGAGGGAGGTGGCTACGGTCTCAAAAAAGGGTCAAAATAGAGTGTTTGAGCAGTGGTGGTGGGAATGGGAGTTTACCAAATGGCTTTAAAGGAGTGCTATCGTTTTTATCCAAGCGGAGATGGAGCAAAAACACTCAAACAAACATACCCTATGTCGTCGTGTTGTGTCCATGTAAGCAAGAACACCGATGTAAGAGTTCCTTCCTTTTGTCCAGACATACCACCTTTTATAGATTCTTTTCCTAGATTGCATAAGATTATACATGAATCCAAATTACATGAAAAAGTGTCCTGTTATAAATCGATGTATTATCATATGAAAATTAAGTTTTATTGTATGAATAGATAAGATCAATGGGATGAGTGTCTCAAACGAGTGGTCTTTTGCGGATGACCTAATAGAATGATTGTGTCAAACACTAGATGATCATTTCAATAGGAGGCACATGTGGTCTTTCTCTTATGATTGATTGATGTACACCGTCATACAAATAGGGCTTGGTAGGCCACGAACCTCAAATATGGGGTTGACGACCCATTCCACGTATTGAAATAGTTAGATGTGAGTCTGTCCTGCGCTAGGAACGCATTAGGGCACTTTCATTGTCATCAAAGAATTATATCATAGAATGTGCCTAGTAATCTATAAAACTTAAAAACTAAGAAAAACATGCATATCAGTCACCTCAGGTTTAAGTGTGAACTCGGAATTCAGGAATCGCTTCGCTTAAATAATTTTAGAAATGTTGATTAGAACCCAATAAACAATAAATCACAGAAAATATAGTCGTGGGCAAAAAGCCCGGACCCGGAAAGACCTCCCGGGTCCGGCCCGGCAAAAGCCCGGCTAGGCCCGGCCTGGGAAAATCCCGGCCCGGCCAAAGCCGGGCTTGGGGGGGCTTACCGGGCCCCCATTTTAGCCGGTTGCCTGCCCTGGTGCCCGGGCCGGGACGGGCAAAGCCCGGGCGCCGGGCTAGCCTGAGCCCAGCACCCGGGCTAGCCTGAGCCCAGCACCCGGGCTAAGCCAGAAATCCCGCCCTTGGTATTCAGGTCGGCCCGGGCCTGACCCGACCCGGCCTGAAGGGCCTTATCGGGATCCTCTCTTTGAGAGGGAGCCTGAGCCCGGCCCGGCTCAAACTGAGTCTGAGCCGAGCCCGGTTGGCAAAAAACCCGGGACCGACCGGCCCGGTCGGGCTTTTTGGACACGACTAGGAAAATATGATTTATGAAAATGACATATTCATGATTACGTATGCACTAGTTACGATGTTTAAAAATAATATTTTTCTAGTTTCAAATTTGACATATTTAGACCTTCAAGCATGTTACTATTTTATTGTTTTAGTATCTCTGGGAGGAAGAGTCTTTCTTACTCACCAGTAGATTGATCCATTTTCGAACTTTTCTTTACAGGAGGCTTAGGTCCGGATATTTGCTTAGCATGAACTTCTGAGAGTTTATGCAGTTTTTAGTTTATGATTTTCCATTAGAACATTGCTTTTTGGATCAAACTCTTTGTTTCGTATGAACTCAGGGTAGCAGACTTATTTGTAGTTTCCAGTATTCAAATATATTCACTTTTACTTCTAGTTGTTTCTGTGAATTAGTTATTGAGGTATTTCTTTAACCCTAACATTAGTCTTTTGTTTCCACTGTATGCTTTGAATATTCTATCATCTTTATTGTATTGTGCCCATTTTATTATTGTTGCTTAGTTTCCTCATATATCGAGTATCGAAGGGGTTCTGAAATGTTGTTGAACTAACTAAGAGTATTACATTACTGATGATAACTTTCCCACGACACATGTTAGGTAATATAGAATTTCATGTAGAAAAAAGGCAAAATCTTAGACATTATGTCACACCCCAGCCCGGATACTTGAATTAATGAGGATGATAAGAGTTAATGATTTTTCTAAACATGATAATTTCCCTTTCTTGTTAAGCATAAACAATAGAAAATAAATATTACAATAATTGTATAACAATAAATATTTTTTCTTCATCAATCAAAATAGTATTTCCATCACAAAACAATAATACTATCATGTCCGTCAATATCACGCCATCATTATTTTTTTACTTGCTCATTGTCCTATGAATCCTCTAAGCATTATAACTTCAGAAATTCTCTAAGTGAGCTATATTCTCTAACTCTATTATTTGAATATATCACCGAGAGATCCCACATGCTCTATACTGCAAAGAAAGGTAAAAATCTTCTAAGCGGGTCTTCATTTAGATTATTTCACCTCTAAGGCTACGTTTGGCGGAGGAGTCCGGCTCCGGAGCGGTGATTAGGGCTGTAAGCCTGTAACGGTTCGGTTTGTAAGCAAAACCGCAAACCGAACCACCCCTATGTGGTTCCAAAAATTTGGAACCGAACCGAACTGCTCAAACATTGAAACCGAACAGAATCAAACTGAATGGTTTAGTTCGGTTCGGTTCGGTTCGGTTCGGTTTTGGTGGTTTAAATAATGTGATAAAGCCTAAAGATTTATATATAGAGATCAGGGATGGTGCAATGAATGAGGCTCAACCACCCAACATGAAAGTGATATCTGAACATAATTCCTATCACCTAACCATTTCAGAACTCCAAAATCAAATGAATAGAAAATGAAATATTCATCAGCATTATTTGTTTGGAGAAATATCTATATTAGAGAAATACCTAAACTAGAGATAAACGATAACTTAGATGCTTACTCAAAACAAAAAAAAACAAAAAACTTTAAAAATATAAGAGAAATACCTGCCGGGCCGCTGGCAGCAAGAGGTTCAAATCTGGAAAGGGCCGAACAACAATGGCCAATGGGGCAAGAACTGGAATCTGGAAAGGGAAAAATCAAAGAGCACCAACATGGAAAGGGATGAACAGCAATATGAGTCATCTTTGATCGAATTAAGAGAAATAAGAAGTTAGGTCTCAGAGATTCAGAGAAATTGGAAACCACCTCACCGGAATCAGAGAATGTTGATTGTTCAAAGATGCATCTGGATTCCTCGAAATAGGGAATGAAGATGGAGAAGATGCCTATCGAAAGACGGAAGCGGGATGCGGGAAGACTACGGCTGCGGCTATCACTCAGACTCCTTGCGCCTCTGCCCTAACTTCTGAACGAAACACTCGGCACAGGATCCGAGATCGAAACGACGAAGGTAGAGAAGAAGTAAGAATTGTGCGCGGTACTCGGAATGGCGGAAGAGAGGCGCGCAGTTAGCGGGGTAGGGAAAATCACTACTCGCGAGGGAGAAACAACCAACAAAAATGAGTTCTATATCGCCAGGTGAAATCCGCGAAAAATCACGCTCGGGTGTGTTGGGTTCGCTCATGGGTTTAATCATTAATGAAATATAATTAACTGTTTGCCGCAAAAGTCAAAACCATGAAGTGTATGGTTTAACACTTTAACGTATGGTTTAATGAAAATATGAAATGTAATTAGCTGTTGTATGATTAACCATATGGTTTAATGAAATTTAATTAATAAATTAAATGTTTTTATGTACAAGTTCGACTTGGTTTGGTTTTGCCACACAAAACCATAAACCGAACTGAACCGTATGGTTTTTCTAAAATCAAAACCGTAACCGAACCGCGACCTACTGAAAACGAACCAAACCGTATGGTTTGGTTTGGTTCGATTCAGTTTTACGGTTCGGTTGGTTTTGGCTTACAGGACTAGCGGTGATGACCGGAGGGGAACCAGAACCCATGCCAAATGTTTGCTCCGGCGTGGCAATGTTTTGCCTACCCAAAATCGAAGAATATGGCGCCATCCCGGGCTGAAAACCAAAGCTCCAGACCTCTAGTACAACATTCCGGTGTGCCTCTGGCGGCCTCCGTGCTATACTGCTCCGCTTAGGAAAGCCTAAGTAATCTTACTTCAGTTATATTCCTTTTATCCTGAGAATACTTAAAGAAAATCTTCATTTGGGTTATAATCACGGTTCTGCAGCATGCATCTATTTTCATTCCACATAGTACTTTAGGTTATGATCTCTTCTATCTTCAGATTCCTCAGAGTATTTAGATTATAATATCATTTATCTTGAGAATCCTTGAAGTAGATCTTCACTTAGGTAATAATCACAATCATGCAATATTAATATATTATTCTCATGAGATTTCACTGAACACCTTACTAATAATTTCTACATTCTGAGATTTTTCTGAGTAATTGTATTACAATCTCAAACTGTTAATAAAAGTTAATATGTGGCCCTGAGATGATACACCGTAGTCGTATCAAGATCAAGAACACAAAACTTGCATTGAATTAAACAAGCACAAAGGGAACACTGATACAATAGCGAGATAACTCTTATCAAGCACCTGGAGGTTGGGTCTTCCTAGACACTCTACTTTCCAAGAGATCCCAAAACACAGACTCCAAAGATAAGCAAGACTCAGCCCCTAGGACTCCTTATATAGATGGAGCCCCACACAATACCAAGCACCTGGAGGCCCGGTGTTCGGAGTTCTTAAGCAGCCTCTGGTGCGGTCTGGCGGTTATACTTTATCTAACCGCAGCTTATCTGGCGGTAAGGTTGTGTTAACCGCAGTTGTAGCGTTGAAGGCGGACAGACGGCAAAGATTGCATTGGAGTTTTGTAGTTGTACAGTTAGCTGTTTCTTACCGCATAGTCTGAGCGATTAAAATTTTATGTAACTTCCGAGTCGCTTGTGACAGACGTTGTTTATTTTCTCTCTTGTTTTCTCTCTCTTCCCCATTTCCTATTAATATGGGTCATACTCATGTATTATGTAACTTTTTGGAGCATTAAAGTTCTGTTATTTACCTGTTTTCTCACACTCAACTACCTAAAATTTAGGACCCCGCTCCTATATTCACTCACCCTCCCATTTCCCCACTTCCCTCAACTTGCTCATGTGGAACCACTCCTAACAATTCCAATTGAACCCCACCCAAGCTGGACGCATCACCCCCAAGCCTACACCCCACGTTTGCTTTTTCCCGAGTCCCCAAAGACCACCTCACCTATGTGTCCTCTAGTTTCCTGGATCCATCGCCTAGGTTGTGTTATCCAGAGGTTGTTTAATCCAAAATCCAACCATATTTTCCACTCCTGCAGCCTCTCCATTTGCCCAGAACTCACCCCTCCCCCGCATACTTCCCTAAAGTGTTGTTTCCTACACAATCCCCCTCCCAGTTCTGTATTCCAGCACCCAGAGTTAAATCCAGCTCAATAACATCCAGTAGCCACATGACCACATGTGGATCCTACCTACAACTGCTATTCATTCCCAATCTTTCCCTATTCTTCCAGGGCTCATGTCATTCCCTCGATCACCCTCTAGCACACCCCAGTTCTGGATTCAGTCCCCATACATCCCATCCGGGGGAAGTTCCCATTACTCCAACTCTGCCATAGTCCAGCCAGTGTTTTGGGCTCTTTACGGGGATCCAGATCCAACCTCATTTCCTCATTCCGGACACCAAAGACTTGTCGAATTCCCGTAAAGCTTTCTACTCCAGAATTTTGTGCGTCTTTAAGTTGGTTGTCATTTATTTTTTGTTGAATTTTGTGTTAAACTATCTACTTGAGATGTCTATTTGTATTCTTTGTTACTAAGTTTTTTGTAACTTTGTATGTTCCCGTTTAATTGAGTTATCTGATTGCGAGCTCTCTTGCATTTATACAACTTCACTTATCTCCTCGCTTGTTAAGTTTTAAATGTTGTGGTCTATCTAGTATTGTGAATTATAAACAACAACAACACTCAAGCCTTTATCCCACTATAATGGAGTCGGCTATATGGATCCTTTGTCGCCATTGTGCCCTATCTTTTGTCATAATATCACTAATGCCTAAGTACATCATGTCTTTTCTTATAGTTTCATTCCAGGTCTTTATTGGTCTACCCCTCCCTCGTTTAACATGCAGAGTGACTAGACTCTCACAACGCCTAACAGGTGCCTCTAATGGTCTCCTTTGTACGTGTCCAAACCATCTTAGTCGAGCTTCTCGTATTTTCTCTGCAATTGGTGTTACTCATGTCTTATCCCTGTTACATTCATTCCTAATTGTATCCAGTCTCGTGTGTCCACACATCCACCTAAGCATTCTCATCTCCGCAACTCCCATTTAGAGTCATCGGATTCGTAATGAATTATAATAAAAAAATCATTATTGCAAGTTAAGTCATCAGATATGTGTTGTTACATTTAGAGTTCACACATTATTCTCCTGATAGGATTGTCTTGCGTCAAATCATACCCATGTTATATTCTCTATTACAAGAGTATTATCTGCATACCTTCCTAAGAGTCCACTATGTGAGAAATAAATTTAACTTAGGTTACAATCTCACTCTCTTAACTATTTGCACATGATCTATACTCCATGTAAATCTAAGAATAAGTCTTCACTTAGATTATTTCACTTCTAAGTAAATCATACTTATGCCATATTTCTTCTATCCTAGGAATCAGCTAAGCAGATCTTCACTTCGATTATAATCACAGATCTGCAACATTCATCTATTATCATCCCAAGATTCCATCAAGTATCTTAAGTTATACTCTATTCTATCTTGAGATTTATCTCAAGTACTTGGGCTATAATCTCATCTATCAAGTCTTCACTTAGGTTATAATCTCAATCATGTAATATTAGTTTATTATCATCTTGAGATTCCATTAAGTACCTTAGGCTAATAGTCTTCTCAATATTGAGATTCCTCAGATACTTAGATTATAATTGCATACTGTTAATAGTCTGACCCTGAGATTCCACTAAATAGAAGCTTTAGATTACAATCTCAACAGCACAATAATTTTAAATATGTGGATCTCAGATAAGTATTTTCACTCAAGTTATAATCTCAATCAAATCATTAACAACGTTTTGTAATGGGCAGCTTGCCCAATTAGTTATCGAGTCTTTTATAATGTCTATCATATCGTATTAAGTCTTATTATGTATATATTGGTATTGTTACGGGTCAGAGTATTTACGGTAATGCCCGTATGTTCTATTAAAGAGACCATGGGGGTCTTGCAATGGTATGAATTGAAGTCTATTTAATATGTCTGTGTGAGATTTGTGGTAGTGCTCTCCTCTAACGAGCAAGTCACGTTAGGCAGTTGCGGTTGCAGCCCTGTAGTATCAGCTGCCATCATCCTCGCTCTAGTCACCTCTCCGGCGAGACAATAACAAATTGGTATCAAAGACACCCGTTCCTCCTCCACAAAAGCCACCATTGTTGAAGTCATTTCACAAACATTCAGACAATTTCACGACCCGCGGCAGTTGTTTCTCCCCTTCCACAGGTTCACAGCAGACCTCCTTCCTTTCATTATCGTTCTCTTTTTCCATCACAAGAATAGCCTAAGAGTCCTATACCGACATCGTCGAACCCTCGATCAGAAGCCCAACAAAAATCGGCCTGTCTTCTCCTTCCCCTCTCACTTACGCCCTCATCTGACACCAACAGTCGACGCTTCCAACCTTCTCCCAGCGTTGCTCATCGTCAGACGTCCGCTGTCAAACTAGCGCGGGCCATTCATTCGGCCTTACCGCACACGGTCAGCACTTCATTTTTGAGCCATGCGCTCGCTTTTCATCTTGACCCCTCCCTCCCGCACAGCAGCCCCCCCCCCCCTCGAGCAACCTTTCCCTCCCTCGGGACCTCCAACTGCAGCAGCCAGTAGCTTTATTGAGATTCCATCAAGTATCTTAAGTTATACTCTATTCTATCTTGAGATTTATCTCAAGTACTTGGGCTATAATCTCATCTATCAAGTCTTCACTTAGGTTATAATCTCAATCATGTAATATTAGTTTATTATCATCTTGAGATTCCATTAAGTACCTTAGGCTAATAGTCTTCTCAATATTGAGATTCCTCAGATACTTAGATTATAATTGCATACTGTTAATAGTCTGACCCTGAGATTCCACTAAATAGAAGCTTTAGATTACAATCTCAACAGCACAATAATTTTAAATATGTGGTTCTCAGATAAGTATTTTCACTCAAGTTATAATCTCAATCAAATCATTAACAACGTTTTGTCATGGGCAGCTTGCCCAATTAGTTATCGAGTCTTTTATAATGTCTATCATATCGTATTAAGTCTTATTATGTATATATTGGTATTGTTACGGGTCAGAGTATTTACAGTAATGCCCGTATGTTCTATTAAAGAGACCATGGGGGTCTTGCAATGGTATGAATTGAAGTCTATTTAATATGTCTGTGTGAGATTTGTGGTAGTGCTCTCCTCTAACGAGCAAGTCACGTTAGGCAGTTGCGGTTGCAGCCCTGTAGTATCAGCTGCCATCATCCTCGCTCTAGTCACCTCTCCGGCGAGACAATAACAAATTGGTATCAGAGACACCCGTTCCTCCTCCACAAAAGCCACCATTGTTGAAGTCATTTCACAAACATTCAGACAATTTCACGACCCGCGGCAGTTGTTTCTCCCCTTCCACAGGTTCACAGCAGACCTCCTTCCTTTCATTATCGTTCTCTTTTTCCATCACAAGAATAGCCTAAGAGTCCTATACCGACATCGTCGAACCCTCGATCGGAAGCCCAACAAAAATCGGCCTGTCTTCTCCTTCCCCTCTCACTTACGCCCTCATCTGACACCAACAGTCGACGCTTCCAACCTTCTCCCAGCGTTGCTCATCGTCAGACGTCCGCTGTCAAACTAGCGCGGGCCATTCATTCGGCCTTACCGCACACGGTCAGCACTTCATTTTTGAGCCATGCGCTCGCTTTTCATCTTGACCCCTCCCTCCCGCACAGCACCCCCCCCCCTCGAGCAACCTTTCCCTCCCTCGGGACCTCCAACTGCAGCAGCCAGTAGCTTTATTTTATGGCCCTATAGCTCTGGACCATGCGGCCACAACAAATTCAATTCCAGATGAGACAATTTGGGCATTTTAATCCAGAAAAATTATTAAATCTCGGGCACTTCCGCCTCGGGATTTTTTCCTTCGTCAAAACATACGGAAACGTCATGGGTCGCGTGGTATACCAAAGTTGCACTCGGATGCTCCGCTCACTCAATCGGACTCGAACCGCCGCGTAACTCGCTCCATTACATTCACCCAGCACAACATGGGGGACTCATCGGATCAGATGAGCCAACTTATGACTATATATGATGCAAGCCTTCATGGTGCAACAAACTGCCATGATGGACCATCAACAGGATGTCATTGTTGCACTCTCCAAACATCTTGATGATCTCTTCACTGCTCCCAGACACGAGCAAGCTTGCAGCAGTCAAGTTCCTCCCCTGTCACTCGCCCGCCATGAGCCACCACTAGCGAGTCAGCGACCCTCTTACGCCTTAAAACTGTCATTCTGCCACGCTATACTCGGATGGAATTCCCTACTTACGAGGGAAAAACTGAACCCTTGGGCTGGCTCACTAGGCGAGTGAAATTCTTTGGCCAACAACAAATTCCGGCAGTTGAATGACTTCCTCTAGCTTCCTTCCACCTTCTCGACTCGGCTTTGCTTTGGGTCACTCGTCTCTTCACAAACCAACCAAGTCTGTTGTGGGATGACTTCAAGCGATTTTTCAACCTGCATTTCGACCATCCGCGGCAACCCCCTCAGTGCTCTCGCGGCACAACAACAAACGGGCTCTGTGGATGATTATCTAGAACAGATTCAACTTCTTCTAACGCACGTCATGCTTTCCCCGGAGATGTAAATCGCCATCTTCACTGCCAAACTTTGCGACCACCTACGACTGGATATCGAATTTGAAGCCTCTCCGGACTTGATGACTGCTATGAGTCTGGACATGATATGAGATAGTCGCCTCCAGCTAGCGCAGGAGGCCTACTGACCCACTGACTCTGGAACACAACAGGGTCGTACCGAGGGCCATCCATCCCCACCGGACCACCGACTATCTCAGGACGATATTTTGGAACGACGCGCCCAAGGGTTATGTTTTAACTACGACAAGTAGTACACTCGCGAACACTAGAGCAAAAGCCTTTTCTACTTGCACGTCGAGAACTCTGTGGAGGAGGGCATTGGAGGAAGCTCACACCTCGTCAATCTCCCTTGAGCTTGAAATAAAGCTCATTTTTGAATGGCGGGAATGAATTTATGTGCAGCGTACCCAATTAGATATGGCATCTTTTATTATCTTTATCGTAACATATCAAGTCTTATTATGTATGTGTTGTTATTCTTAAGAGTCGGGGTATTTACGTTAATGCCCTTGTATGTTCTATTTAAGAGATCATTGGGGTCTTGCAATGGTATGAAATGAAGTTCAGTCTATTTCTTATGCCCTTGTGAGATCTGTGGTAGCTCTCTCCTCTAACGAGCAATCCCCACTTAGCCAGCCGCGGTTCCGGCTCTGTTGTACCATCCGTCATCATCCTCGTCTCCGATCACCTCTCCGAAGAGCCCAAAACAAATTTCTTAAACTTTGTTCTTCTCGTGAACTCGAGATTTGAGCTTCTTAATTGGGTTGATGCAGTAGATCACCACTAAAGCCTACATACTCAGCATTGAGCCAATATAGATTTAAACTCAATGTAATTCTTCTTGCTCCGAATAAGCTTCTTTATAATATTCTTAACTCTTTTTCTTTCCTCAAACTTTAGTTCCACATTTATTTCAACTCTAAGTAACGATAAAGTGTCCATAGACAAACTTCACGGTAATAGCATTTTAGCCAGCACAAAGAATAATAGGTCCTAAATATTCATTAGGTAAAAATAAACTAAATATTTGATTTTGATATATTTTAGAGTTTCAAATACATGATTAATCAACACATATTAACAAATTAGATCATTGCAAGTCAATTAATTAATATTCCTAGCATTCACTGACACAGTTAATTATGATAACACATGATTTACATCAGTAAATATGGACGATAACAAAATAAGTATCATCCAAATAGCTCAGGATCTACCTCAAATGACTAAAATAACGATATCATCTAAATAACAATTTAGGCAATAAAAAAAATTTGCATCTTAAGAATTGAAAAACAAATGTTTAGCTTAAACAACTAACATGGAACTTGCTTTTGGGATTTTTGCAACATCTTGAGTTAAAAATAATCCCTACATCACGAGATTTAGGGTCCGTTTGGCGCAATTTTTTTTTGCTCTGGTGAGTTTGGAGAAAAAGGACACCATTATTTTTATGTGTTTGACATGGCAACAGTTATGATCACAACTAAGAAAAAACTATTTTTGAACATAAAAGTGGATGAAGTCCATAGGTGAGGTCGGACACTCATGAAAGACGTTTCATAACCACCGTGTTCACGACCACCACCGCCATGCCAAACGGACCCTTAGTAGTGTAGCAACATTTATGTTTTTCTGCTAAGCAACAAACTATAAGATGGCCGGTAATAAAAAATAGATGCATCAAATGCAAAGAGGAAAAGAATTATGATTATAAACTTACTTGAATCTTCCAAATAATAAGGGGAGCTCTTCCAAAATCTTTCAAACTTTATTTTCCCAATTGCAAGTGTCTTATCTTCAGGTGATATGTTCTCAAAAGCAGATACATTAGGTAACTTTACATCCTCCTGTAAAAAATAGCAAATTATTACAAAAGTTTTATATTATGGGACATTAAGTAGAATCTAAGATCTGCATTAAGGACATTGGAGTACTGTAGAAAAGAATGGCAGGAGAAGAGAAGGAGAACAATCCGATACAAGACATGTGGGACTAAAGGAGAAGAAGAAAAGGGGCCTATAATTGGGCCTTTACAATTGTCTTTCCTATGTCATCTAACTCTCCCCCGCAAGCTGGAGCGTACAAATCGTAGGCACCAAGCTTGGACAAGAACTGGTAATACAACTTGCGAAGTAAAGCCTTGGTGAGGACGTCTGCAACTTGCCCAGATGCAGGAACATGTTCAAGTATCAACTCCTTTGATTGGACCTTCTCTCGAACGAAGTGACAATCAACCTCAATATGTTTAGTCCGCTCATGGAACACCGGATTCTTTGCAATGTGTATTGCAGCTTGACTGTCACAAAACAGAGTTGGAGGTGAGGACAATTTAACTCTCAAATCTCCTAGGAGACTTCCCAGCCAAGTTAGTTCAGAAGTAACAGCCGCCATTGCACGGTACTCAGACTCAGCTGACGAGCGAGCAACAACTGTCTGTTTCTTACTCCGCCATGTGATAAGATTTCATTCAAAGTAAGTACAGAACCTAGTTGTAGACCGTCGATCATCCAACGAGCCTGCGTAATCCGCATCTGAGTATGCAATAAGAGAAAGAGAAGAGGATGGTTTGTACACAAGTCCTTGCCCAGGAGAAGTCTTGAGATACCTGAGAATGCGCTTCACAGCCTGAAGGTGAGAGACCTGTGGGGTATGCATAAACCGACTTACCACACCAACCGCAAATGATATATCTGGTCTTGTGACGGTTAGGTAGATCAATTTCCCCACAAGACGGCGATAGTATTCTGGATTTGGAAGAAGAGAGTCCTCCTCAGATCGCTGAGCACTCAGCATGTGGTTGACTTCCATCGGGGTATCCGCAGGTTTACACCCCGAGAGGCCGACATCATGCAGAAGGTCAATGCAATACTTACGCTGAGATAAGACTAGGTCATCAGGTCGTCGAGCTACCTCCAGTCCCAGAAAGTATCGAAGATTTCCCAGGTCTTTGATTTGGAATATAGAGTTTAGATGTTGCTTAACATGTTGTACCCTGGTTGAGTCATCACCAGTGATCAGAATATCGTCTACATAAACCAGAAGTATAATGGTCCCAGTTGATTGGTGACGAGTGAAGAGAGAGGAGTCTGCAGAGCTCTGTTTGAAGCCCACCTCACGAACGGCCTTGTTGAATTTCCCAAACCATGCCCGGGGAGACTGTTTGAGACCATAGATAGATTTGTGAAGTAAGCATACACGAGACTCCCCCGTGGTCTCAAACCCGGGTGGTTGATGCATGTATACGGTTTCAAGAAGATCTACATTCAAGAAAGCATTCTTGACATCAAGTTGATGAAGAGTCCATCGGCGGTGAACAGCTAAGGAGAGCAGGACCCGAACAGAATTCAACTTTGCAACTGGAGAAAAAGTTTCCTCGTAATCAAGGTCATACTGTTGGGTAAAGCCCCGAGCCACCAGCCGAGCCTTTAAAAGATCAACCGTCCAATCCGCAGCATGTTTGATAGTAAAGATCCACTTGCAGCTAACACAGCTATGACCAGAAGGAAGAGGGACAAGATCTCAGGTGTGATTATCTCATAGAGCAACCATTTCTTCGTCCATGGCGGCACGCCATCGTGGATGCTGGAGGGCTTCCTGCACAGAGTTAGGTATAGAGATAGAGGAGAGAGAGAGAGAGCAAAGTTAAGAATGGGTGGAGAGAGCCGATGTAGAGAGACATAATTGGCCATTGGATGTGCTGTTGAAGAGGTTGCCGGATCAACGGGCCGCGAGAGCACACCGGTAGGGGGAAGCTATTGTAGGGCATCCGGACGTGGAGGACGACGAGTGTATACTTGTATGACAGGAGGTTTGGAAGGAACTGGTGGTGGTGTGGGAATCCGAAGCAGAGGAGTAGGGAGAAGTGGCGGAGGTGGAGTAGGAGGGAGAAGTGATGGAAGAGGAGACGTCACGGGTATGATGGGCCGAGGTAGCGGAGGAGAAAGAAGGGGATCAGAAGGACTGGTGTGATATGGTTGGTCTTCATGAAAGGAGACATCAGCAGACACAACCACCTTACCAGTGGTAGCAGAAAAACAGACATACCCCTTCTGAGTGAGAGAGTACTCAACAAACATAGCTTTGGTAGCACGAGGGGCGAGCTTGTCATTGGAAGGACCAAGGTGGTGGACATAGCAGGTACACCCAAACATACGGGGTGTGAGAGAGAAGAGAGTTATGGATGGGTAGAGGAGAGTAATGAGCGCCACAAAGTTGAGGACAGACAAAGGCATACGATTGATGAGATGACAAGCAGTAGAGACGACAAAGTTCCAGTAGAGGGGAGAGACCTGCATTTGGATCATGAGAGATCGAGTCACATCAAGGAGGTGGCGATTTTTCCGTTCCACTACGCCATTCTGTTGAGGTGTATAAGCACACGAAATCTGATGTATAATACCAAACTCAACGCACAGGTTGGAGAAGGTGCGACCAGTATATTCGCGAGCATTGTCCGTACGCGAGCATTGTCCGTACGAATAGTTTTGACACAGGTAGAAAATTGAGTGCGCGTTTCTGTAAGAAACGCACGGAACGTAGTCGTGAGTTCGGTACGATCACGAAGTAAATACAACCATGTAACCCGCGAGTAATCATCTATGAAGGTAACAAAGTACTGATGCCCCAAGACACTAAGGACCTTATAAGGCCCCCAGATATCAGAATGTACGAGGGAGAAAAGAGAATCGCTCCGAGTACATGAAGGAGAAAAGGAGACACGGTGTTGTTTACCGAAGATACAGGATTCACAAAAGAACTCTTGGAGAGAAACAGTGGGAAGAGCTTTCTTGAGAATTGGGAAAGGGGCATGCCCAAGACGTCGATGTCAATCAGTGGTGGACACAGAGGTGAGAGCAGAGGTGAGAGCAGTGGGAGGAACGTCGAGAAGATATAGCCCATTAGACAGTCGCCCTCTACCAGGTATAGTCTATGTCAGTCGATCCTGCACGACATAGGAAGAGCGTGAGAAAGTAACACAGAAATCAAGGTCTTGCGTAAGACGGCTAACAGATAGAAGGTTAAAAGGAGAGCCCGAAACATGAAGAACTGAGGATAACGAAAGAGAAGGAGTAAGGGACAGATTAGCAGCACCAGAAACCAGGAGCGTGCCACCATTGGCCACAATGATGTGCTTGGGGTAGGCAGTATCCACATATTTGGGCGGCTGTTGCGGAGTGAGATGGTGTGTAGAACCTGAGTCCACAATCCAGTGAGAGCAGTGGGAGAGGCACGATATACCATCCTTGGAGAGCGAGGCGATGGAGCCAGAGGAGCGACTAACCACCCCTTGAAGAGGATGTAGTGGAATACGCAACGCAGCAACCCCATCAGCAGTGAGCGAGTCGGATGCCATAAGTCTGAACGGCAGCAAGGAACGGAAAACAACGAGAACAGGCCGCAGAGGCGAAGCAGAGCAGAAACCGCGCGAGAAGCTGCACTGCACAGAATAGCCTACCAGCGGCAAGAAGTAAGCCGCGGCCAAGACGTCGAGTCCGCAGCTGAGGAGAAGGGCCGGGGAAAAGCCACAGCGACAAGATCGCGCGAGTGGCCTCAGGCAAAGAGACAAGGTGCAGCGACTAGCCAGAAAAGAAGCCGCGCGAGGAGTCCGCACGGACACGGTGATCACACCAGCGGTAAGGGAAGATGTCGCGACCAAGATCTGGAGAGCGCAGCGGTTAAAGAACAAACCACGACGAGAAGAGAAGAGAAGAGAGGAGAAGCCGCGATGACGAAGAGAAGTCGCGGCGACGAGGAGAAGACGCGGCGAGCAGGGAGAAAAGCAGCGAGAGGGCAGAGAAGAAGCCTCCGCGGGTGGACGAGGTCGCCGCGGGAAGAAGAGGATGCTGCGGGAGAGCACTCTTGCACGACAAACCCGCGCGGTTACACGGGAGGCCGCAGCGGGTAGTCAAGGCGACAAGAGCAGCAGAGAGGGAGGCGCGACCCAAGTGCGAAGAAACAGATCGCAAGGTCACAGTGAACACACTAGAAGCCAGAGAAGGAGCAACAAGAGAGGTTGGCTCGAACAGAAAAAATGGAAGGGGGTGCAGCAGAGAGGGAGAGACCGCGCGGGAAGACCAAGGGAGAAGACTAGGCCGCGAGAAGGAGAAGTCGAGCGGCAAGACTAGACAGCGGCTAGGAGAAACCGCGAGAAGCGGGAAGGAGAAATCGCAGCGGGCAGAGTTCGCAGCGGGAAGGAGAAAGATAGGGCAGAGCTCGCAGCGGTTAGAGAAGAAATTGCGCGGGTAGAGAGGAGACCGCGCGGATAGGAAGGAAGAGGAAGCAGTCCCCACGAGCTAGAGAAACTGAGAAAGTCCTATAAAAAGGGAAGAGAGGAGAGGTGGAGGCACGGGAATGAAGAAGAAGAAGAAGAAGGGAAGCGGGTAGAAAAGGCCAAGCCGCGAAGCCCGCGCCCGGAGCGAGAAGAAGAAACCGTCTGGTTAGAAAACACAGACCGCCCTTAGCGCAAGCAGAGGAAGACCGGACGGTCAGCAAAATGCTAACCGCAAGGAGAGACTGATTCCCTCTGATACCATGTAGAAAGGAATGTGGAAACTTTGCAAATACTTCTTCATGTGTAAAATACAAGAGAGAATACAAATATATAGGAGAAGAGAAGGAGAACAATCCTATACAAGAGATGTGGGACTAAAGGAGGAGAAGAAAAGGGGTCTATAATTGGGCCTTTACAATTGTCTTTCCTATGTCATCTAACAAGTACAAAAGAAAATGGCAGATCTTGAAAAGAAAGAAGAAAGCCAAATGCATGGTTCCTATGGTCTAAACCATACGCCATGAACTGAAAGTACATCTAATATCAATATTTTAAATCAATATAAATCACTAACACTAATTCAATAAATCACATTCATCACATGTATTGTACTCTACAACGTATTAATAATACCATACAAGATATAATTAAAAAGAATGTGAGGCGGAAAACTGTAAGGTAAGGAAGATATACATGAATATAATAATTATATTAGGGTTCTAGCAGCCTAATACAAACCATTTGTTGGCATAAAAATCCTTCCTATTCATTCATTTCATTTGTTATTTTTAATGGTGTTAATTGTAGATAACATAAGTTCTGTTCACAAGTTTTGGATATCTTTAATTTAGTATTTTCCCTCATATGCCTTTCACATCAACATTACATCTCTTCTCATAGTGATCTTTACCAGAAAAAGAAATAGCCATATATCTCATATTTTTGTTAATGTTCTTGGGAATATCCAAAGCCATCAGTGTCCAAAAAAGACACTATTATGGTCTGATGCAACCTAAACTGCATCGATACTTATTGCATTTATTTAAATATTTTGTAGTGCATGTCATCGCACCAATTTTTCTTTTCTTACCCGTGTTTTGTTAGTTTTGTACCACGCTTGCCCGATTGTTCGTGCGACTTATTTGTGTGACCGACCAATAAGATCTTAAATAAATTGGTCTGTCAAATTAGGACTAGGGTTATTTTGGGCTAGCAAAAAATAAAATTATTAAATAATAATTAAATCTGAAATTAATATCTTCAGGTATTAATTTTAGCTCCGTTTGGGGGGACTTATTTTCACCGGTCAGGCGGTCACGACCGCATGAACCGGGACTTAATTAAGGTCCGGTACATGCGGTCGTGACCGCTTGACCGGTGAAAATAAATCCTCCCAAACGGAGCCTTTGTCTAATTTCATATAGAAGTGCCTCCGTCATGCCAAATCCTTGATGTCCTTCCTGACATATATGAGCATGATGACAACTTGCCGCTCGATTTAGCCACCGCTATAGCAATGTGCAACAAGTAGTGGTTCTGGCGGGAAATTAAGGAGTCCGATGATCAAACTGTCCATGTCCCATTCGAGCTTGAGGGAAAACTCAATTTGAAAGATAGGTGGGATGTTTTGGTCTCTCACAATCAATTATTTATGTCGTTAATTGTCGTCATCATGTGCTCATGTTAGACATCTTTTATTAATTGCATCAATGCATGGATAGAAGCATTTGCTCAAGAATTGATCACAAAACATTCTTATTTCCAGAGTACGGAGAGTTTGAATGAGAAGTTTACAGAAGAGTATTGAAGAATTTGAAATCAATTGAACTAAAGATGAATATCAGCTTCTTAAATAATCTTATGATCGAACTTACACTAATCACTCCTCAGTGAAATCAATTAGTCTGAACCGCGTGAGTCTCGGTTTCAAAGGTGGGCAGGAAAACCTTTCATAGAGAAGTAAATAAAGCAATACAACTAATTCAAACGTTGGAGTGATGGCCAGTATGTTGTCCGCCTTGCTCCATAGTAAGAAATGAACTAATGCATTGCCGACAACTGTTAGACCAATAAAGTAAGAAAAAAATGTTCATACCAAGTCAAACTTAAAAAAACCATGTAATATAGAAAAATGACCTAATAGTATCAGCGCCAAAGATATATGATTTCACATGAAACAAATAAACATAAAATTGTATGCACTTAGATTGCTATCTATCATTTATATTGGGAGGTAATCATGAGATTTGAATGGAAAATATAGATAATGAATGCATACGCTAGAACAACTAACCGGAAAAAGGATAAAGGGCTCATGCTTCGCCATCCTAAACTCAAAAGACCCACCTCTTCCTCGCCCTCGGCCACGACCTCGTCCTCGACCTCGAAATGCCATCTCTACAAAAATTTATAAAAAACTTAATGAAAACTATAATGCAACTTTTATAATTATAATGCGTCTTCAATAACTATAATGCGTCTTCAATAAGCATTTTCTGCGGAAGAACAAATAAGAGTGCAATTCTAGCTACAAAAATCATATATATCTACATAGCCATCCGAAAACAAATGTCCCACGTTTAAATATGTAGGAAGATATTGAAAAATTATGTTAATTTATTTGATTGAAATCAGCATGGACTGATAAACGAAGTGACGCAGGGTAGGTTCTAAACAAAACTAAGGAGGATAACTGAATAGAGCTCTATAAGCACACTAACACTAGGCCGGCAACTAAACTTGCAATAATAAAATTTATAAAACAATATTATAAGACAAGCCACAATCAAGTTGAATTTCAAAATAAGTAGACACGTAATGCAGTATATATGTGAGTGCGGAAAAATCAATACACAAACGAATAAGGCCCAACAAGTTACAACTTACAAGAGACTTGCAGACAATGATTACAAATAAGTATACCAAAAACAGTGAAGAAACAAACTATTAGGAACTAAAGAAATCACAAACAATCCAAAAACTTACAATTATTTCAAAGTAGAAAGTTCGATGTGAATTGGAAGGCTGGATAGGACTGCTGGACCGCTGAGCTGTGTCATTAGAGGGCTGGGTGTTGGCGGCAAGGCGGAGTTGTGCTGAACTGGTGGGGCTTGATGTGGCTTCTTGAGGGCCTCGGTGGACGAGGAGTGATGTGGAGGGGGGCTAGAAAAGGGGGAGAAGGGTATTGATGAGGACTGGAGGGGTTAGGGTGCTGGAAAATTTGGTTAAAATTGAGAAAATATGCTCATTATTGGAAATTTTTTGGAGTGTCATACACATTATCTCTGGAAGCGAGTATCCAGCCTCAAATTTATTTCTTGATGAGGAAAACATAGTGAAGGTTGTGTTGGATAAGAAATCATTGGATAATGATTTATTTATTCATGGCATGGTTGGCAAAATGAAAATGAAGTTTGATAAATATTGGGGGAACTCCAATTTGTTAATGTCTTGTCTGTTGCGGTTGTTTTGGATTCAAGGTGTAAAATGTGAGCTCTAGGATTTTTTCCCTAAATTATATTCATCACAAAGAGCCGAGCTAGAATGAACTTGGTTAAGGTGACATTGCACAAACTTTATGCAGGATATGTGGAAGATCATTTGATTGAAGGTGAGAAGATTGGGAAAATTGAAGGGAGTAGTATTTCAAATCAATCAAATAAACATGTTTAAACTCATTCTGATTGGTCGAGTACTTTAATTATGTGAAGTCCATGGAATTCATTCAGCCTTAGAAATCTGAACTTGACATACATCTTAACAAAAATTGCTATATGATTGAGAAAAACCAAATTAGAGGTGAAAAAAAATTGATGTTTTGGAATGGTGGAAGGTCCATGCTCAAAAGTACAAGATTTTACCGACATTTGCAAGAAATATTTTAGCAATTCCCAATACATCAATTGCTTCTGAAGCTACTTTTAGTGTCGGTCATAGAGTTATTGATAAATATCGTGCATCGTTAAAGACAGACACAGTTCAAGTTCTGATGTATGGAGGGGATTGGTTAAGAAAATGTTTTGGGGTTAAAAAGAAGACCAGGGTAAACTAATTAACTATGATGTTGTTTTTGTAAAAAAACTTATCTCTAATTATGATTTTTAAAAGTTCTGTCTTGCATTGCAGAGGAGAAAACGGTGCAAGTACTTCTTCCAATTGATGATGACTCAATGAAAGGATAATTATATCTACAATTCTACGAATGGTCCTACCATTCTTATCTGCATTTTTGCAAACTGTGACCGTATTTTTAGACTTTTTTGAAAATTGAAACTTTTGTTAGCATATTGCAGAAAACAGATTATTTATGCATTGCTTTTATAAACTTACTTATGTACTGCAGTACTGCTTAGATTAGCTTTTGTTAGCAAACTGTGGATGGAAATCCTTTGATATGCATGTTGTGATACATGCACAGATTGACCACTATTTTAATCTACCGGGATATTTTCCTATCAGAAGAATTGTGATTTGCTCCAGATTAGAGTTCTCGTGTTGAAAATGTCGCATATTTGTTGGGGGATTCAATAATATCCTATAACTGTTAACATGTTAACAGATTAGGGGCATGTATGCGACGACAAGTGGGAAAGATGGAGCTCAGATGGCTGAGAGAAGCACTACCAGTCTGCTACTAACAATTTTGGCCAAACATTCTGATGTGGAGCATAGACGAGTACCTGCAGTGAAGGACAAGTTTTGGGCTCGTTCGGGGACAATTGGCGACTTTCCATATATGGTGTTCCCGGATCGACGATCAGATTCCGTGGATGTGTCCGGATTGATGCTGCGAGTCAAAATCATATGCTACTTTATTACTTTATGTTTATTTTAATGTATTTTGAGTGGTCCCGCCTCCGGCCAATCATAGTCGTTGAAGGTAGGATGCTCTAGTCTTTGTTTTCTTATAAATAGACGAGTAGGGGATGATGGAGGCTACAACAAAATTTGAAAAGTTGATTCTCGGATTCCCGCGATCATCCCACGGTGTCGACTCCGTGAAAACCTAGGCGACGACTTCTAGGTGTGTATCTCCTTCCCCAAGGTTTACCCTAACCCTAAGCCTCTTGTCCCCCTCCCAAACCCTCTCCCTCAACCACCAATCCCTCACAAACGCAGCCGCCATCCTGAATTCCTGTTTTACCTTAAATTTCACTGTTTGATGAAATTCCCTATTCATTTCTCATAGTTTCAACAGCCAACTATTGGTCGTTCTCCTCCCATATAGCCACCGGCCTCCACACCTCCTCAAACCACCGGCCACCCGCTTTCCCAGCCACCGCCCCCCTATTTCCACGCTCCCAGACAGTCGAATCCCCCCCTCCAGAGCACTCTTCAGCCACCACTCCGCTGGATACCGCCCCTTTCCCTGTAATCTACAGTGCCGCCAGCCCTATCACTTCCCGTGGAGCCACCCCAACCCCCCTCGCATCAGATCTACCCAGATCTAGATCTGCCCAGATATGGACTCTTTTGTCCATATCCAGCCTCCCCACTACTCCCCACTACATTTACAGCCCGGATTCGTGCCGAAACATCGGATCCAAACCCTCCCCGCCCGAATCCTTCTCTACCTAGTCGAATCTATCCATTTCTGGACTGTTTCTGTCTTCCGCCGCCGAGGACAACCACCTACAATATCTCCACGCCTTTGGTTCCACATTAGATCGCCATCAAAACGCATTCGGCTCCGAGCTCTTCATTGCCTTAGTCAGCCCACTATCTGGTGAGTTCTCGTTGTATTGGATGTATTACTTTCAGCATATTTGTATTGGATTGGTTACTATATTAGTTTGGATATCTTGTATTGTGTTGGTCTGTTAGATAATTATCGTGATTTGCAGGAATTATTTGTCGCGCGCTCTTACTTTGGCCCTCCACGCAGAGGAAAGACTAAGCTTGCCTCGCTTAAATAAATTGTCTTTACCTTGCTTTGAATATTCTGCGTGGGATGTCGTAATTTATTTTCTGATTGTGATCTAACCGTCGGACTTTTGCATAGCATGTGGGTTATGTCACCATTCATCCGCCGTCTATAGATCCCTTCTGCGTCGCATTCAAATACCTTATGGGTCAGTTTGCAACTTGATTTTCATGCTTTTCTTTATTTTCATTCTTATATTTTATTTGTTGGTGTTGTTCACTTTTGTTCTGTTAATTATTTTGTTTCACAACATGTTAATATCCTGGTTTGATCTTTCAGCAACCCAGTTCCTTTCAAGATTAATTCCATTTATCTTTAATACATGGATAGTTAGACAACTAACTGAAGCTGATTATGCGGTAAGCTGATTGCTTGATCAAAGCTCTCACAGATTTGTGGCTGTTTTTAGTTCCCCGCAAAGAAATAATCAATACATTCACTGTTTAAATGTATAAAAGAAATGAAGGTTGAGATCATTGATTTTTGCAGCGGGGAGTTCCAAGATTTTCATCCCTCTTCTTCTGCTTAAAACTGATTTTTTAGTAATGTCACTAGATTGTTGAATGCTAAGTGTTACAATATTCTTGAAATATTCATAATTTTAAATTTTCAGTCATTTGCATTCCTAGTTTCTTGAAAAAAAAAGAAGGGAACATATGTGTATGCGGGGTTATTTTCTTTACTTTTTTCCTATTATTGCTATTTATGCAGTTGTTTACTTTACATATTGTGATAATTGATCTTTTGCAAGATTAGAAAATCACCAAATTGGTTAAAATGCCTTTTTTATAATCCATTTGATAGGCTAATGATGCTAATCTCAGCTAAATTTCCCTAAATTAAAGTAGGAAAAAAGTTAACTAACTTTTAAAATCCTGAGCCCGAGCCGAGCTCAGTGCAGGCTGAGCTCGACGAGCCTGTACCAAACTCGTTGAGCTCGAGTTCGAGCCAATTCATACGAGCTGTCGAGCTCAAGCTCGAGCTCAAGCTCAAAAAAATCAGCTCGAGCTGGCTATTTTTGATGAGCTCGACTCGTTTGCAGGCCATTCACAAAAATTGATTAAGGAAAAGCAAGTTCTATTCAACAAACGACCAAGGTGCTAATATTTTAAACATGTGTGGAATAGACCTTGCAAATCACACGATGTCTAATACTAATAGCAAATAAAAATAAACATGCACTGAAATACAGTTCCAAGTACACAACAATAGAAAATAATAACTCCAAAGTACAACTTACACGTGCAGGAGGCCGAAAACAATGGTTGATTGTGGGTATCCAATCTTGTTGCGATCTTGGGAGGTGTCGAAGGGTGGTTCAGGAGCTGGCGCCTGGTGGGGCTCCAGTAGTGGAATGGGGCAGATTCAGGGAGGGGAAATGCCGGTTTGCTTTGGAGGGTCACGACAATGGCTGTATTGATTAAGGCGGTGGCTGGAAGTTACGGGAAGGGGTTGTAGGACTTGGTGATGGGGAAAGAAGCTGGTTGTGGGAAGCTCGGATGGGGAAGGTGTGGTACATGAAGAACTAGGACAGGGAGGGGTCGGGATCGCCAGTAGGATGAGTGGGAAGGGGCGACTTGAGTTGGATGGCTTGTGGAAGAAGATCGACGGAAGGGTGTGGGTCGCAGGAGGAGGGGAAAAGACTTACAACTATGGGATGGAAACAGGGTTCACGAATGAAGAGGGTGGAGGAGACCTTGGGGTCGCACCAAGGGGAAGAGTCCTGAAGTTGCACCAAGAGAACGTGACTGGTGATTTCTGCAGAATGGAAACAAACCTTCGATGCCCACAAACCAGCACCTACACCTATTTATACTCATAATTGAATTAGGGTACCCGAATCGGATAGCTCATATTGTCATATTAGATCGAGTGTCAAAACACAACTCAAAATACATAAAATAATATATCAAAACGACTCTGAACGACCGTTTGTGCGCAACCGCATACTCAGATCACCCGAACGGATAGCGGATCACCGTCTCCTGCGGGAATAGACTTGAGTCGTCTGTTGCACTCCATCGCAACCTCTTTAAGGATGATCCTTATGGTTAAAATATCAGCAATTTGTAGCTCATAAAATAAATGAGCGGTGATGATTAATCTGCTATCAAGTTTCTCTTTGATGATGTGATGGTCAATATCAATGAATTTTGTCTTGGCATGTTGGACTGGTCTGTGAGAGATATTAATTGATGATTTATTGTGACATAATAACTTTATAAGAGATTAAAACTTAGTTTTTAAATCCTCCAATAGAAACTGCGTCAATTGTAACTCATATTCATTGTGTCATAGCTTTCAACTCAACTTATGCGCTTGATCGAGCTACCACATTTTGCTTCTTATTTCTCCATATCACGAAGTTGTCATCCAAGAAGTTACAGTGTACCACCAAGTCATGCTCTAGAAGACTTATGCACTTGATGGTCATTAATTCAGTAAACCCTCTAGAAGACTGCTTTAACACATTAAGGTCTTTTCAGTTCGTGGAGAAATACTTTTTTGCATCTAACTGATGAAACTCTAGATTGAATTGGGCAAGAGAGATGAATATTATAGTGTTCATCTTTGAAATTGGGGTAAATGTTTTCTAAAATCTATTCCAAATGACTAAGTGCATTCTTTCTCTACAATCATTAACTTATATCATTCCAGTGCACCACCAAATGTATATTTTAAGGTATAGATCCATCTACATACCACTGGTCACATATCTTTTGGTTTTGGGAGAAGTTCATAAGTTCCACTTTTTCTCCAGAACTATCATATTTTCATTCAACAAAGCTTGAACTCAATTCTTGTCTTTTAATGCTTCATGTACTGATCTTGGTATTTGCTACAGTCGTTATAGAATCAAGGGTTGAAATAAAAGTCATGTGTTGTTAATGTAGCCCGATTTCATTTTAAGACATTAAATGTGAGACGATGATTAGCACAGCTTAATATTTCACGGATGTAAAATAATATAATTATGATTGGCGGGCGCGGGAATTTTTTCAAGTGTGAGCGAACTTTAAAAATGCAACAACAAATATTTTAATCGAAAAATATGACTTAAGAGATGCAATTTACAAGACTACAACATGATGCACTACAACTAAGAAGACAACTTCACTAGTAATCATTAATGCTTAAAAATACAACAATTAGAAGAGGAAAATACCTTTAAAGGAGAAGACGTTCACTGGAATATTGCTCTAAATAATTTGTCGTAAGCAATTGAGCAACCCTAAAAAGAAGAAAAATGTGTTAAAATAACTACACAAAACGAACATACCCTAATAAGTCTTAAAATCAAGTGCTCTGCATTCAAAATTTGCATGTAAGACCTAGCTAATTTGAGAAATGAAAGAAACAATGGATATAAAAAATTTGAAAATGAATTGTTAAAAACTATTACAAAACCTAGCTAATTAGTAATTAATATCCATCACAACCTAAGTGCATAAATCAAATTTAGGAAATAAGTGCAATAATCACAATAAAAAGCAGGGTATCCATTTCGTTTTACCTGCAAAGTGCAAACTACTATTGAAATAGGTTCTCTTGATATGAAGAAGGTTCCTGTTAAATCTGCAACAAAGATAAGGAAAGAGAAATTTGAAAAAACTACCTGCTGATAGAAATCAAATTGGCAAACAGAAATGGAACGAAGTCTATACTGAAATTGAAATGAACTAGAAATCAAAATAGAACATAGAAAATGTACAAGAAAAGTAGAAATGGAAATGGAAATCAGTGGACGAGGAAACTAACTGGGGCTCGAAATGGAAAAACGAAACAAAATTGGCGTGCTGCTAGGGATTAGGGTAACAGGAAACTAGCACCTGTTAAACCGATGCCTTCTCTTTGTGACCAGCACAGGCAGAAATAGTGAGGGTCGAGAGAAACATTAATGTATAAGTGTAGAGATTACAGACTGAGACTCAGTGGGAACAAGAAGAGATCGGGCGCACTTGCAGTCGGCAATCGTCAGACGACGAGTTGCAGCAGGAAGTCGGAACGACGGAAGTTAACCTTCGGATCGCAAGAGAACCCTCGGGATCAATCAAACGGGCACTGAGGGCGGGTATCTGGACGAAGGAAGGGCAATGGTGGAAGCCGGCTTAGGGCTGGAGGTGGTAGTTCCGACGAAGGATCGCCGATTCTGCCTGGGATGACAAAGGAGGAGTCTCCGGGGGCCCGCGTAGTGTCTGACGGAGGCGGCAAGGAAATCCGGAAGAAGACTCGAAGGAGGCCGTCGAGCTCCTGTGTCTGGGGCGACGGATCCAACGAAGGACTCGTCGAAGAAGACGGGTGATGGAAGAGGAGAGATAGCCGGAGACCTTGGGAGCGTCGACCGGCGGTTGCGAGCCCGGCGAGGTCGTCTGAGAGCGGGAACGGGGCGTCGCGACTCCCGTTTTTGGATTCCACATCCGGATTTGTGCGAGCTGCTCCAACACAGAGGGTGGAGCCGGTTCGTGTTGAAATCGGTCTGAGGAGTTCTCCCTTGGGTGAGGAGTTCTCTCTTGGGAAGGGGCAATCACACACTTACTTCTCTTTCGCAAGCCCGAAAAATCAAGGAAAGAATTTAGGGACAGACTCAAGGCTCCAGCACGGAGGTCCCTCCGCACATTCGGAAGATCTTATAACGCTTCCCCTCCCTAACCAAGTGCTGAAGTTAAGGCATCTCAGAAAGCGCTAGAAAACCGGGCACAAGCGAGCATGTCTTCTGAAATACCTCTTGGGTCATATTTATAGGATTCTGAAAATGGCCTGCAAATAACCAAATCTCGTTGTTCTGAACAGCTATGTGCAGCCCAAGTTGGTCTGTCAACAACATAACTCTGCTGTTTTGAGAGGCTAGGGGCAGACCAATGGGGCAACGTGGTAAAAACGCAGTACGGACCTGGGCGAACAACCCTCTGAAGCCTCTTCTTGCTCCGGCAGGGGGAGTGTTCTGTGGAGCTCGCCTCCCCTCCCCTCCTTGGTCTCAGGCGAGTACAGGCTCGGCCGGCTCTGCTCGCCTGACGTCCAACCCTCATTTGCCGAGCTCAACTCGACGAGCTCCGAGCTCGACCCGACGAATGCCGGACTCGGCCCAGCGGGGGCCGAGTTCGGCCTATATATGCCCCTATCGAGCTCGCCTGGGAGTTGGAACCGACTAAATCGGTTGGTTGGGGCTCCCGTCGACTCACTCGCCGGATACGAGGTTGTACAGTTCGTATAAAGAAGAGTGGGTTTTTTAGTCAATAGGCTTTATTATTAGAGGAGTTTCATAAGAGGATCGCTTAAAATAAGGCGATTGTTAACACAACCCAAATTTAGTTATCTGCACCCCATTGTTAACCGCAACCCTAAAATTTACCCGCAACCCAAAAAAATTAAAACCGCGCCCCATTAGTTGAGGGAATTTCCTAGCCGGAAACAGAGCTCCAACCCAAAAAATTGCAGGGAGCCTTCATCGCCCGTGGAGCTTGGCGGTGGTTCGGCGGTGGTGCGAACGGCGGCTGCGGGGGCTGTGAAGGGGGCTACCGGAGTTGTGGGAGCAGATGGAGGCAGTGCATTTGTTCCAGGATCCTGGATTTTGGGTTTTGCCTCAGCTTCTACTGCTAGAGTTCGACTCTGGTTATGCGCCTCCCTTCAGAAAGTTCTCTGAACCATGTCTACAATATGAAGATCATTCGCGTTGTGCATTAAGTAAATCAGAGTTTTGTGCAGTAGATATTCCAACATTTACCACAAAGAAAGTCCCAAAATAGCACCCAAAAATGGCAAAACAGAGATTCTGTTTTGTTTTTACTGGATGAGGAAGAAGACGCCAGCGGGTTAATTTTTTAACGTTTTCAACACAAAGCGAAACTATTTTTCATAAATTAAACAGGGAATAAAAACATAACTTCAAGAATCCTCAATCTCCTCATCCAAAAAAACAAAAAGAGAGGAAAAGTGGATCTTGTACAACCCCGCATCCGGCAAGTGGGTCAGCAGGAGGCAGACCGGTCAAATCGGCAGTCCGAGTCCTTGGGCGAGCTCGGCAGGAGGGCGAGCTCGGCGGTCTTCGGCTCGCCCAGGCGAGGCGAGATGTTCTCGGGAGGTGGGCTCGTGCTCGCGAAATCCAGCTCGCCTAGCCCCTTTCGTTGAGCTCTAGGCCTTTCGTCGAGCTCTGAGTTGTTCGTTGAGCTCTAGGCCTTCTGTCGAGCCCTGAGCCGCTCGCCGAGTTCGGACCGTTCAATGAACTCGCGTCATGCGAGTAGGGCGGGTTGGGCCCGTACTCGCCAGGGGCCGAGCAGAAGCGGCGAGTGCCAGCTCCATCGAGCACTCGCCGCCCTTGCCGAGCAGGGATTGTTGAGGGCTACTCGCCCAGGGATCTGTGAGGTATTTTTACCATTTTGTCCCCGCTGGCTTGCCCATAGCCAGTCAAAACAGCGGAATCGCGCTGTTAGAAGACCCAGTTGGGCTGCAGATAGCTGTTCAGAACAGCGGAGGTTGGCTATTTGCAGGCCGTTTTCAGAAAACTATAAATAGGACCCAATGGGTATCTCAGATGGGCATGCTCACTTGTGTCGGGTCTTCTAGCGCTCCCTTAGATACCTTAGCTTCAGCACCTGGTTAAGGAGGGGAAGTGCTCTAAGGACTTTCGGGTGTATAGAGGGACCTCCGTGCTGGAGCCTTGGGTCTGTCCCTAGTTCTCCCCCCTTGGTTTTTGGGCTCGCGGAAGAGAAGTACGTGTGCGATCACCCCTTCCCCAAGGGTGAACTTCTCGAGACCGAATTCTCGGTTTCAACATTTTGGTGCGGTGAGCGTGGAGCGTGATCAGCAAAGAAAATTTCCCGCAAGTTCGATGGCTAGAGAGGAAGGACGAGGTTCAGGCGGGGGCAACTCGCCACCCCCTCCCCCTCCCGCAGCGGCAATGTCGGCAGAACTCAGGGAGGAAGTATTCGGGCTCTTTAGAGTCGCACTCGGCATGCGGGCCGAGAGCGCGACACCAGCAGTTCTCGTAGTCGCTATTCCGGCCTTGGGCGACGACGCGCCTATCCGGCGAGCTGGGAAGGAGGTCACTGGAGGGGGAGAGCGCGAGCTGCGCGGGCGAGTCTTATTCCCTGGCTCGGCAGGTGAGTGCCATTTCGGCGAGACGGCAGGGGAGGAGTACCCAGCTCGCCCGGCTATGGGTGAAAGTCCTTTCAGCGAGCTCGTTTCTTCTGCCCCAGCTCCAGAAGGGTTCCGGGAGCCGGAGATGACCTACTACACCGGGAAGGGAGACCCGGTCCAGCACGTCCAATGGTTCAAGGACGTGGTTTCGATCCGACAAATGTCGGATGGGTTTAAATGTCGACTCTTCGCCATCAACCTCAAGGAGAAGGCAAGAGAGTGGTTCCACCGGCTCCCGACCAGCTCCATTTACTCTTTTGAGGACCTACGTCGGGGGGTTCATGCTGAGGTTCACCACGTCCAGGAAGAGGAAGAAGGAGGCGGAGTCTTTATTCCGCATTAAGCAGGGGGCAGGCGAGACCCTGGGTAACTACATGGATAGGTTCCAGGAGGAACTGTCCAAGGTGCAGGAGATGTCAGGGCACACTACTATGATAGCCTTCACCCTGGGCCTCCAGCCCGGATTCTTCGTCATGGAGCTGAAGAGGACGCCTCCAGTATCTTTTGAGGCACTCATGGAGAGGACGGCCAGGGAGGCTGATATGAAGGCGGCACACCCGGAGTTCGCCCGGAGGTTGGCCCGTTGGGCAACGGAGGAGGAGAGGCCAAGGGGTGGCCGAGTTCAGGAGGAGAGGAGGGCTGAGCCCCTGCAGAGGAAGTAGCCGCCTCAGCAGCAGCCCAGGTGGGGGCGCCAGGGGCTGACCAATCGGCTAGGATGGAGACCGGAATGGCAGGACCAAGGGCCACTGAGGGTTTATCACGGTGGGGATAATCGCCAGGTTGGCCACGGTCCGTTTTACCCCCAGGGCGGGAGGCAGAGTCAGAGACCCCCTCTCCCCGATCAGGAGGAGGGCATGGCGATTGCCCTGGGGGGAAGGAGGAGAGTACAGCCAAGAAGGAGGAGGGAGGTCAGGGTGGACCTACCCTACTGCGACTTCTATCAGAAGGAGGGGCACACCACAACCACGTGCCCTGAGTTACTCGAGATGAGGGGAAACAGGGAGCAGCAGCAACGGCAGGACCAGCAGAGTGTACGGGTCGAGGAGGTCCAGCCTAGGGCGGAGGAGGACAGATGCGAAGATCGAGCCGATGTTGGAACCCGGGGAGGGATCGGGGTGATCCATGGGGGGTGGGGGTGGGGGGGTAGGGGTCGAGGCTTCCCGCAAGGAAAGTCTTCACGTCATGTACCGAAGGAGCGTCGGTTCAACATCCAAGACCCCGCCCCTGGAGGAGAGGATCACTTTTTCAATGGAGGACATGCCAGGTCACGAAGATCCTTTCTGCGATGCACTGGTCATTCAGATAGCCATCGAAAATTTCACCGTCTCCCGGATCCTCGTCGACAATGGGAGCTCCGTCAACGTCATCTTCAAAAAGTCATTTGACGCGATAAAGGTGGATGCCAAGAGGGTGCTGGCCTCGGATGGACCCCTCTTCGGATTCTCCGGGGAAAGGAAGGAAGTGGAAGGAGGAGTAGGACTCCATGTCAGCCTGGGGGGCAGTCCAGTAACTGCAGGTTCGTCATCGTGGACGCCCCCAGCAGCTACAATGCCAACTTTGGGAGACCCCTCATTAGCGCCTTCCGCTGCGTCCCCTCGTCCTTCCACCAGTGCCTAAAGTTCAACGTCGAGGGCATCCAGGTCTGGGTCCGTGGAGACCCCAAGGTGGCGAGGGAGTGCTACGTCACCACCGTGAACTCCATCTCTTGGCTGGAGGGAGCCGAGGAGATGGAGTGAAGGATGGAGGAGGCAGAGCAGGGGGCTGGCGGAAAAGAGATGGAGGTAGAGGAGAGCCGTGCTTGGGAGGGGGCGGAAGAAATCCAGGAGTCAGCCGAGGCAATGGTCGTGGAAGAGGCTGGAGAGGGAGTCCTTGTCCTAGGAGGGGAGGACGTTGAAGAATGGGTGGAGCAGTCTAGGCTGGAGGCTGCAGAGGAGGTAGTGGAGATGGAGCTTCTCACCCTGGGAGGCAGGGTGGAGAAGGTTCGCGTCAGCGGGGGGGCTGACCCCGGAGTCCCAGGGCAGGATGCTGGAGTGCATCCAGAAGAACGTGGACATCTTCGCTTGGAGCGCCGCAGAGATGTCAGGGATCGATGTTGACGTGGCATGTCATCATCTCAACCTGGACCCGGAAGCTCGTCCCGTCCAGCAAAAGAAGAGATCCACCGCAGACAGGCTGGTCGAGCCGATCAGGGAGGAGGTGGCCAAGCTCCTCAAGGCTGGCTTTGTATCCGAAATCCAATACCCAGACTGGGTCTCCAATGTTGTTATGGTTAAAAAAGGGGATGGCCGACGGCGTATGTATGTAGATTTCTCTTTGCTTAATAAATCATGCCCCAAGGATTATTACCCCTTGCCTCGGATGAACGCGTTGGTTGACTCAGCAATCGGTTTCCCTGTAATGAGTTTTTTAGATGCATTTTAAGGTTATCACCAAATTAGGATGCACCCCCCCCCCCCGATGTAAAAGATGTCTCCTTCATCACCGAGGATGGGTGCTACTGCTACAAAATGATGCCCTTTGGGTTAAAAAATGCAAAGGAGACCTATCATAAGATGATGGACAGAGTCTTCCGAGAACAAAGGGGAAGGAACCTGGAGGTATATGTGGATGAACTCATGATCAAAAGTCGAGATGTTGACTCCCACTTCCGGGACTTGGAGGAAACCTTCGCCACCCTACGCAAATACAAAATGAGGTTGAACCTGTTGAAGTGTGTCTTCGAGGCCAGCAAGGAGAAATTCTTGGGCCACCTCCTTACTCCCGCAGGGGTGGAGCCAAACCCGGACAAGGTCAAGGCGATCATGGAGCTAGGGTCGCCCTGAAATGCCAAGGAAGTCCGGCGGCTGACAGGAAGGTTGGCCGGGCTCAGTAGGTTTCTCTCCAGGGAAGGGGAAAAGTGCTCCCCCTTCTTCAAGGCGTTGAGGGGAGGCAAAAAAAATGAATGGACTAAGGAATGCGAGGAGGCATTCCAGGCCTTGAAGAGGCTGCTCACCCAGGCCCTACTCCTCCAAGGGCCGAAGGAAGGAGAGGACCTGTCCCTGTACCTGGTGGTTAGGGCAGAGGTCTTGAGTTCTGTGTTGGCCAGGGAGGAGGGTAAGAAGCAACTACCCATCTACTACGTCAGTAGGCTCCTGAGAAAGGCAGAACTCTATTATCCCATCTTGGATAAGCTGGTTTTCACTCTGGTCGCCTCGGCCCGGAGGCTCCGACCCTATTTCCAGGCACACTCGATCGGGTGGTGACTGATCACCCCCTCCGCAACATCTTTGAGTGGGTGGAGAATTCGGGGAGACTGGCCAAGTGGTCGGTGGAACTGAGCGAATTTGACATCTCCTTCGTCCCTCGACTCTCGATCAAGGCGCAGGTGATGGCCGACTTTCTAGCCGACTATGTGGTCGAGGTGACGGGAGAGGAACTCACTCGCCCTTCTCTTGGAAGGTCATGGTGGACAGTGCTTCGGGAAGATATTCCTTGGGGGTTGGGATAGTCTTGGAAAGCCCCCAGGGGACAAGTATCGAGCAGACAGTGGTAGTGCATTTTCCCATCACCAATAATCAGGCTGAGTATGAAGTTGTGATTGCGGGTCTGCGTCTGGCCAAGGAATTGGAGGTGCGCGATGTGGAGGTCCTCACTGACTCCATGGTGGTGGCTTCCCAGACCAACGGAGAGTTTGAAGTAAGGGAGCCCACCATGCAATCGTACTTAACCAAAATCAAGGGGGTCATTGGGGTGTTCCAAACCTTCTCCATCCGGCATGTGCCCCGGGAAGAGAACGAACGGGTGGATCAGCTGGCCAAGCATGGTCCCCGGGTGGGGGTACCATTACTGACCTGTTCCGTCCATCCATCCAAGAGGGGGAGTTAATGGAGGTGGACCAACACCCCTCATGGATGGACCCATTCACAACATTCCTGTCCACAGGGGAGTTCCCGGGGGGGGGATAAGAAGAAACTTAAGCACAAATCGGTATACTACCTCATATGCGACAGACAGTTATATCGAAAGACTCTCTCAGGACTGTTGGCTCGTTGTGTGGCCGAGAGGGAAATACCGAGAATTTTGGAGGAGGTCCACTCCGGGGAGTGCGGAAGTCACTCAGGAGGTCGGGCCCTGGAAGGAAGGATCGTCAGGCAGGAATACTTTTGGCCTACCCTGAGCCATGATGCTGCCGACTTCGCAAAAAAGTGTCACAAATGTCAGATGTTCGCCCCCCTCCAACTACAACCAGCTCAGCGGCTCAGGAGCATCACGGCTCCATGACCCCTCACAATATGGGGAATGGATCTAGTAGGATCTTTTCCTCAGGCCAACGAGAAGAGAAGGTTCATGTTGGTGATGATCGACTATTTTTCTAAGTGGTTGGCGGTAAAGGCGCTGACCAAGGTGACCTCTCAGGTGGTCAGGAATTTTGTTTGGGGGGAGATCATCTGCATGCATGGGCTGCCTCAGGCCATAGTCACGGACAACGGGCCTCAGTTCGCTAGCACCGATTTCATCGATTTCTGCGGGCAGCTCGGGATCGACCTCAGATTTGCTTCAGTTCACCACCCTAGGAGCAACGGGCAGGTGGAGGCGGCAAACAAGATCATCGTTAACCTCCTAAAGAAGAAGGTGAAGAACTTGAAGGGGAGCTGGGTCGAGCAACTCCCTTCAGCCCTCTAGGACTTGCGAACTACCTTAAACACGGCCACGGGTGAGACTCCCTTCAAGCTCTCCCATGGTTGTGAGGTCGTGCTTCCGATAGAGTTTGAGGTCCAAACGCCTCGAGTGGCGGAAGCTCAGGAAGGTCGGGAAGAGTGGAGGGCCGAGAACGAGTTGGAGCTGCATCTCTCCCTAGACCTGATCGAGGAGCTGCGTGATCTATCGGTTATCTGACAGGAAGAGGTCAAATACAGGATGGTCAAGTACTTTGACAAACAGGTCCGGGTCAAACAATTTACCAAAGGAGATCTGGTCCTAAAGAAGGTGGATGCAGCAGGGAGGTCAGCCGCCGTAGGAAAGCTTAACCCTAACTGGGAAGGGCCCTATATCGTACAGGAAGCACTAAGGACTGGAGGATACCGCCTCCAGAATGTAGAGGGCGAGACCCTGAGCCATACTTGGAGTGACGATGACCTGGAGCGTTTTTATCCTTGAACCTTGTAAACCTCTCCTTTTTGCGAATATGAATGATCACATTCTTTCAATCTCATGCTTAGGTTGTTACCTTTCTAGCAGGTGAAATTCTGATGCCCACGGTTAATAAAAATTCTAAGTACTCTCGCTCTGGGATTAGGTCTCGATTCTCCCGCTGTCAGGCTCCCACCTAGTTGGCAGGGCTGGGGTCTCGATGGACGTCGCTATGACCCTAGGGCTGAGCCCAGAGGATGTTCAACACCCGCCGTCAGGCTCCCACCTAGCTGATTGGCCCGGTGATAGCACCTGGGAGACGCATATGTTTCTAAGTACTCTCGCTCTGAGGTTAGGTCTCGATTCTCCCGTTGTTAGGCCCCCACCTAGCTGGCAGGGCTGGGGTCTCGATGAACGTCGTTATGACCCTAGGGCTGAGCCCGGAGGATGTTCAACACCCGCCGTCAGGCTCCCACCTAGCTGATTGGCCCGGTGGTAGCACCCGGGAGAGGTAGGTGTTTCTAAGTACTCTCGCTCTGGGGTTAGGTCTCGATTCTCCCACTGTTAGGCTCCCACCTAGCTGGCAGGGCTGGGGTCTCGATGGACGTCGTTATGACCCTGGGGCTGAGCCCGAAGGATGTTCAACACCCGCCGTCAGGCTCCCACCTAGCTGATTGGCCCGGTGGTAGCACCTGGGAGAGGCAGGTGTTCGTTGAGCTCTAGGCCTTCTGCGAGCCCTGGGCCGCTCGCCGAGTTCAGACCGTTCAATGAACTCGCGCCACGCGAGTAGGGCAGGTTGGGCCCATACTCGCCAGGGGCCGAGCAGAAGCGGCGAGTGCCAGCGCCACCCTTGCCGAGCAGGGGTTGTTAAGGGCTACTCGCCCAGGGATCTGTAAGGTATTTTTACCATTTTGCCCCCACTGGCCTGCCCATAGCTAGTCAAAACAGCAGAGTCGCGCTGTTGGCAGACCTAGTTGGGCTGCACATAGCTGTTCAGAACAGCGGAGGTTGACTATTTGCATGTCGTTTTCAGAAACCTATAAATAGGACCCAAGGAGTATCTCAGATGGGCATGCTCACTTGTGTCTGGTCTTCTAGCGCTCTCTGAGATACCTTAGCTTCAGCACCTGGCTAAGGAGGGGAAGCGCTCTAAGGACTTCCGGGTGTGTGAAGGGACCTCTGTGCTGGAGTCTTGGGTCTGTCCCTAGTTCTCCCCCCTTGGTTTTTGGGCTCGCGGGAGAGAAGTACGTGTGCGATCACCTCTTCCCTAAGGGTGAACTCCTCGAGACCGAATTCTCGATTTCAACAGATCCGACCTTGAGATAATCCAAAAATACATAACACGAGCAGGATCTTGAGGAAAAGCCCTCCAAATATCAAAGTCATGGAAGAAAGGAACTACAAAAATCTCCCTCTCCCCTCTCTCACTTCGCCTAGGGCTGGTTGGAGGAGGAAGAAGACGCCAACGGGTTAAGGAAGGAGGAAGGCGGTAGGAGGTCGGCATACCGAAAGGCTTCAGCGAGAAAAGGAGCTATCGTCTGGCTTCAGCGAGAAAAGGGATGCTGCGTGAATGAAAACGAAAGGGTTTGGGGTTTTATGGGTTGCGGTTAAAACGAAAAAAGTCATGGTAATTTTCAGATTTTTGGGGGTGTGGATAGCCATTTTAGGATTGCGGGTAACAATCGCCTAAAATAATTTGTTATTGTAACATAGAATGAATAAAATCCTATAAAGATTAAAGATAGGTCGGAAATGTAAATGATATGCGCGAGAATTTGTGATGTGTTAGGTAGTGACATGAAAAATGTCTTACCTATAGTTAAACTGTCTTTTTTTTGTTTTGAAAATTGCATAGAATTAGTTCTCTTTGAAAATATATAATTCTCAACGATAAAATTAATAGTTGAATTATAATTTTTATAAAGGATCGCAAATTGTTAAATAATTTTGTGTATTTCATTTAAATGATCAATAAAATTCAGAGCATTAAAAAATGAGGTAGGATTTCCGCTCTCTATTTCACTATTAAATGTCGGTATTCATTTCACTATTAGCTTGAAGGTCCGAATGATCAATGTTCACCAAAGAGCTTTGTTGTTTCTTTTCATTGTTCAAAGATCTTTGATGATAATTAATTAGCATTTGCTACTTAATATTCGTTATACCAAAAAAACAATGCTAATTTTCATATTCTCAATTTGATGCAGGCACTTTGATGATACTTTTGAAGAGCATTTGGTTACAAGTTTTGAATTTTGGGGTGTATTCAGTGTAAAGTATGAATTTAAGTGTCTTGGTGTCTTGAGTATTGGCTATTATGATGCTTTAATTAAGAACAAATTTGTGTTTTGATAACTCATATTTATCAAAAGAATGTATTTATTTGGCTATTATATGCTTTATCAGGGTTGATGATTTATTCTAGAAAAATATAATTTTATTTGGCTATATATATATAGCAAAAATCAACCTGTATATAACATTGCTCTAAACTTAAGCATCCAACATCACAAGTAAAAAACATTAATCAATAAAATAGACATTGTGCATGTAAAATAAATAAGTTTAAAATATTTTTAAGAAAATAAAAACGGATATACATTCTACTGAGTACTGAGAACAACTCAAGGTTGGAAAATTAATATTTCATAGATAAAAATGATCTTAAAATATTTGTACAGAGCCCCTAATTAATATTATGTAAAAATTTCTATAAAAAAAATTAAAATTTTAATATAAATTATTTTTTCATATCTCACTCGCACAATACGCTACCACATGAAAAAAATGCGCCCATATAAGAAGTCCTAAATCACTGAACTTTAACAGGAGACTCGTAAAGGTTTCCCTATTCGATCGGCTTCACCATCGTTAACCTCGTGCAAAACTAATAGAACTCGTAGTCATGGCATCACTGATCTAAGCTTCGATGATCTTTCTATATGAATTCCAATTAAAGGTCTCCCTAAGTTTGTAACAACCCTCTTATAAATGCCATATAATATGGGTTTGGCCATAATCTCAACAAGACTTTTATTTATACAATGCAGGTACTTTAATTTTTTTGTATATGTGATTTTATTTAGATTTAAATTTATCATATTATTTTCAAAATATCATAAATTAAATTAATTTATTCACACATCCCCACCACCGCCGGGAAGCCTCGTCCTCACACCGGCGGTTCTAAAATGGCTCTGCTGGTGCTCGAATGGCTAGCTGCAATACGACCACTTTCCCTCTTTCACACCGACGGTTCTAAAACATCGCTCGCCAAACACTCGGCCTCGGTTCGCCGAAACCAGACGGCCATTTTTTTTAATAGAGAATTGAATATGATCATGGATGGATGGCTGAGATTAATTTAGGGCATTTATATTGGCAGCCCATGAATCACTATTGGCAGTCCTAAAAAGTCAAAATAAAACCAAAAAAAATCAATATTTTCTCACTCTAATAGCACCCTAGTCCCTGGCTCTCGGAGGATGAACTTGCGGGAGATGGAGAGATGGGAGAGGAGGCTCTTGGTTGTCGATCATGAAAAACCAGGTTGTTGATAATGGGAAGCCGGACGGGGAGGAGGCCGCTCTAGCGGCGATGCTCTATATCTATCGACACCGGAGAGGCTAAGAGACTGGAGAGTATGCAGTTGTGGTGGGGAGGATGAAAGAGGCGTTGGCTAAGGCGTTGAGTGAGTTCTACCCACTCGACGGGAAACTGGTGCAGGATGTAGAAGGGGTGTTGCGGAGGCGGAGGTGGCGGATCTCGCGGAAAAGGCATGCGATGGAGGAGTTGATGAAGAAGGTGGTGTCGTACACCGTCGTCATCAATCTGGAAGGCATGCGTCGGCCACTTTTCGCCGTCCAGGTAAAACTTGCATATATTCAATGTCTCGCCGTCTCATGATAAGGAATTGGAGAATGTTATCTGTGTTTCAAACTGTATACTTGGTGTTCGAGGAAATGCCCCAATGAAGCAGCTGTCTTCCCGCCCAAATCCAATATGACAACTTCAAGAACATGCACCAATCAGACTCCTCTCCAAAGGCAGCATAGGCATCTTATATTGGAGTGTAGAAACACGTGTTTGCCGGAGCATTTCCCTCCAAGCTCTGCATCTCCTCAAGGGCTTTTTTTTTCGCGGACCTAAAAAATGGTCCGCTCGGCCAATCAGAATGCGCGATTAAGTGGGGCTACAGTGCACAGATTACTATGCACTGTGGGCCCCACAAATTTACAGCTTTCTATTGGGGAGACCTAAAAAACGGACGGTATTTTTACTCCTCAAGAGAGTCCTGAACAATGATGTCTGAGAAGAAAGCATTTTGACATCCGTTTTTGTCCCTTTTCTTCTATTTTAGTTGGTGTTTTTCTTGTATTTCTCATGATATTTTTTTTTAATATATTGATCTTTTATCATTTTATGTACTAGATTGAAGGTGAAAGACATTTATTCCTGATAATTCTCATTGTTATTGTTGCAGTCGCCCGACTTTTTCTCCGTTTCGAAGAATTAGACCGTCTTAGCTCGGAGTCGAGTCAGACGCGTAATCAGTTAAAGAAAATTGTAGCAATGAACAAGAAACATTTATTCTTGATAATTTTCTTGGATTTAGTTTGCAAACAATTGCATCATTAGTGTTGAGAACAATTGTATTTAACAGTGTGCTTTTTTATGAATTCATAGTCTAACAAAAAATTTGAATTTTTGGCATATCATTTTATTGGACTACGATTATATTTGAGCTGTCAATAATCATACTCAAGCTGCCAATATAAACGTCCTTAATTTATGGTTCTTATACTCCTATATGAGCACCGATCCATTTACAAAACCCCCAAAAATTCTTTTTATAATATATAAAAATAAATTTTCTAATTTTATCTCGCCCTTCTATTTTCTTGAGATTGCAGAAAGCAGACATTCAAAATCGAAAAGCTGAAATTAACCTAGATGATCCCACGCTGTTTTATAAAGTTAATTATAGCTTCGGTTCCCACTTATTATTGTCTCTAGTTAAAGGTTGCAAACCTTACTCCGGCAGCCGGAGTCAGAGCTTTGACGCCGACAGCAGTTTTTGCCGCTCCTCATCCGTCTCCTCCGGCAACCCAACCGCAAACCTAACCTCCGGCAAGGTCCCCCTCCTAATCGATCCGTACACTTCACCGATCCAATTTTTCTCTGCAAGCTCCTCAGCACGGCGCACAGCTGCCTTCACGGTCTCCGCCGCGCCGCCGTGCGCCTGATCGATAATCCCCTTCGCCATCGCCTCTGCCGCGATGATTTTCTTCCCCTCAAGCACGAGCTCGCGGAGGACCTTCGGATCGGTAATCTTAGACCTCATCAGCGCCATGAAATACGGAGGAATCGGCAAGGCGATGTCGATCTCGCTCATGTAAAGGAATCCCCTGTCCCCCCTCATCTCCACATAATCATGGCTTAACGCGAGCATGAAACCGGCGGCGGCGGCGTGGCCTGTCACGGCAGCAATAGTCGGCATCGGAAGGGAGAGGAGATCGGCGACAAGCTGGCGGAGGAGAGAGCCCATGGAATCCAGACGCGTACGAATGGTGGAAGCTGATCCCCCAGATCTGGCCCAGGCGAGATCGAATCCGTTGGAGAAGAATCGGCCTTCGGCCATCGTCACAAGGGCGAAACCTCGGCCACCTGCAGCGGCGGATTCACACTTGACCCGGGCGAGGGCGTCTCGAATGGCGGCGATGACGTCGGGGGATAGCCGGTGCTCGCCATCGCCGGTGAGGGTTAAAACAAAGACACGGCCGCGCTTTTCGAGAGAGCACATTTTTATTATGAGATGCTATTACTTAACATTGCTCTAATAATAATGATCATGTGTATTGATTGAAGTAGTTAACTCATAATTTTTTGGGGGTAGAATAAGGTCAACCATACCTGTTTGGCTTTAGATGCTTATGAGACCACGGCTGCTGCTCCTGAATGCTGAGAAACTGCAGAATTGGAACAACAATAGTCTGTCTCAACAAATTATGGGTATGTTTAGCTCTGTTGTTCTTGATGAAAAAGTAATTGATCAAATAGAGCTGATTGATTAGAGCAGTTGGAGAAATTGATAGAAAATTATGGAGTATGCATTGCTACGACGAATAAATATTACCGGGGAAAAAACTATTCTGCTGAATGCAGAACCACATAAACCTATATGATCGTTTTAACCAAATATTACTAATCTTAAAATGGAGTTATACTTGTTGTGGACTAACTCGACGTCCCGGTCGGACCGAAATACTTGGACCATCTTAGCTCTCGGAACGGCCGAGCGCGCACACAGTCAAAATAGTAGGTTGATTGTACACAATCAGTTTTGACGTGGAAAAACCCTCAACTGGGTAAAAAAATCACGTGATCGGATCTGTATCGGTCAAAGCTCATTATTTCCTGTCGGTTACTGCATGTTTGTGAAGTCGATGGTGACAGGTCACCTCTCGTTACAATTTTGGGGTGAAAGAACACTTGACACACGGCGGACGACAGGTCGTCGTGCCAGGAGTTGTTACAAATTGTGTTTCGCGCTGATGGTCTTCGAATAACGACTTGCTGATTCTGGGTGGGGGGCAGAGCGCCTGGACTTGCAGCTGCAGGGGCCGCTTGGAACTTTAACGATTTGGCATCGTCGGATGGCTTTGACTTAACCCGCTCGTAGTTCGGGCGCGGCTCGAAGGCTGCTCGTAGGAGAAATTCGGCAGAGCTTTAACCTGAGGAAGAAGAAGACTTGGAAAAGAAAAAAGAGAAATGAGGAGGCCTGAGGCTCCTTTTATATACTCCGGGTGATGGGTATGGTGGTTACGCGGCTATCCGCACACCATAACTACCATCATGATTATTTTAGTATAGTTTAAATGCGCTGTTGAAACCGAAAAATCGGTCTCTGTGGAGTTCGACCCTTGGGGAAGGGGTGGTCGCACACCTACTACACTTAAGTGAACAATCTAGGCTCAAGGCTAGGAACACAAGGGACAGACCCAAGGCCTCAGCGTGGAGGTCCCACCGCATACCCGGAAGACTAACAAACTCTTCCCCTCCCACACCAGGGGCTGAGCTAAGACACCTTCGGCGGGCTCTCTTGGTCGGCCGGAACATCTAAGGAGGATCTCAAGATCCACTCCTTAACTAGAGGTGTCTCCTTGGGTCTATAAAAACTGTTCCCCGCCCGCCTTTTTAATAGCGTAAAACCGCCCAACAGCCCTACTCTACGCAGACCCAATTGGGCCGCTAAAATCATAACATAGGCCTTCAAGGGCCGCCACAGAGCATCGCAGATATTTAAAATTACAGGAATATAAATTCCATACTTCGGCACGCAGGCCGGCAACATAAACAAACTAGGCCTTCTTGGGCCGGCACAAACTGGGGGCTTAAGCCCGCTACTTCCCGCTTGCTACTGCAGCACCTGTACGCTAACGTCCCGACGAGCAGCGGCCAACTAGGCATCGGTCGGCTAACATAAACGGGCCAAACATAATGCGCGCACCCCCTTTTATTGGGGCTATGGTGCGCATTTCCTGCAAGCGGCTAATAAACAACTTCCTCGGAGTCTTCTCCGGGAACCCCAGAACATCACCAATCCGGCTCACATGTCCGGATGGGCTTCACACAGCATGCCTAAACCCGTACTCACACTTCCGGGCACTAATGCAATTAAAAGCGGGGACGCACATGTCAACCCATCGGAGAGCATCCTTCCCCCACTCGTCGGTGGAGAGGTGCTTCCATGCAAATATGAAAATTAAGGGCTTCACCTGCCCGAGTAGAAACTTCGTTACCCTTGACGCGTGCTTGGCGGCGGGGCCGGGAGAGGAGCTCCGGGCCGATCTTACTGCATGCGGCCGCGTCGGTGGCCGATCTCCACTCCAAGGCGAGCCTTACTCCAGGCCGAGCCTTGATCCAGGCCGAGCTTGCTACAGGTGGCGGTGGCCAATCTCCACTCCAAGACGCTTGCGGCCGGTGGCAACGGGAAGATGGCCGACCTGGATAGGGAAAAGGGGGAGGAGCTCGGGCTGGCCCTTCCTAGCCGACGGCCTGGACAGAATGGGGCCAGACTGTGCTCCTCCTAGCCGGCGGCCTGGACAGAGGGAGCAAGATGGGGCCGGGCTGTACTCCTCCTAGCCGGCGGCCTGGACAGAGAAGTGGAGGGGTCGGGACTAGAAGAGAAAGGGGGAGCTCGACCTGCTCCTCCTTGCGGCGGTCTGGACGGAGAGAGGGAAGAGGGGGTCGGGGCTCGGCTTGCTCTAGGTCGACGGGAGAGAGGGAAGAGGGCGGCGACGTCGGGTGGGTTGCTCCAGGCCGAGAGAGAGGCAGGGGGGATGGCGGTCGGGGCTCGGCTTGCTCCAGGTCGACGGGAGAGAGGCAGGGGGGTCGGCGCTCGGCTTGCTCCAGGTCGACGGGAGAGAGGCAGGGGGCCGGCTGCTCCTCCAGGCCGAGCTTCCCCTCAGGTGGCCGGGACTTGCACCAGGCGGCCGAGGAAGAGAGGAAAAGGGGAGGCGGGGCCGGCGTCGGGCTGCTCCAGGCCGAGAGAGAGGGAGAGGGGAGGTGCGGCGACTGCCCTCTTCTTGGCCGAGACCTAGGTCGGGGGGGGGGGGGGGGGGAATGTTGATGCCGCCTCTTTTTTTCCTCCCTCTATATATATAAATATATAAATATATCATATACATATATATATATATATATATATATATACATATATTATATATAACATATATATTTAAAAGGCCTACACACACCGAAATGTCCGCACGCACGCGCGAGCACCCGCACGTCCTCGAACAGGGACGCCAAATCGTCACCCACAGCACGCCCCGAGGCTGACATTTGGGGTGGGTCCCGCTCGCCCGACTACGGGGTTGTACACAATCCCCGCTCTTTTCGAGGTTGATACAAGCTCGGAAAGAATCATCCAACCCTACGTATCCGGCGAGTGGGAGCCGACCCAAAGAAAAAAATTTGTGAGAATTCTCCATTTGGGTATGAAGGGAGCTCCACCCCACGGCTTACTTTTCACATAGTCCCGCTAGAGGCTCTAGCACGAATATCATTAGCCCGTGTTTTTCCTCCTAGGCTCATCATCAACGATACACACAATATTTAATACACTGCAACATAAAAAAAATCAACTCTTTTCAAGCTCTCTTCCTTGCCCACCGGGTGTGCCTACAGCCCTACTAGCTAGTGAGAGCCTGACAACGAGTCTACCCGGGGTCGAGCAGCACTCGGGGTTCCTTACCCCCCAGGCGATCCTACGGACCTGCCAGCTAGTAGGAGTCAGGCAGCGGGTCTACCCGGGGCCGAGCATCACTCGGGGTCCTGCACAATATCCAAATTCTTCCCAAATCTCAAATTGTCTCCCTTTCCACCCAGGTCTGCCTACAGCCCTGCCAGCTAGTGAAAGTTTGACAGCGAGTCTACCCGGGGCCGAGCAGCACTCGGGGTCCCTTACCCCCCAGGCGAGCCTACGGACCTGCCAGCTAGTAGGAGCCAGGCAGCGGGTCTACCCGGGGCCGAGCATCACTCGGGGTCCTGCACAATATCCAAATTCTTCCCAAATCTCAAACTATCTCCATTTCCCCCAGGTGTGCCTACAGCCCTGCCAGCTAGTGAAAGCCTGACAGCGAGTCTACCCGGGGCCGAGCAGCACTCGGGGTCCCTTACCCCCCAGGCGAGCCTACAGACCTGCCAGCTAACAGGAGCCAGACAGCGGGTCTACCTGGGGCCGAGCATCACTCGGGGTCCTGCACAATATCCAAATTCTTCCCAAATCTCAAACTGTCTCCCTTTCCCCCCAGGTGTGCCTACAGCCCTGCCAACTAGTGAAAGCCTGACAGCGAGTCTACCCGGGGCCGAGCAGCACTCAGGGTCCCTTACCCCCAAGGCGAGCCTACGGACCTGCCAGCTAGTAGGAGCCAGGCAGCGGGTCTACCCGGGGCCGAGCATCACTCGGGGTCCTGCACAATATCCAAATTCTTCCCAAATCTCAAACTGTCTCCCTTTCCCCCCAGGTGTGCCTACAACCCTGTCAGCTAGTGAAAACCTGACAGCGAGTCTACCCGGGGCCGAGCAGCACTCGGGGTCCCTTACCCCCCAGGCGAGCCTACGGACCTGCCAGCTAGTAGGAGCCAGGCAGCGGGTCTACCCGGGGCTGAGCATCACTCGGGGTCCTGCAAAGTACCCAAATTCTTCCCAAACCTCAAACTATCTCCCTTTCCCCCCTCAGGTGTGCCTACAGCCATGCCAGCTAGTGAGAGCCTGACAGCGAGTCTACCTGGGGCCGAGCAACACTCGGGGTCCCTTACCCCCCAGGCGAGCCTACAGACCTGCCAGCTAGTAGGAGCCAGGCAGCGGGTCTACCCGGGGCCGAGCATCACTCGGGGTCCTACAAAGTACCCAAATTCTTCCCAAACCTCAAACTATCTCCCTTTCCCCCCAGGTGTGCCTACAGCCCTGCCAACTAGTGAAAGCCTGACAGCGAGTCTACCTGGGGCCGAGCAGCACTCGGGGTCCCTTACCCCCCAGGCGAGCCTACGGACATGCCAGCTAGTAGGAGCCAGACAGCGGGTCTACCCGGAGCCGAGCATCACTCGGGGTCCTGCAAAGTACCCAAATTCTTCCCAAATCTCATACTGTCTCCCTTTCCCCCCAGGTGTGCCTACAGCCCTGCCAGCTAGTGAAAGCCTGACAGCGAGTCTACTCGGGGCCGAGCAGCACTCGGGGTCCCTTACCCCCCAGGCGAGCCTACGGACCTGCCAGCTAGTAAGAGCCAGGAAGCGGGTCTACCCGGGGCCGAGCATCACTCGGGGTCCTGCAAAGTACCCAAATTCTTCCCAAACCTCAAACTATCTCCCTTTCCCCCCAGGTGTGCCTACAGCTCTGCAAGCTAGTGAGAGCCTGACAGCGAGTCTACCCGGGGCTGAGCAGCACCCGGGGTCCCTTACCCCCCAGGCGAGCCTACGGACCTGCCAGCTAGTAGGAGCCAGACATCGGGTCTACCCGGGGCCGAGCATCACTCGGGGTCCTGCAAAGTACCCAAATTCTTCCCAAACCTCAAACTATCTCCCTTTCCCCCATGTGTGCCTACAGCCCTGCCAGCTAGTGAAAGCCTGACAGCGAGTCTACCCGGGGCCGTGCAGCACTCGGGGTCCCTTACCCCCCAGGCGAGCCTACGGACCTGCCAGCTAGTAGGAGCCAGGCAGCGGGTCTACCCGGGGCCGAGCATCATTCGGGGTCCTGCAAAGTACCCAAATTCTTCCCAAACCTCAAACTATCTCCCTTTCCCCCCAGGTGTGCCTACAGCCCTGCCAGCTAGTGAGAGCCTGACAACGAGTCTACTTGGGGCCGAGCAGCCCTCGGGGTCCCTTACCCCCCAAGCGAGCCTACGGACCTGCCAGCTAGTAGGAGCCAGGCAGCGGGTCTACCTGGGGCCGAGCATCACTCGGGGTCCTGCACAATATCCAAATTCTTCCCAAATCTCAAACTGTCTCCCTTTCCCCCCAGGTGTGCCTACAACCCTGCCAGCTAGTGAAAGCCTGACAGCGGGTCTACCCGGGGCCGAGCAGCACTCGGGGTCCCTTACCCTCCAAGCGAGCCTACGGACCTGCCAGCTAGTAGGAGCCAGGCAGCGGGTCTACCCGGGGTCGAGCATCACTCGGGGTCCTACAAAGTACCCAAATTCTTCCCAAACCTGAAACTATCTCCCTTTCCCCCCAGGTGTGCCTACAGTCCTGCCAGTTAGTGAAAGCCTGACAGTGAGTCTACCCGGGGCCGAGCACCACTTGGGGTCCCTTACCCCCCAGGCGAGCCTACGGACCTGCCAGCTAGTAGGAGCCAGGCAGCAGGTCTACCCGGGGACGAGCATTACTCGGGGTCCTGCAAAGTACCCAAAATCTTCCCAAACCTCAAACTATCTCCCTTTCCCCCCATGTGTGCCTACAGCCCTGCCAGCTAGTGAGAGCCTGACAGCGAGGTCCGCTCGGGGTCTGGTAAACGAATACTTCGATCGTCCACAGAGATTGCGATGGGAGCATTGTCACTACGAATTTCATAACGAGGTTCAGGGTCATAACGATGTCCACAGAGAATCGTCCGGGCTCCCAGGTGATACTGTCGGTTCAGTCAGCTAGGTGAAAACTAGGAGCGGGTGTTGAACATTCTCCGGGCTCAGCCCCAGGGTCATAACGACGTCCATCGAGACCCCTGCCCTGCCAGCTTGGTGGGAGCCTGACAGTGACAGAATCGAGACCTAACCCCAGAGCGAGAATGTACAACCCCGTATCCAGCGAGTGGTCGACAGAGGTTGAACCGGCCGGCTCAGATCAACTTGGATCCAGCTTGCCGAGTCCGAGCTCGGCAATAGTCGAGCTAAGCTCGGCGATGGTCGAACGAAGCCCAGCTTGCCGAGACCAAGCTCGGGTGCGGAGACAGGGTTCGATGATAGTCGAGCCAAGCTCGACGATCTCCGTGCCGAGTCCGAGCTCGGCGATCGTCGTGCCGAGTCCGAGCTCGGCAATAGTCTAGCCGAGCCCAGCGCTAGCCGAGCACAGTCCGCCGAGCCCGTGCCCGCCTAGGCCCAGGGCGAGGCGAGTCGGGCCTCCTGCCGAGCGAGTGCCCCCTCAGGTCCAGCTCGCATCTTGGCCATGGCATACTTTTACTGTGGCCCCTTTTGGTTTGTCTGTAGTCCTCGAAAACAGTGAAGGCTGTATATTGGCAGGCCATCTTTTCCTATAAATAGGACCCAAGGGGTACCTCAGAGATGACGCTTACAAATTCTCTGGCCTGCTAGCGCTTTCTGAGGTACCTTAGCCCGGCATTTGGCTAAGGAGGGGAAGCGCTCTGAGATCTTCCGGGTTTGTGGTGGGACCTCCACGCCGGGCCCTTGGTCTAGTCCTTGTTTTTTCTTTCCTTTGTCTCGTTTTCTTGCAGGAGTGAAGTAGGTGCGCGGCCACCCCTTCCCCAAGGGTCGAACTCCACAAGAGACCGGTTTTCCGGTTTCAACATTTTGGTGCGGTGAGCGTGGACAGTGGTCAGCAGAGAAAATCTTCTGCAGGTTCGATGACCGGGGAAGAAGGACAAGGATCAGGCAGGGGCAACTCGCCACCCCCTCCCCCACCCCCAGCGGCGAGCATGCCGGCGGAGCTTAGGGAGGAGATCCTCGGGCTCGTCAGGACCGCTCTCGGCATGCGAGCTGAGAGTGCGACGCCGGCTGTCCCGGTGGTCGCCGTTCCCGCACTCGGCGACGACGCGCCGCTCAGGCGACCAGGGAAGGAGCCCGCCGAGAGGGGCGAGCGCGAGTTCCAGGGGCGAGTTCTATTCCCCGGCTCGGCCGCCGAGTACCACTTCGGCGAGACGGCAGGGAGGGAGTTCCCGACTCGCCCGGCTGAGGGGGGGAGCCCTTTCAGCGAGTTCGTTTCTTCAGCCCCCGTTCCCGAGGGGTTTCGCGAGCCGGAGATGACTTACTACTCCGGGAGAGGAGACCCGGTCCACCACATCCAGTGGTTCGAGGACATGGTCTCCATTCGACAGATGTCAGACGGCTTCAAGTGCCGACTCTTCGCCATCACCCTCAGGGAAAAGGCGAGAGAGTGGTTCCACCAACTCCCGACCGGGTCCATTTACTGCTTTGAGGATCTGCGACGGGGTTTCATGCTGAGGTTCACCACTTCAAAGAAGAGGAAGAGGGAGGCGGAGTCTTTGTTCCGCATCAAGCAGAGGGTAGGAGAGACCCTGGGGAGCTACCTGGACAGGTTCCAAGAGGAACTGTCCCAAGTTCAGGAGATGCCAGGGCACACCATGATGGTGGCCTTCACCCTGGGTCTCCAGTCCGGGTTCTTCGCCATGGAGCTGAAGAGGTCACCTCCAGTATCTTTTGAGGCACTTCTAGAGAGGGCGGCCAGGGAGGCCGAAATGGAGGCAGCGCATCCAGAGTTCGCGCGAAGGTTGGCCAAGTGGGCCGTGGAAGAGGAAAGGCCAAGGGGTGGCCGAATTCAGGAGGAGAGGAGGGCTGAACCTCGGCAGAGGGAGCAGCCGCAGCAGCAGCCGCAACCCAGGTGGGTGCGTCCGGAGCAGACCCACCGTTTGGGGTGGAGGCCCGAATGGCAAGACCAGGCACCACGAAGGGGTTATCAGGGAGGAGATAACCGCCAGGGTGGCCGAGGGCAGTACAACCCTCAGGGGGGTAGGCAGGGTCAGAGACCCCCTCTCCCCGACCAGGAGGAGGCAATGGCAATTGCCATGAGGGGAAGGAGGAGAGGACAGCCGAGGAGAAGGAGGGAGGTCAGGGTGGACCTGCCCTATTGCGACTTTCATCAGGAAGAGGGGCACCTCACATCCACGTGTCCGGAGTTCCTCGAGATGAGAGGGAGAAGAGAGCAGCAACAGCAGCAGGAAGTTCGGATAGAGGAGATCCGGCCCCGGGAGGAGGGGGATCGGTGCGAAGACCGGGTTGATGTGGGCACCCGAGGAAGGATCGGAGCGATCCACGGGGGGGCCGGGATCGAGGCTTCCCGCAAGTCAAGCCTCCACACCATGTACCGGAGGAGCGTTGGCTCCACATCCCAATCCCCTCCCCCGGAGGAGAAGATCACCTTCTCCAGAGAGGATTTGCCGGGTCACGAGGACCCCTTCTGCGATGCGCTGGTTATCCAGACAGCCATCGAGGATTTCACTGTCTCCCGGATCCTCGTGGACAATGGGAGTTCGGTCAACGTCATCTTTAAGAAGGCGTTTGATGCGATGAAGGTGGAGGCCAGGAGGGTGTTGGCCTCTGACGGGCCTCTGTTCGGCTTTTCAGGGGAGAGGAAAGAAGTCGAGGGAGGAGTGGGACTCCATGTCACTCTAGGGGGGCAGTCGCGCAACTGCAAGTTTGTTATCGTGGACGCCCCTAGCAGTTACAGCGCCATCTTCGGGAGACCCCTCATCAGCGCCTTCCGCTGCGTCCCCTCGTCCTTCCACCAGTGCCTCAAGCTCAACGTCGAGGGGGTCCAGATCCGGGTCCGAGGAGACCCCAAGGAGGCAAGGGAGTGCTACGTCTCGGCGGTAAACTCCATCTCTTGGCTGGAGGGGGCCGAGGAGATGGGACGGAGGCTGGAGGAGGAGGGGCAGGAAGCTGACGAAGAGATGGAGGTGGAGTGCCGCGCTCGGAAGGAGGTCGTGGAAGAGACTCGGGGGTCGGCCGAGTCCATGGCCGTCGAAGAGGCTGAGGAAGAGGCCCTCGCCCCCGGAGGGGGAGGTACCAGGGAATGGGAGGAGCAGTCCCGCCTGGAGGCGGCGGAAGAGGTGGAGGAGATGGAGGTCCACACCAATGGAGGAAGGGTGGAGAAGGTCCGCGTCAGCGGAGGTCTGACCCCGGAAGCTCGAGGCAGGATGCTGGAGTGCATCCAGAGGAACGTGGATATCTTCGCCTGGAGCGCCGCGGAGATGCCAGGGATCGACCCCGACGTGGCCTGCCACCGCCTCAACCTGGACCCGGAGGCTCCCCCCATCCAGCAGAAAAAGAGGTCCATCACGGACAAGCTCGCCGAGCCAATCAGAGAGGAATTCGCCAAGCTCCTCGAGGCTGGCTTCATATCTGAAATCCAATACCCCGGCTGGGTCTCCAACGTTGTAATGGTTAAAAAAGGAGACGGCCGGTGGAGGATGTGTATCGACTTTTCTCTTCTTAATAAATCATGCCCGAAAGATTGTTATCCTCTGCCTCGGATCGACGCGCTGGTTGACTCAGCCGTCGGTTTCCCTGTAATGAGTTTTTTAGATGCTTTTTCAGGTTATCACCAAATCAGGATGCACCCCCCTGACGTCAAAGATGTCTCGTTCATCACGGGAGACGGGTGTTATTGTTACAAGATGATGCCCTTCGGGCTAAAGAATGCAGGGGCTACCTACCAAAAAATGATGGATAGGGTCTTCCGAGAGCAGAAGGGGAGGAACCTCGAAGTGTATGTGGATGATCTCATGGTCAAGAGCTTGGATGTCGACTCCCACATCCAGGACTTGGAAGAGACTTTCGCCACTCTCCGCAAGTTTAAGATGAGGCTGAACCCCTTGAAGTGTGTCTTCGGGGCAAGCCGGGGAAAGTTCCTAGGACACCTTCTCACCCCCTCTGGGGTAGAACCTAACCCCGACAAGGTGAGGGCAATCCTGGAACTAAGGTCGCCGCAAAATACCAAGGAAGTACAGCAGCTGACAGGGAAGTTGGCAGGGTTGAGTAGATTCCTCTCCCGGGCCGGGGAGAGGTGTTCCTCATTCTTTAAAACCTTGAGAGGGGGTCGAAGGTTTGAATGGACCTCGGAGTGCGAGGAGGCATTCCAGGCTTTAAAGAAACAGCTGACTCAGGCCCCCCTGCTCCAAGGGCCCAAGGAGGGGGAGGACTTATTCCTATATCTAGGGGTCGGGGCTGAAGCCTTGAGTTCGGTTTTGGTTCGGGAAGAGGGGAAGAGGCAACTCCCCATCTACTATGTGAGTCGGATACTAAAGAAGGCCGAGCTCCGCTACCCCATCCTGGAAAAACTGGCCTTCGCCTTAATCATCTCAGCCCGGAGGCTTCGGCCTTATTTCCAGGCGCACTCAATCCGAGTAGTGACTGACCACCCCCTGCGCAACATCTTCAGGGGGTGGAGCATTCAGGTAGGTTGGCCAAATGGTCGGTGGAACTGAGCGAGTTCGACATCTCCTTCGTCCCCCGTCTCTCAATCAAAGCACAAGCCATGGCTGACTTCCTGGCGGAGTATGTGGTCGAGGTGGCAGAAGAGAGACTCACCCGCCCTCTCCCCTGGAAAGTCAGGGTGGACGGTGCCTCGGGGAAGCATTCTTTAGGGGTCGGGGTCATCTTAGAAAGTCCCCAGGGGATAAAGATCGAGCAGACGGTAGTAATGCACTTTCCTATCACCAACAACCAAGCCGAATACGAAGCTGTAATCGCAGGTCTGCGCCTGGCAAGAGACTTGGGGGTGCACGACGTGGAGGTCCTCACTGACTCCATGGTGGTGGCTTCCCAGATCAAGGGGGAGTTTGAGGCAAGGGAGCCCACCCTGCAGCTCTATTTGATGAAGGTAAGGGGGGTCATTGGGACCTTCCAGACCTTCTCAATCAAGCACGTGCCGAGAGGAGAAAATGAGCCAGTCGACCAGCTAGCAAAGCACGGCCCCCGGATGGGAGGCACCATTACGGATCTCTTCCGACCTTCCATCGAGGAGGGGGAGCTAATGGAAGTGGAACAGCATCCCTCATGGATGGATCCCTTCGTCATCTTCTTGTCCACCGGAGAATACCCGGAGGGGATGGATCGAAGAGGGCTCAAGCACAAGGCGGCATACTACCTCCTACGTGAGGGACAGTTGTACCGCAAGACCCTCTCAGGGATGTTGGCCCGTTGCGTGGCCGAAAGAGAGGTGCACAAAATCTTGGAGGAAGTCCATTCCGGTGAATGTGGGAGTCACTCGGGGAGTCGGACCCTGGAAGGGAGGGTCGTCAGGCAAGGGTACTTCTGGCCTACCCTCGGTCAGGATGCAGTCGAATTCGCGAAAAAGTGTCATAAGTGCCAACTATATGCCCCGCTCCAGCTCCAGCCGGCTCAGAGGTTGAGAAGTATCATGGCACCATGGCCCTTCGCCATATGGGGACTGGACCTTGTAGGACCTTTCCCCCAGGCCAGCGGGCAGAGGAGGTTTTTGTTGGTCATGATCGATTATTTTTCTAAGTGGATGGAGGTGAAGGCTCTAGCCAAGGTAACCTCTCAGGTAGTCAGGAACTTCATCTGGGGGGAGATCATCTGCAGGCATGGGCTGCCACAAGCTATTGTCACGGACAACGGACCTCAGTTCGCCAGCACGGAGTTCATTCGTTTCTGCGAGCAGCTAGGGATTGACCTTCGGTTTGCTTCTGTCCATCATCCTAGGAGCAACGGGCAGGTGGAAGCGGCCAACAAAATCATCGTGAACCTCTTAAAGAAGAAAGTGGAAAACTTGAAGGGAAGCTGGGTGGAGCAGCTTCCATCGGTCCTTTGGGCATTGAGGACCACCCCCAATACGGCCACGGGGGAGACTCCTTTCAAGCTCTCTCACGGCTGCGAGGCCGTTCTTCCTATCGAATTCGAGGTCCAGACGCCTCGGGTCGTCGAGGCAGGAGCCGGAAGGGAAGAATGGAGGTCAGAGAATGAGGAGGAGCTCCGACTCTCCCTTGATATGGTGGAAGAATTACGCGACTTGTCCGTCATCAGGCAGGAAGAGGCCAAGCGAAGGATGGCCAAGTATTTCGACAAGCACGTCCGTGTCAAGCAGTTCGTGGAGGGGGACCTAGTCTTGAAAAAAGTGGATGCGGCAGGGAGATCAGCCGCTGTGGGAAAACTCCACCCCAATTGGGAGGGCCCCTACATTGTGCAGGAGGCCTTGAAATCGGGGGGGTATCGCCTCCAAGATGTAAGAGGGGACACCCTCAGCCACACTTGGAGTGGCGACGATCTGAAACGTTTTTACCCTTGAAAATATTGTAAGTGACTTGGCTTTAAGAACGAAAGAGAATCTCGTTGCCGTATTTCACGCCCTGTTAAAATAGTGAAGGTCAAGGGATTCGCAGCTTAAACCCCCCAAGAGGCAAAAGTTTCTAAGTCTTCTCGCTCTGGGGTTAGGTCTCGTCACTCCCCCGCCAGGCTCCCACCTAGCTGGTACGGCCGAGTCTCGATGGACATCGTTATGACCCTGGGGCTGAGCCCGGAGGATGTTCGCCCTCAGGCTCTCACCTAGCTGACTGGCCCGGTGGTAGCACCCGGGAGAGGCAAAAGTTTCTAAGTCTTCTCGCTCTGGGGTTAGGTCTCGTCACTCCCCCGCCAGGCTCCCACCTAGCTGGTACGGCCGAGTCTCGATGGACATCGTTATGACCCTGGGGCTGAGCCCGGAGGATGTTCAACACCCGCCCTCAGGCTCTCACCTAGCTGACTGGCCCGGTGGTAGCACCCGGGAGAGGCAAAAGTTTCTAAGTCTTCTCGCTCTGGGGTTAGGTCTCGTCACTCCCCCGCCAGGCTCCCACCTAGCTGGTACGGCCGAGTCTCGATGGACATCGTTATGACCCTGGGGCTGAGCCCGGAGGATGTTCAACACCCGCCCTCAGGCTCTCACCTAGCTGACTGGCCCGGTGGTAGCACCCGGGAGAGGCAAAAGTTTCTAAGTCTTCTCGCTCTGGGGTTAGGTCTCGTCACTCCCCCGCCAGGCTCCCACCTAGCTGGTACGGCCGAGTCTCGATGGACATCGTTATGACCCTGGGGCTGAGCCCGGAGGATGTTCAACACCCGCCCTCAGGCTCTCACCTAGCTGACTGGCCCGGTGGTAGCACCCGGGAGAGGCAAAAGTTTCTAAGTCTTCTCGCTCTGGGGTTAGGTCTCGTCACTCCCCCGCCAGGCTCCCACCTAGCTGGTACGGCCGAGTCTCGATGGACATCGTTATGACCCTGGGGCTGAGCCCGGAGGATGTTCAACACCCGCCCTCAGGCTCTCACCTAGCTGACTGGCCCGGTGGTAGCACCCGGGAGAGGCAAAAGTTTCTAAGTCTTCTCGCTCTGGGGTTAGGTCTCGTCACTCCCCCGCCAGGCTCCCACCTAGCTGGTACGGCCGAGTCTCGATGGACATCGTTATGACCCTGGGGCTGAGCCCGGAGGATGTTCAACACCCGCCCTCAGGCTCTCACCTAGCTGACTGGCCCGGTGGTAGCACCCGGGAGAGGCAAAAGTTTCTAAGTCTTCTCGCTCTGGGGTTAGGTCTCGTCACTCCCCCGCCAGGCTCCCACCTAGCTGGTACGGCCGAGTCTCGATGGACATCGTTATGACCCTGGGGCTGAGCCCGGAGGATGTTCAACACCCGCCCTCAGGCTCTCACCTAGCTGACTGGCCCGGTGGTAGCACCCGGGAGAGGCAAAAGTTTCTAAGTCTTCTCGCTCTGGGGTTAGGTCTCGTCACTCCCCCGCCAGGCTCCCACCTAGCTGGTACGGCCGAGTCTCGATGGACATCGTTATGACCCTGGGGCTGAGCCCGGAGGATGTTCAACACCCGCCCTCAGGCTCTCACCTAGCTGACTGGCCCGGTGGTAGCACCCGGGAGAGGCAAAAGTTTCTAAGTCTTCTCGCTCTGGGGTTAGGTCTCGTCACTCCCCCGCCAGGCTCCCACCTAGCTGGTACGGCCGAGTCTCGATGGACATCGTTATGACCCTGGGGCTGAGCCCGGAGGATGTTCAACACCCGCCCTCAGGCTCTCACCTAGCTGACTGGCCCGGTGGTAGCACCCGGGAGAGGCAAAAGTTTCTAAGTCTTCTCGCTCTGGGGTTAGGTCTCGTCACTCCCCCGCCAGGCTCCCACCTAGCTGGTACGGCCGAGTCTCGATGGACATCGTTATGACCCTGGGGCTGAGCCCGGAGGATGTTCAACACCCGCCCTCAGGCTCTCACCTAGCTGACTGGCCCGGTGGTAGCACCCGGGAGAGGCAAAAGTTTCTAAGTCTTCTCGCTCTGGGGTTAGGTCTCGTCACTCCCCCGCCAGGCTCCCACCTAGCTGGTACGGCCGAGTCTCGATGGACATCGTTATGACCCTGGGGCTGAGCCCGGAGGATGTTCAACACCCGCCCTCAGGCTCTCACCTAGCTGACTGGCCCGGTGGTAGCACCCGGGAGAGGCAAAAGTTTCTAAGTCTTCTCGCTCTGGGGTTAGGTCTCGTCACTCCCCCGCCAGGCTCCCACCTAGCTGGTACGGCCGAGTCTCGATGGACATCGTTATGACCCTGGGGCTGAGCCCGGAGGATGTTCAACACCCGCCCTCAGGCTCTCACCTAGCTGACTGGCCCGGTGGTAGCACCCGGGAGAGGCAAAAGTTTCTAAGTCTTCTCGCTCTGGGGCTAGGTCTCGACTCCCCTGCCAGGCTGGACGTCGCGTCGCCCTGAAGAAGACTGGGAGTTGGCCCGAGGAAAATACCAGGGGGGGGGGAAGCTCGCCAGTTAAGACGGCGAGCTCGGAATATCCTACCCCCCCCCCTCTCTCTCCAGCTCGCTACTAAAGAAACCTTGGTTCCGTCCCAGACTCAGGGGAAGGAGAGCGGCTCTCCCCAGCGAGCCCAGCCTCGCTCCAGCTAGCTCGGCGAAAGACATGCCCTGACGTCTAAGGCGGATGCCGGCAATATCTTGACCCAAGCGTGTTTTCACTTGTCTGAATTATCGAAAAATTAAGGCGAGACATGGCAGGGGAAGGTGAGGCGCGAGCAGGGTATGGCGCAAGCACGCGTCCTAGGGATTCGCCGCGAGCACCGCGGGTGCTGGTCCTAACTCAAAACATTCTACAGGCGAGGTCGCTCTACCTAGCGCGCGGGTATAACATCGCAAGTAAGCTCGAAAAGAAGATAGCAAAATTGTGCAAAAATATCTTTGAATTATCATTACAGGTTTACAAGGCCCGCCTCGGCAGGGTACAAAAAGAACAGAGAAGAGAAAACAAAAATTAACTCTCGCCCTCCCCCCTCGAGTGGCGGTCCTCCTCGTCACCAAGCCGAGCGTCCTTCTCCCTCACCCCAGCAAAAAGCGAGTCAAAGCTATCTTCCTTCTCGCTGGGCGGGCTGGGCGGGAACAGGGTTGGCAGGAGCTCCCGGACGGTAACCTCCTCGCAGCCTTCCGCCAAGATCCCCGTCCCCCTCATGGCCTGTAGGAGACACTCGGCAGCCTCGACGGAGTTGACTCGCAGCCGCTCCGCGACGTCAGCCTCGCCAAACACCCGGGGCCTCCTGAAGGGGAAGGCCGGCTCGCTGGCGCCCGGGGGAAGGAGAGCGTCGGCTTGGCGAAGGACCTCTCCCAGGAGCCCCTTATTCTTCTCTTTCAATTCCTCCACCTCCGCCCCCAGCCGGGCGGCAACAGCCTCCTGCTCCTGGGAATATGTCTTCTGATCGGCGAGCTGGGCTTCCCGCTCAGCGAGCTGAGCCCGCAACTGGGCCATCTCGTCTCGCATCGCGTTAGCGGCTTCGGCGTCCTGTAAGACTAGAAGTTCAGAACACGCGCAGGAATAATCTTAAGCGAGGTGAATAGAGGTATCCAGCGATTACCAGGCCGCCGACAGACTTCGCGAGTAGAGCGTCCGCAAGGCCGAACCGCCTTTCCGCGTCGACCGCGCTCTCCTTCGCCAGATCGCGCTCCTGCTCGGCAGTCAGCAGGGCGTTGCTGAGCTGGAAGCCGCGGCGGACCATCATGTGATGGAGCTCAAAGGCCCGCAGGTGGGCCTGCATCCCCTCGTAGCCGAGCTGACTAGGGGTCAGCTTCTTGTACGACTCGGCGCTGTCGCGGCTGTAGAGGCCGAAGCCGAAAGCGAAGGCATGGGCGGTGGGCGGCCGGCGAGCTCCCCAGGAGGGGGCGCGAGTGGAGACGGAAACTCGGTGAGCCCCCTCGTCCCACTTCAAGATGGGCTCGCCAGCCGCATCTTTGCTCTTGCACCCCTTGCCGAAGTTGGGGTGATCCTTCGGCAGACTGGGCTCGCGGACGGTGTCCTCCCCGGTAGAATCGGAGGACGGCCCGCTCTTCTTCTTCCCCTTTCGGGGGGAGGAGGCTTCTTTCAGCGGGCTCAAGGGCGGCTCATCGGACAGAGCCTCCGGCGAGCTCATGAACTTGGCGGGAGACGAGGGAAGGTGCAGCCGTCCGCGCGAGACCACCTTCGCCCTCTTCTTCTTGGGGAGCAAAGAATCGGGGCGCGAGCTCGACCCCCCGGACTCCGAGCGCTTCTTGCCGGAGGGTTGGACTCGCGGTTGCTCCTCGCGACAAGCCAGCGCCGCCGCCCGGGCCAGCTCCAGAGGGTCCGAGAATATCCCCGGGTCGGCGAACGGCGGATGCTCCGGGAGAACCCGTTCCCCTGCAGAGAAAGACTTTAAGTCAAAAAAAAGAGAGAGGGAAAAATCATATGAGATCCACCTTGATAAAGTTCGCGAGAAGGCTGAGCGAGGTATACCTTCGCCGGGGAGAACGGGCTGAAGCAAGTCGAGGCCGCGGCGGAGGAAGGCGACCTCAAAGTCCTTGTGGAGGAAGAACTTGTGGAGGTCGGCGTCGCTACCCGACAGGGAAGGAGGACGGTATATGTCCTCGCTCTTCTGCAGGGGGCGAAAGGGGATGTTGCCGAGCTCGCCCTTGATGAAGACGAGCCGGGTCATCCAATTGTGGTTCTTGTTCGCCAGCTCGCGAACCTTGATGAAGGACCCGCCGAAGTAGGCGACCCCGTCGGGAGTAGCCTTGTAAGAGAACAACTTGCGGAATACCGCGAGGTTGAACTCAATCCGCTCCCGGCGAAGGAAGCAGGCGAACGCCACCATCATAGCGATGGCGTTGGAATTCAACTGCGCGGGCACCGCGCCGTAGTACTTCAGGATCTGGCGGATTTCTGGCCAGAGGGGGAGGCGCAGTCCCACCTCGAAGTGCGAGATGGGAAAGGCGAGCTCGCCCTCCGGGAAGGAGTTGATGGCTTCATGCTCGGCGGGCCTGCGAGCCTGGAAGCCGGGGGGGACGAACGCCGCCGTGAACTCGACGAGCTCCTCCTCTGTGATGTGCCCCTCGAAAAAGCAGTGATCAACGAAGTGCTGGGCGCACTTAGACCGACCGTCCGCATCAGGGTTGGTCTTCACCATGGTCACAGAGAAAAGGGAAAGCGCGAGCTCGGGAAGACGGGAGCGAAGCAAAAATTCGAAAGCAATAAAGGCGTGCCTCGGGGGTAGGTGAGAAGGTCTATTTATAGAAGAAGGTAAAGAAGGGTGAGAGGGAGGGCGAGTCGGCCGATCGGTCCGGTCTCGCCGCGCCACCTCGCCACCCTCTCCTCGCAAGCCTTGCGAGCTGGCAAGGTCCCCGAAGGGGGAATTCGAAAAGACTCGCCGAAATATTGAAAAAGCGTCTACATATACAAAGTAGTTAAAAAGTTGTTCCAAGATTATTACAGGCAGACCATTCAGAATAAATAGAAGAAAAAATACAAATAGGGGCGCGAGGACCATGCGAGGGCGGGGGCGAGTACCGGCCGACTGACAGAAGAGCCGTTTCATTCTCCCCGGTCTCGCCGACCCGCCGTCGCAGGCCGCCGCGCATGAAGTTCGCGAAGCCGCCCCATGTTCCTGTTTATCACCCGCAGGTTCTCGTCGATTTCGTCCATCAGCACCAAGGAAGACGCCTCCTCGAACGCCAGGCTGACTCCAGCACCGTCCGCGAGACGCGAGCACTCCCACTGCAGCCTGTTGTTGTCCTTCCGCAGGTCGTGGAGCTCGCGCACCAGCTTCTTGAGAACCTTCCGCTCCCGTCTTGCGCGTTCAGGGCTGCCCACCTCGGAGTCCAGGAAGGCGTCCAGGGCGCTTGGAGAAGGGAGGGGTGAGTAAGGAGGTCGATCCACGGACTCGCCGTCCTCCGTTCGCCCGGGAAGTTCTGGGTAAAGAGTTGAAAGACGGTCAGAAAAGCAAGTATCCACGGAACAGAAAATCAATGCCGGAAACTTACCGCGCGAGCCTGGCTCCTCCAGGTTGGCGCGAGGAGAGAAGTGGCGCAAGTCCTTGCCACGCCCCAGCAGTTCTTGAGGAGCGAGTTGGTAGCCGGGAACAGGGATAATCCCGGCGCCTCTCCCCACGACCAGGGATCCAGGGGAGGGTTGCCGGGAAGGGAGGCGACTCGGCGACGCCGGCTCTCGCGAGCCCGGCTCCTTAACCTCGGGATCCTGCCGTGGCGAGTTGACAGGAGCACTTTTGGTCCGGGGGGTGGACGCTTCGCCGCTGTTCTCCCGGTCAGAAGATAATTCCACGAGACTTTTGGCGGAGGAGCCAAGAATCGGCTGGTTGGAGGAACCGGCCCCGTTCCCCAAGGCGGCAGTAAAGTCGGCCAGGATGGGTTCGGCCCCCGGGGGAAGGGGCTTCGCCCGCTTGGCCGAGCTGAGATCGGCAAAACGACGAGCAGGGGCTTCAAGGTTGGTTAGCCCCGCGGCCTGGGCAGCGATCTCCCCGCGGGAGCGTGCGAGTCGCTCTAAGACTTCCTTGGGGAGCGGCATCTTGTCAGAATTTGGGGAAGGGCAAAGGTCAGCCAGATGCGCAGGGGTACATATATATAGCTACCTGTGGGGCCTACCAGAAGATTCCTTTCTGCCCCTGTCGCACTCGCCGGATCCCATGGGGTTGGATGTTTCTTTCCGAGCTTGTCCCAACCTCGCAAAGAGCGGGGATTATGTACAACCCCGTATCCAGCGAGTGGTCGACAGAGGTTGAACCGGCCGGCTCAGATCAACTTGGATCCAGCTTGCCGAGTCCGAGCTCGGCAATAGTCGAGCTAAGCTCGGCGATGGTCGAACGAAGCCCAGCTTGCCGAGACCAAGCTCGGGTGCGGAGACAGGGTTCGATGATAGTCGAGCCAAGCTCGACGATCTCCGTGCCGAGTCCGAGCTCGGCGATCGTCGTGCCGAGTCCGAGCTCGGCAATAGTCTAGCCGAGCCCAGCGCTAGCCGAGCACAGTCCGCCGAGCCCGTGCCCGCCTAGGCCCAGGGCGAGGCGAGTCGGGCCTCCTGCCGAGCGAGTGCCCCCTCAGGTCCAGCTCGCATCTTGGCCATGGCATACTTTTACTGTGGCCCCTTTTGGTTTGTCTGTAGTCCTCGAAAACAGTGAAGGCTGTATATTGGCAGGCCATCTTTTCCTATAAATAGGACCCAAGGGGTACCTCAGAGAGGACGCTTACAAATTCTCTGGCCTGCTAGCGCTTTCTGAGGTACCTTAGCCCGGCATTTGGCTAAGGAGGGGAAGCGCTCTGAGATCTTCCGGGTTTGTGGTGGGACCTCCACGCCGGGCCCTTGGTCTAGTCCTTGTTTTTTCTTTCCTTTGTCTCGTTTTCTTGCAGGAGTGAAGTAGGTGCGCGGCCACCCCTTCCCCAAGGGTCGAACTCCACAAGAGACCGGTTTTCCGGTTTCAACAGAGAAGACTTGGAATATTTGCCGAGTATAACTGGAGGGTAGGCTCCCTCACTTCGAACTCCACGTTAATCTGGGAGGACACCACCAAGGAGTCGGTAAGAACCTCCACATCATGTACCCCAAGTTCTCTGGTCAGGCACAGTCTCGCTATAACCGCCTCATACTCAGTCTGATTTTTGGTGATAGGGAAATGCACTACTACTCGAGGACTTGACTTTGCTCGAGGTGGAGACATCCTGCTTACTTAAGAGGTGTTGGAGAGTTAATTAAACCGATGCCTTTACAAATGGAGAACGCATTCTTTTATAAGAGAGGCGATCTGGAAGTCGTCAAATCGGGAAGTTGGCGTCTGAGCCTGTTCCTAATAATTCCTCCAATCGGAAGAGAGATGCAATCGGGGGGACATAGGCCGACGTGCAAGGGGGGAGCTGATCTCGGCTGTACAACCCCGTATTCGCAGAGTATGGCCCTTTTGGCAGGCGCAGAGCCAGTTTTAAGTTTTTAAGCTTTTTAGAGATTTTGGACTCTTGGTGGCCATTTTTGGCCCTAGCTTGGAAATATACTAGTAGGGGGAATGAAAATTGTCTCCCCCCGGCCCCTTTGAGCACTCGCTCTCGCCTATTCGCACAGGCTCCGCAGCTCGTCGCCTTGCCGCTCTCGCCAAGCGCTAGGCCGCAGCTTGTCGCCTTGCCGCTCTCGCCAAGCGCCAGGCCGCAGCTCGCCTTGCCGCTCTCGCCAAGTGCTAGGCCGCAGCTCGTCGCCTTGCCGCTCTCGCCAAGCGCCAGGCCGCAGCTCGCCGCCTTGCCGCTCTCGCCAAGCGCCAGGCCGCAGCTCGTCGCCTTGCCGCTCTCGCCAAGCGCCAGGCCGCAACTCGTCGCCTTGCCGCTCTCGCCAAGCGCTAGGCCGCAGCTCGCCGCCTTGCCGCTCTCGCCAAGCGCCAGGCCGCAGCTCGTCGCCTTGCCGCTCTCGCCAAGTGCCAAGCCGCAGCTCGCCTTGCCGCTCTCGCCAAGCGCTAGGCCGCAGCTCGCCGCCTTGCCGCTCTCGCCAGTCGCCAAGCCGCAGCTCGCCTCAGGCCGCCGTCTCGCCAGAGGCCGCCAGCTCGCCCAAGCTTCTTTTGGCCATGCTCTTACCAGTGTGCCCTTGGCGTGGAGTTACTTTGTTACCCCTTGGCGTGGAGGTTTGCTATTGGCTCAAGGTCAATTGGCCTTGGGGGCATTTTGGTCATTTTGACCCCAGGACTACTTGGAAAAACTATAAATAGACCCCCTTGGGTACCTTTGGAGGGGCATTGGCTTTTGGCTTCCTCCTCCCTAGCTTTCCTCTTGGTAGAGTTGAGAGAACTCTCCAAGGTACCCAACTCTCATTGGTAAGGGAGGGGAAGTGTTCTTGTGACCTTCCGGGTGTGTGGTGGGACCTCCGCGCTAGAGCCGAGGGTCTGTTCCTAGTTTCCCAAGTCTTCGGTCCGTGACATCCCCCCGAGTGTAGTAGGTGTGAGGTCACCCCTTCCCCAAGGGTCGAACTCCACAGAGACCAAGTTTTTGGTTTCAACATTTTGGTGCGGTGAGCGTGGAGAGTGACCAGCACAGAAAATCTCGGGAGAATGTCATGGCTGGAGATCAGGGAGGTGGTGACGATCTCGGCGAGTTCCCCAACCCCGGACCCTTCGTAGGAAGGGAGGAATTCATGAAGTCCAGCCAAGGAACCATGGAGATGTCGCGAAGTATTTCTCCTCGGGGTGACAGCTCAGCTCGCCCCTAGCCGCCAGCTCGACAGGCCGCCGTTCACGCCAGCTCGCCTAGGCCGCCAGCTCGCCAGGCTGCCGCTCTCGCCAGTTCGCCGAGCTCGTGCACCTTTGTCTCGCCTAGCCGTCGCTCTCATGGGAAGCTTGAGCAGGATGGAGGTGTCCAGTGGGATGGAGTCGGAGGATGACCACTATGCCTGGGCCCCCTGAAGAAGCCTCGCATCGGCAGAGTCATGTATCTTGTTTTTCTTTATGTTGTAATGAGTCCAACCTCCGACCGGTAGGGTTGGGGGGGTCATGTAATCCAACTATTTTCCCCTTTTGAGGATGTTGAATTGTGGCAGAGTTCAGGTGACATGCCCCGTCCCCAAGCCCCTTAGCTCCGAGATGATTCCGCTGCCAGACTCTCACTAGCTGGTGGGTTCAGGTTGATCTCTCGTGAGAGCCAAGCCCCTTAGCTCCGAGATGATTCCGCTGCCAGGCTCTCACTAGCTGGTGGGTTCAGGTTGATCTCTCGTGGGAGCTAAGTCCTTTTGCTCCGAGATGATTCTGCTGTCAGGCTCTCACTAGCTGGTGGGTTCAGGTTGATCTCTCGTGGGAGCTAAGTCCTTTTGCTCCGAGATGATTCCGCTGCCAGGCTCTCACTAGCTGGTGGGTTCAGGTTGATCTCTCGTGGGAGCCAAGCCCCTTAGCTCCGAGATGATTCCGCTGCCAGGCTCTCACTAGCTGGTGGGTTCAGGTTGATCTCTCGTGCGAGCTAAGTCCTTTTGCTCCGAGATGATTCCGCTGCCAGGCTCTCACTAGCTGGTGGGTTCAGGTTGATCTCTCGTGGGAGCTAAGTCCTTTTGCTCCGAGATGATTCCGCTGCCAGGCTCTCACTAGCTGGTGGGTTCAGGTTGATCTCTCGTGGGAGCCAAGCCCCTTAGCTCCGAGATGATTCCGCTGTCAGGCTCTCACTAGCTGGTGGGTTCAGGTTGATCTCTCGTGGGAGCTAAGTCCTTTTACTCCGAGATGATTCCGCTGTCAGGCTCTCACTAGCTGGTGGGTTCAGGTTGATCTCTCGTGGGAGCTAAGTCCTTTTACTCCGAGATGATTCCGCTGCCAGGCTCTCACTAGCTGGTGGGTTCAGGTTGATCTCTCGTGGGAGCTAAGTCTTTTTGCTCCGAGATGATTCCGCTGCCAGGCTCTCACTAGCTGGTGGGTTCAGGTTGATCTCTCGTGGGAGCCAAGCCCCTTAGCTCCGAGATGATTCCGCTGCCAGGCTCTCACTAGCTGGTGGGTTCAGGTTGATCTCTCGTGGGAGCTAAGTCCTTTTGCTCCGAGATGATTCCGCTGCCAGGCTCTCACTAGCTGGTGGGTTCAGGTTGATCTCTCGTGGGAGCTAAGTCCTTTTGCTCCGAGATGATTCCGCTGCCAGGCTCTCACTAGCTGGTGGGTTCAGGTTGATCTCTCGTGGGAGCCAAGCCCCTTAGCTCCGAGATGATTCCGCTGCCAGGCTCTCACTAGCTGGTGAGTTCAGGTTGATCTCTCGTGGGAGCTAAGTCCTTTTGCTCCGAGATGTTTCCGCTGCCAGGCTCTCACTAGCTGGTGGGTTCAGGTTGATCTCTCGTGGGAGCTAAGTCCTTTTGCTCCGAGATGATTCCGCTGCCAGGCTCTCACTAGCTGGTGGGTTCAGGTTGATCTCTCGTGGGAGCTAAGTCCTTTTGCTCCGAGATGATTCCGCTGTCAGGCTCTCACTAGCTGGTGGGTTCAGGTTGATCTCTCGTGGGAGCCAAGCCCCTTAGCTTCGAGATGATTCCGCTGCCAGGCTCTCACTAGCTGGTGGGTTCAGGTTGATCTCTCGTGGGAGCTAAGTCCTTTTGCTCCGAGATGATTCCACTGTCAGGCTCTCACTAGCTGGTGGGTTCAGGTTGATCTCTCGTGGGAGCTAAGTCCTTTTGCTCCGAGATGATTCCGCTGTCAGGCTCTCACTAGCTGGTGGGTTCAGGTTGATCTCTCGTGGGAGCCAAGCCCCTTAGCTCCGAAATGATTCCGCTGCCAGGCTCTCACTAGCTGGTGGGTTCAGGTTGATCTCTCGTGGGAGCTAAGTCCTTTTGCTCCGAGATGATTCCGCTGCCAGGCTCTCACTAGCTGGTGAGTTCAGGTTGATCTCTCGTGGGAGCTAAGTCCTTTTGCTCCGAGATGATTCCGCTGCCAGGCTCTCACTAGCTGGTGGGTTCAGGTTGATCTCTCGTGGGAGCCAAGCCCTTTGCTCCGAGATGATTCCGCTGCCAGGCTCTCACTAGCTGGTGGGTTCAGGTTGATCTCTCGCAGGAGCTAAGTCCTTTTGCTCCGAGATGATTTCGCTGCCAGGCTCTCACTAGCTGGTGGGTTCAGGTTGATCTCTCGCAGGAGCTAAGTCCTTTTGCTCCGAGATGATTCCGCTGCCAGGCTCTCACTAGCTGGTGGGTTCAGTTTGATCTCTCGTGGAGGCTAAGTACTTTTAGCTCCGGGACGATTCCGCTGTCAGGCTCTCACTAGCTGGCAGGGCAGGTTGATCTCTCGTGGAGGCTAAGTACTTTTAGCTCCGGGATGATTCCGCTGTCAGGCTCTCACTAGCTGGCAGGGCAGGTTGATCTCTCGTGGAGGCTAAGTACTTTTAGCTCCGGGATGATTCCGCTGTCAGGCTCTCACTAGCTGGCAGGGCAGGTTGATCTCTCGTGGAGGCTAAGTATTTTCACCCCGAGGCTGTCTCGTCACTCAGGCTCCCATTAGCTGGCATGACAGGTTGACCCCTCCGGAGGCTAAGTGTTTTCACCCCGAGGCTGTCTCATCACCCAGGCTCCCATTAGCTGACATGACAGGTTGACCCCTCGGGAGGCTAAGTGTTTTCACCCCAAGGCTGTCTCGTCACTCAGGCTCCCATTCGCTGGCATGACAGGTTGACCCCTCGGGAGGCTAAGTGTTTTCACCACAAGGCTGTCTCGTCACCCAGGCTTCCATTAGCTGGCATGACAGGCTGACTCAGCGAATACGTTGGGTTGGATGTTTCTTTCCGAGCTTGTGCCAACCTCGAAAAGAGCGGGGATTGTGTACAACCCCGTATTCGCAGAGTATGGCCCTTTTGGCAGGCGCAGAGCCAGTTTTAAGTTTTTAAGCTTTTTAGAGATTTTGGACTCTTGGTGGCCATTTTTGGCCCTAGCTTGGAAATATACTAGTAGGGGGAATGAAAATTGTCTCCCCCCGGCCCCTTTGAGCACTCGCTCTCGCCTATTCGCACAGGCTCCGCAGCTCGTCGCCTTGCCGCTCTCGCCAAGCGCTAGGCCGCAGCTTGTCGCCTTGCCGCTCTCGCCAAGCGCCAGGCCGCAGCTCGCCTTGCCGCTCTCGCCAAGCGCTAGGCCGCAGCTCGTCGCCTTGCCGCTCTCGCCAAGCGCCAGGCCGCAGCTCGCCGCCTTGCCGCTCTCGCCAAGCGCCAGGCCGCAGCTCGTCGCCTTGCCGCTCTCGCCAAGCGCCAGGCCGCAGCTCGCCGCCTTGCCGCTCTCGCCAAGCGCCAGGCCGCAGCTCGTCGCCTTGCCGCTCTCGCCAAGCGCCAGGCCGCAGCTCGTCGCCTTGCCGCTCTCGCCAAGCGCCAGGCCGCAGCTCGCCGCCTTGCCGCTCTCGCCAAGCGCCAGGCCGCAGCTCGCCGCCTTGCCGCTCTCGCCAAGCGCCAGGCCGCAGCTCGTCGCCTTGCCGCTCTCGCCAAGTGCCAGGCCGCAGCTCGCCTTGCCGCTCTCGCCAAGCGCTAGGCCGCAGCTCGCCGCCTTGCCGCTCTCGCCAGTCGCCAGGCCGCAGCTCGCCTCAGGCCGCCGTCTCGCCAGAGGCCGCCAGCTTGCCCAAGCTTCTTTTGGCCATGCTCTTACCAGTGTGCCCTTGGCGTGGAGTTACTTTGTTACCCCTTGGCGTGGAGGTTTGCTATTGGCTCAAGGTCAATTGGCCTTGGGGGCATTTTGGTCATTTTGACCCCAGGACTACTTGGAAAAACTATAAATATACCCCCTTGGGTACCTTTGGAGGGGCATTGGCTTTTGGCTTCCTCCTCCCTAGCTTTCCTCTTGGTAGAGTTGAGAGAACTCTCCAAGGTACCCAACTCTCATTGGTAAGGGAGGGGAAGTGTTCTTGTGACCTTCCGGGTGTGTGGTGGGACCTCCGCGCTAGAGCCGAGGGTCTGTTCCTAGTTTCCCAAGTCTTCGGTCCGTGACATCCCCCCGAGTGTAGTAGGTGTGAGGTCACCCCTTCCCCAAGGGTCGAATTCCACAGAGACCAAGTTTTTGGTTTCAACATCGGCCGTCAGTGCAGAGGCTCGGTCTTACAAGAGCGCTTAAAGTCCCGAGGCATCGTCCCATCATCCGAACTGGGCTATTTAGAAGGAACAGGTCGACGGCTCGTATCCCGATCTAAAGACAAAGATCGCTTTCCGCCATGTCACTCGATGATGAGAGCTAGTGCATGGGCGACGGGTAATGTTCCTACGAGGGTTCTCTAGAACGCACTCGAGACCAACATCTTCCCTTCGGCCAAAACCTGCCCCTTTACATGTTATCCTGTTTTCTCAACAAAAAAGGCTTTCACTTATGATTGCTTGAAGAGATCGGCCCTCTATCAAATCTGAGAGGTTAGCGTCTAGGCTCGTTCCTGATAATTCCTCTAGTCGGAGGAGAGGTGCGATCGGGAGGACATAGGCCGACGTGCAAGGGGGGAGCTGATCTCGGCCATCAGTGCAGAGGCTCGGTCTTACAATAGCGCTTAAAGTCCCGCGACACCGTCCCATCGTCCGAACTAGGCTATTTAGAAGGAACGGGTTGGACGTTTGGCTTCCGGAGTCGATCGTGAGGCTAATCCTTGAAGCCCTCAGAAGCTCGTGGCGAATTGGCAGTAAAGAGAAAATTCGACTGCTACTGAATCACAAGGAAGAGGTAACATATTACCGTTAGGGAGAGAACCCTTTCAGGTCACCCCAACTCCAAATACCTCTCAGCCGCTCTCTTACTTGATATTGAAGATAATAACCTTCAGGTTTCTCGTTGATGCAATAAGTGGAGACATATGGGTTTTCACAGGTAGAGGCGCTTCAAACTGGTGCAAATCCTACTCCAAATACTATGGGATTCCAACAACAGCTATGGGAGGGGACAACTCCGAGTATGAGGATCTTACATACAAAATCCGCGCATGACCCTGGTCGTCACTTGGTTCCACTTCTAAAGCCATGACATTCACCTGAGATTTTCCGTGATGGCCACTCTCCAAGCTCACCGCACCAAAATGTTGAAACTGAAAAATCGGTCTCTATGAAGTTCGACCCTTGGGGAAGGGGTGGCCGCACACCTACTACACTCAAGTGAATAATCTAGGCTCAAGGCTAGGAACACAAGGGACAGACCCAAGGCCTCAGCGTGGAGGTCCCACCACATACCCGAAAGACTAACAAACTCTTCCCCTCCCCCACCAGGGGCTGAGCTAAGACACCTTCGGCGGGCTCTCTTGGCCGGCCGGAACATCTAAGGAGGATCTCAAGATCCACTCCTTAACTAGAGGTGTCTCCCTGGGTCTATAAAAACTGTTCCCCGCCCGCCTTTTTAATAGCGTAAAACCGCCCAACAGCCCTACTCTACGCAGACCCAATTAGGCCGCTAAAATCATAACATAGGCCTTCAAGGGCCGCCACAGAGCATCGCAGATATTTAAAATTACAGGAATATAAATTCCATACTTCGGCACGCAGGCCGGAACCATAAACAAACTAGGCCTTCTTGGGCCGGCACAAACTGGGGGCTTAAGCCCGCTACTTCCCGCTTGCTACTGCAACACCTGTACTCCAACGTCCTGACGAGCAGCGGCCAACTAGGCATCAGTCGGCTAACATAAGCAGGCCAAACATAATGCGCGCACCCCCTTTTATTGGGGCTATGGTGCGCATTTCCTGCAAGCGGCTAATAAACAACTTCCTCGGAGTCTTCTCCGGGAACCCCAGAACATCACCAATCCGGCTCACATGTCCGGATGGGCTTCACACAGCATGCCTAAACCCGTACTCACACTTCCGGGCACTAATGCAATTAAAGGTGGGGACGCACATGTCAACCCGTCGGAGAGCATCCTTCCCCCACTCGTCGGTGGAGAGGTGCTTCCATGCAAATATGAAAATTAAGGGCTTCACCTGCCCGAGTAGAAACTTCGTTACCCTTGACACGTGCTTGGCGGCGGGGCCGGGAGAGGAGCTCCGGGCCGATCTTACTGCATGCGGCCGCGTCGGTGGCCGATCTCCACTCCAAGGCGAGCCTTACTCCAGGCCGAGCCTTGCTCCAGGCCGAGCTTGCTACAGGTGGCGGTGGCCAATCTCCACTCCAAGACGCTTGCGGTCGGTGGCAACGGGAAGATGGCCGACCTGGATAGGGAAAAGGGGGAGGAGCTCGGGCTGGCCCTTCCTAGCCGATGGCCTGGACAGAATGGGGCCAGACTGTGCTCCTCCTAGCCGGCGGCCTGGACAGAGGGAGCAAGATGGGGCCAGGCTGTGCTCCTCCTAGCCGGCGTCCTGGACAGAGAAGTGGAGGGGCCGGGACTGGAAGAGAAAGGGGGAGCTCGACCTGCTCCTCCTTGCGGCGGCCTGGACGGAGAGAGGGAAGAGGGGGTCAGGGCTCGGCTTGCTCCAGGCCGACGGGAGAGAGGGAAGAGGGCGGCGACGTTGGGTGGGTTGCTCCAGGCCGAGAGAGAGGCATGGGGGATGGCGGTCGGGGCTCGGCTTGCTCCAGGTCGACGGGAGAGAGGCAGGGGGTCGACGCTCGGCTTGCTCCAGGTCGACGGGAGAGAGGCAGGGGGGCCGGCTGCTCCTCCAGGCCGAGCTTCCCCTCAGGTGGCCGGGACTTGCACCAGGCGGCCGAGGAAGAGAGGAAAAGGGGAGGCGGGGCCAGCGTCGGGCTGCTCCAGGCCGAGAGAGAGGGAGAGGGGAGGGGCGGCGGCTGCCCTCTTCTTGGCCGAGACCTAGGTCGGGGGGGGGGGAAATGTTGTTGTCGCCTTTTTTTTCCTCCCTCCATATATATAAATATATAAATATATAAATATATAAATATATCATATACATATATATATATATATATATAAATACATATATTATATATAACATATATATTTAAAAGGCCTACACACACCGAAATGTCCGCACGCACGCGCGAGCACCCGCACGTCCTCGAACATGGACGCCAAATCGTCACCCACAGCATGCCCCGAGGCTGACATTTGGGGAGGGTCCCGCTCGCCTGGCTACGGGGTTGTACATGCACGTATTTCGCTATTTGGAGACCATTATAAATAAATTGTAAATTATTAATTAAATCTCTCTCACTAACCCGGTTGTTAGTGAGTGGTTACGCGTGAATACGACGGCCGAAGATGCCCCCCATCGATCTGCGACGGGAGCGGGACTCCATGGGCGGTCGACGAACTAACTGCCAAGTTCGCCAGTGAGGGGAGGAGCGGCCGCTCCCGTGGGCCGCGCGTCGGCAGCCGAGGGAGGGGGTGCCGCCCCCTTGGCCGCACGGGCAGCCGAGGAAGGGGGCGGCCCGGGCGGCCGCCCCCTTGGCTGCGCCGACCGCCGACGAAGTCGCGGCCCGGGCGGCCGCTTCCTCGGCCGCGGCTGCGGCCGGCGCAGCGAAAGAGGGTGGGCGACCGACGTCCGGGGAGGAGGTCGGCCGCCCACCACCGATGAGGTGGGGCTCTCGACGGTTTTCCCATTACACGTAATGAGATCGGTGTGCGGGGGATCGGGCGCGATGATCGCGCACGCGGTCAATCCCATGATCCCACTTTTTTGAGTCGGGGATCATGGGTGTGTGGTTATGTGCACACCTATTTCCTATAAAATTGGGGTCATCCCCAACAATTGCCCCCCAAATCCTTGTTGCACGAGACCGCTTTGAACGAAGAAAAACAAGGATCTTTCTCTGTTCATTTTTATGGCGGCGACGATGGCGAACAGTGATAGACTTTAGCCGGCAAGTGGTTGCGTCCTGCAAACTCTGGTAAAAAATGTTAGCATCTATTATGGTGTAGGTGATGTGCCGAACGCGCCTGGGGGAGAAAGCTGTTGCACCCGTAGTCGCGACGGTGCGCGGGGTCGCGCATGGGCGTGTGCGATCTCAGCCGTGTGCGAGTATGCGCGCGCAGACATGTGCAAGATAGCGCGCGGGCACACTTGGGAAGGAGCGCGCGAGCGTGCCTTCATGGGCGCGCGCGCACCTGGGAAGTTGCGCGCGGGCGGGCGCGCGCGCGCACCTGGTCATGCGCTCGGGCACGTGCCAGACCGCATGAAGCAAACGTTGGCACCCATCAACCCTCCAACACTATTATCTAATTACAGCACGAAAAGAAAAACAAGAACGAAAAACGAAAAAACAAACGTGTAGAATTCATATGTCGAATCTAAAACGAAAAATTAATTTCTTAATATGCTGAAGCTGAAAGTAGAAAATATGTATTAAAGAAACTAGATGCAGAATCAAAACGAAAATGAAGAGAAGCGGCGGCGCACCTTCAAAATCAACAAAAAAATCTGCTGCCCGCGACGGGAGACGCATTGAAAACAAAGAACCAGCATGCACACCTTGAAAATCGTCTTGCTGTTGTATGTCGAACCGCTCATCAGAAACCTCGCAAGCTACCGGTGACGGGAGAGGCAGCGACAGAGAGGCCGGGAAATGAGGCGGGGGTTGCGGCAAGAGAGGCGGCGGAAGGGGCGATGAGAGAGGCAATGATAGAGTGACCGGGAGATGGAGCGGGAGCGGCGGTGAATTTGGTTTGCGTATATCCAAATTGGTTTGCGTAGAAAAAAAACCACCGAAAAAAAAGAATCTGATTTTAAGATTTTGATTTGCGTATATCCAAATTGAGTTTGACTTTAACAATTCCCTTTATTTATCCCACAAGTTCTCCCAAATAGAGCTTAAAGCTCCGTTTGACACGATAATGACAGTAGTAATTGCTTGAATTAAAGTCATTCGTTCAGGATCACCTAAGGCTCCGTTTTGTTGGGGTTGTGGAACACTTCCGGTCCTCTTTTTTGGGGGGTGTTTTTCCCCAAGCGTCGAACTGGGTTCGACGTTCGTCGAACTCAGCTCGACGTTCGTCGAACGGGCCAAGTTCAACGAACGTCGAGCGCAGCTCGACGAACGTCGACCGCCGTTCGACGATCGGTCGAACGGGCTGAGCTCGACGACTCGTCGAGCGCCGTTCGACGATCGTCGGCGTTCGACGTTCGACATCGCCGAACGTCGAGCGCAGGTCGACGATGCTGCTTCTGGGTGCATATATACGTTGTTTTTCCCGATTTAGGGATACGGATTCATTGCAGTCTGCGGCGGCGTATTCTTTTGGAGGCGATACGAGGTATCTTGTTGAGATCGATCCAGAAGGTATTCTTCTATGGTTTTCTTGTCCAGAAGAGAGGAGAAGAGGTAGGATCGGATTTGATCCTTGCAACCTTTGTAATCTGTTTCTTTTTGGTGAATACAAGAAGGAAGAAGAAGGGGAGAGAGGACGTAGCCCGGTTTTGGGTGAACCTCTGTAACATCTTGTGTTTGTGATTGCTCTGTTTTTTGTTCCGTGTTTGTTATTCGATATTCGGATTTCTGCTTCTCGGCACCCCAGATTTCCTACACGTTTGGAACTCCTTTTTCACTTCATTTCGTTCTAACTGGATTGGAGGAGTGTTTGGAGTACTTCGTTTTAAAACGCTCAATTTGAAAGGGTGGAAAATGGGCCTTTGCAGGCTGGCCAGATGAGCACCAGCGCACCCTTTCAAAATGGTCGTTCTCCCTCTCTTTTCAGGCTCGAGCAAATATTGATGCTCTGCTCTGCTACCGACGTTCATTGCCAGAGATCAGCTCTACTGCCGGCATTCATCGTCGGAGATCAGCTCTGCTGCCGGCGTGGACGTAGGAAGATGGAGGAGGATGGAGGTGAAGCTCGGCGCTGTGCATCCGTGAAGAAGATGAATAGTAATAAATTAATATATGTGCCCAACATTTATGATATCTATATAAATTAATAAATTAATAAAACTGTATATTAAAACGCAACTTTGAGCGTGTTGAAGTTAATTTTTTGGATGATTAATAAAACTCAATGTTAAATAATAATTATGTGTAAAGTAATTTAATTTTAAAATGCCACTGGATCGAAGGTTACCAAACAAAATCTCAGTTTTGAAAATATAGTTTTGAAAATAGTTATAAATCACCCTTTTGAACTACTCTCTTTAAAACGATACCGGTATCCCAAACAGAGCCTAGCACACAACATCCGTTTCAATATCAAAATTCGTTAAGTGAACTTTAATGAGGACGCGGATTCTATACACACCTGTGTATAGAAAAAGATATGCATAGCTTATTATAGAGAGATATGCACAACTTATTATATAATGTTGAAAGAGATAGTACTATTTATTATATGCACAGTCCATGAGAAAAATTATTTAAGATGTGCAATATTTATTACATCTAAGCAGCTAGAATCCGCGTCCATTACACCGAGGGTCAGCATCCACCTCATCTCCATTATGCCGTGTTTGTCTTTCCACCCTTATGAACATGGCAGGCTTGACAGCTGCTCCTCATGAAATTGGCAGCGCAAAGAGCCCAAATCATCAAACAAACAAAAAATAATGTGCTCTCTCGGAAAGCGCGGCCGTGTATTTATCCTAACCCTCACCGGCGATGGCGAGCACCGCCTATCCCCCGACGTCATCGCCTCCGTTCGAGACGCCCTCGCCCGAGCCAAATCTGAATCCGCCGCCGCAGGCGGCCGAGGTTTCGCCCTTGTGACGACCGCCGAAGGCCGGTTCTTCTCCAACGGATTCGATCTCGCCTGGGCCATATCTGGGGGATCAGCTTCCACCGCCCGTATCCGTCTCCAATCCATGGTTTCTCTCTTCCAGCCGCTCGTCGCCGATCTCCTCTCCCTTCCGATGCCGACTATTGCTGCCGTGACAGGCCACGCCGCCGCCGCCGGTTTCATGCTCGCGATTAGCCATGACTACGTGGAGATGAGGGGAGACAGGGGCATCCTCTATATGAGCGAGCTCGACATCGGCATGCCCTTTCCTCCGTATTTCTTGAAGCTGATGAGGTCGAAGATTAGCGATCCAAAGGTCCTCCGCGAGATCGTGCTCGAGGGGAAGAAAATCGGCGCGTCGGAGGCGATGGCGAAGGGGATTATTGATCGGGCGCACGGCAGCGCGCTGGAGACCGTGGAGGCAGCTGTGCGCCGGGCGGAGGAGCTAGCGGCGAAAAATTGGGTCGGTGAAGTGTACGGATCGATTCGGAGGGGGGCCTTACCGGAGGTTAGGGCTGCCGTAGGGTTGCCGGAGGAGACAGAGGAGGAGCGGCAAAATCTGCTAGCGGCGTCAAAGCTCTGACTCCGGTCACCGGATGTAAGGATCGAAACTTTGTTCCGATAGAGCTGAACTTAAAATTAAATAAATGAATAATTTTAGTAATATTTATGAGTAACTCTTTTCTACAAAACTAATGCAAATATAATTTTAATTACTGCAATTATACGAGTGATGCTCTATGGTTTTGAGTGTTGGGCAGTGAATTGTGTACATTGAGCAAAAAAAATGAGAGTTGCGGAGATGAGAATGCTTATGTGGATGTGCGGACACACGAGACTAGATACAATTAGGAATTGATGTATTAGGTTTAAGACAAGAGTAGCACCAATTGCAGAGAAGATGCGAGAAGCTCAACTAAGATAGTTTGGACACGTACAAAGGAGACCATTAGAGGCACCTGTTATGCGTTGTGAGAGTCTAGTCACTAGGCATGTTAAACGAGGGAGGGGTAGACCAATAAAGACTTGGAATAAAACTATACGGAAAGACATGACGTACTTAGATATTAGTGAGATTATGACACAAGATAGGGCACAAGGACGACAAAATATCCATATAGCCGCCCCCACTATAGTGAGATAAAGGCTTGAGCGTTGTTGTATTAATGAAGAAGTCACTTTTTTAGGGCATTTATGACTCCGTTTGTCACGGTGATAGCGGTCATGAACATGGGGGTTAAATTGTCATTCGTTATCGCCTATCTAAGGAACTTCATCCACTTTTATGTTCAAATGAATGATATTTATCAGGTGATCCTTAACGAAAGACGATTTACACCTTTGCGTGTCTCATCGACCAAAACAATATCATTCACAAATGATAAACACCAATGTATGGCTTGTTGGATATGTCTGGTGAGCTCATCTAAGATAAGAGTAAAGAGATAAGGGCTTAAAGCTGAACCTTGATGTAAGTCAACATTGATAGGAAATTCCTGTGTTAGTCCTCGAGATATCCTCACCCTTGTCTCTGAATTTGTATACATATCTGTTGAGTTGGTGTTATATTTCTATTATCTTTGTGTAACAAAATGTTGTACGGGTTGGCTATATATACCCAAACCTTATGTATGGAAATGAATCTTTTTTTCCCATTCTCACATTTCAACATGGTATCAGAGCCTTAGGGCTTCCCGATACCGCGCGCCTGCCTCGCGAGTTCCGCCGCCGCTCGTTCCGCCTCGCTCGATCTGCCCCGCCTGCCTGCCTCGCTCGCGCGCCTGCCTCGTTCGCTCCTCCCTCCACCGCCCCGCATCGCGTGCTCCGCCTGCCTGCGGGGATCTTCTCGCGCGCATCGCGCGTCCCGCTAGCGCATCGCGCATCGCGCGTCCCGCTCGATCCGCTCGACCGCTCGGCCGCCCGCTCTCCCGCCTCTTCCGGTTTCTTTCCTTCTTCCCCTCAGTTCTTGGTCTCGATTCCTTGGCACCGGCGATGCGATGAACATGTCATTTCCGGTGTCTCTCTTTCTCTTCCCCTCCTTCCTCTTTCTATGAGGCAGCCCTAGTTTCTATCTAGGCTTTCTTTTCTTGTTTCCTGGTTCCCATGGCCGACCCTGATGGATCTCCTACCGTGTCTTCCGCCACCGGTGTCCCCCCGGCCTCTGTGATCTCAAGTGCTTTCTCCCGCCCTGGGCATGATCACAATACTCCTCAGATTACGACAATCCGTCTGGATGGTACTAATTATCTACCCTGGGCTCGGGCTATTACCCTTGCTTTGAAGAGCCGCCGATTGTTTGGGTATGTCATGGGCACCACACCTACCCCTACCTCGGATTCCCCTGATTGGGTGCAATGGGAATCGGAGAATTCTCTCGTCATGTCTTGGTTGACGAACTCCATGGTTGACTCCATCGCCCGCAACTATTTGTTCCTGGACACTGCTGCTGCTATTTGGCGAAGAGCCGAGACTACTTATTCGTGCCGGGGCAATGCTGCCCAGATATTTCAGCTGCGCCGAAAGATTTTCCTTCTCCGGCAAGGCGATCGTCCTCCGTCGGCCTACTATCTCGAGTTCACTCAGTTATATCAGGAGTACGACCATTTTGATTCGCTCACTCTGGTGTCACCTGAGGATGAACTCCTGGTTCGCGCGCGGGAAGATCGGAATAGAGTTTTTGAGTTTCTTCATGGTTTGCATCGGAATAGAGTTTTTGAGTGTGCAGATTCTTGGCCGCTCCCCTTTGCCCTCTCTTCCCGAGGTGTTCAGTTTGGTTCAGCAGGAATTTGATCGCCGACAAACTTGGGCTCCTGATCTTCCTCCAGATGGTTCTGCTTTGGCGGCCCAGGTTGGTCCACGGGGGCCTCGCGATTCTAGATCCAGGCCCAGTGACAAGGATCACATGCTCTGTGACTATTGTGGGAAGACCCGCCATACACGAGAGACTTGTTTTCGCCTTCATGGGTTCCCTGCACCCCGTGGTGGACCTCCCTCTCGTGGAGGCCGTGGATCTGGACGCACTTCCGGTCGTTCGCCTCAGAATCGCTCCGCGCACCTATCAGATGGTTTCGAAGAGCCACAGCTTCCACCTGCCTTGCCTGGCCCTACACTGACTTTGTCTGCTGATGAGGTTCTTGCCTTCCGCCGCTTGATGCAAGGACAGTCACCTGCGCCTCCTGCTCCCTCGTCTTCCTATGCCCATCAAGGGCCTCCAGGTGCTCATGCTGTTTCGACTTGTCCCTCTACTCATTGGATCATTGACTCTGGAGCTACGGATCATATGACCGGCTCCTCCTCAGGTTTTGTGTCCTACCTTCCATTGTCGGGTCGGGACAAGGTGAGCATCGCGGATGGATCTCTCTCTTCGATTGCCGGGAAGGGTTCCATACCATGCTCCTCCCTAACCCTCTCCTCGGTTCTTCATGTTCCAACCTTCACCCGCAATCTCCTTTCCATTAGTCATATTACTAATTCTATGAACTGTTCAGTAACCTTTTTTCCTTTTTCCTGCATTTTTCAGGACCTGAAGACGGGAACGGTGATTGGAACTGGTAAACTGGTGGATGGGCTTTATGTGTTCGATTCCTCCACCCCGCTCTCACCACCCCGGGCTCTTCATGCGGATCAGGCTGCTACTCTGGAGACCTGGCACTGTCGGCTGGGCCATCCATTTATCTTTTCTATGAAACGTTTATTTCCTAGTTTTTCATCTGTTGTCCTTGATAATTTTCATTGTGACGCTTGTGATAGTGGTAAACATCATCGCACTTCTTTTCAGCATGTTTCTTCTCCCAGTTCTGCTCCTTTTCATTTGGTGCATAGTGATGTGTGGGGCCCTTGCAAAGTTGCGTCTATTTCTGGTTGTTGTTGGTTTGTGACGTTTATAGACTGTTTTTCGCGTACTACGTGGGTTTACCTGATGAAGGCTAAGAATGAAGTGTTCTCCTTATTCCGCCGTTTTCACAATATGGTCTCCACCCAGTTCACGACTCCTATCAAACTCCTCCGCACCGATAATGGTCGGGAACTCGTGGATTCTGCTTTCGAGCAATACTTGGCTGATCACGAGATTATCCATCAAACATCCTGTGCCTACTCCCCTGCTCAGAATGGAGTGGCGGAAAGGAAAAATCGCCACCTCCTGGAGGTTGCCCGATGTCTTCTCCTTCATATGCGTCTCCCACAGTATTATTGGGGTGATGCTGTGCTCACCGCGGCGTATCTCATCAATCGTATGCCTTCCCGCGTCCTCGGCTTTAAAACCCCTCTTACCACGCTTGGTGTACCACCTACTACTCTACAGCCTCGTGTGTTTGGATATGTTTGCTTTGTCCACATCTACCACCGCTCGAAACTTGATGCCCGTGCGCACAAGTGTGTCTTCATCGGATATTCTCCTACTCAGAAAGGGTATAAATGCTATGATCCTGTCCGCAAGAAGATCTTCGTCACTATGGATGTCACTTTCCGTGAATCTGAGAGCTATTATGGGTCCTCACTTCAGGGGGCGCCTCTTTCTCCATCGGAAGTGAATCCCCTAGCATCTTCTCTGGACACCATCCCTCTACCTATCCCTCCAGCATACTATCCCACTCCGCTTGCTCAGCCTACTCCCACTACTTCATGTACCCCACCTGTAGAGACCCCGGTCCATATACCACTACAGGTTTACTCTCGTCGCCCAAAGGATTCGAACACGCGGCCCTTCATCTGGATATCTGACCACCCACCTGACCCGTCGGAAGGTACTTCTACTCAGCATCCTCTCTCCCAATTCGTGTCTTACACTTCTCTAACGGCCTCCCATGGAGTTTTTGTTTCCTCTTTGTCTTCTGTTTCTATCCCAACTTCGTGGCAGGATGCTATCTCCGATGACAGGTGGAAGTTAGCCATGTTTGAAGAAATGAACGCCCTGGAGAAGAACAACACATGGGATCTGGTTCAATTACCTCCAGGAAAGAAAGTAGTTGGATGCAAATGGGTGTTTGCTGTCAAACAGAACCCATCAGGGGTTGTGGAACGATATAAGGCAAGATTAGTGGCGCGGGGCTATTCTCAGACTGAAGGCATTGATTATCAAGAGACATTTGCTCCGGTAGCCAAGATGAACTCGATCAGGATCCTTATGTCTTGCGCGGCATGCAAAGGATGGAAACTCTGCCAATTAGATGTGAAGAACGCCTACCTTCATGGCGATCTAGAAGAAGAGGTGTACATGGCTCTCCCTCCGGGGCTCACCCCACGTGGATCCACAGGGAAAGTGTGCAAACTGCGGAGACCGTTATATGGCCTAAAGCAGTCAGCCAGAGCATGGTTCGGGAGGTTCCATAAAGCCATGCGTAGTTTTGGATACACCCAGAGTAATGCAGATCATACGATGTTTGTTAGACTCAGCAAAGGGAAATTGGCAGTCCTAATAGTTTATGTGGACGATATTATCATCACTGGGGACGACGATGTAGAGATTCAAACTCTTAAGGACAAATTAACTAAGGAGTTTGATGTGAAAGATCTGGGGAACCTAAAATACTTTCTAGGCATTGAGGTTGCAAGATCAAAGCATGACATTTTCTTATCTCAAAGGAAATATACGCTCGACCTACTTAATGCCACCGGGATGAGTGGTTGCCGACCTGCTGATACTCCAATCGAGACCAATCACAAGTTGGGCAGGGACGATGGCGATATGATTGGGGATATACCTGGTTTCCAGAGGCTTGTTGGCAAATTGATTTACTTATTGCACACCCGGCCTGACATTTCTTATGCAGTGGGGGTCCTCAGTCAGTTCATGCACTCTCCAAAGGCCCGCCATGTTGACGCTGCGCATCGTGTCCTCCGGTACCTCAAGGCCTCACCAGGGAAGGGCATCCTTTTTTCCCCAAATACGGAGTTGAACATCGATGTTTATACTGATGCAGACTGGGCCGGATCGCCATCTGATAGACGATCTACATCAGGATATTGTTCTATGGTTGGAGGCAATTTGGTTAGCTGGAGAAGCAAAAAGCAACATGTAGTTGCTAGGTCGAGTGCTGAGGCCGAGTTTAGGGCAATGGCTCATGGCATCTGTGAAGGACTATGGGTATCAACCATCCTGGGGGAACTCGGTTTGAAGAAAAATGAGCCGATCAGGTTGTACTGCGATAATAAAGCGGCAATTTCTATCGCTCACAATCCAGTGCAACACGATCGCACAAAGCACATTGAGATTGACAGACACTTCATTAAGGAGAATATCGATAGGGGAACAGTGGTCATCCCGTTCGTTCCATCGGATCAACAGTTGGCAGATGTTCTTACGAAGGGTTTGAGCTTCAACATGTTCACTAATCTAATCGGCAAGTTCGGCATGGATGATATCACACGCCCAACTTGAGGGGGGGTGTTGAGTTGGTGTTATATTTCTATTATCTTTGTGTAACAAAATGTTGTACGGGTTGACTATATATACCCAAACCTTATGTATGGAAATGAATCTTTTTTTTCCCATTCTCACATTTCAACAATATCTTTGATTATGTCAATGTATGATACATTTACATCATTCTTTCTTAAGACTCTCCATAAGATCTCTCTTAAAACTCTATCATAAGCTTTCTCAAGATTGATACACAATATATGCAAATCTTGTTATCTTTCTCGGTAGTTGTCAATGAGTCTCCTCAAGAGATGTATAACTTTTATGGTCGGCCGCCCTGGCATGAATCCAAATTGATTTTTCGAGATGTTAGTCTCTCGTCTTATTCTTCTTTTTATTACTCGTTTCCATAATTTTATAGTATGACTCATCAATTTAGTTCCTCTGTAATTAACACAATTTTGTTTATCTTCTTTGTTCTTATACAAAAATACCAACATACTTTCTCTCAATTAGTTTGACATTCTCTTTGACTTTAGTATCTTATTGAAAAAGCATGTAGGACACAAAATTTCTTCATTCACCAGATATTTTCATACTTTGATGTATCGTCAGGCTCAACCGCCTCTTCACTCTTCATTTTCTTTAGAGCATTATTTATCTCTGATAATTGAATTTTACGATAAAACCTTATGTTCCCATACTACTCTGATTTACTAAATTTTTCAAGTTCAATTCATTATTTTTGTTTCATTATATATTTGATAAAAATATATTTTTCATCACTCTTTAATATACACATCATTCGTTAAAACTGTATCTGTTTCATCATGTATGTATTTTATTTGTCTTAAATCTTTTGTCTTCCTTTATCTAGTTTAAGCAATTTTATATATGTTACAGTCTCCATTTTTGGTATCTAGTCATTTATAAAATTCTTCATAAGCTTGATTTCTTGTTTTACTTACTGCATGTTTAAATTTTTTTGACGACTTTATACCTGTCTAAGTTTTCATTATTCCTACAAGCGTAGAGTGATTTATAGCTAACCCTCTTTGCCCTCACTTTATCTTGCACTTTCTCTTTTCACCACCGAAATTTTTTATTTGGGAGCGTACGACCTTTTGATACTCCAAGTGCGTTCTTTTTAGTTGTCTTTAAATGTGAAAGTATAACTTCTTATGAGATACTTGGATCAACATAATGATCATCAACTATTTGTTTCATAATTGCTGGTTTGAAAACAACCTGCATTTTCATCTTCAAGTTCCACCACCGAATTTTTGGCAATATTTTTATTTTTGACTTAAATTTATTATATTTAATTTGTAGTATAACACTACTAACCTATGCTGTGTTGTCAAACTTTCTCTTGCTATGACTTTACAATTCTTACAAATCATTTTATTCATTTTGTGATTTATAAATAATCAATTTGTGACTTATTTGGTTCGCTTTTAAATGAAATTAAATGTTATTCTTTCTTTATAAAAAGCGTATTTGTCATAATTAGCTCATGTGGTATAACAAAGTCTAAAATGATTCGGTCTTCTTCATTTCTTTCTTCATATCCAAATCCTCTATGAACGGCTGTGTAATCTACATTTGTCTTCCCTATATGCCCATTTAAGTCTTCTCATATGAAACTTTCTCTATTTGTGGGATCTCTCTTACTAAATTATCTAAGTTTTCCCAAAATTGTACTTTAATAGCTTCACTTATTTCTACTTGTGACGCGTAAGTACAAATCACATTAATAGTTTCCTTTTCTATGACCAATTTAAGAGCTATGATTTTATCAACTTTTCTATTTAGCCAAACAACTTCATCTGTATAAGTTGTATCTACAATAATATCGATTCCACTACTTGTTTTTTTTCCCAGTGTACCATAATTTAAAAATGAATTATCTAAAAATTTAGCTTTCTCACCCACTTATTTAGTATTTTACAGACATTAAATATTTTTTCCTGTGTACCATAATCTAAAATTATTTGATGACATTTTGAAAATAGATTTATATATGTGTGTGTAACTTTACAACGGTTCAGATCTTTTTGATCAATGCGTAAGCCTTTATTTGATCAATCTGGCTCTGATACCAATTGAAAGTGTGATCAGTTGAATAAATCTTCTGAGAATTTTCTAGAGAGAGGTGAATACTGAATAGAGATTTCAAAATTAATCTTAATTAATTTCAGTTATCTCAGGATTTGCACACATAGATTGCAGATCAGAAATTTTTCACAGTAAAAGTAAATACAACACAACAAAAATAAGTACAGGAAAACACAATCACAAATAACACCAAAGCTATAGTAGTTCCCCAAAATCTGAGTACACTTTTCTACCACTTTGATAGAAATACAATATCACAGTACCTGAGTCTTTTGATAAGGAGACTCTTAAAACCAACAATTAGATCTTTTGGTAAGGAGATCTTGAACCACAACTAACTGAGTCTTTTAGCAAGGAGACTCTCAGAACTACTAAGTGTAGTTGATCCTTCAATATCATGAACCCCTTACTGGAAGAAAATTTGCAGGGGTTATTTGTTTTAGATCCAATAATCTTCTCTGATTTTTCTTTTGAAGTGTTTGTTGAAGCACTAACAGAGAAGATTAAATATGGAGAAGATGAAGATGAAGAATAATAGTTGGCTCTATGTATTTTTGTTCTTGTTATCCGTGTATCTATCTATTTTTCATTTTCTTCATTGATTATATCATCTCTGAATCATTTTGAATTACCCCTTTCTTGAAATAATATCTTCAGATGAAATGATGATATCTTTTTCCAAAATTGCTTCAATGAATCTCGACATCTTCTTCAAAGTCTTTTTCTAAATTCTTCTCTGAATTTGATAGAGAATTATTCCATTTAGACCTTCTTCCAATGCCTAACAGCTGCTTTTAATGGTCTCCTTTGTACGTGTCCAAACCATCTTAGACGAGCTTCTCACATCTTCTCTACAATTGGTGCTACTCTTGTCTTATCCCTGATACATTCATTTCTAATTTTATCCAATTTCGTTTGCCCATACATCCACCTAAGCATTCTCATCTCCGCAACTCCCATTTTTGCTTATGTACACAATTCACTGCCCAACACTCAGAACCATAAAACATTGCGGGTCTAATTGCAGTATGGTAAAACTTGCCCTTAAGTTTTAGTAGCTTTACGATCACACAAGATCCCTGACGCGACTCTCTACTTCAACCAATCCGCTTGGATTCTATTTGTCACATCTTTATCAATACCTCTGTTTTTTGAACCATCGATCCAAGATATTTAAAACACTGAATACGAGAAATATCTTGATCACCCAACTTAATAACAAAATCATCCGTCTTTTTTGTACTACTAAATTTAAGCTCCATAAACTCCGTCTTTGCCCTGCTCAACCTAAAACCCTTCTTTTCTAAAGTATTTCGCCAAGATTCAAGTTTTGTGTTTACACTCTCGCGCGTCTTAAGTTTTATATCTACACAATTGCTAGCTTAATGTCATGTCACCTACTTTTTCTATACTGCTTTGTTGTCATCCAATTTTTTCCTCCCGCATGGTGCCTAGGAGTCGCGGGGCGAGGAGAGGATGGAGCGAGTTAGTCTTTTTGACTAACGTCGGTAGAACACATCATTTTAAGAGCACGTGGAGCCGCAGCATCAGTACGACCCGGAGGACCGACAACACGAGGAGGCAGGACATGAGGACGAGTTGCCACACATTATTACTACTACCCATCGTCAAGTTGATGAGTGTTCTTTGATTAGCTTCCTCTTAGATGTTGTAGAGTGAGAGAGTGTGCACTTTACTTTCATTTGTACATCTACTAGACATAAACTATTACGCCCCCGGATAGCATCCAACTATTTGGGCGTCAATATGCGCGCATGCGGAAAGAGGAGACAAGCGACAACGGGGCTGAGCCAACCGGTTCAACCCCCTCTCACTAAGGCTGACGGTTTGGGGATGAACCACTCGGTTCAGCCCTATGTGTGTGGGGGCGGCCGACCCCCTCTTGGTCCCGGGTATGAATATTCCCGTGGTGGTTCTCTTAGTTTATCATGCAAGCACAAGGCATTCTTCTCCTCTCTTCTTCAAACCCTAATTTTTATATCTCATTCCTCTAGATCTCTATCTCCCTCTAGATCTCCATCTCCTTCATATCATTTGGTATCAAAGCATCGCTCCTCCACCATGGTTACCACACGCACGCAAGAGAAAATCAACCACTTGGAAACCCTAGAAGAAAACTACGTTGGATTGACGGACTCGGTGGCCGCCATCGAGGAAAATATGAGGGCTTCTACGCAGCGATTGGAAGAATGGTTCAACGCTCGGATGGATGAAATCAAGGCATTACTAGTGCAAACTCTAAAAGGGAAGGCAACGACGAGCGAAGAAGCCGGTGGATCTCCGCAATCAGGACCGGAGACGACGGGATCCCACCCGGCGGTTCCGACGGGAGCGGAGGCAGCGGCCACGGCCGGGCAGGGCCGCGGCTGGCAGGGCGCGACCGACGACCGGTTCCGCCCGAACTCGATCGGCGCGGGTACGTACTAGGGCGGAACCTGCGATCCCTTCACGGGCCGTGCCCCATGGCGGCGTGGCGGGGAGGAACCGGGCGGGTTCGGGCGACCTCCAGGGCAGGTCGAGTTTCCTCCGGGGGGAACGAGAGGGCTCCTCCCTTACCCGCGGGGTTTTGGACCGCAAAGAGGCTTCGGGGCTGGCGTTCCATGGGGCGGCCTACAACCTGCGTTGGGGGAATGCATCAACACGGGTATCCAGGTGATTATCCCGAACCGAGAGAGCAAAGGAGACCAGCCAGCTATGGGCATGAGCCGGGGTGGCACGGACAAGCCGCTCTGCGGGCATACATTCCCCCAAAATTAACCCGCATGAATTTTCCTAAATTCAACGGGGGGGGGGGGAGACGCGTTGGAGTGGGTGCAAAAAGTTGAGCTCTTCTTCAGTTATCAGGATGTGCCCGAAGGACAATGTGTGCAACTCGCGTCGTTCCACCTGAAAGACGGCGCCTTTCAGTGGACACAGTGGTTTTTGTGAGGCCGGGATTATGTGTCGTGGACAGAATTTGTGGATGGCTTTACAGCCTCGAGACATACCTTCGTTGTTTTGTGATGGACGAGCCGCGTACTTGGACAGGTTGGCTGCATTGGGCCGAATACTGCTATAACACCTCTTACCATTTAGCCAGCAAGTTGACCCCCTTCGAGGTCGTGTATGGCCGTCCCCCTCCCTCGTTGAGCAGTTATGAACCGGGCAGTACGACGTTGCCAGTAGTTGACCGGGCACTTCGTGATCGAGACCGCACCCTCGCCACCTTGCGGGAGAATCTCCGAACAGCACAAGACCACATGAAGACTCAAGCGGATAAACATCGCAAGGACTGGGAGTTCGCAGTTGGCGACAAAGTGTTTCTCAAGCTCCGTTCCTACAGGCAGTCGTCAGTTTCCCGCCGAACAAACCAGAAGTTGACACCGCGTTATTATGGCCCCTTCTGTATCCTTCGTCGCGTGGGCCCTGTCGCTTACACCTTGGAATTGCCGAAAGGATCACGGATACACCCGACATTTCATGTGTCCTTATTGAAGCGAAAGATTGACAACACAGTTCACGCGAGTCCTTTCTTACCCGAGACAACGGTCGCAGGCGAACTACGACCACTCTCAGAGGACATCTTGATAATCAAGTGGAAACACCGTGGCGCAGAGTACCGTCCTGAAATACTTGTCAAATGGAAGCATCTTACCGCAGCTCATAATACTTGGGTGGATTGCTGGAGTTCCTGGAGCTCTACTCGGACTACAACCTTGGGGACAACTTGGTTCTTGATGGGGAAGGGAATGTTACGCCCCCGGATGACATCCGGCTATTTGGGCGTCAATATGTGCACGGACGGAAAGAGTAGACAAGCGACTACGGGGCTGAACCAACCAGCTCAGCCCCCTCTCACTACTGCCAACGGTTTGGGGCTGAACCACCCGGTTTTGGCCCATGTGTGTGTGTGGGGGGGGGGGGGGCTGCCCCCCTCTTGGCCCCGGGTATAAATATTCCTGGGGTGGTTCTCTTGGTTCATCATGCAAGCACAAAGTATTCTTCTCCTCTCTTCTTCAAACCCTAATTTCTATCTCTCCTTCCTCTAGATCTCTCTCCCTCTAGATCTATCTCCTTCCTATCATAAACCTTTACTCTTTCATTTTGTACTAATTGTGGGCTGTTTTTTTTCATATATATATATATATATATATATGTGTGTGTGTGTGTGTGTGTGTGTGCTGTGATTTGTGGGCTTGTCTCTATAACTTACTTCTTTTCGCATTGGCCTTATGTTATGATCGTACTAGCCGACATGATCGGCGTCATGCGATGACGACTAACCCGTGAGTTGGTGTCATCGTAATACGGCGGTTCTGGGTATAAAATCTTCCCTTGGTCGTGTTCAATTTCCTGGAAGGGGGATTTTACACGGACCCTTAAACCGCCCCAAAGGGAACGAGTGGGACAAAGCACGCATATGCCTTAAAAGAACCAAGCACACACGCAAAGACGCTGGGCACGCGCGCACGCGGGCATCCCCGCGCACAAGCGAGGCGCCCACGCTCCCCCTTGCGGGCGCGCCCCTTGCGCGTGCTCCCCGCACAGGCGCACGTGCCTCTTGTGCGAGCATGAATGCCGCCGGTTTGCCTCCGTCGGGCAACTTGCCTGGGTTGCTCGAACGTTTGTTCATCATTTTGGGAAAATTTGTGATCCAGGTAACCAGAATGGAGCGACGTCATTCGTCAACTCAAGATTCAGTTAGACGCAATTACCGGCACGTCCCTTCAGGAAAGCTATAAAAAGGCCCACGAGCCTTCATTTGAAGACAAGCAACCAGAGAGACTAGAGAGAGTCTGAGGTTTTTCGGTAAGGACGTGAGACTTATATCGTTCCTTTGTTCGGAATTCACTTTGCTCGCTTTCTAGTCTGCTCATGCTCAACTCTGTCGCGGACGTAACAACATGCACAGGAATGGACTTAAAAGAATGTGCTCGCGAATGCTCTTGTGAACGCTCTCTCCAAAGCTCCGTGCACTTAATTTGTAACGACCCATGGTCGGCCCACTTTGGATCATACTAGATCATCGTGGCCTCACCTGGCATCGTCCGGGCAACAGGCCAAACACCCAACCCCTCTCCATCCACATGCAGGTTGTTGGTGGCCACAACCTCCCTTTTGACGAGGGAAACTCGATATTTAAGTGGGCAGCACGAGGACTTACTAGGAGGTTACCCATCTCAGTACTACTCCAGCCAGAACACGTTTAACTAAGGAGTTTTTCCACTCCTCATCACCAATTAAGCTGCATTTTTTATGACGACCCATGGTCGACCCACTCTGAATCACACTGGATCACTGTGGTCTCACCTGATATCATCTGGGATGTAATCCAAGCACCCAACCCCTCTCTAACCTACTGCCGGTTTGGTGGTGGCGACAACCTCCTTTTGATGAGGGAAACTCGATAGTTATGTGAGCATCACATGGATTTCTTAGGTGGTCACCCATTCTAGTACTACTCAAGCCCGAACACGCTTAACTATGGAGTTTCTCCACTCCTTATCACAAATTGAGCTGCAACTATGGATTTAGAAACATCCCTCTCTCCTTGCTAACAACTCTATGAGATCTCGAAGCAAATGTTGGTTAGTGATATCGACAAGTTCATGATTGTGTTCTTTAATAAATTTGCTCACTTTCTATATTTTTTTCTTTCATATTTGCATTGAAAACAATAATTGTTGGATACTTTATTTGACAAACAAAGGCAAAATACTCATTTCAGTACTCAACATTTACATCCTTTAATATTTCAGTCCATAACATTTTATTTTGCGCAAATCAGTCCCCAACATTTCAATATTTTTCGTTTCAGTCCTAAAATAAACGACAAAAGGATTTCTGTCAAGCCTTTTTCTCTCCTTCCCATACTAGAACTCCTCTATGATACTTCATTGTGACACTCCATGCGACGAACCAGGCATTGTCTTCTCCGACGACGACTCCATTGCTGGATACGGCGAACGGTTTATACCACCGCATGTGTACAACCCATATTTGTTGAGGGTGAGTCCAGTCAAGACAGGTGTTAAAGTCAACATGTCAAGTCAGAAGTCAAAACCAGCATTCAAGAGCAGAAGGTTTGGGCGAGTATGGCGAGTACCCTTCACATATTCTCTAGGTAGGCGACCAAGACAGATACTCGCTCCAACCTGGAGAGCTCCACCAGTAGTCACTTGGTCACCATGTGAGGGTTGGGCTATAAATTAGACCCCCACCCCTTGGATTTCTATATAAATAGGACCCCAGGGGTACAAGGACCGAGACTTTTGTATGAGATTTTGGATCCTGGTATCGAAGACTTGAGTCGTGAGATAGTGATCATCTCCCTTGGTTGCCATCTTCAGATAGTCGCCAAGTTAGTGTCCCCATTGTACCCTGCTCGGTCATCCCTAGTTGTGGAAGGGAAGCTTTTTCTAAGCATTTGGGTACGTAGTGGGACCTCCCTGCTGCAACACTTGGGGTACTCTTAGTTTTCCCTCTGTTTCTGTGTCTTTGCCCGTCAAGTCATCAAGCCCGACTGCGGGACCAGTAACCTTATGTTGTATTGATCCGAATCTTGGAGTAGGGAAATTTTCCCGGCTTCAACATTTTAGTGTGGTGATCGTAGATCGTAGTCGAGGAGGAAAATCTTACGAGTAGGCGAGATGATAGATGCAGACGAGCATGGAGAGATGGTCAACAACTCGCAGGTGGAGGCAGCTATGTGACAGTAGCAGCCTTTGAAGAATTCGCGAGGAGGATAGAGGGGACCATGCGAGCAGTGTTCCTTCCTTGCCCAGAGGTCATGACGACTTCGCCCTGTCGTCTGACTTCGCCAGAGGATGGCGGTCTCCTCTGGGTACTTAGGAAGGAACATGAAGTGAAAGAGCCAGAGCGACTAGTGCAATCGCAGTTATACCGGGCGAGCTCGCATGACATCAGGTTTTGAGATTCGGAGAATCCGGCAAGATACCAGGATACTCGCCCAGATGGCGAGTATGAAGGAGTTGCTCGCCAGTTTTAGGACCATCGTTGCCTGATCGGAAAGAGTTCGTTTAGCGAGGATGTGTTGTCAGTCATAGTCCCAGAAGACTTCATGGAGTCAGTCCTGAACTACTACTCCGGAAGAGATGACCCAATTAGGCATCTCCAGTGGTTCGAGGACGTTGTATCAATCCGAAATATGACGGATGAGTTCAAGTGTAGATTATTTTCAATCACCTTCGAAGGGATGACCAGAGATTGGTTCCACCAGCTGTCAGGGGGTTCAATCTACTGCTTCGAGGACCTGCATCGAGAGCTGATGATGCGGTTTGCCATGGTCAAGAGGAGGAAGAAGGATGCAAGCACTCTCTTCCATCTAAAGTAGGGGGAGAGCGAGACACTTGGTTATTACATCGACCGTTTCCAGGAATTGGTCCTTGCATCCAGGAAGTGGAGGGCTTCACCTTGCAGCTAGCCCTGACATTCGACCTGAAGGAGGGCCTTTTCAAGCTAGATATCGGTTCGAATCCGCCTGTGTTCTACAAAGATCTCATCGAAATTGCAAACAAGTTTGTGCAGGGCGAATCAACGAATCTTACCTTTCTGACCAGACTGGAGAGAGTGACTCAGGAGCTTGGTGAGGAGAAGGACGAAGTACTCAAGATGAGTCTCAGGGAGGGGCATGCCAAAGGAAGAGGGAGATATCATGAGAGGGGAAAGGAAGATCGGTGGAGGCAGGAGGAGCCTCGGAGGCAGGAAATGAGGAGGCCCTTGGCGACTCCGGAGCGAAGGGAGGAAGAAAGGAGATATCAGGTTCCCGCCAATAGGCCGTTGTGTAGGTTGGCAGGGAGGCCTCAGTTCCAGGGTCAGGGAAGAAGGTTCTCTCCGAAGAGAAGGAATGCCCGCCAGTAGGAGAGGCGTCAGGAGGGAGAGCGTGTGGAAGCGATAGCCATTGCCTATCAAGGGAATAAGCGTCAGTCAAGGATCCAGCCAAAAAGGAATCATGCATAGGAGATCCCGCTCTACTATGAGTTGTATCAAGTAGAGGGGCATGAGACCATGATCTGCCTAGACTTTTGGGAAGCGAGGAGGTTATCAGTAGGAGGAGGAGAGCAGCATAGGCAGGAAGCCTCGGTGGGGCTGACAGTATTCCAAGTCCCAAGGCCATGCCCATCAGACAGAAGAGGAGGACGAGTTCCACCACCTTGGCCAAGCCGATTCTCTTTTTCGCCAAGGGCGGCGATCAAGACGCAGGTAGTGGCGGACTTCCTGCCCGACTTTTCAGTAGTGGCATGTGGAGACGAAGGCACATCTAGCCCTATTTCGTGGAAGATGTTCGTGGATGTAGCTTCGGGCAAAAACTTTGTGGGAGTGGACATCGTGTTGGTAAGCCCGCAAGGAATCAGGATCAAGCAGACAATCGAGATCTTCTCCCTAGTCACAAAAAATTAGGTAGAGTACGAGGCCATAGTGGCAGTCTTGAGTCTCGCCATTGATTTGGGAATCCAAGATGTCAGAGCCTTTGCAGAATCAATGGTACTTGCATCTCAGATCTAAGGAGAGTTTGAAGTGCGCAATCCCATCCTACAAAGGTACTTGGTAAATGTTAAGGACTCGATCGGAAGCTTTCAGCCTTTCTTCGTCGAGCACGTACCGCGGGAGGAGAACACGACAGCGGATTGTCTAGCCAAGTATGGGCCGAGGGACGGCAGGACCCTCGTGGAGTTGTTTTGGCCATCAATTAAAGAAGGGGAGCTGATGGAGATTGAGCAACGAGCTTCCTGGATGGATCTATTTGTCGCCTTCCTAACTACATGTCAACTCCCGGCAGGTAGCGAAGATAAAAGAATGTTTCGATATAAGGTAGCCTACTACCTACTTCATGAAGGGAATCTCTACCGCAAGAATATCTCGGGCCCTTTGTCCAGGTGTGTATAAGAAATGGGAGTCCCTCGAGTGTTGGAAGAGATCCATTCGGGAGAGTGCAGATGTCTCTCTAGGACTCGCACTCTGGAGTAGAGAATCCTAAGGCAGGGCTACTTCTGGTCAACCATCAGGGAGGATGTTGAGGCCTTTGCGAAGAAGTGTTAGAATTGTCAGCTCTTTGCTCCCCTCCAGTTACAGTCTGCCCAACAACTTCGCTCGATCATGACCCCTTGATCGTTTGCCATCTGGGGAATGAACTTGATAGACCCCTTTCCCCATGCTAGTGGCCAGAGAAGGTTCATCCTGGTTGTGATAAATTATTTCTTAAAATGGATCGAGGTCAAAGCTCTAGCCAAGACCACCTCTTTGATCATGAAGAACTTCATTTGGGGAGAGATTGTCTGCAAATTTGGGATCTCTCTCGCCATCGTCACCGATAATGAGCCACAGTTTGCCAGGCTGAAGTTGAAATATTTATGCAAGCAGATAGGGACAGATCTTTAGTTCGCCTTATCCACCACCCCAGGAGCAACAGGTAAGTGGAGCTGCCAACAAGCTAATCATCAACCTCTTAAAGAAGGTCACCAATCTAAATGAGAATTGTGTGGAGCAGCTTCCTTCAGTTCTCTGGGCCCTGAGAACTACTCTGAACTTGGTCATGGGGGAAGCTCCCTTTAAGTTGTCACACGGGTTTGAGGCTCTCATCCCAGTAGAATTCGAGGTCAGAAACCCGAGAGTAGGGTGCAAACGAGTCGAGCTCGACAAAATTTCCAAGCTCGAGCTTGAGCTCGTCGAGCTCATTTTGTCCTGGCTCGAGCTCTAGCTCAATGCCTGCTTATCGAGCTCGAGCTCGAGCTTCAAGCTCCCGAGCTCGAGTCAAGCTCAAGCTGCTCACAAACTTTTTAGCTCACGAATATGATTTTCTTTATATATATTTTTAAAATATAGAGGAATAAAAAGCTCGCAAACTCATGAACAATAATATTCGAGCTTAAGCCCGACTCGTGATCGAGCTTGAGCTAGTTGAGCTCGAGCTCGAGTCGAACTTTTTTTTGAGCCGGCTCATCGAGCTTTCGAGTCGGCTCAACTCAACTTGCACCCCTATCCGAGAGTGGTTGCGGATGAAGTAGGAGGCAAATAATGGCGCCTGGAGAATGAGGAGGCCCAGAGGCTTTCCCTCGGCTTCATCGAGGAGCTTCGGGACCTGACCTCGGTTTGGCAAGATGAGATCAAAAGGCGAATGGCGAAGTACTTCGATTAGCATGTCTGTCTCAAGCAGTTTCAGGCACGAGATTTTGTTCTGAAGAAGGTGGATGCGGTAGGAAGAGTTGCCGCAGTTGGAAAGCAGAATCCAAACTAGGAAGGGTCGTTCATCATCCACCAATCGGTGGCAACCAGTGGATACCGCCTACAAAATCACGAGGGATAGTTGCTAGGGAGCACCTAGAGCGATGATGACCTGAAAATGTTCTACCCTTAGTGGGGAAGGGTACGATTATCTTGTACATATAATCATTTTGCATTAATGATTTCCTTACCCCCCCCCCCTAAAATACGGGAATGTGTAACACTTCTTTCCAGCAAATGTATCGAGTGGTTGAGAGTTGACCTCCACGATCGGGTTGGGAAACGAGCCTCCGAGTTACCTCCCTATATATTAGCCGAGTTACCTCCCGATCGAACTTCTCACCCGGCTGGAGAGATTATCAGAAGAGAGTCTGGGCGTTAACCTCCCAATTCGACGAAGGGAAGGTCGACTTAACCAAGCAACAAAACCTTGTACAAAGGCATCATCAGCCCCATAGGGCTAAAAAGTTCACTGCTAGCGTCGTCTCTAAATGCAAAGCTCGTTGTCATTTTCTTCTGATCATATAAAGTTGTGGCGGTTAACCCCCTCTGATTATTGAATATCAGGAAGCAAATAGGAACATTACAAGCAAAGCGGACCAAGGGATAGGATGGAGGCCTTGTGTGTGTGTCCCACGGGACCTCTCGGGTGTCATGTCCCTACTCAGGTCTCTTCGTCTTCTCAACATGGGGTAGGATGGAGGCCTCGTGCGTGTGTGTCCCATGGGACCTTCCGAGTGTCATGCCCCTACTCAGGTCTCTTCATCTTCTCAACAAGGGGTAGGATGGAGGCCTCGTGTGTGTGTGTCCTATGAGACCTCTTGAGTGTCATGTCCCTACTCAGGTCTCTTCGTCTTCTCAGCAAGGGGTAGGATGGAGGCATCGTGCGTGTGTGTCCCGCGAGACCTCCCGAGTGCCATGTCCCTACTTAGGTTCCTTCATCTCCCCTGCAAAGGGTGGGCAAGGCCTCGAGAGTGTGCGTCCCCCGAGACCCCCCGAGTGTCACCCATTATCTAAGAACTTGTGACCTGTGAAGAGGGTGGGTATCTAGATGGGCGAGTATGCGTACGCGTGAGTTCTTTGTTATGCGAGTATGCAGATATAACTATGATTCTTGCAAGCATGCAGGTACAGATATACTCTCGGCGAGTATGCGACAAATGATGAGCTTGATCGAAATCCATGATATCCATAGGCAGCGAGAAATCACCCTCACTTCGAGCCTATAAGCCTAGCGAACACTCAGCACAATCGAGCCTATGATCCTAGCGAGTATCAAGTAGGTGAGCAAAAAAAAAAACTCATTTAGAAAAAGGAGGCGACATTACATCCAAAAAACAGAATGACACCTTGAATAAAGGTTTGTCCAAAATGTTTGTACAAATTTGGCAGGTAGGTGACTAGTTATCATCCTCATTACCGACACGACCATCTTCATCGTCGGACTCCTCGTCCTCGCCATCAACTTTGACATCTTCCTCATCGCCGACCTCGTCCTCGCCCTCAGCATCCTCGTCCTTGCCGTCATCATCCTCAGAAATCCTCGAAAATCGACGATATGACATGGTCGGGCGGGTTGGACTTCTCGACGAGCAAGCACGGGATGAGATCCATCACTGTCAGGTCGTTTGCCTCTGGCTAGAGATAGTAATCGATCTTCAACTTGCTCAGGATGATGTTTTCGGTAGCTCGCGCAATGCCGCGACGAATGGCCGACATCTCGTCGCCATTGAAGCAGATCTTCTTCGTCAAGGTAGTTACCGCTAGAGGCTATTGCGCGGACCGAGGAGATTCCAGCTTGGCGTGTTGTACTTGAGCGGCCTCCACCCTTAGTGTTCTCCAGCTCCTGCTCCAGCTGGGACACCTTCTACGCCGTCTCAAGCTCGGCTTCTTACGAGTAACAACGATAGTCGTTAGCATAATGAACCGGTGAGTAAGCAGAAAGTGACAATGCATAAGCCCTATGTTCGGAACCAAGTTTTACCTCATAGATCTCGTACTTGACATCTCGAGCCTCAAGGGTGGGGATGGCCTTGCTCAACTCCTTGATCTGGTTCTGGATCGTGAGCATGCTCCTCGTCGTAAAATGGCCGAGCTCGATGGCCCACAGAAGCGCGCATAGTTTGGTTCGCATGATCCTCGGCCGAGAGGTCCGGCAGCGTCTTCGCTTCCACGCGGCCGTAGAGTGCGAATACGACATCGAAGGCTTCGTCTCTATCTTCCCAATCAACCAACCAGGGAGGCAGGTTGGTGCTGAGGGTCACTTTGTGCTCGCCCTCGGCCCAGGTCACCAACAACAAAACCTTGTACAAAGGTGTCATCAGCCCCAAAGGGCTGAAAAGTACGTTGCTAGCGTCGTCTCTAAATGCAAAGCTCGCTGTCATTTTCTTCCGATCATATAAAGTTGTGGCAGTTAACCCCCTCTGATTGTTGAATTGCAGGAAGCAAACAGGAACATTACAAGCAAAGCGAACCAAGGGATAGGTTGGGGGCCTCGTGTGTGCCCCACGGGACCTCTCGAGTGTCACGTCCCTACTCAGGTCTATTCGTCTTCTCAACAGGGGGTAGGATGGAGGCCTCGTGCCTGTGTGTCCCACGGGACCTCCCGAGTGTCACGCCCCTACTCAGGTCTCTTCATCTTTTCAACAAGGGTTAGGATGGAGATCTCGTGCGTGTGTCCTATGCAAGGTTGTAGATGTCGAATGTCGGGTTCATGTCGGTTTGGATTTGAAATGTCGTATGTCGGATTGCGGGGGATATATCGGGGATATTTTACAATGTCGGATTTTAATATTTAAATAAATTTATTCATATATCTAAACATTTTTTGTACATCTGTGTAGTTACTTACATAATATATTTTTATAAATTACATAATAAACATATATACACATAATGTATGTTTATAAATTATATAATAAACATATATACACATAATGTATGTTTATAAATTACACAAAAAGAAGGTAAACAACATAAAGAGCATCCAATGAAAGTTAAACGAGAAAGAAAGTCAATCTCAGCTTAGAGAGATGCACAAAATGTAGCACAATAAAATATTACCGCTTGGACGCTTAAAAATAAAAAAAATATTTTTGTACTCCTTATATATTGTCTTCGAGATATTACCCGTCGATCAATATATTGGGTAAGACCGATATATCGAGGCCAGAAGACCGATATATCGGGTCCTGAGGACCGATATATTGGGGATATTTTCAAAAACGATATTTTTACTTAAAATGTCGATGTCGTTGCTTTTTCTGCCCAAAAACTTTATGTCAGCCGACATGTCGGACATATCGGAGGACATCTACAACACTGGTCCTATGGGACCTCCCGAGTGTCATGCCCCTACTTAGGTCTCATCATCTTCTCAGCAAGGGGTAGGATGGAGGCATCGTGCGTGTGTGTCCCTCGAGACCTCCTGAGTGTCATGTACCTACTCGGGTTCCTTCATCTCCCCTGCAAAGGGTGGGCGAGGCCTCGAGAGTGTGCGTCCCACGGGACTCCCCGAGTGCCACCCACTATCTAAGAACTTGTGACCTGTGAAGAGGGTGGGTATCTAGATGGGCGAGTATGCGTGCACGCGAGTTCTTTGTTATGCGAGTATGTAGATATAACTATGGTTCTTGCGAGCATGCAGGTACAAATATACTCTCGGCGAGTACGCGACAAATGACGAGCTTGATTGAAAGCCGTGATATCCATAGACAACGAGCACTCACCCTCGCTTCGAGCCTATATGCCTAGCGAACACTCAACACAATCGAGTCTATGATCCTAGCGAGTATCAAGCAGGTGAGCAAAAAAAATATATCTCATTCAGAAAAAGGAGGCGACATTACATCCAAAAAACAAAATGACACCTTGAATAAAGGTTTGTCCAAAATGTTTGTACAAATCTTGCAGGTAGGCGACTAGTCATCATCCTCGTCGCCGGCGCGGCCATCTTCATCGTCGGACTCCTCCTCGCCATCAATATTGACATCTTCCTCATCATCGACCTCTTCCTCGCCCTCATCATCCCCATCCTCGCTATCATCATCCTCGGAAATCTTCGAAAATCGACGATAGGACATGGTCGGGCGAGTTGGACTCCTCGGCGAGCAAGCATGGGATGAGATCCATCACTGTCAGGTCATTCGCCTCTAGCTAGAGATAGTCATCGACCTTCAACTTGCTCAGGATGATGTTTTCAGTTGCTCGCGCATTGCCGCGATGAATTGCCGACATCTCATCGCCATTGAAGCAGATCTTCTTTGTCACGCCTTAGGTAGTCACCACTGGAGGCTGTTGCACGGCCTGACGGGATTCCAGCTTGGCATTCTGTACTTGAGCGGCCTCCACCCTTAGTGTCTGCCAGCTCCTGCTCCAGCCAGGACACCTTCTACGCTGTCTTAAGCTCGACTTCTTGCGAGTAACAGCGATAGTCGTCAGCACATCGGCGAGTAAGCAGGAAACGACTATGCATGACCCCTATGTTCGGAACCAAGTTTTACCTCCTAGACCTCGTACTTGGGATCTCGAGCCTCAAGGGTGGCGACGGTCTTGCTCAGCTCCTTGATCTGGTTCTGGGTCGTGAGCAGACTCCTCGCCATGAAATGTCCGAGCTCGATGGCCCACAGGAGCGCACATAGTTTGGTTCGCGAGATCCTCGACCGAGAGGTCCGCAGCATCTCCGCTTCCACGCGGCCGTAGAGTGCGAATACGACATCGAAGCCCTCACCTCTATCTTCCCAATCAACCAACCAGGGGGGACAGGTTGGTGCTGAGGGCCACTTTGTGCTCGCCCTCGGCCCAGGTCACCAACAACAAAACCTTGTACAAAGGTGTCATCAGCCCCAAATAGGGGTGCAAGTTGAGTTAAGCCGGCTCGAAAGCTCGATGAGCCGGCTCAAAAAAAACTCGACTCGAGCTCGAGCCTGATTTTGAGCCAAGCTCGAGCCTCAGTAGCCCTGTTCACGAGCTCGCGAGCCGGCTCGCGAGCTTTTTTTTAAATTAAATAATATATATTTTTAGTAGTAAATATTTTAATATATTATAATATTAATATAAGATTATTAAAATAATAATAAGTTCGAGCCGAGCTCGAGCCTTTTAAAATAGGCTCGTCGAGCTCAAAAAAAGAAGCTCGAGCTCGAGCTCAAAAAAAGAAGCTCGAGCTCGAGCTCAAAAAAAGAAGCTCGAGCTCGAGCTCAAAAAAAGAAGCTCGAGCTCGAGCTCGAGCCAGCTCTTTTTGATGAGCTCGACTCGTATGCAGGCCTAGCCCCAAAGAGCTGAAAAGTCCGTTGCTAGCTTCGTCTCTAAATGCAAAGCTTGCTGTCATTTTCTTCCGATCATATAAAGTTGTGGCGGTTAACCCCCTCTGATTGTCGAATAGCAGGAAGGAAACATGAACATTACAAGCAAAGCAGACCAAGGGATAGGTTTGGGGCCTCGTGTAAGACCCCCCTCCCGGAACACAAAACAGGGCACGAGAGGGGTCTTATGCCCAGAACAGCCGCCTTGCGGTAGCACTAGCACTCAGGCTAGTCTGTACCACAAGACGCCTATTCTGCCGGCCTTTACCAATATTAATCATGTCAACCCAACCAAGATATAGAGTTAGAAGTCAAAATCCACACAAAGCACATATTAGTCCAAATACAACAAGTAAATAAGGTACAACAAACTTCTATAATCGGAGTACGTAAAATATTTAGCCCAAAAGAGCTACATCAAGTCTCTCACACTCACATCAGTAACCGACGGTAGCGACGACACCGTCCCTTCAGGCCCTGTCGTCCTTGCCTGGCTGGCCGGCTGCATGATCCGCGGCTGCTCTACCTGCGGGGTTTCCTCCTAAAAAGGAAGACGTAGAAACCGTTAGTCATAAATATTAAGTGGCTTTCACATCCGCTCCCCCGACGACTCCTTGGCACCGGGCGGAGAAATGGACAAAGGTACAATATATATATAGTATGTAAGCTTAAGTACAAGCAGGTGGTATTGTGTGATCTGTAAACATTGTAATAGTATAGCAACACAATAAACGAATAACTATTACTCTAGTAGTTCTAACATTTACAGCAGAGTATGAGAGAGTGTAAGCTACAACGGAAAGTAACCCAACTTATATGAATGCCCACACAGACATATAAGTTGAGGAACGACTCAACAGAAAAGTAACTCATTGTATAAGAGTGCCCATACAAACTTATACGATGAGGATCTTGTGTACACGATGCTATGCAATACCATGAATGCTATGCAATGACTCACTCATGTTCACGCACATGCAATTGCTGTGTCGACACAGACTCTGAAGTTCCCACTTTTCGAGCAGGTAGCTAACCTCTCAGGCGTCAAACGTCGTGGCCAGACGGTGACAGTAGAGCAGGCATCTCCACTACTAGGCTGGTCTCCACACTACCTGGCCTAGGCCTCCGTACGCCTCAACGCTAAGAACACAACAACGGAGCTCACACGCGTACTACGGCTCAGCGGGTGTCTCGGGTAGATGTGCACCGAGATCCTAGTCCCGAACTGGCCTATGATGTGACCCGGAAGGAGCCTCGGAAATGAGCACGAGGACCAAGCCCAACCGTTCACTTGGCACGGAAGGAGCCTCGGGACGTGAACATCGAGGACCAAGCCCAACCGCCCTAGGTCTAATCATCAACTCCCGTCGGTGTGACGACTGGCGAGTCCGTAGACCTGCCACGCTATCCTTAACCTATGATTACGACACCACGTGTCGACTCACACCGCATGCAATCTCACATTTCGAGCTCAACAGCTCACAAGGGTTCCTTACCAAATCCCTTATCGACACCATCGATCAAGTGCGGCAAACACTCACGCACTATCAACCCTTTCACATATTCATAGTCTAACTTTACTTAATCCTCTTCAACACATTATTCATTTCATTGCTAGTATCAAGCTCATCTTACCAGTTTACACAACTAGTTTGGTTATACATGCCAACTCGACTACCCACTAGATCACATAGGGATCTATCAACCAAATCATTTCAACCTAGGATGTTTCACCTCATCATTTGATTACAACGGATCAACCAGCAACTCACAACAAACTTTACGATAACTATCCACAAATCCTCTGATATTTCTAAATTAGGTTTACATTAACAAAGAATCAAGCATGCAGGAATTGTATAGAGTGCAGAGCTTCAAACGAGGATTCCTGATGCTTCAGGAATCCGGTGGAAACGTGTAACCCTTCGTTGGAAAGGTATTTCCAAGAGCTTCGATTTTCGTGTTTAGTCGAAAGCCCAGATTTGACCGTGTCATACTTGAAATCGGCTACTAAGATTGCTACATTCAAATTACAGTTTCAGCACGTTTACATCATCAGCCATCAATTTCGATCAGGCTTTCCCGTGGCTACAGATCTCGCCTGAAGACGTGTAACCACTCGTTGGAAAGATCTCTCCAAGGCCCACGACTTTCGTGTTTAGTCGAAAGCCCGGATCTGGCCATGACATACATGAAAATGACCACGAATATCGCTGCGCGCAGAAAGCAGATTTCTGCTCGCATCTTAAGGTGGAACGAACGGCATCGGTACGTTTTCCTCCTCTAGCCGATCTTCCCAAATCACACCCAGAAATTCCTCCTCCCTTATTCACCGTCATCAGGCCATTACTCTTCACGAGACCATCCCCATCATCACTTTGAAGAAATGAGAGGTTGAAGATGTCTAAACCCTAGAACACAAGTTCTAGCATGGCCTCTTCCTAGAAGTCTTTATCTCACACATCAAGACTCTTTTGAGTCGATATCTCTCCTAGGATTAACTACAGATCTAGCACTAAGGGAGATGGGAGGAAACTCACCTCGTTTCCGACGCTTCTATTTCCGGCCATGGATCTCGTCACTCTTCGCGGCGGCATCTTCTTTTCCTTGGCGGCGGCGGTTCTTCACGGAGTATAGTTGATTCCAGCAACTCCTTCCCTCCTCCAACAGTTTCTCCACAGAATAGAAGGCTTGGGCAGAGGATGAAAAACAGCCATATCCTATATAAATAGGACCAACACGGGTAGGAACACGCCCGTGTTCCTACCCGTGTCCCGCTCGGGCGAAGCGGCGACGACGGTTATAGCGTCGTATGGACACAAATACGGGTATGTGTCCACTACCCGTGTCACACGACACGGCCGTGTTCATGCCTGTGTTCTTACCCGTGTCCTGCTCGGGTCACATTTCGTTGATCTTCACTCAACTTACATGGGTAGGGACACACCCGTGTCTCTACCCGTGTCCTGCTCGGGACAGGCCCTGTCGAATTCCACTCAACGCCTCTCGACAAGGGTAGGGACACGCCTGTGTCTCTACCCGTGTCCTTCTCGGGACAGGCCCTGTAAAGTTCCACTCAACGCCTCTCGACACGGGTAGGGACACGCCCATGTCTCTACCTGTGTCCTTCTCGGGACATGCCCTGTCGAGTTCCACTCAACGCCTCTCCAGTTCTACTTGATGCACACGGGTAGGGACACGCCCGTGTCTCTACCCGTGTCCTATTCTGGACCAATTTCTCTTTTCCACACGAGTGTAAGCCTAGTCGCCTGCACTCCCTGGGCCCAAGTCAGCTCTCCTGACTCTGAAGCACTCACGAGGGGTATATCGCGAATCGGGACGTTACAAATCCTATAAACAAAATAAAAGATTTCGTCCCCGAAATCAGGCTAAGGCTATGGGGAGAGAAATGCATTAAATAAAATACGCTTTTAAAGATTACCTTGATGAAATATCTCCGGGTAGCGCTTTTGCATCAAGTCCACCGGCTCCCATGTATACTCCTCATTCCCATGATTAGACCACTGCACCTTTACCAAAGGAACACTTTTGCGGCGCAAAATCCTTGCCTCGTTTTCTACTATCCGCACAGGCTCTAGTCTCACCGACCTATCAGTCGCAACTTCTCCATCAGTGGTGGGAACATATTGATCGGGCCGCAACAATGCCTTTTGAAGTGACGACACATGGAATGCGTCATGAAAGTTCTCTAGCTCTGGCGGTAACTCCAACCGATAGGCCAACGGGCCAATCCTTTCCAATATAATATAGGGCCCAACGTACCTTGGGCTGAGCTTCTTCACACCACGTACCCGTGATACTCCATGCGTCGGCCTGATCTTCAGAAACACTGTCTCCCACTTGAAATTCCACCATCCGGTGCTTTGCATTATAATATTTTGCCTGCCGACTTTGAGTCTCAAGCATGCGGTCTCATATTAATCTCACAACTGCATCAGCATCATCAATGTATTCAATTCCCAAAGCCTTCGGGTCTTCATCCTGCACCCAAAACAAGGGTGTTCTACACCTTCCGTAAAGGGCTTCATGGGGCGTCATTCCGATACTGGCCTGGTGACTGTTGTTATACGAAAATTCCACCAGGGGTAAGAGCCTTTCCCACGGCTCTCCTCTATCTAATACGCACAGCCTCAATAGATCCTCCAATGTCCTGATAGTCCTTTCAGACTGCCTGTCTGTTTGAGGATGAAACGTTGTGCTAAAGGTAAGATGTGAACGCAAATACGCCTGCACCGCCTTCCATTTTTTAGAGGTAAACCGACCATCCCGGTCAGAAATAATCGTCTTTGGCACGCCATGATACCGTACGAACTGCTCCACAAAGAGGCTTACCAAAACATCCACCTGAGCTTCTTTCTTCATAGGAATAAACCGGGCTACCTTCGTCAGACGGTCAACAATTACCCATACTGAATCATTTCCTGAGCGTGAACGAGGCAAACCGTGGACGAAGTCCATGGAGACATCCTCGAACTTCCACTCTGGGATGGGCAATGACTGTAATAATCCGTCGGGGCTCCTGCATTCTGCATTCACCCTTTGACAGGCCTCACAGTGCATAACAAAATATCAGACGTCTCTCTTCATTCCCGGCCAACACATGGTCTTCCGCAAGTCAGCGCACATCTTAGCAATCCCAGGATGCACAGAATACTGGGTGCAGTGAGCCTCTCTCAGGATATCTTCCCGAATTTTACCGCCCTCGGGAATGTAAAGCCGGCCACGGAGATGAACGAGACCGTCTTTTAGAGAGTACTCATCAGTTGTCCCATCTTCAATCGACTTGATTGCTGGGCCAGAGCCGCATCCTTTCCTTGCTCCGCCCGGATCCGGTCTCGCATGTCACAGATTATGCTCAACGCGGTTAGGTACTCTGTATACCCTTCCGATTGGTCTTTATACACCAGAGTGATCTCCATCTCTTCGAGCACTCGAGCTAACTCCATACACATCAACCGGGACTCGGGGATTGTTTCCGGTACCTTCCTGCTCAAAGCATCGGCTACAGAATTTACTTTTCCGGGGTGGTAGTTCAGGGTGAATTCATAATCACACAAAAACTCCAACCACCGCCATTGTCTTAAATTCAATTCCTTCTGGGTATGGACGTACTTTAAGTTCTTGTGATCTGAAAAGATTTCGCAGTGAACGCCATATAGATAGTGCCTCCAAATCTTCAAGGCGAACACCACTGCCCCAAATTCTAAATCATGTACTGGGTAATTGATCTCATGCTTCTTCAACTGTCTTGAAGCATATGCAATCACATGTCCGTACTGCATCAGTACCGCTCCCATCCCTTGATACGCTGCGTCAGTGTAAACTTGAAATCCCTCCCTCCCGGATGGAATGACTAGGATGTGTGCGGATGTAAGTCGGTCCTTCAGTTCCTGAATCGCGGCTTCACACTGAGGTGTCCACTCATACGACATGTCTTTCTTTGTCAGCGTAGTCAGAGGGAGGGCGATCTTTGAGAAGTCTTTTACAAACTTGCGATAATACCCGGCAAGTCCAAGAAAGCTCCGCATATTAACCGCTGACTTCAAGGGAGACCACTCCTTCATGACACGCACCTTGGCCGGATCCACAGCTAACCCTGCCCCACTGATCACATGGCCCAAGAAGGCAACCTCTTGGAGCCAAAATTCGCATTTGCTGAACTTGGCAAACAAGGCGTGCTCTTTTAGCTTCCTCAGTACCAAGGTCAGATGTTCAACATGCTCTTCCTCCGTCTTAGAGTAGACCAAGATGTCGTCGATGAAAACGATGACGAAGACATCTAGATAGGGCTCGAACACTTTATTCATCAAGCTCATGAAAGCTGATGGGGCATTTGTGAGTCCAAACGACATCACAGTGAACTCGTACAAGCCGTACCTTGAGCTAAATGCCGTTTTCTGAATATCCTCCTCTTGTATTCTCAACTGATAATACCCCGGGCGCAAATCCAGTTTGGAAAACCAATGTGCTCCTACCAATTGGTCGAACAACTCATCGATCCGAGGTAACGAATAGGTGTTCCGTACTGTCAGTCGGTTGAGCTCCCGATAGTCTATGCATAAACGCAGGGTTCCATCCTTCTTCTTAACAAACAGAACAGGGGCTCCCCAAGGTGATGAGCTAGGGAGAACAAACCCTGATTCTACCAACTCTTGCAACTGAACTCTAAACTCCGCGAGTTCCTTCGGGGCCATTCGGTAAGGGGCCCTGGAGACAGGCTTGGCACCCGGTACCAACTTAATTTGAAAATCCACCTCCCTATGCGGGGGTAATCCTGACAATTTCTCAGGAAATACCTCGGGAAAATCCCGCACTACCCGCACATCTTTGATGTCCAACGTCACCTCCTTCAACTCGAACCAAATCATGAAGACTTCATCCCCATTCATATGGGCTTTTACGGCCTGAATTGAAGATAACGACATACAGGATGCGATGCTAATACCTTGGAAGATGACTTCAGAGTCTCCATGCCTCAAGGTGATTCGCTTCTCTGCACAATCAATTCTGGCGTGGTGCCAGTCCAGCCATGCCATGCCCAACATGAGGTCGAATTCTGGCATTGTCAGCACTGTGGCGGGGGTTTCGAAGAACTTCCCCCAAAGGAGAACTTCAAAGTCACACTTCGCGGTGGCAGACATCTCAGAGCCGTCTGGGAGGCGTACTCTTCGAGCAATATTAGTGAAGTATTGCACTCCATCTACGTCTTTAATGAAGTCCTCAGACACAAACGAGTGTGAGGCCCCGGTGTCGAATAACGTATAGGTCGGTTTCCCGCCGACCACCACGGTGCCTAAGTACCAATAGCAATACTCAAGGCTAGGTGTCTAGTATGTCTTAAGCAACTTAAGATTAATAATGAAAATAGGATGACTATATGTAATCATACCTGCAATCACCTCTTGAGGGTTCCGCTCCTGTGTCATGTCCAACGCGTACACCTGATTCCGAGCGGGCATGGGGTTTCCTCCTCGTGGTCCTCGTCCTCGACCACGCATATGCCCCCGCCCTCGAGGAGCTGCCGGAGGGAGAGCAAGAGGCACATTTACAAAGAGTTGCGGGCAGTAGCGTCGAATGTGGCCTGGTTAGTTGCATTCGAAGCACACTCGCTCCTGCCTCCCACCGGGTTGCTGAAATTGTTGAGGCGACGGTGGTGGAGGCAATGCTGGCGGTTGTGGAATCGGGTGCTCCACTCTATAATTCCGGTGGAAACGGCTGCCACCTCTTTGAGGTCCTCTTCCTCCTCCGAAGTCATATCTCCTTCTGTTGCTAGGGCCAGCTTCCATCACACCCTCAGCAGGTCTTTTACCACTTCCCAAGTGGTCTGCTTCTAGCCTCTTCGCCATGTCAATAATTTCGGCTAGACTGGAGTCCGCTATAAACAAAAGGGCTTGTCTCAGGGGTTCTCGCAAGCCTTTGTAAAACTTCTTCGCACATCCTCTGTCATCCAACTCGTAGGAGTCAGCAAATCTAGCCAGATGCTGGAACTCCCGCTGGTACTCCGTCACTGACTTGGACCCTTGCTTTAGCTGTTAGAACCTCTCTTCGAGTTCATCCCGAGCAGACGAGGGTATGAAATGCTCTAAAAAGACTTCAGAGAATTCGCTCCATCTGATTTCTGTATACACTCGCCCTTGAAAGGTGGAGCCCATGAGGGACTTCCAACAACTCTTGGCGTGCTGTTCTATGAGTGTCACTACCAGGGTCACAACCATGTTGTTTGGGCTTCTAATTCCTGCCAACAGTTCTTGCACGGTGTCGAGCCATTCTTCCGTACGCACTGCCGACTCTGTCCCAAAGTAGGCGGGAGGGGAGAGAGCTCGGAAAGTGCTGAACCAACTGGAGCCCGGAGCTTGTTGTTGCACAGGGGCATGTTGGGATCTGAAGGCATCCAGGATCGCTGTAAGCGTTTGCCATAGCTCCGATTGCTGGAACTGTGTGGGTACGGACGGGGCGGGGGTGCCCCCCACTGGCTCAGTGTGCACTGGGATCTACACGTAGAATAAAAACCTAAGGTCAGGTTGGCTAATCTTAAGGTCAAAGTTGGACGTACTTAGTGCGAATTACATATGGGCACACCACTGCTTCCGCTAAGTCAGTTTTTCCCCAAACTGACTAATAAAACGGGGTGGCACCATTGTTAAATTACTTTTCTAATTCAGGATCGTAGCAAGCTGATACCATTTGTAAGACCCCCCTTCCGGAACATAAAACAAGGCACGAGAGGGGTCTTATGCCCAGAACAGCCGCCTTGCGGTAGCACTAGCACTCGGGCTAGCCTGTACCACAAGACGCCTATTCTGCCGGCCTTTACCAATATCAATCATGCCAACCCAACCAAGATATAGAGTTAGAAGTCAAAATCCACACAAAGCACATATTAGTCCAAATACAACAAGTAAAGAAGCTACAATAAGCTTCTATAATCAGAGTACGTAAAATATTTTGCCCAAAAGAGCTACATCAAGTCTCTCACACTCACATCAGTAACCGACGGTAGCGACGACACCGTCCCTTCAGGCCCCGTCGTCCTGGCCTGGCTGGCCGACTGCATGATCCGCGGCTGCTCTACCTGCGGGATTTCCTCCTAAAAAGGAAGACGTAGCAACCGTTAGTCATAAAGACTAAGTGGCTTTCACATCCGCTCCCCCTGCAACTTCTCGGCACCGGGCGGAGAAATGGACAAAGGTACTATATATATATATATAACATGTAAGCTTAAGTACAAGCAGATGGTATTGTGTGATCAGTAAACATTGTAATAGTATAGCAGCACAATAAACGAATAACCATTACTCTAGCAGTTCTAACATCTACAGTAGAGTATGAGAGAGTGTAAGTTATAATGGAAAGTAACTCAACTTATATGAATGCCCACACAGACATATAAGTTGAGGATCGGCTCAACAGAAAAGTAACTCATCGTATAAGAGTGCCCATACAAACTTATACGATGAAGATCTTGTGTACGCTATGCTATGCAATGCAATGAATGCTATGCAATGACTCACCCATGTTCACGCACATGCAATTAATGTGTCTACACAGACTCTGAAGTTCCCACTTTTCGAGCAGGTAGCTAACCTCTCAGGCGTTAACCGTCGTGGCCAGACGGTGACAGTAGAGCGGGCATCTCCACTACTAGGATGGTCTCCACACTACCTGGCCTAGGCCTCCGTACGCCTCAATGCTAAGAACACAACAGCGAAGCTCACACGCGTACTACGGCTCAGCGGGTGTCTCGGGTAGATGTGCACCGAGATCCTAGCCCCGAACTGGCCTATGATTTGACCCGGAAGGAGCCTTGGAAATGAGCACGAGGAACAAGCCCAACCGTTCACTTGGCACGGAAGGAGCCTCGGGACGTGAACACCGAGGACCAAGCCCAACCGCCGAAGGTCTAACCGTCAACTCCTGTCGGTGTGATAACTGGCGAGTCCGTAGACCTGCCACACTATCCTTAACCTAGGATTACGACACCACGCGTCGACTCACACCGCATGCAATCTCACATTTCGAGCTCAACAGCTCACAAGGGTTCCTTACCAAATCCCTTATCGACATCATCGATCAAGTGCGGCAAACACTCACGCACTATCAACTCTTTCACATATTCATAGTCTAACCTTACTCAATCCTCTTCAACACATTATTCATTTCATTGCTAGTATCAAGCTCATCTTACCAGTTTACACAACTAGTTTGGTTATACATCCCAACTTGACTACCCACTAGATCACCTAGGGATCTATCAACCAAATCATTTCAACCTAGGATGTTTCACCTCATCATTTGATTACAACGGATCAACCTGCAACTCACCACAAACTTTACGATAACTATCCACAAATCCTCTAATATTTCTAAATTAGGTTTACATTAACAAAGAACCAAGCATGCAGGAATTGTATAGAGTGCAGAGTTTCAAACGGGGATTCCTGATGCTTCAGGAATCCGGTGGAAACGTGTAACCCTTCGTTGGAAAGGTATTTCCAAGGGCTTCGACTTTTGTGTTTAGTCGAAAGCCCAGATTTGGCCGTGTCATACTTGAAATCGGCTACTAAGATTGCTACATTCAAATTACAGTTTCAACACGTTTACATCATCAGCCATCAATTTCGATCAGGCTTTCCCGTGGCTACAGATCTCGCCTGAAGACGTGTAACCACTCGTTGGAAAGATCTCTCCAAGGCCCACGACTTTCGTGTTTAGTCGAAAGCCCGGATCTGGCCATGACATACATAAAAATGGCCACGAAGATCGCTGCGCCCAGAAAACAGATTTCTGCGCGCATCTTAAGGTGGAACGAACGGCATCAGTCCGTCTTCCTCCTTTAGCCGATCTTCCCAAATCACACCCAGAAATTCCTCCTCTCTCCTTATTCACCCTCATCAGGCCATTACTCTTCACAAGACCATCCCCATCATCACTTTGAAGAAAGGAGAGGTTGAAGGTGTCTAAACCCTAGAACACAAGTCCTAGCATGACCTCTTCCTAGAAGTCTTCATCTCACACATCAAGACTCTTTTGAGTCGATATCTCTCCTAGGATTAACTACAGATGTAGCACCAAGGGAGAGGGGAGGAAGCTCACCTCGTTTCCGGCGCTTCCGCTATTTCCGGCCATGGATCTCGTCACTCTTCGCGGCTGCATCTTCTTCTCCTTGGCGGCGGAGGTTCTTAACGGAGTATAGGTTATTCCAGCAACTCCTTCCCTCCTCAAGCAGTTTCTCCACAGAAAAGAAGGCTTGAGAAGAGGATGAAAAACGGTCAAATCCTATATAAATAGGACCAACACGGGTAGGAATACGCCCGTGTTCCTACACGTGTCCCGCTCGGGAGAAGCGGCGACGACGGTTATAGCGTCGTATGGACACAAACACGGGTATGGACACGCCTGTGTCCACTACCCGTGTCACACGACACGGCCATGTTCATGCCTGTGTTCTTACCCGTGTCCTGCTCGGGTCACATTTCGTTGATCTTCACTCAACGCACACGGGTAGGGACATGCCCGTGTCTCTACCCGTGTCCTGCTCGGGACAAGCCCTGTCGAATTCCACTCAACGCCTCTCGACACGGGTAGGGACACGCCCGTGTCTCTACCCTTGTCCCTCTCGGGACAGGCTCTGTCGAGTTCCACTCAACGCCTCTCGACACGGGTAGGGACACGCCAGTGTCTCTACCCGTGTCCTTCTCGGGACAGGCCCTGTCGAGTTCCACTCAACGCCTCTCCAGTTCTACTTGATGCACACGGGTATGGACACGCTCGTGTCTCTACCCGTGTCCTATTCTGGACTAATTTCTCTTTTCCACACGAGTGTAAGCCTAGCCGCCTGCACTCCCTGGGCCCAAGTCAGCTCTCCTGACTCTGAAGCACTCACGAGGGTCCTAGCGTGAATCGGGACGTTATACCTCGTGTGTGTGTCCCACGGGACCTCTCGAGTGTCATGTCCCTACTCAGGTCTTTTCGTCTTCTCAACAAGGGGTCGGATGGAGGCCTCGTGCGTGTGTGTCCCACGGGACCTCCCGAGTGTAACGCCCCTACTCATGTCTCTTCATCTTCTCAACAAGGGGTAGGATGGAGGCATCGTGCGTGTGTCCTATGGGACCTCCCGAGTGTCATGTCCCTACCCAAGTCTCATCATCTTCTAAGCAAGGGGTAGGATGGATGCATCGTGCGTGTGTGTCCCTCGAGACCTCCCGAGTGCCATGTCCCTACTCAGGTTCCTTCATCTCACCTGCAAAGGGTGGGCGAGGCCTTGAGAGTGTGCATCTCACGGGACTCCGCGAGTGCCACCCACTATCTAAGAACTTGTGACCTGTGAAGAGGGTGGGTATCTAGATGGGCGAGTATGCGTACACGCGAGTTCTTTTTTATGCGAGTAGGCAGACATAACTATGGTTCTTGCGAGCATGCAGGTACGAATATGCTCTCGATGAGTATGCGACAAATGACGAGCTTGATTGAAAGCCGTGATATCCATAGGCAGCGAGCACTCACCCTCGCTTCGAGCCTATATGCCTAGCGAACACTCAACACAATCGAGTCTATGATCCTAGCGAGTATCAAGCAGGTGAGCAAAAAAATATATCTCATTCAGAAAAAGGAGGCGACATTACATCCAAAAAACAGAATGACACCATGAATAATGGTTTGTCCAAAATGTTTGTACAAATCTTGCAGGTAGGCGACTAGTCTTCATCCTCGTCGCCGGCGCAGCCATCTTCATTGTCGGACTCCTCCTTGCCATGAACGTTGACATCTTCCTCATCGCCGACCTCATCCTCGCCCTCATCATCCTCGTCCTCGCTATCATCATCCTCGGAAATCTTCGAAAATCGACAATAGGACATGGTAGAGCGAGTTGGACTCCTCGGCGAGCAAGTATGGGATGAGATCCATCACTGTCAGGTCGTTCGCCTCTAGTTAGAGATAGTCATCGACCTTCAACTTGCTCAGGATGATGTTTTCAGTTGCTTGCGCAATGCCGCGACAAATTGCTGACATCTCGTCGCCATTGAAGCAGATCTTCTTCTTTATGCCTTAGGTAGTCACCACTGGAGGCTGTTGCGCGGCCTGACGAGATTCCAGCTTGGCGTTCTGTACTTGAGCAGCCTCCACCCTTAGTGTCTACCAGCTCCTGCTCCGGCTGGGACACCTTCTACGCTGTCTCAAGCTCGGCTTCTTGCGAGTAACATCGATAGTTGTCGGCATAATGAACCGGCGAGTAAGCAGGAAGCGACTATGCATGAGCCCTATGTTCGAAACCAAGTTTTACCTCATAGACCTCGTACTTGAGATCTCGAGCCTCAAGGGTGGCGATGGTCTTGCTCAGCTCCTTGATCTGGTTCTGGATCGTGAGCAGGCTCCTCGCCATGAAATGGCCGAGCTCGATGGCCCACAGGAGCGCGCATAGTTTGGTTCGCGAGATCCTTGACCGAGAGGTTCGGAAGCGTCTCCGCTTCCACGTGGCCGTAGAGTGCGAAGACGATATCGAAGGCCTCGTCTCTATCTTCCCAATCAATCAACCAGGGGGGCAGGTTGGTGCTGAGAGTCACTTTGTGCTCTCCCTTGGCCCAGGTCACCAGCGGGCGACCATATACATCCTCTCCACAACCCCGCCCTTAATTAGGGTGGAGTTAGGGATCACCGGCCTCATGAGGACTCTCCTTCTTGCCAAAGACAGTACTAGCAACTTTAGACTTCTTTCTAGCAGGCAGCTGAGGGTCGACCTTACCCTTGCCCTTATCTGGTCTCTTCCGCGAGGAAGCAACCTTCTCGCTGGAGCTTGGCACCTCCTCAACGTCGTGTGGGGGATCTCGCACCTCCTTCTGGGAAGCGGCGACTTCCTTCGCCAGAGAGAGAGGCTCGCGAGGGAGGATGCGGGAGGCTGTAGAAGATAAAGACATAGTTAGTTGTCGAATAAAGGGCGAGGTGCAGCAGAGTACGGTGAGTGTCAAAGGAATCTCGCTCAAAGGGTTTACCTTCACCCGGAAAGATTTGTCCCAGTTGGTTGACGTTTTGTCGTCAGTAGACCACGTCGAACTTACAACCTCAGAAAGTGTCAACAAGCTGCTCCCTTAGCCCTTCGAGCAGAGGCGGCAGGAAGGCCGCCTCCGACGGCTATTGTAGTTTGTGAGGAATCCCTTCAAAGTCACCACCGATACTGGCCAACCAATCACCCCAACGGTGAACCTTGTTTGTCGTGCCGACTAGTGTGCAGACATGGCTGCTCGGATAGACAACACCTTTGCTGGTTGTAACGAAGACGAATATCTTCCGAAAGATAAAGAGATCGAAGGCGATCTTCTCTGATTGCAAGAAGTAGTAGAAGCTCATGATCATTGCCACTCCGTTAGGATTGATCTGGGCGGGTACTATGTCAAAATATCGGAGTATTTGGCAGTATTCCAGAAGTCGCGGGCCGACTTCGAAGTGGCGAATATGAAGTTCGAGCTCGTCCTCCAGCACTGTGTTCAGTCGCTCCTCTCGCCAAGGAAGTCGCGCAGTATACCCATGCGACAGAAATTGCCTAATAAAGTCGTTCAAATCCCTCTGATCGTGGTGGCCGACTTCTTGAAGACAACGTCAACGAAGTTCCTCGTGTGCCCCATATGCCGAGCAACAGCAACATCACCCATCTTAGAGAACACCGTGCTGAAAGAATGCGAATATAGGTGGTGAGAAGAAAGAATGGCAGAGATACTCACAAGCAGGAGAAAGAGATCGCCAAAAGCGTAATAAATACGTACCCACCCCTTCTATTTATAGGCAGAGTCCATGGGGGGGGGGGGGGGTGTTTGGGTAGCTCACCGCGAGCATGGCAATCGTCACCGAAAAACTCACTGTGCATGAGAACTCGCCAACTCTATCTTGCGACGACCTGCAAAAAATCGTTCGAAATACTCGCTAAACCCATGTGCGTGGCACATGTAAGTCGCAAAAACTCAAAGAAAGCAAAACAAACGTCATCACAAGACACAAGCAGAAAATCAAGTGTGAGATCAAAGCTCGCCCAAATACAAATTACAAATCAGAGTCAAAATTTATTATAATGTCGCCAAGGGAGAGCACTCAAAGAAAAAGAAGAAAACTTGTAAAAAAATCCTACTGCCTAGGAGGTCGCTGGTCCGGAAGCGGAGGATATCACCCAACCTACCCTATGTTGCGCGCGTGTTGGAAGTGTTCGGTCACCGTGTCCATCGCCTCCTTGCCCTTCCGGATCTGGTCCTCCATCCTCACCAGTCGGCCTACCGAACCCATACTCGCCCGCATACCGACGAGCTCGTCGTGATAAAGTTGTTGGTGGTGCTCAATCATTGTAACTCGCCTCTCCAGCTCGCTGATCATATGAAAGCGAGACTCCGCGCCGGTCAGCCGCTCCCCGAACTCCTCCATCTTGGTAGCTCACACCTCCGGCGCAAAACTGCGATGATGCAGCTCGCAGATAGACAGTTGATCCAGCCGGGCCTCCAGCTCCATGTACGCTCAGCAACTCTTCTCCCAATACTCGCGACTAGGGATATTGAGGGCATCGATGAATGCACCCCCCGGAGAAGAACCGCAACCTGCAAGAAAGAACAGATAATCGCCCAGCCAGCGGTGACCTCAACGGAAGAAAAGTGATCATGATTGAATAAGAAAAGTACCAGGCCGAGTAGTGTCGGCCCTCATCTTGCGGTGGGGACTACATGATCACCCGTGGCAGGGATAAGGACTGCGGCGAGCAGGATCTCGCCACCCAGTCGAAGTGCTCCTGTGCCGACCCCTATCTTGTGGAGCGCAGCGAGGTGGCGGCATCCCCTATGGCCTCGGGATATAGGGAACATTCCACCTGCCACTGCCGACCTCTTACTCGCGGCGTGAAGAAGCCCGACACGTCCCCCCCCCCCCGACCTTGGGGGATTACTTGCCGGAAGCTGTGACTTCTCGGGTGGATTTCTCTTGTTGCTCGGGGCAGGAACTCGCCCCCCCCCCCCCCCCACGACGTCGCCGGGGATCCGAAGTGGATCCAGACTTGCTGGCGAGACTGTGGAGCGTGTTGAGATTTGAGGGCGACCACGGGAGCTGATCGAAAGAGAAGCACCGATAGAGGTTCTCCCAATGATGGCGGATTATCTGCGAGAACAAAGAAGATCGTCAGCAAACGAGGCAGAATAACGATATTGAAGAGTGTGCAGCAACAAGGAGCATACCTCGCGTAGAGACGAGATCTGATTGAACCTGGGACTGGGACCCAGGGAGGTTCGCTGCAGGAGCAACCTTCTCAACCGAAGGGCAAGGTGATTTCAGCGCGGGTTGCTCCCCTTCGTCGCCTAAGCTCATTTGGTCGAGCACCCTCTGGGTGCTCAAAGGGATCTCAGGTCTAGTGGTCGGCGTGACGACATCCCCAGTAGCAGGTGGCGGGTTGCCCTTCTCAGAAGCACACGACTTCGTCTTCCTCTTCAGCAATTTCTTCTTCTTTAATGGAGGAAGCTCAGCAGCATCGTCGCCCTCTCGGGGCCGCTTTGAAGCCTTAGTCTACAGGAATCCCGCTAACTCAATCATACTCGCCTTTTATACTTCCTCAGCAGTCAGCGACATCTCGATGGGTTTAGAAAGTGTCTAAAAAATGAGTCACCCCCTATTTATAGAGGTCAGGTGTCAGCGATAGAGCACTAGATACTCGTCCAAAGCAGCTCGCCAAAGTCGCTTGCAAAGAGCAGAAATTGTGTACAATCTATATTCGTCGAGGGTGGACCCAGTCAAGACAGGAGTCAAAGTCAACATGTCAAGACAGAAGTCAAAGTCACCATTCAAGAACAAAAGAAAGCCTGGGCGAAAATGTCGAGTACCCCTCGCATACTCGCCAGGTAGGCGACCAAGACAGATATTCGCTCCAACCAAGCGAGCTCCATCAATAGTAGCTTGATCGCTAAGTGGGGTTGGGCTATAAATAAGACCCCTCACCGTTTGTATTTTTCTTTAAATGGAACCCCGGGGGTGCAAGGATGAGGACTTTTCAATGAGCGTTTGGATCCTTCTATCGAAGACTTAAGCCATGAGACAGTGATCTGAATACGTGGTGGGACCTCCCTGCCGCAGCACCTAGGGTCCTCGTAGTTTTCCCTCTGTTTCTGTGTCCTTGCCCGTCAAGCCGTCAAGTCCGACCGCGGGACCTGTTACCTTAGACTGCATTGATCTGAATCTTGGTATAGGAAAATTTTCACGGCTTCAACAACATGAGTGGCGATTCCAGGCAATTCCACCAACGGGGCGGCGATTCCAGCAGGTAAAATGACGGGTTAGGGTTTCATGTTTCTGCCATTTAGGGTTTCTGAGATCGGCGATTTGGGCATTAAATCATTTTTTTTCTGGATTTCAGATATCTAGGGTTTCTTGTTTATGAGATCTGCAATTTGTGTTTTGGTTTGAAAATGTGTAATATAGGGTTTCTGAGAATTACTGCCAGGTTTGTAGCATAAGGCGAGAAAGCAGTAACAAACTAACAATGCATTGACTCCGCCTCTGTTTTCCTGTAGAAAATTGTAGGTGGGTTACTCCCACCTATTTCTAGGTGAGAGATGTATATTTACCGTATGATCGAGCATTCAACGGCCGAGATATGACCGTATCTGTTGTTGGAGATACAACCGTATGTACCGCGCCGTATCGATACGGCCATATCTCGGCCGTTAATCTTTATTTAACTGCAGATCTCGGCCGCATCTCTCACCTAGAAATAAGTGGGAGTAACTCGCCTACAATTTTCTCATTTTCCTGAGAGATGCGAACGCCATGACCATGGGCCACCACAAGAGCTGCCATCAATTTTCTGCTGCCTTTTCCCCTTCATTGCTGGTTAACAAATTAATGTTTCTGTTTCTACCAAATAGTTTCAGATGTCCAAAAGATTATAATAGTATTCGAATTTCATAACATTATTCATTTCTATTGAAAGCAGCTGGAAATATCATTTTCTGGAATGTATTATTTTTAGTGTTGGAATGTATTATTTTTAGGGTTTAGGACAGTCAAGTAATATTTTGATCCTAAATATTGTTATCCAAGCAGCAGCTGGAAATATAAATGTGGGTGTTAATGACAGGTGTTAATAGCTGCTGGACATTGTATTTTTAATTAGGGCTATCTTTTGACATTTTCTGTTAGTTTTTAATGGACTGGTGTAAATAAAGGACTGAAATGAAAAGCACTGAAACCGCCTCACACCCGATCCAAGCTCGATCTGTGCAGGCGATCCCTTGACCGCACCACCCACCAAACAACCCCCGGGGGGGGGGGGGGGGGGGGGGGGGGGGGGGGGGAGAAACCGCCTCACACCCGATCCAAGCTCGATCTGTGCAGGCGATCCCTTGACCGCACCACCCACCAAACAACCCCCGGGAGGCCGCCGAGCCCGCGGCCGCTGTGGCCAGCCACTCTTGGTTGTGCGCCCACGACGCGTGGCTGCTAGACCCCGACGGCTGGCAAAACCTCCGGTTGGCCGACCTGGGCAACACGCTCGCAGCGCGCGGCCGACCACCCCGGCAGGCCGCACATCCTGGGTCGCATGCATGCGGCGGGAAACCGGGCATCCCTACGGCCGGCTGCCCTTGTCCGCGTGCCCGTGGCGTGCAGCTAGTGTCTCTGAGGTCATTCCCCGACCGGCTGCCCTTAGCCACGCTCCCGTGACGCGCGGATGGCATCCCTGCGGCCGTCCTTCCCCGGCGGGTCGCCCTCGGGCGCACGCTTGCGGCGCGCTGCCGAGCACCCCTAGCGACAGGCTTCTCCCGGACGACCGCTATCAGTCGGGCGCCTATGGCACGACCCTCCCCGGCCGACCCTGTCACCGGCTGGCCCTCGCTAGCCAGGTCTTGCCACCGGTCGGCCCCCTTGCCACCAATTGACCCTTTGGCCGCCACCCTACTGGCGCCGTCCAATCATCCTCTCGCAATCTCCATCTTATGTTACCCGGATAACCATCCGCATAACCACCGTTGTAACCACCATGATGGGTGGTTGCAAATATCCAAAATAATCAAAGGATGTGCGTAGTAAAATTATAAAAATAATGTATCCGTCAAAATATATTAAATTGTGTTGTTATTAGTAAAAATGTTGGTTACGGTATACTGATAACCGCATAACTACCGTAATCACCTCTGAGGACTATAAAGGACCTCAGGTCTCCCTTTCATTCTAACTCTTTCTCCTCCCAAACTTCTCCTTCAGGCCAGAACTCTGCAGAATCTTCGTCGTCACCCTCAGAGATCTTCAAACACCTTGAAGACTCCTCAAAGTCCACAACGCTCCTATGTGCAAAGCATCCTGAAGGCATTTCTCAGTAATCCCCTTGCGTGTAGCCCCCATCGCTCAGCGTCCGGACAATTACCACAAGCATTCTACACCAGCATCAAAAGATAATTGTTGAGTTTCGCGAGCGGTGGTCTGTCACCCTCTGAACACGTCTCTTTCTCTCTCGCCCCCAAGTTGTAACGAGGAACGACATGTCGCCCTCGACTTCTCCCAAGCCTTGTAAACAATAACAAATAGTGAAGTTTGATCGACACCGAATCGGCCACGTGGTTTTTTACCATTCATGGAGTTTCCACGTTAAAAACCTTCCTGCCCGCTCTTTACTTTTTTCTGTGACTGTTTGCGCGCTCGACCGCTCTACGGGCTATGACGGTCTAATTTAGTTTGGACTACCAGGAGTCTCGAGCGGCCCAAAACATTATCTGTTTTTTTTGGAGACCGCTGCACTCCCGCTTTATTGCAACAATACTTCTTTGTTTTAATAATTGTTGTGCCGGGGCCCGGGGTATAACACTCAGTGATCTTTGCACTCTCTGAAACAAATATTACACGTATAAGTTGTGTGCAGCTTTTGAAATTCTAGCCAGTCTTCTCACAACCTACAAATATATGTTTGTAATTTATATATTCTGAGATGGTTATTTTCATAGGGTGTTGTTACTAGCAAATCCAGTTTGGTTTCTAGCAAATCATTACTATTAGCAAACCCTCATTTTTCAAAATGGTTATTTGAAAATCATTTTGTTACTAGCAAAACAACATAATTTTTTTTAAAAAAAATTAAATTTTGTTTAAAACATTCATTCTTTAAAAATAACCCGCTGCATATAATGACATTACAAATGATTTCAAATGTATTCATTCAACCAATTATGTTAGCATTATAGATGAGTCAAAATACCGCATCATAGATGGCCTCTGAAAAAAATTATGTCGTACATATGTACGGACGCCCGGGATCGACGTGATATTTTTCGGGGCCAAATCGGGGGAATAAACGGCTTCAAATCAAAAAGTGTTCAACATGAAAGTTGTAGATCTCGTCGAGATATATAATTTTCATGTTGAACACTTTTTGAATTGAAGCACTTTAGACCCCCGATTTGGCTCCTGAAAAAAGTTACGTCGTACATATGTACGGACGAACGGAATCGGCGTGAGTTTTTTCGGGGGACAAATTGGGGGCATAAACGGCTTCAACTCAAAAAGTGTTCAACATAAAAGTTGTAGATCTAGTCGAGATCTACAACTTTCATGTTGAACATTTTTTGATTTGAATTAGTTTAGACCCCCGATTTGAGCCCCGAAAAAAGTCACGCCGAAAATCTGTACGTTCCGTGAATGTCTTTTTTAGGGCCCAAATTGGAGGCATAAACAGCTTCAAATCAAAAAATGATCAACATGAAAGTTGTAGATCTCGATGAGATCTACAACTTTCATGTTGATCACTTTTTCAAATGAAAAATATTTGAGGCTCAAAATTAAAAAATGCAAAAATTACCAAAAAGCAAGATTGGCTTGCTAGTAGTAATTTTTGGGAAGAGAAAAAAATGCAAAAAATGAAAGAATCTCTTTTTTTTCTGGTTTGCTAGAAACGAAAGTGAGTTTGCTAATAACAGTCTCAAATGGTTGAGATGCCTTATAAGACATGTCATATATTTAATTAAGGCTTCGTTTGGCGGGGCTTATTTTCACCGGTCAAGCGGTCACGACCGCATGAACCGGACCTAAATTAAGGCCCGGTTTATGCGGTCGTGACCGCTTGACCGGTGAAAATAAGTCCCCCCAAACGGAGCCTAAACATCTCAAAAGTTTGTTTGGACATCACAGATGGAGATTTTGAAATGCCCTATAAGACATCTTATACATTTACTTAAAATGTGAGATGTTTGGTTGGACATCTCAAATGGCGATGAGATGTCCTATAAGACATCACATATGTTTAGTTAAACATCTCGGATATTTGGTTGGACATCTCAAATAGAGATTTTGAGATGTTCTACAAGACATCTCATGTGGTTGTCTCGCTAGACATCTCAGATGTCCGAAAAGACAACTCAGGGATCGAACGGATACAACTCCAGCATTGGTATTGATAGAAATCAATGATTGTCAATACAAGGAAAGTATCCCTAATTGAACAAGGGTAATAACATGTGTCATTTTGACTACAAAGAGAATCTGAGAGGTGCTCATGACGACTAAGGTCTTCTAAGCGAGAATACAAAATGAAGAAATCATGACAATCAGAGAGATCCACATTGACAAATCTTAAAGCCGTGCAATGAGGAAAAAACAAGCAAAATATTTTGGTGTGTATGCGTACCGCCGTACCTTGGACTTGTGCGTGAGTAGATTTGACCGTATAATCCCCCAGATCAACGACACGGATTTGTTTGGACAATACTAAGGTCATTTTTTAATACAACCGTATTCGAGAAATATGGTCGTATTTTGCGGGGAATGATCCGGGCCCTTGAAATCAGGGATCATATGACCGGATCTGCTCGCACACAAGAGAAAATAGGTATGAATATGTACCAAAAACGGCTTCAAGAAATAAGGGGAATGGAGGGATGCACGCGAAAAAAGAAAGAGTTTTAAGTTGTTTTTTAATACATATAAGGGACGACACGCTGCCGATCCTAAAATCTCGTGTGTGGCGCAGCTAGACAACTGCAGCCACCATTTTCAAGAAGTCATATCAAATTTCAAATTTGAATTCAAGAGGCACCGAGGCAAAATAGATTTTTTTTTAAGTGTTGATATATGCAATTTAGACAGCCCATAAAATAATGGATCCCATCATTTTTTATTTTCTTCCTCTTAAACTAGTGACAGCCCAAAAACCCTACCCCCATCTTTCGTTTTCGCCCCGCCGCCCCTAATGCCGACGATCAACAGTTTCCTCTTCCCTGCCGATCACCACTTCCCCGTCGATCACCACGCCTAGAATTTTCCCGTCTTCAATACTTAGGTGCGAGGAGCGTGGATTGTAGCTATGGAGAAAAGTTTTGCGAGTGGGCGAGATGGTGGATCCAGGCGAGAATGGAGAGATTGTCGGTAACTCGGCAGTAGGAGGCGGCTTTGTGACCATGGTGGTTTTCGAGGAGTTCCACAGAGAATTGAGAGGGCCATCCTGACAGGGTTCCTTCCTCGCACGGATGTCACAGCAACCTCGTCTCGTCACGTGACTCCGTCGGAGGAAGAGGAGTCACCTAGACGACTAGGGAGGAGCAAGTGGGAGAGGAGCCAGAGAGACTAGTGCGACCGCGGTACTGGTCGTCGAGCTATCTCAGGGCATCAAGTTTCGAGATGTGGAGAACCCGGCGAGGTTCCAGGATGCTCGACAAGGTGGCAAGAATGGAGGAGATACTCACCAGTATGAAGTCCATCATCGTCAAGGAGGGAGGAGCCCTTTCTGCGATGAAGTGTTAGAAACTCTAGTTCCTGAAGACTTCAGAGCTATTCTGGCAGAGATGACCTAATCAAGCATTTTCAATGGTTTGAGGACGTGGTGTACATCCATCCGCAACATGACAGACGCGTTCAAGTGCAAATTCTTATCCATCACCTTCGAGGGAAAGGCCAAGGATTAGTTCCATCAGCTGCCAGGAGGTTCCATCTATTGCTTCAAAGAACTACGCCAGGGTCTGATGGCGAGGTTTGCAACGTCCAAGAAAAGGAAGAAGGAGGCAACTGCTCTCGTCAAAATCATGCAGGGGAAGCGGGAGAGGCTTAACCACTACATCGACTGATTCTGGGAGGAGGTTCTTGACATCGAGGAGGTGGATGGCTTTACCTTGCAGCTGGCCCTGACGTTCAGCCTGAAACAAATTCTATTCAGCATAGAGATCGACTCAAAGCCCCCAATGTCCTATGAGGATTTGATTGAAAGAGCGAACAAGTTCGTGCAAGGGGAAGATTAGAACATCGATTTCTTGGCCAGACTGGATGGAGAGACCCTGAGAGGCAGGGAAAGGGGACGAACTTCTGAAGTGAGAGTCGGGGTTGTCCCGGGAAGGCAAGAAGAGAGAACGGGATAAGAGCCGAGGAGGAGAGAAGAGCTCAGGAGGGTGGAAGAGCCTAAGAGGCAAAAGAGGCCTCACATACAGGAGGAGAGGAGGCCTGGAACGGCTCCAGAGAGAAGGGTATAGGTGCGGTGATTTTAGTATCCCGTGAACCGACCACAGTGGAGGCCGGCAGGAAGTCCCTAGTACCAGAATCTGGAGAGGAGGAACGGTAACCAACAGAAGAGGAGGCAGGTTAGAGCGCGGGAAGAGTCGATGACCATTGCCCAGCAAGGGAATAGACGTCACAGGAGGAACCAATCGGCGAGGAACCAGACAGAAAAGATTCCCCTTTATTGCGAGCTACGTCGAGTAGAGGGGCACGAGACCTTGGCTTGCCTAGATTTTTGGTAAGCAAGGAGAAGGCTGGAAGAAGGAGTGATGGAGAGAGAGCAAGAGAGACAGGAGCCCTCTGCAGGACCAGTAACATTCCAAGCTCCGGGGAGGAGGAGGAATGAAGACCGGGTCGACCAAGGCGGTCTCAAGGAAGTGGTCTAGGGAGCATGAAGAGGACAATTAGGGGTGATCCATAGAGGAGTCGGGCTAGGAGCTTCCCTTAAGGGAAGCCTCCATCAAATCTACCGCAATAATATAGCTTCGACCTCTCATACGCCGCCGTCGTTAAAGGAGATCGCCTTTTCTAAGGAGAATGTGTTGGGGAATGAGAATCCATTTCTTGATGCCCTAGTCATTCAAGCCACCATTGAAGACTTCACTGTTGACTAGATCCTGGCAGACAACGGGAGCTCGGTGAATGTCATCTTCAAAAAGACATTCGTTGGGTTGCAGGTGGAGGCGTCAAGGGTCCTAACTGCAGACGGACCCCTCTTTAGCTTCTCCGGAGAAAAGAAGGTGGAGGGAGGAGCAGATATTATGGTAAGACTTGGAGGCACCTCGATCAGGTGCAGGTTCATCATCATGGACACGCCAAACTGCAACACTACAATTATCGGGAGGCCACTCATTAACTACTTCAAGGAAGTCACATCTTCCTATCATTAGTGATTGAAGTACTGCCGAGGCGATGTCCAAGTGAGGATCATGGGGGATCCTAAAGATGCAAGAGAGTGCTATCTTAGTGTTGTCAGTACCATCAGCTGGATGGAGGATGCAGAAAATTTGGAGAAGATCTTAGAAGGAGAAGAAAACCGGGAGCTGTAGAGGAGCTGGAGGAAGTGGAGATGATCTCCAAGGAGGGGGAGCCCGGACTGCTGAAGATCGGAGGATCCCTAACGCTGAAAGGGGAGGTGGAGATAGCGGCCCGTCTACAAGAAAATGTCAACATCTTTGCTTGGATCCCCAAAGAGATGCTAGGGATCAATGTAGAGGTTGTCTGCCATCGCCTCAATCTGTACTCGAAGGTCACGCATGCTCGTCAGATGCAAAGGAAGAGGGCAACCACACTAGCCAAGCCGATCAGGTAAGAAGTGGGGAAACTGCTGGAAGCAGGTTTTGTTTCGGAGATCCAGTATCCAGAATGAGTATCTAATATTGTAATGATGAAGAAGGTCAGAGGGGTTTGAAGACTTTGTATTAATTTTTCCATATCAAATAAAGCTTTTCCGAAGGATTGCTACCCCTTGTCTCGAATCGACGCGCTGGTTGATTCAGCTATTAGTTTTCCTGTGATGAGTTTCCTTAATGCTTTTTCAGGGTATCACCAGATCCGGATGCATCCCCCTGACTGTCGTGAAGTCTCCTTCATCACCAACGATGGATGCTATAGCTATAAGATGATGCCATTTAGGCTAAAGAATGCCGGCGCAACATATCAAAGGATGATGAATCAAGTCTTCAATGAGCAAAAGAGACAGAACCTGGAATTGTACGTGGATGATCTCCTGGTCAAGAGCAGGAGCATCACAGAACACACTAAGGATCTGATGGAGACCTTCACAATGCTTTGAAAGTTCAAGATACGACTCAATCCGGCAAAGTACGTTTTCGAAGCAGGAAGAGGAAAGTTTCTAGGTCACCTCCTTACCTCGTGGGGGTGGAACCTAATCCTGACAAAATAAAAGCCATCATGGAGATGACATCCCCAAAGAATTTCAAGTAGGTCCAGAGGTTGACAGGAAGGTTGGCATGCCTCAGCCTCTTCCTATCAAAGGCAGGGGAGAAGTGCACTCCATTTTTCAAAACTCTCTGAGGCAATTAATATTTCAAGTGGATCGAGAAGTGCGAGGAGGTTTTTGGAAAGCTTAAGTAATAACTAACTCATGCTCCTTTACTCCAAGGTCCTAAGAAATGTGAAGATCTCCCCCTCTACCTAGGAGTGGGAGCAGAAGCAGTCAACTCAGTGCTTGTGAGGGAAGAGGGGAAGAGACAGCTTCTCATCTACTATGTAAGTCAGGTTCTCAGGCAAGTCGAGACGAGGTATCTCATCTTGGAGAAGCTGGCCTTCGCCTTGGTGATTTTGGCGCGAAAGCTCCGACCATATTTTCAAGCTCACTCCATCAAGGTCATCTCCAATCATTCTCTTTGAAGTATCTTAGACGGAGTGGAGCATTCGGGGAGGCTAGCAAAGTGGGCGGTGGAATTCATCGAGTTTGACATTTCTTTCTCACCAAGGGTGGCAATTAAGGCTCAAGCAGTGATAGATTTCCTTGCTGACTTCTCGACCGAGGCAGTTGGAGACAAAGACTCTTCTATCCTCGTCTCCTGGAAGATGTTCAAGGATGGAGCTTCTGACAAGAATTTAGTGGGAGTGGGCGTCGTGCCAGTGAGCCCGCAAAGAACGAGGATCGAGCAAGCTGTCAAGATCTTCTTCACCGTCATGAACAAACAAGCAGATTACGAGGTTATGGTCGCAGGATTACGTCTCGCCAAGGAGTTGGGGATTCAGGATCTCAAGACCTTCACTGACTCAATGGTGGTTGTTTCACAAATCAGTAGAGAGTTCGAAGTGTGCGACCCTATCCTGAAAACATATCTAATAAAGGTGAAGGGCTTGATTGTGAGCTTTTAATCTTTCTTTGTCGTGTGCGCGTCGTAGGAGGAGAACTCGAAAGCAGATCGCCTAGCTGTAACACCCCCGATTTTTATGTGATCATTTAATCTTTGCTTGGCGTTACGTTGGCGCATTTTCGGCCTTTTACCGTTGTTAGAGCGTGATCTTAGCTTTTTAGGCTCTCTGAGTGGCTTGTGTTGTAGCCTATTTGCAAGGTTCCCTAGCGAGCCAGAGTCTGTTTTGGTGACTCGGTGGAACCTCTCCGGGAATGCTTGTGTTTTGGATTCGGGAAGTGTTAGCCCGAGTTTTGTTTGTCGGATGACGATTCTGACTTCGCCACTAGATTCGTAGCATGGGTATTTAACTATGATGTGAATTTCGTCAAATTCCGAGATTATTTGTTTTCTGCATCGTTTTGGCGTGTTATTTAATTAGCTGATATAATGATGCTTGGCCTATTTTCCTTGATCGGTTTTCGTGCTGTGCATATATAAAATTATATTATAAGATTATATTATCAGATATAAGAGTATAGTATATATAAAATTGGTTATATTGTAGTGGCTGACTTATAATAGTATTATATATACTAGTGACTGATTTATAATAATATTATAATAGCTTAGTGGCTGATAGTGGCTGGATATAGTATATTATAGCTTATTTTAGTTTATCCCCTTCATCTTCCCCAAAAAGAAAGGGCGAATAGCTTCTAGCGGAAGGCTTCGGGTGATGGAGGTGCTGGAGCTTCTGGCCGCCGATTCGTGCTAGTTAGAGCTCGTTTTTCTCGGGTAAGGGCAGATCTGGACTGCTCTCACCCGGATCTTCCTCCCTAGGTAAGTATTTCTTGCTCTCGAGTTGTCTTAGTAAGCTAGCTTTTTTCGGGTTTGCTCCTCTTCCCTCTAAAAGCTTCGAATTTCCTCTTAGGTGGCCGATCTTGCCGCCGGTGCCGAGTATGAAGCCTAGGCTGCTGTTTCCTGGAGGTAGAGGCAAGTGATGCTCTTTGCCCTTGCCAATCTTGATTTTTATTTTATTTTATTACAATTAATTTTATTGTAGTAGCTTTACTCCCCTCTCCTAGAAGCTAGGGCTGCTGCAGTCTTTGTCCCGAGCAAGTTCAATATAAATCTTGTCCAGATTTTTGTTTTTTCACTCTCCTTAGTTGTTGTTTTGTGTCCAGATAGTGGCTGGAGGTAGGATTTTAGTTTGCTAGTTTTAGCCCAGCTTGGTTGGTAGCTGTAGCCGGGTAAAAGGGGTAGGAGAGAGGAAATTATAATTTTTTTTAGTTCACTGGATAGCAGGCGTTGAGTGTTAGCTTAGGGCAGAAGTTCATTTTATAGGCTAAGTGTAAAAGCGTTGAGTGTGATGGACACACTCAACGCCTATCTATTTGGTCTGGAGTCTAAGTCCAAAAGTGTTGACAGCGTTGAGTGAGGTGAGCTCACTCAACGCCGTCTGCCTTTGGCGTTGAGTGAGTTGAGCTCACTCAACGCCGTCTGCCTTTGGCGTTGAGTGAGTGGAGCTCATTCAACGGCGTCTGGTTTTGGCGTTGAGTGAGTTGAGCTCACTCAACGCCGTTTTGCGATAGACTTTTTCTAAGTCTTTTGGCGTTGAGTGAGGTGAGCTCACTCAACGCCATCTGCGTTTGGCGTTGAGTGAGTTGAGCTCACTCAATGCCGTCTCGCCCGAGATTTTGCGGCTAAGTCTTTTGGCGTTGAGTGAGTGGAGCTCACTCAACGCGGCATTGAGTAGACTCGACGCCTTCTCTGCTTAGTGTTTGGCGTTGAGTGAGTGGTACTCACTCAACGCGGCGTCGAGTAGACTCGACGCCTTCTCTGCTTAGTGTTTGGCGTTGAGTGAGTGGTACTCACTCAACGCGGCGTAGAGTAGACTCGACGCCTTCTCTGCTTAGTGTTTGGCGTTGAGTGAGTGGTACTCACTCAATGCGGCGTCGAGTAGATTCGACGCCTTCTCTGCTTAGATTTTGGCGTTGAGTGAATGGTACTCACTCAACGCGGCGTCGAGTGGACTCGACGCCTTCTCTGCTGGGTGTTTGGCGTTGAGTGAGTGGTACTCACTCAACACGGCGTCGAGTGGACTCGACGCTTTTTCCTTAGGCTGGTGCTTTTCTCCCGACTTGGTTAGTGTGGGTTTTTTTTCGGTTTGGTGATGTTTCTCGGCTGGTTTTGATGGTCGGATCGTGAATTATGGCAGGTGGTTTTTTTTGGTATCTCTGTAAGGGGTGGTTTGGGTGTAGAGCCGTGGTCACAACCATTTTGGCCCAGGTTTGGGCTGGTTGTGTTGGTGTGTTCGACCCTAGGGCTGCTATTGGTTGTTTTCACCCTGGAGAATTTTGGGATCTGGTAGTTTGCATGATGACTGTTTTTGGTCACCAACCCAGATCCATGGTTTTTTCACTGCTAATGATTCACAAGTTAGGACTGTTAGTTCTTTTCCCTTTTAAGTTGCTATTTTTGCATATGTTTGTCTTGTTGCTGCTGTAGGTTTTTAGCAGGGCATGTTGCTAATTTCTCGCACTTGGTGTGCTTTGATTATTCCTTGGACAATGCTTCGTTTTGCTATCTTGTTTTTTTCCTTCTGCTGAATTTGATAGCATTTTGTTGCAGGGTTTAGTAAACCCCTTCTTTTTATTGCTTATGATCTAATGCTCCATTTCTATTTGATTATATTTTTGCTTAGGTATTTTTTTTGAATGCCTCAGGTTCAGAGCAGTAGCCAGTTGAACGGCTAGTTTCCTTTTGGGGGGCGTGCTGTGATTCCCTGGGCTGTTGAGACTCCCCTTCCTCAGTTTGTGAGGTAGTTGTTTTCTTCCTTTCTGTATAGACACACATACTCACCGGTGGGTTCGTGTCAAGTTGTTGACGCCCACTGGTAGCTTTCTTGTGATGTTAGGTATGATCTGAAACTGTTATTTTATTTGCCTTTGTGGAGGTTGTCTACTTGATCTCTGAGAATGATTTATGCTAGGTTACATGTTAGGTATTTTAAACTCTAAAAGCATTACTATATGTACCTCATACACGTCATGTTTATAAAACTAAAGCACTACTTTCCAAAGTAATGTAAAGACTATTGTTTTATACTATACAAAATTTAGAGTCTTGCATATCGTGAGTTGTCCTTTGGGGACGTTTACGCTCATATAGGATGTCAAATCACCTTAACCAAAGTATTTTCCGCTGCGTATAATTATATTTTATTGTGGACTAGATGATCCCCTGTGCCGAGGGATACGGTCATCTAATTTAACTGGATTTTCTTTCATAATAAGTCATGATTCTCTTTATGCTTTTGAGTCTGGTGTTTTGCTTGAGCGCCTGCAGTTATCCCCTATCAGACGTGGCATCACGGCACGCATTTTCTCGTACTCTGATATAATTTTATTGTTGAGGAAATGCGGGTCGTGACAGCTAGTATCAGAGGGAGGTTGCTTGACAATTGGTCGGGCAACCTTCCTTTATTAGTGTTAGTTGTTTAGTGTCATATCATACACACACCGTTGTGTCATCAGTACGTCTTGGCTGAAGCATGAGCACTACACTCATAAGCATGACAAGAAGTATACACGACATATTATGTAGTATGGGATGCATAATATGTGTTTGTATATGGATCCACCATAGGTGGCAACATGTGAGGGTTATTAGTATGAGATGCATAACCTCACCACATGAATGCTCATTAGCACGTTTTCTCTTTTCGTTGCATACAATATTATGTAGTATGAGATGTATAACATTGCATGTGTACGCCGCTCATAACATGCATTAAGGCCTTTTTAGAATGCATAGCACAACATGCATAACATAACATAGCATAAGCACAACATGCCAAGCTAAAGATTTACATGATGACATATGTACACACATGGTTTTGAGTCAAAAGGAATATAAATTCATGCATTCATGGTCTAAGCACAAGAGTTAGTGTGATGATGGTGAATCATCCTAGGTTAGATATAACATCATTATTGGAAACTCCCAGAGCAAGTTAGCAGTTGAAGCTCATATTTAAGTATGTTTTGTCTGTACTAGGTTGTCTGGCGGTCGGGCTAGGTTCTGACTAGTTGTGTGTATGTTAATAGCATGTCGAAGCGTCCTTCGACGAGGCTGACTCCCCAATATGAGGGCGAGTCTTCGGGTGCGCAGAGCAATGTGATGATAGAGAGTCTGCGACAGAGCAATGAGGCCATGTCAAGACAGATTTCATGATCTTGGATGATTGGCTGATATCGATCGAGGAGATGTTTTCCTACTCTGGAGTTACTAACGATCAAAGAGTGATGATCATCGCCTACCAACTCAAGGGGGTAGCAAAAAGTTGGTGGTTAAGGGAGAAGGAGAGCATGAAAGAAGGATGTTCTTGGGAATCTTTTAAGGAGATGCTACTGGGAAAGTTTCTACCCTCGGTCGAGCGGGACCGTCTGATGAATGATTTCTTACATTTAAAGCAGAGGCAACTCACAGTCAGTGAGTATGAGATTGAATTCAGCAAATTAAGTCGGTTTGCTCCTGGGTTGGTGAATATTGAAGTGGATCGAGTTTAACGATTTCTGGGTGGTCTAAGGAGTGACATCCAACAGCTAGCTGGTGCTTATGGAGCAGTGAGTTATACCGGTGCGGTAGAAGCTACCTTGAAGGTCAAGGCAATCAAAAATGTGAAGAATAGAGGCCAGCATATAAGAAGAGATAAAAGGAAATCCGTTGAAGGAAAGAGTCCCCAGCCTTTCGGTACTAATTCAAGGAAGAAGGGTAAGGAAGTGTGTAGTTTTTGTGGCCAGTCGGGCCACCCCTTTGAGAGGTGTTACAAAAGGATGAGAATTCAGAAGAAAGAACAGGTTCATGCGATCCAAGGTTCTCCCCGGAAAGATTTATTCTGTTATGAATGTAAGTGACCAAGGCATGATGTTGCCCACTGCTGGGGAAAGAATAAGACAAAAAACTGTTTTCTATGTGGTCAAAAAGGGCATATCAAGGCTCAGTACCCGCAACTCTAGCCTGTGTTGCAGCCAATACCACTCCAGGCATTATCACCGCCTCAGCGGGTGGATAAAGGCAAGGGAAAGCTGAATGTGATTTCTTCGGAGGAAGCTCAGACTTCGACTCAGGTTATTTCAGGTTAGACTTCTCCCTAGTTTTAATGTCTTGGTTTGTAGTTATCGTTGTAGCAATTGTTCCTTAGAGGCATGCGTAATCTTATAGGAAGATTTAAGGTGAAGAACCGTTGGGCGCGCGTTCTCTTCGACTCTGGCGCTACCCACTCATTTGTGATTAGAGCCTTCGTAGATCGGTACCGTTTAAATCTAGATCGATTTGGGGATGCCTTTTGCATCAAGTTCCCTTTCGGTGATTCTGTAGTTTCAGATCAGGGCATTCAGAGTTGTCCGATCGTTTTAGGGGATTTTCTAGCAAAGACAGATCTGAAGGTGATAGACTTGGCAGACTTTGAGTTATCTTAGGCATGGAATGGTTGTCTAGGTATGATGATGTTATCCGGTGCAAGGATAAGCACTTGGACTTCAGAAAGGACAACGGTCAGCCTGAGAGTGTGTATGGTGATCCGCGCCAGGATTCTCTAGTTATTTCTGCGGTATGTGCTCGGAAGCTGCTAGTTTCCAACTAATTTGCTTGTTTGGTCTCAGTTTTGGGGACTGTTAGTAGTTTGTCGCGTCTAGAAGAGATTCCTGTTGTGCGCGAGTTTTCAGATGTGTTTCCTGATGATCTTTCGGGTCTTCCACCTGATCGAGATATTGAGTTTGTGATAGATTTGGAGCCGGGCACGCGTCCTATTGCGAAGGCGCCGTGCCAGATGGCCCCGCGAGAGCTGGAGAAGTTGCGTAACCAGCTGGATGAGTTGTTAGAGAAGGGTTTTATAAGGCCGAGTTCGTCGCATTGGGGTGCTCCTGTTCTATTTTTTAAGAAGAAAGATGGATCGATGAGGCTTTGCATCGACTATAAAGAGCTGAATAAGGTTACTATTAAGAACAGGTATACCCTGCCCAGGATAGACGATTTGTTTGATCAGTTGCGCGGTAGCGCGGTGTTTTCTAAGATTGATCTTTGTTCTGGCTACCATCATCTTAGGATCCGTGAGTCAGATATTCCACGGACTGCATTTTGATCGAGGCATGGACATTTTGAATTTCTGATAATGTCGTTTGGTTTGACCAATGCGTCCTCAGCTTTTATGGATATGATGAACCGTGTGTTCAAGGATTTTCTGGACAAATTCGTAGTCGTGTTTATAGACGACGTTCTGGTATATTCCTGCAATGTTGAGGAGCATGACGAGCATCTGGGATTAGTTTCATCTGCTTTGAGGGACCATAAGTTGTTCGCCAAGTTGAGCGAGTGCGAGTTTTGGTTGCCTCATGTTTCGTTTCTGGGCCATGTGGTTAATAGGAACGGGATTTCAGTCGACCCTGAGAAAATTGCTATTATGATGGAATGGGGTAGGCCTGGCACACCCAAAGAGATTAGGAGCTTCTTACGGTTGGCCGGCTATTACAGGAGATTTTTGGAGGGTTTCTCTACCTTGACTGCACCTTTGACTAGATTGACTCAGAAGAATGCGGCTTTTGTTTGGAGCGAGAAGTGTGAGGAAGCCTTCCTAGAGCTCAAGAACAGATTGTGCACTGCTCTCGTTTTGACTCTGCCTACGGAGGGCATGGATTATGATGTTTATGTGGATGCATCACATGTTGGGCTTGGTTGCGTGTTGATGCAAGAAGGAAAAGTGATTGTGTATGGGTCCAGGCAACTGAAGACTCATGAGAGGAACTACCCTACACATGATTTAGAGTTTGTAGCCGTGATTTTTGCGCTGAAGTTGTGGAGACATCTGCTTTATGGCGCCCAGCGCAAGATTTTTACTAATCATGAGAGTTTAAAGTACGTCTTCACCCAGAAGGAATTGAATCTGCACCAGCGGCGATGGTTGGAGTATGTTGCTGACTGCGATGTTGAGATCCAATACCATCCGGGCAAGGCTAATGTGGTGGCCGATGCTCTAAGTAGGAAGACGGGGAAGATTTTTAATCTCTCCGCCGAGCTATTAGTGGAAGAATTTTTTTTGATGGATATTTATGTTGGGGGCTGTGACTTGCAGAGTAGTTTGGTAGTAGCAGAACTTTCATGGATTGCGCTTACGAGGTTACATCAGAAAGATGATCCAGATCTGCTGCATTTATATCTTAGAGCTGAGAAAGGGGAGTTACCAGATTTATCGATTGATGATGCGTGTACTTTGAAGTACCGCGACAGATTTTGTATCGCCGTCGTTATGGACATTCGAGTTATGTTGTGCAGAGAAGCGCATGGTTCTAGCGTTGCCTACCATCCAGGGTCTACCAAGATGTACCATGGCTTAAAGCAAATTGCCTGGTGGAATGGGATGAAGGGAGACATAGCCAGGTTTGTTTCTGAGTGTTATACTTGTAAGCGTGTTAAGGCCGATCAAGGAAGGCATGGTGACAAGGTTATTCTGTTGGAGATTCCGACTTGGAAGTGAGAGAGCATTTTGATGGATTTCATCACGGGTTTACCGAGATCTCCTAGAGGGTATGATTCAGTTTGAGTGATTGTGGACAGATTGACGAAGTGTGCTCACTTCATACCTTATAAGATCGACTATCCGATGAAGAAAATAGTTGAGCTGTATTTGAATGAAGTCATCTGATTGCATGGAGTTTCAGTCAGCATTATTTCAGACCAAGACTCCCGGTTTACATCTCGCTTCTGGAATAGTTTGTAAGAAGGTTTGGGTACGGATTTGAGATATTCTACCGCATACCACCCACAGACCAATGGTCAGACGGAGCGAGTTAATAAAATAGTGGAGGGCATGATCATATGCTACATTTTAGACCATGGAGGAGCGTGAGATGAGCGTTTGAGGATTATGGAGTTTGCTTATAATAACAGTTATCAAGAAACTTGCAAATGGCTCTTTTCGAAGCTTTGTATGGGAGACGCTCCAGAATCCCCCTATTTTGGACTGAGGTTAGTGAGAGATCTTTGTTGGGTCCGGATGTGCTTGAAGAAATAGAAGTTACTGTGAAGCTTATTCGAGAGAAGATTTGGATAGCTCAAGAACGATATGAGAAGAACGTCAACCGGCGTAGATCTGATTTGGTGTTTGCTGTAGGGGACTTTGTATTCCTTAAAGTTTCCCAGATGGTTGGAATCAAGAGGTTTGGTAAGAACTGGAAGCTGGACCCAAGGTTTGTGGGACCGTTTAAGATTGTTGAGCAAATTGGTGTGTCAGCTTATAAGCTGGATTTGCCAGCAAACTTTCCTGGTGTGCACGATGTTTTCACGTAAGCCAGCTACAGAAGTGTGTGCTAAGAGAAAAACAACTTTTGAATTCTGTGTCTCAGTTAGAGCCAAATTTTTCTTATGTGGAGATGTCTGTCCGTATTTTGGATACGCAAGACTGGGTGTTGCGGAGGAAGAGCATTCCAATGGTTAAAGTTTTGTGGAGAAACCAGGACATGGAAAACGTGACTTGGGAATTTGAGTCAGCTATGAGGGAGGCTCACCCACATCTGTTTCCCTGACTTTGCTTGGTATGTTTTCTTCTATTTAACTCTTGGTTTGTTATTTCCCTTCTATGGTAGAAGTGTCGTGCATAAAATTTCGGGGCTAAACTTTCTTTTAGGGGGAGTGACTGTAACGCCCCCGGTTTTTCTGTGATCGTTTAATCTTTGTTTGGCGCTACGTTGACGCATTTTCGGTCTTTTGCCGTTGTTAGAGTGTGGTCTTAACTCTTTAGGCTCTCTGAGTGGCTTGTGTTGTAGCCTATTTGCAAGGTTCTTTAGCGAGCCGGCTGTTTTGGTGACTCGGTGGAGCCTCTCCGGGAATGCTTGTGTTTTGGCTTCGAGAAGTCTTAGACTGAGTTTTGTTTGTCGGATGACGATTCCGACTTCGCCACTAGATTCGTAGCATGGGTATTTAGCTACGGTGTGAATTTCGTCAAATTCCGAGATTGTTTGTTTTCTGCGTCGTTTTGACGTGTTATTTAATTAGCTGATATAATGATGCTTGACCGGTTTTCCTTGGCCGATTTTCGTGTTGTGCATATATAAAATTATATTATAAGATTATATTATCAGATATAAGAGTATAGTATATAAAAAATTGGTTATATTGTAGTGGCTGACTTATAATAGTATTATATATACTAGTGACTGATTTATAATAGTATTATAATAACTTAGTGGCTGGATATAGTATATTATAGCTTATTTTAGTATATGCCCTTCATCTTCCCCAAAAAGAAAGGGCGAATAGTTTCCAGCGGAAGGCTTCGGGCGACGGAGGTGCTGGAGCTTCTGGCCGCCGATTCGTGCTAGTTAGAGCTCGTTTTTCTCGGGTAAGGGCAGATCTGGACTGCTCTCACCCGGATCTTCCTCCCTAGGTAAGTATTTCTTGCTCTCGAGTTGTCTTAGTAAGCTAGTTTTTTTCGGGTTTTCTCCTCTTCCCTCTAAAAGCTTCAGATTTCCTCTATCTTGCCGTCGGTGCCGAATGTGAAGCCTTGACTGCTGTTTCCTGGAGGTAGAGGCAAGTGGCGCTCTTTGCCCTTGTCAATCTTGATTTTTTTTAATTATTTTATTCCAATTAATTTTGTTGTTGTAGCTTTACTCCCCTCTCCTAGAAGCTAGGGCTGCTGCAGTCTTTGTCTCGAGCAAGTTCAATATAAATCTTGTCCACATTTCTGTTTTTTTCTCTCCTTAGTTGTTGTTTTGTGTCCAGGTAGTGGCTCGAGGTAGGATTTTAGTTTGCTAGTTTTAGCCCAGCTTGGTTGGTTGTTATAGCCGAGTAGAAGGGGTAGGAGAGAGGAAATTAGAATTTTTTTAGTTCACTGGATAGCAGGCGTTGAGTGTTAGCTTAGGGCAGAAGTTCATTTTGTAGGCTAAGTGTAAAAGCGTTGAGTGTGATGTACACACTCAACGCCTATCTTTTTGGTCTGGAGTCTAAGTCCAAAAGCGTTGACAGCGTTGAGTGAGGTGAGCTCACTCAATGCCGTTTGCCTTTAGTGTTAAGTGAGTTGAGCTCACTCAACGCCGTCTGCCTTTGGCGTTGAGTGAGTTGAGTTCACTCAACGCCGTCTGATTTTGGTGTTGAGTGAGTTGAGCTCACTCAACGCCGTTTTGCCAGAGACTTTTTCTAAATCTTTTGGCGTTGAGTGGAGTGAGCTCACTCAACGCCGTCTGCGTTTGGCGTTGAGTGAGTTGAGCTCACTCAACGCCGTCTCGCCTGAGATTTTGCGGCTAAGTCTTTTGGCGTTGAGTGAGTGGAGCTCACTCAACGCGGCGTCGAGTAGACTCGACGCCTTCTCTACTTAGTGTTTGGCGTTGAGTGAGTGGTACTCACTAAACGCGGCATCGAGTAGACTCGACTCCTTCTCTGCTTAGTGTTTGGAGTTGAGTGAGTGGTACTCACTCAACGCGGCGTCGAGTAGACTCGACGCCTTCTCTGCTTAGTGTTTGGCGTTGAGTGACCCACTTAACACGGCGTCAAGTAGACTCGACGCCTTCTCTGCTTAGATTTTGGCATTGAGTGAATGGTACTCACTCAACGCGGCGTCGAGTGGACTCGATGCCTTCTCTGCTGGGTGTTTGGCGTTGAGTGAGTGGTACTCACTCAACGCGGCGTCGAGAGGACTCGACGCTTTTTCCTTAGTCTGGTGTTTTTCTCCCGACTTTGTTAGTGTGGGTTTTGTTTCGGTTTGGTGATGTTTCTCTACTGGTTTTGAAGGCCGAATCGTGAATTATGGCAGGTGTTTTTGTTTGGTATCTCTGTAAGGGTTGGTTTGGGTGTAGAGCCGTGGTCACCACCATTTTAGCCCCGGTTTGGGCTGGTTGTGTTGGTGTGTTAGACCCTAGGGCTGCCACTGGTTGTTTTCACCCTGGAGAATTTTGGGATCTGGTTGTTTGGATGAAGACTGTTTTTGGTCACCACCCAGATCCATGGTTTTTCCACTGCTAATGATTCACAAGTTAGGACTGTTAGTTCTTTTCCCTTTTAAGTTGCTATTTTGGCATATGTTTGTCGTGTTGCTACTGCAGGTTTTTAGCAGGGCATGTTGCTAATTTCTCGCACTTGGTGATCTTTGATTATTCCTTGGACAGTGCTTCTTTTTGTTATCTTGTTTTTTTCCTTCTGCTGAATTTGATAGCATTTTGTTGCAGGATTTGGTAAACTCCTTCTTTTTATTTTTTATGATCTAATGCTCTATTTCTATTTGATTATATTCTTGCTGAGGTGTTCTTTCTTTGAATGCCTCAGGTTCAGAGTAGTAGCAAGTTGAGCGGCTAGTTTTCTTTTGGGGGTGTGTTGTGATTCCCTGGGCTATTGAGACTCCCCTTCCTCAGTTTGTGAGGTAGTTGTTTTCTTCCTTTATGTATAGACACACATACTCACCGGTGGGTTCGTGTCAGGTTGTTGACGCCCACTGGGGGCTTTCTTGTGATGCTAGGTATGAACTGAAACTGCTATTTTATTTGCCTTTGTGGAGGTTGTCTACTTGCTCTCTGAGAATGATTTATGCTAGGTTGCATTTTAGGTATTTTAAACCCTAAAAGCATTACTATATGTACCTCATGCACGTCATGTTTATAAAACTAAAGCACTACTTTCCAAAATAACGTAAAGACTATTGTTTTATAATATACTAAATTTAGAGTCTTGCATATTGTGAGTTGTCCTTTGGGGACGTTTACGCTCATGTAGGATGTTAAATCACCTTAACCAAAGTATTTTCCGCCGCGTATAATTATATTTTATTGTGGACTAGATGATCCCCTGTGCCGAGGGATACGGTCATCTAATTTAACTGGATTTTCTTTCATAATAAGTCATGATTCTCTTTAAGCTTTTGAGTCTGGTGTTTTGCCTGAGTGCCTGTAGTTATCCCCTGTCAGACGTGGCATCACGACACGCATTTTCTCGTACTCTGATATAATTTTATTGTTGAGGAAATGCAAGTCGTGATACTGGCTAAGTACGACCCGAGGGCCGATGGAATAGTAATAAAGTTGTTTCGACCATCCATCAAGAAAACGGAGAAGATGAAGATCAAACAACGAGCTTCTTGGAAGGATCCGTTCGTCATATTTCCATCAATATGATTGCTTCCCGCTTGCGAGAGTGACTAAAGGAAATTTCAATACAAGACAGCCTACAATCTGCTGCATGAAGGAGAGCTATATCGTAAGACCATCTCGGGCCCCGATGCCAGATGTCTGTCAGAAGCTGAAATTTCCTAAGTACTTAGAGAGATTCATTCAGGAGAGTGCGTCAACCACTTTAAGACTCGTACTCTGCAGCAGAGAATTCTTAAGCATGGCTACTTCTAGTTAACAATTCAGGAGGATGCGGAAGCCTTCTCAAGGAAATTTCTGGAGAATCAACTCTTCAATCCCCTCCAGTTGCAGCCAACCCAGCAACTTTGCTCGATCATTGCCCCTTGGCCCTTTGTCATCTAGAGAATGGATTTGATAAATCTTTTCCCCTAAGCTAGTGACCAAATAAAGTTCGTGCTCATCATGGTCGACTACTTCTCCAAGTGGATCGAGGCAAAAGATCTTGTCAATACCACGTCCTAGATCATGAAGAACTTCATTTTAGGAGAAATTACTGTACAACCCGTATTCAAGACAGAGTTCAGAGTCAACGCTCCAGGCAGCAGAAGGCCTAAGCGAGTATGACGAGCTCCCCACACATACTCGTCAGGTAGGCGACTAGGTCGACTAATTGCCCACCCGTGCGAGCTCCTCCAGGAAGTCGCCTAGTCGCCGAGGGGTGGGGCTATAAATAAGACCCCCTTATCTCTTTGGATTTCCCTATAAATAGGACCCCAGGGTTCGAGGAGAGGGAATAAAAAATCTCGCCAAGATTTCACAAGTTCTTCTTCTTGGGCGTCAACTGAGCCTTTGAATTCTTTTTTCAGAGAGACCAGACCGCGACCTAGCGACTATCCCCTTTAGTCATCGTGACTTAATTATCAGCTAGTCTCCATCGTACCCTGCTCGGTCATCTTTGGTTGTGTAGGGGTTGCTTATTCTAAGCTTCCGGGTACGTGGTGAGACCTTTCTGCTACAGCGCTTGGAGTCCTGTTTGTTGTTCGGCTGCTTTTGTGTCTTAGCTTGCTAGCCGTCGAGTCCAACCTTTTGATCCGGTAACCTTAGGCTGTCTTGATCCGAATTTTGTGATTGGGATTTTCTCGGCTTAAACAATTACCTGCAGGTTTGGGATTCCTCTCGCCATCATCACAAATAATGGTCCGCAATTCGCCAGCTTAGAGCTGGAAGACTTTTACAAGCAATTAGGGACAGATCTTCAATTTGCTTATGTCCACCACCCTCGGAGCAACGAGCACGTGGAAGCCGCCAACAAGCTGATCATCAACCTCCTGAAAAAAGTCATCAACCTGAAAGAGAGCTTGGCAGTGCAGCTTTCTTCGGTCCTATGGGCTTTGAGAACCACTCCCAACTCAGTCACAAGGGAAATACTTTTCAAGTTGTCTCACGGTTCTGAGGCTCTCATCCCAGTGGAGTTCGAAGTCAGGAGCCCAAGAGTCGTTGCGCCAGGAGAAGGCAGTGAAGAATGACAAATGGAGAACGAAGACACACAAAAACTTTCTCTGAATTACTTCGAAGAGCTTCGAGACCTAGCCTCTGCCCTCCAAGAGTAGGTCAAGAGGCGAATAGATTTTTTTGGGTGCTGATATAAACCGCCTAATTTTGGCTTTAGGCAGCCCATAAAATAATGAGTCCCATTATATTTTATCTTCTTCCTCCTAAACTAGTTGCAACCCAAAAACCCTAACCCCACCTTTTGTTTCTGTCCCGTGGCCCCTAATGTTGACGAAAAACACTTCTCTCTTTCCTGCTGATGACTAGTTCCCCGTCGATCACCTCACCCTTGATCTAACCGCCGGAGAGCCCAGTCGTGCCAAATGTCGGTGATCCAAGTGCAGATGATAGTGTATTCAGTCTTTACAACAATGGCCCCGACCAAACGGTTGCGACGTCGTCGAAAGGGTCGTTGCCAGGAAGGGTCATTGCTATTAAGCGCGACAAGTCCCGCCTGCAGCGGCCACAATGGCCGCGACGTCGTCAGCGTCGAATTCCCGGAACGTTACGAGATGTCAGAAAGAGACGGAGTCGGGGTTTCAAGGAGGTACCAGATGCGTCTACGCGGTGCAGAAAATTATTCACCGCGACATAAAGTCTTCCAACACCTTGTTGGGGGGGCGTCGGGTTCCTCTCTGGTATGAGGGGGAAAAGGGGGGAGGGGGAGGGAGGAGAAAGAAAAAGAGGGGGAGGAGAAGAAAATGGAGGAGAGGGAGAAAGAGAGAAGAGGTAAAGAAAGAAAAAAAAAGAAAGGGAGGGAGAGAGGAAGTAATACAATGGTATCAGGCATTGCATACTTCATTTTGCACATTTATGGCTGCGTTGCTTGAAATTGTTACGATTTTTACGTGCTCTTTGTTGATTTCATCACAATTAGTTGAGAAAAATTATATATTGTCTACCGCAATCTTTTTCTGTCTATTGATTTCACCTTATTGAAGCTCTTCTTTGATATTTTCCACGTGTTTTTGTTAATTTTCACAGTAATTTTGAAATTGGCATACTCTTTTTTGTTAATTTGGGGATGTGAATTGTTTCTCTATCATCGGGTAGACTAGGAGTTGTTAAACTGTTATATGTTTTTTCTCAGCACGCATATTTAGAACTATATTAAGAAGATCTAAGTGTGGTGAAAATGTTGATACAATTGGTTAAACATATTGCCTATTATAGCATGGACAAAAGTCTTCTTTCTCATAAATTCGACAAATATAATGCAAAGCAAAGTGAAGCTTCTAACAGTTGCGCCCATAAGTGTTGAAAACGGAACCACGTCAAGATAATATTTGCATTCATTTAATTCAATGCCAATGCAGCTATTTGCATAAAATAAAATTATCTACTGCTTTATTTCGCATTCATCCTAAAATTTTGAAAAAAAACAACATGAATCTCGTCTTCACACATCTCCTATAAAATCAACATATATGTCATTATTATAACTTAAAACTTTGAAGCCAAACGGCTAAACAAGTGCATACATACAAGATAAAAAATCAACATATATGCTATAAAATAGTAGTATCAAAAGATAAGGTGGCATTTTCCCTTGTTTGGCCTAGTTTTTTGTAAGGATCAAGGATCTTTCTCTAACAAATCCTCTACAATGGAATCATCCTGGACAATAAGGCCTCGATTTCATGTCAATTTTTTGATAGGTGTGGAATGTGCAGCATTGGCTTCAGTAGAGGATAATGCAGCATTTTGTTGTCATGATGTGAGTGCTCAACCAATGGTTTATCTCCTATGCGGCATTAGCACTTCCTTGGGTTCCACAGTTTCCATTATTGACTGCAAATCAGGAATGAAGTGCAAGTGATTAAGGCACATGTTGATGTTTTAATAAGGTATGACCCTAGCATAAAGACATGAGCTGCAATAATAGACACTGCAAACAAATGTTCTCTTGAAAATGATTAATTGTGCAAGTAATTATACCTTCCAATTCTTGAAATCAAATCTAAAACAAACAGATGGCATGAGACAGCTCCAGATGTCATAGCTCCAGATTCTAGTACTCTACCTATATTTTCAGGAAATATAGAATTGTACAGCAAAAAGCACCCAAACCTGAAGCAGGCAGAATTGCTGAAGCTGTAGCAGGCAGAACTATAGCCACGTCCTGCAAGAAAGGAGCCAAAGATTAGTGGAGGACAAAAGGTAAACAAAACTTGTTAAGGAAAACACATGAATGGAATAAACATCTCTTTCTTCAAACCTGAATCAACCAGAAACCTGCATGGCAGAACATGCTCTACTCTACTTCACAAAGATTGTTGCAAGCTCTTTTTCTTGTTATCATCCTTGATCTTTTGCTTGAGATGCCCATCAGATCGGGACCGAAACTGGTTCATCCACAATACCCACGCGTCTCGCGCCCAGTACAAGAAACGCTTGGCCATTCTCTTCCAAGATGTTTGATCACTGGTCCCCGATTTTACATGGGAGTGCTCTGCTGGACTGGTCCGCAAGTAATTCAGCGGCTCCTTCTCTGCTTGGGAAAACGGCTCCCCTGCAGATGGGGCGGGGACGGTGGCCGCCAATATCTGATTAAAACTAGGCAACTGTTGATCGACCATGAATGGTGGACGCAAACCAATCCCGATGACAGCGGATGTTTTGGCCACAGCAGGTTCCTCCGCCCTCGTGATGACTGCAGAAGAGTCCGGTTGATTTGAATTCGGGGTGGTCGGAGATGCGGCTGGAACTGATGGTTTGGCCGGCCACGACGTCGGAATGTTGAGGGAGCCAGGATCGTCATGTTGGTGGGCCACCTCGGAATGCGATTGCAAAAGGGGATGACGGCCTGGTTGTGTCAATGTGGTTGATATCGCACGCTTCTTTAGGCGTGCACTTGATTAGAGAAATTATTTCTTTGAATATTTTGTTCTCTCAGTTACATTTACATGTTTCTTAATATATGAGCATCAATCATGTTACATGTTCAGAAAGAGAAGGTCTCGCTTTGTATTTGGAAACATTTTTGAACTACTTGAAACTTGTCCCGGGTCTTCTTTTTACTTTGTTGAAGCCAAAAATGACCGAAGTCAAAATTGACTTCTGTGGAGTTCGACCCTTGGGGAAAGGGGTGACCTCACACCTACTATGCTCGGAAGAACGTCACGGACCGAAGACTTAGGAAGCTATGAACTGACCCTCGGCTCTAGCGTGGAGGTCTCACCTCACACCCAGAAGACCTTTGAGGTCTCCCCCTCCCTAGCCAATGCTTGAGCTAGGTGCCTTGGAGGAAAGCCAGAGAGATTTTGGTGGCTAAGGAAAGAATGACAAGTCCCTCTCCAAGGCACCCTCAAGGGTCTATTTATAGTTTTTCCAAGTCCTGGGGGTAAAATGACCAAAATACCCCTAAGGCAACTAAGCCTCCAGCCAATAGAAAAACTCTACATCGGGGGGTAGAGAGGGAAAATCCACCTCGGGGGTAAAACGGTAAACGCATGAGAGGTCATGCCCTCCGGCCACCCCCCCCCCTGGTCGGTCTCGCCCGGCCTGACCGCAAGGCCGCGAGGCAGGGGCGAGAACCTGGCCCCGGGCCGGTCTCGCCCCGCCTGCCCTCGCCTGGCCGCGAGGCAGGGGCGAGAACCCGGCCCCGGGCCGGTCTCGCCCCGCCTACCCTCGCCTAGCCGCGAGGCAGGGGCGAGAACCCGGCCCCGGGTCGGTCTCGCCCCGTCTGCCCTCGCCTGGCCGCGAGGCAAGGGCGAGAACCCGGCCCCGGGCCGGTCTCGCCCCGCCTGCCCTCGCCTAGCCGTGAGGCAGGGGCGAGAACCCAGCCCTGGGCCGGTCTCGACCCACGTGCCCTCGCCTGGCCGCGAGGCAGGGGCGAGAACCCGGCCCCGGGCCGGTCTCGCCCCGCCTGCCCTCGCCTGGCCGCGAGGCAGGGGCGAGAACCCGGCCCCGGGCCGGTCTCGCCCCGCCTGCCCTCGCCTGGCCGCGAGGCAGGGGCGAGAACCCATCCTCGGGCCGGTCTCGCCCCGCCTGCCCTCGCCCCGCCGTGAGGCAGGGGCGAGAACCCGGCCCCGGGCCGGTCTCGCCCCGCCTGCCCTCGCCTGGCCGCGAGGTGGGGCGAGAACCTGGCCCCGGGCCGGTCTCGCCCCGCCTGACCCCGCCTAGCCGCGAGGCAGGGTCGATAACCCGGCCCCGGGCCGGTCTCGCCCCACCTGCCCTCGCCTGGCCGCGAGGTGGGGCGAGAACCTGGCCCCAGGCCGGTCTCGCCCCGCCTGACCCTGCCTAGCCGCGAGGTAGGGCGAGAACCTGGCCCCGGGCCGGTCTCGCCCCGCCTGACCCCGCCTAGCCGCGAGGTTAGGGCGATAACCTGGCCCCGGGCCGGTCTCGCAGCTGAGCTCCAAAGCTTGAACTTTACTTGCATGCTTTATGCCTTGCTTTGGGGTCCTCACTCCGCGAATACGGGGTTGTACACAATCCCCTCTCTTTTCGAGGTTGGTACAAGCTCGGAAAGAAACATCCAACCCAACGTATTCGCTGAGTGAAGCTTGCTCTCGCGGTATCGAGAGGCTATGAGGCCTCTTCCGCGGGGTCAACCTGCCATGCCAGCTGATGAGAGCCTGGGTGGCGAGACCCCCTCAGGGTAAAAATGCTTAACCCCCTGAGGGGGTCAACCTGCCATGACAGCAGATGAGAGCCTGGGTGGCGAGACCCCCTCAGGGTAAAAACGCTTAACCCCCTGGGGGGGTAATCCTGCCATGCCAGCTGATGAGAGCCTGGGTGGCGTGACCCCCTCAGGGTAAAAGGATCTAACCTCCTGGGGGGGTCAACCTGCCATGCCAGCTGATGAGAGCCTGGGTGGCGAGACCCCCTCAGGGTAAAAAGACAACCTCCCCGAGAGATCAACCTGAACCCGCCAGCTAGTGAGAGCCTGACAGCAGAATCATCTCGGAGCAAAAGGTCTTGGGGCTCCCACGAGAGATCAACCTGAACCCACCAGCTAGTGAGAGCCTGGTAGCGGAATCACCTCGGAGCAAAAGGGCTTGGCTCCCACGAGAGATCAACCTGAACCCACCAGCTAGTGAGAGCCTGGAAGCGGAATCATCTCTGAGCTAAAGGACTTGGGGCTCCCACGAGAGATCAACCTGAACCCACCAGCTAGTGAGAGCCTGGCAGCGGAATCATCTCGGAGCTAAAGGACTTAACTCCCACGAGAGATCAACCTGAACCCACCAGCTAGTGAGAGCCTGGCAGCGGAATCATCTCGGAGCAAAAGGGCTTGGGGCTCCCACGAGAGATCAACCTGAACCCACCAGCTAGTGAGAGTCTGTCAGCGGAATCATCTCGGAGCAAAAGGGCTTGGCTCCCATGAGAGATCAACCTGTACCCACCAGCTAGTGAGAGCCTGGCAGCGGAATCATCTCGGAGCAAAAGGGCTTGGGGCTCCCACGACAGATCAACCTAAACCCACCAGCTAGTGAGAGCCTGACAGCGGAATCATCTCGGAGCAAAAGGACTTGGCTCCCACGAGAGATCAAACTGAACCCACCAGCTAGTGAGAGCCTGGCAGCGGAATCATCTCGGAGCTAAGGGACTTGGGGCATGTTACCTGAACTCTGCCAAAATTCAACATCCTCAAAAGGGGAAAAAAGTTGGGTTGCATGACCCTCTCGACCCTATCGGCCGGGGGTTGGACTCATTACAACATAAAGAAAAGTAAGATACATGACTCCGCCGAGGCGAGGCCTCTTCAGGGGGCCCGGGCATGGTGGTCGCCATCAGGTTCTATCCCACTGGACACCTCCATCCTGCTAAGGCTCTCCATGACTTTCTCCATCTCCTCCGCCTTAGCCAACCAAGAGATGGTGTTGACTGCCGTGACGTAGCATTGCCTCGCCATCCTGGAGTCTCCCTTGATCCTGACCTGGATCCCATCTGAGTTGAACTTGAGACATTGGTGGAAGGATGAGGGCACACACCAGAAGGCGCTGATGAGGGGCCTTCCAAAGATGGCATTGTAGCTGCTTGGAGCGTCAACAATGACGAACCTGCAGTTCCTTGAGGTCCCTCCCAACTTCACCTGGAGTCCGACTCCACCTTCCACCTCCTTCCTCTCCCCTGAGAATCCAAACAGAGGTCCATCCGACGCCACTATCCTCCTTGGCTCCACCTTCATCCCCTCGAACGCCTTCTTGAAAATGACGTTGACCAAGCTTCAGTTATCAATCAAAATCCGGGAGACGGTGAAGCCTTCGACGGCTGCTTGGATGACCAGGGCGTCGCAGAAGGGATCCTCATGCTCTGGCATGTCCTTTGATGAGAAGGTGACCCTTTCCTTCGGGGGAGGGGTCTGGGATGTCGAGGCAACGCTCCGCCGATATATCACATGGAGACTTGCCTTCCGAGCGGCTTCGATCCCCCCCCCCCCCCCCCCGTGGATCACAGCTATACCACCTCGGGGTCCTACATCGACCCGGTCCTCGCACACATCTTCACCCCCTCCTTAGGGTAGAACTTCAATCCGTTCCGGCGGCGGTTGCTGGGCAGGACCTCTCGCCCCTCTCACCTCCAGGAACTCGGGGCAGGTAGCCGTGGCGTGACCTTCCAACTAGTGGAAGTCACAGTACGGCAACTCTACCCTGCCTCCCCCTCTCCCCTTGCGATTCCTCCTATCCCTCCGACCAATCACCATCGCTTGCTGGGGTGGGGGCAGGAGTTGTCTTGGGGCTTGCCTCTGGAAGTTGAACCTCCCATGGCCCCCATGATGGTTCCCTCCATCCTGGATGAGAGCTCTTCCTGGACCATGAGCAGGTCCTCCCTACTGCCTCCATCCTGGCTCCGAACCCTCCTGTCTCTGGAACCCTTGAGCTCTATGCTCCTCTCTCCTTCTCCCTTCATGATGCCTCGAGCCACCTTGCTCCTTTGACTCCACCTCTGCCAACCTTACCAACTTCTTTACAAAGGCCGGGTTGGCTGCCTCCATGGCTATCTCCTCTGCCGCCCTTTCCATCAGCTCCTCGAAGGAAAGGGGGGCCTTCCGAGTCAAGCTCATCTTGAAGAACCCTTCGCGCAATCCTACCGTGAACGCCATCTGGAGGGCATACCCTGGCACCTTTTGGATGTCCAGGACCTCTTCCTGGAACCAGTCAACGTAGTGGGCCAGCGACTCCTCGGCCTTTTGCTTTATCAGGAAGAGGGACTCGGGACCTTTCTTCCTCTTCTTGGAGGTGGAGAAGCGAAGCTGAAAGCTCCGGCTCAAGTCTTCGAACCCGAAGATGGTCCTTGGAGGGAGTTGATGAAACCAGTCCCTTGCCTTCTCCTTCAACGTGATCGCAAAGAGGCGACACTTGAAGGCATCCGTCATCGGCCTGATGGAGACGGCATCCTCGAACCATTGCAGATGCTGGACGGGGTCATCCTTACCGGTATAGTAAACCATGTCTGGCTCTCTGAACCCTTCGGGAACGGGAGCTGAGATGATCAACTCACTAAAGGGTGACCCCCTAAGGGGAGCTCTCGCCACCTACACTCGCGCGACCTGCTCGCCTGGGTGGCTAGCTCTCGCCGGGCTGGGGAACAGCTCCCGGCCTAGGAGGTCTCGCTCGACCCCCTCTACCATCCTCTCCTTCCCAGGCCTCCTATCCGGCATACTCACTTCTCCCCCTGCTGGGGTGATCTCGTCTTGCCCCCTGGGAGCCAGCTCGCCGAGACCACTCTGGGTTAGCTCGCCGAGACCCCTGGGAGCTAGTCCCTGGGGGGTGGGGGTTGAGCTGTCAGCCCGAGGGGCGATGCTTCTCAGCATCTCCATGATGCCTGAGATGGAAGCCATGAACTCCTCCCTTCCAACGAAGGGTCCTGGGTTGGGGAGGCCACCGAGGTCATCACTACCTCCCTGATCTCCATCCATGACGCTCACCCGAGATTTTCTGTGCTGGTCACTCTCGACGCTCACCGCACCAAAACTGTTGAAGCCAAAAATGACCGAAGCCAAAATTGACTTCTGTGGAGTTCGACCCTTGGGGAAAGGGGTGACCTCACACCAACTATGCTAGGACGAATGTCACGGACCGAAGACTTAGGAAGCTATGAACTGACCCTCGGCTCTAGCGTGGAGGTCCCACCTCACACCCAGAAGACCTTTGAGGTCTCCCCCTCCCTAGCTAATGCTTGAGCTAGGTGCCTTGGAGGAAAGCCAAAGAGATTTTGGTGGCTAAGGAAAGAATGACAAGTCCCTCTCCAAGGCACCCTCAAGGGTCTATTTATAGTTTTTCCAAGTCCTGGGGGTAAAATGACCAAAATACCCCTAAGGCAACTAAGCCTCTAGCCAATAGAAAAACTCCACATCGGGGGGTAGAGAGGGAAAATCCACCTCGGGGGTAAAACGGTAAACGCATGAGAGGTCATGCCCTCCGGCCACCCCCCCCTGGTCGGTCTCGCCCGGCCTGACCGCAAGGCCGCGAGGCAGGGGCGAGAACCCGGCCCCGGGCCGGTCTCGCCCCGCCTGCCCTCGCCTGGCCGCGAGGCAGGGGCGAGAACCCGGCCCCGGGCCGGTCTCGCCCCGCCTGCCCTCGCCTGGCCGCGAGGCAGGCGCGAGAACCCGGCCCCGGGCCGGTCTCGCCCCGCCTGCGCTCGCCTGGCCGCGAGGCAGGTGCGAGAACCCGGCCCCGGGCCGGTCTCGCCCCACCTGCCCTCGCCTAGTCGCGAGGCAGGGGCGAGAACCCGGCCCCGGGCCGGTCTCGCCCCGCCTGCCCTCGCCTGGCCGCGAGGCAGGGGCGAGAACCCGGCCCTGGGCCGGTCTCGCCCCGCCTGCCCTCGCCTGGCCGCGAGGTAGGGGCGAGAACCCGGCCCCGGGCCGGTCTCGCCCCGCCTGCCCTCGCCTGGTCGTGAGGCAGGGGCGAGAACCCGGCCCCGGGCCGGTCTCGCCCCGCCTGCCCTCGCCTGGCCGCGAGGTGGGGCGAGAACCTGGCCCCGGGCCGGTCTCGCCCCGCCTGACTCCACCTGGCCGCGAGGCAGGGGCGAGAACCCGGCCCCGGGCCGGTCTCGCCCCGCCTGCCCTTGCCTGGCCGCGAGGTGGGGCGAGAACCTGGCCCCAGGCCGGTCTCGCCCCGCCTGACCCCGCCTAGCCGCGAGGCAGGGGCGAGAACCCGGCCCCGGGCTGGTCTCGCCCCGCCTGCCCTCACCTGGCCGCGAGGTGGGGCGAGAACCTGGCCCCGGGCCGGTCTCGCCCCGCCTGACCCCGCCTAGCCGCAAGGTAGGGCGAGAACCTGGCCCCGGGCCGGTCTCGCCCCGCCTGACCCCGCCTAGCCGCGAGGTTAGGGCGAGAACCTGGCCCCGGGCCGGTCTCGCAGCTGAGCTCCAAAGCTTGAACTTTACTTGCATGCCTTATGCCTTGCTTTGGGGTCCTCACTCCGCGAATACGGGGTTGTACATACTTGATAGACAAATGAGTCTCTATAGTTATGCCCAAAAAGTTGGTGCCATGAACTCAAAGTGGTTTTTTTTCAATTATTGTTGTTTAGTTGTGCTCTGTTACCTTCATATGATCCTATATAACTCCAAATTTATATCATATTGTCAAATTATGATATCACATTTAATTTGAGTTTTGCAGTCATTGTCTATTTTGCGTAAAATTAACAGTGTTTGATCGCGAACAAATCATTAATGACAAATTTCTTTGCAAGATATACGGAGCTAACTAAAGAGCGCAAGGTGATCTAAGTGTGTATAAATTTGTATGTATATCGTGTTCATCAAGGCATTTTTTGTCGGATCTGTTGAAAGTCTTTAGTGTCAACTAATTCCACATATGGGGGGGGAGGGGGAATAGGTGAATTGCAATCTTTTGCGAAATTTAAATAACCTGCACAATTAAACAAACACAGCACAGAAAAGCACACAAGCAATTATAGTGGTTCCCCGATTTGGGTACGTCCACTCTCCCCCTTCGACCTATCTCCCACCAAGGGACGACTCGGTCACTTCACCAAACGGATTAAAATCCAATCCCCACACTACGGAAGGCACCCTTCCAACCGAAGGAGTCACTACTCCTCCACCACGGGTTGCACCCAACCCTTACAACTAGGAATCACTATTCCTTTACAATAAAACAAAAATAGAATGTACAAGAGATACAAACTACACAAGTGGAGAACCTGATGTCCCTCTTCGTTCTTTGAAGCGTTCTTGATGAAGACGAAGAGTCCACGACCGGAGTACTATCTTGGAGAGGATCTTGCCAAGATCGGCGGCGGCAAGCGATTGCGGCAGCGATGCTTTGTAGATCCAAACTTCTTGACGAAGCAAGCAAGGTCTACCAACGATCTCAATCGGATCGGTCGTCTCAATCGATTCGGAATGAAGAACTAACCTCGTTCAACAAATCGAGAGACAAGGGATCTCGAGAGAGAAGCGTGAGACGCTATACTAGCCTCGGTTCTGTCATCGGGAGATCAAAGATGATCTGAGATCTGCAGCGGCGACTACCTTGCGAGCGGCGACGGCGACGGGAGGATTTCCGCGATCGACTAGGTCACGGTCGGCGGCTTTTGATTTTCCGTGAATCGCTACTGTTGATGTTCGAAATAAGCATGTATATATACTGTAGAACATCCCTAAATGACCGTTGTGGGGCCCACAAGAAGAAGCCCTAGTTCCGGTCAAAACAACGCACAACTTCTTGATATGGTTCAGCGAACAGAGCAAATTTGCCTAAGGCAAATTCGGCGAGAGACATTGGTGATTCTCGACGAAGTCGGCAAGAATCACTGACGATTCCCGTCGATTCTGCCTTAGCCGATTTTCAGTTGTAAAACTAGTCAGCCTGAGGGAATCGGCGGGAATGCAACGTGATTCTCGTCGAATCGGCGGGAATAAGAACGATTCCCGTCGAAGTCGGCGAGAATCACTTGGTGATTCCCGTCGATTCTGCCTTAGCAGAATTCTTGTAGGAAAACAGTCATCCGGAAGAGGTCGGCGGGAATGAATCCTGATTCCCGTGGAATCGGCGAGAATCACAAGTGACTCCCGTCGAAGTCGACGGGAATGACTTAGTGATTCTCGCCGATTTTAACTTGGACGATTTTTCTCTTCCTTACTATGAACTTGGTCTTTGACCCATCTTTGCTCCTCTTCTACTCTTGATCTATCTTGACCCTATACTTGAAAATAAGTACACTCCAATAGAGAGAGCACACGTAAGCCAACACACTGATTTACTCAACGAGGGATTACGTTGCGCAGACCCATGTATATTGACCCACTATACCCTGACATTGGTGTGTACTTAGCATGGAATAGCTGCAAGCACAACTTAACAGAAGATTGTCAAATACATTGTGAATTCATCTTAGCTTGTACAGAGGCTTCTTCAAATCAGGTACATTGTGGATACAATACCCAACAATCTCCCCCTATTTGAAGAAGCCAAAATCCTACTAGCTAAGATGAATTACACCAACCAGAAGATAATACATAACAAAATATGCGAGACAAGACACAGAATAATAAACGCATTCAGAACAACAATTGAGTCAACATGTGATCATATATATATATATATCCAAAATTGTTCATATAAATACATGAAAAGATACACACGCATATAAAAATAGATAAGTCTATATCCCAAGCCTATTTCTCCTTAGCCTGATCATCCTTAAGTTGTTTAGCAAGGAACTTCTTGCTTTGTCTCTCAAAGTACTCCTTTGGCTTCAGGTAGTATCTGGGGGGATGAGCTTTATGTTCCACAGTATTAGTCCTGAAAATATGTTTCTTTTAGCTTCATACTCTTTGTGCATCTCCCACTCATACTGACTATACACTTCATTTCGATTAAGTTCCCCCCGCTGTTGTAGCATAAATGTGTCCAGTATGATGCTCCTCGATATAGGACTCCATCGTTCATTCTTCACTTCACTTTCCTTCAATCTTACTTTCCTCTCAGCTGGAGTCTCTTTGGAAGTTCCTTCTTGAAGTTTTCGTTTCCCTTTTGCAATGGCCTCTTGATCAAACATAGCCCTGTGAGCAGCCTTGACAGCGGACCTAGCAACCTTTCTGGCATCAGATTCACTCAAGGGAACCTCCTCAACACTTGCAACCTCATCAGCAACAGTGGTAACCTCATCAGGAGGAGGAACCAGAATTAGAATTTGTATACCGGATGCTTGCTGAACTAGCCAGTGACAGCTTTCAAAAACATACTTATTTGACTGCATGAAGTTGTCGACCATGATTTATTCTAGCCCTGCCATCTTAGCTGTATATTCATTCTCCCCCTTTTTGGCTTCTAGGGCAATGGAGTTTGCATAGGTATGCAGTGACTCATCTATATGCATGCTTAACAGTCTTAGTGAACTCGTTCAGCAGGGATGTCTGATTTGCGTTGAGTGTCACCATGTTGGCATCAAACAGCTTGATGTTGTTGGCCACAACATGTGCATTTTGGTTTACCACTGCCAGATCAGCTGTATTCTACTTAAGTCCTTGCATTAGAAGATTTACGGCAGTGTCGGCCTCTGCATACTTAGAGTCAAATTTCAGTTCCATCATATCCAGTTTATGATTTATCTCCACAACATTTTTAAGCATCAGATCCTCAGATTGCTTAATTCGTTTTAGCACCTTGTTGTGAGATTGTTCAAAAGAGGCTTTCAGTTCATCCACTATACCTTGAATGATATTTACCGTGTGATTTGCCAGGTTAGGTCTTAGTGGATGAACCTGAGGCATGTCCTGGTCGTGCTCTTCTGCAGATTTATTGGGAGAGCTTGATAGGTTCACAGTCTCCGGCGGGGGGATTTGGGCAGCCTCTGTTGTTTTTCCATGTATACTTATCATCCTCTGCCGGGAGGTCTCCCCCTCCATTGCTGCACCAGATTCATCAGGAACTTTCAATGGAACTTGTTCCTCAGAGGGGACGTTAACATCACTCTCCCTCAACCTGTTAAGGCCATCGGTGGCGACATGCTCCACATCATTATCATCATCAGCATCATTCTCCATGTCCTCCACCTCCTCTTCTTCAGCCGGATCAGAAGCGAGGGTATCTACTGCATCCTTTGCAATCTGGGTAATATCAGTAACTGCATCTGCATGATCCGAACCTGAGACTTCCGTCCTGAGGGCATCAGAAGGAATGGGTAACGACTCCACCTCAATTCCTGCATGCAGCAAATCAGGAACGTCACTGGGTTCATCCAAGGGATTTCTGTACTCCGGAGCTCTGTCATCTTCATCACCCTGTACTTCAGCCGCACCTCCTAGGCCAATTCTCCTCTCCTATCTATCAAAAACGCTGGAGTCCATCTTCTTTAAGTAGTGAAGAGGAACTCCCTTACTCATATTAAACCTGTCTCCGTCCATCTGATTGAGGTACAGACTGATGATTCTCCCAAAGTTGGGAGTTTGTAGGGTATCTTTAATCTTTTCAAACAACATGGCCCCCCAGTTATATCTTTTTCTACACACCACAACATCAGGATTTTGAACATATCCCCTGAAATATGATCATGGGAGCCCGGTTTGCAGATCAGGACCTTCCCAATGATATCAGAGAGGAGCTTTCCTTCCTCATTCATGTCCTTGCGTTTGATGGCCTTTGTCCCTCGTGCTAATCCACAGAACAGTAGTGTCCGTGCACGATCATTCTCATCCAGGTGGTCCTCTTGTTCAAAGCTGTTGAGCTGCAGATGACGTGACAATTTTGCTGCAGACATCTTGATCCTTAGTCCAGCAATCTTACTCTTTATCAAGGTGTCCTCATGACGTAGCTTGGCGGTTTCATAGAATTCGAGAACTTCTTTATCTAGAATTTTGCACGGGTGCTCAAGGATAAAGGAGAGCCCTGCTTGCTCAAGCATCAAGATTATGTTCCTGAATTCATCGGAGGCATGGGCGAAGCCAGTCCTAACCAACTCACTCCCAGTGAGGAGCCCGACTGTGGTTCGAGGAGCCATTGTAAACCTAAATAAGTGACATCCAAGGGACTTAACTCTATCTCAATCTCTAGATTAGGAACTAGACAAGTTACAAACAAGCGTGAGATTCAAGGAGGAACGGTCGTTACCCTTGCGCAGAGCGGAGAGAGTCCCTAGTCGGCTTGGGTCGGGACTTCTAGCGACGGGAGTGGGAGACGACGAGAGAGGGAATGCAGAATCGGCAGGAACTTTGTGTCAAGTAGATGCCGGAGACGGGAGCACCGATCCGACGGAGAGAGGACAGCGGCGGACTATAATCGACGGAGCTGGAGTCGTCGGCAGGCAAGGGGAAGTCGATGAGAACACCGAGCTACTCAAGCACGGGAGGAGTTTCCGCACAACCGATGGGATTCAACGAGGTTTCCGCAGAGTCGACGGGATTTCCGCAGCGTCCAGAATGCGAAGGGTCGGGATTTCCGTGGTTTACGCTATTTATCTCCTCCGAAAGCTGGGGTAGCTGATATTTCCGTTTTGAATAGTCGGTTTCTGCTGACCGTTTCGAATTTCGAACCTTTCGAAACTTTGCCCTTTTTATTTGGAAACTTTGAGTTATCGATTTGAATGTTGAAACTTTGCCCTTTTTATTTCCTGGTAAAAATAGCTAAGTCGAGTCGAAGGGATGTTAACCCTAGAAATAAGCACTGGGTATTTCTTGGTGAGTCAAAAATGTACAGTTTTCGTTACAACTACTTGCACACGTCCCTTGATTTCATCGGACCGATTGACACTCATTGTCACACATTATCGATGATATATAAACCATTCATCAGATTCCAAGCTAAGAATCTTACAGTTATTAGCTCTCGTGTCCTACCATCAGGTGGGTGTATATATATCTATGTATATTTATTTTAGAGAGAGAATCTACATATTTGTTTGTATATATATATATATATATATATATATATATATATATATATATATATATATATAAACATATATGTAATGCGATTCAATTTTCGAAACTGAATGTGCGTACCTGGGATCATTAAGTTGATCATTCGGATCCTCTATTTGAAGTACAACAGGTATCCAATTGAAGTAGGCCATTGTAGTTAGCATTATCTCTTATCCCATATACTTGTTCCATATCATTCCTGGAACATCTCTTGTCTAGGTCCCATCATGTTCACGAGAATCTAGACTATCCTGCAAAAATGAATTACCTTACCTTAGGAACCCAATATGCATTGGGTCCTAGGTTCCTGTCAGCATAAACTACTGAATGCCTTCCTACAGGATTTCTGTCAGGAAGGCTATCTCTAGCCAAAGGAAGTGGACATACCCTTGCCCATGGCACAGAAGGATTGTGCCAACAATCTATGACAAAGTGACCCACTTTGCCACAGCACTAACACTCATGAATGTTGTATCTCCTTTTTTGACCAGATCTACTGACTGAGTTAGTCATGATCTTAGGTCTGAAAGGGGCAGAGCAGGTTCTGCTCACAGATTTGCCCTTTCCACCGAGACACGAGGGAGGGTGGATGGAGAATATGTGGTGAGTGTCATGAGGCCTGGGAGGTGGTGCCTTCTTTTCAGCCAGCACACATCCGGGGGCCCCATGGGTACTTGCTACATGTTTCCCAACCCCTTTTCCCTGTGTCCTAGGGTGGTGAGAGTTACTGTGAGAGCTGGTTCCTACACTTTCATGACGAGTTGGGACTAAGGCCGTGAATACAAAAGGTTCATGATGAGCCTTGTGTATTCTCTCATGGGTAGCTATAACAGCTCTTGCACTGTGGGTATTTCCTCATGAGGGCTGATTACTCTTGCAATGACCATAGTTGTTCTTATGGTCATACCTGAAAGCATAATGTGTGCCCTTCTTGCCCGGTGTGGGGGGTCTGAACACAGTTTCCCCATTTCTCCACGAATTTATGATTCGCGAGATCCACCCGGCTTCTCCCTTTCTCTTAATAGCATCTATCTTGGAAAAGTTAGATACTATCCTCTTCTCGGTCTCTAGACTAGACTCTAGATCCGAGATCTTTGAGTCCTTCACCTTGATGGATTCCAATTGGAGGTCCATCATGGTCCTCAGCTGAGCAATTTCCTTAGCTTGTACCTCAACAAGTAAGTTGCTCTTCTGAAGGGCTCTATGAAGGGAATCAAGAGTTTCAATCCTTTGATTGAAGCTGTCCATCACCCTTGCATCACTTGATGGACAATCCTCTGAACTACTCCTGTCTTCAGGAGATTCAAGAGGAAAGGAGCATGATGAGGAAGATACCTGATCCTGACTGTGATAATCAGGGTTAGCGTTAAGATCTGCAGAGACTGATGTGTCAGCTTCATCAGAACTGCATTCCTCAATCTCTTCTTCAGTCTCAGATAGAGACACGGGAGCCCTGATATTGAGAGATTGGTCTTGACTTTCATCTTCAGAGATGAGGACCCCCACATAGGCTTCATCCTCTTGCTGGCATCCAGTCCCAGACGTCTCCGTTCCCTCCATGAGGTCAGAGATAGTTTGCCACATAGACTTTGCAGTCTTACACTTGTCCAATCTTGAACGAGATGATCCAGACCAAACGTCAGTGATGATCTGACGAACCAGCTTGTCCAGGTTGAAAAGAGAGAGCTCAGTCTCAGACATCTCTTCGGGACTCTTGGGGATTTGGAGATCTTTTCCAGATCCCGAAGCCTTCATGGGAATGAAGGGACCCTCTTCCATAATGAAAGATGCATAAGGGTCAATGACCTCCAGATGATACTGAACTCTCATTTTCCAGATGGGATAATACTCTTTTGTGCAGGCAGGGAGTCTCAGAGGAGAGACATCAGTGTATAGCTCCATGCTTGTGTAGCACCCCCCCAACCTTTGCCCGGGTCGGGCCGGAGGGGTGCTACTGGCCCAAGACGCCCACCCAGTGCTTATAGGGGAAACGATCCACCCTGTCCAAGCACTAGATGGCCGCCTTGGTTGGCTCGAATCATAACATTCACAACCCATCAGAATATAGCGGAAGCATTAACAGGAAACCATTGCAGACTTATATATAAGACATATCAGAATCACAGCGGTTCTAGGGCCGAAGCCTAAGTACTTATATAAGCCCATAGGCTATACATGTGCTACATATAATCCTCATATACTCTCTCTCTACGCTGCTCGGCGGAACTCACGTCTCTAAACTCTGGGGACGGCGGGGGTACATCTGCTCGAGTCGACCTAGCTGCTGGCGTAATCTCCTGCGGTAGCGGGTCACTACGGTGTTCCACCTCCTGTGAATGGTTAATCAAATAACCATTAGTCACAAAGCTAAGTAGAAACAAATCTCCTCCTCGGATCCACATCCTGGGGACGAGCACGCACCCACCCAACAGAAGTAAATAGTCGAAGCAAGAGAGGGTTAGCACAACATTTCATATATGAACTGCTAGGAGCAAATATAAAAGAGTGCAGTATAACCGAAAAAGCAGCAATAGTATAAAACGGTTATAACAATGCTCTACTAGCCCATCAGCACAACAGGTTTTCATACCCTGATTTCTATCGCAGGCATTCACAGCCGCGCACACACCGCAGGCATTCACAGCCTGCGCACACAGACCCTATGTCGACATAGTTTGGACCGCTTCTGTTCCAGCAGGGTAGCGAGCCCCGTGGGCCTCACCGATGTGGCCGTCGGTGATAGTGGCCAGTCCTGCCACTTCTGGGGGTGATCGTACCGCACAACCCCAGGCCCCAACGTACAACCTTGTGTACTCTTGGATGTGAGCGACATCCAACGAATCATTTTGGCCGATTAGCGGAGGAAAACCCGACGGGGAATAAAACAGCCGGTCACCCATGGTACCCATCTCCCTGTCGCCTTGAGTTGTCAACCTTCCTGTACCGGTACGAACGGTCTGCGGAAGGGACTGACCCGCCACTATTCCACCGCAAGCAATTTACAAACAATCAATTAACGACAAACATAACACACACTGGGTCTACGTCGGCCTGCCCTACTAGGCTTAAACTTCGGGCGGCGACGCTTAGCTCTACTTTCGTCAAGGAGCGTGGGAGCGCATTATTTGGGGCTAGACTTGGAGGAATACCTCAACTCCGATTATCCCCAACTAAGGCTCAACCTTAATAATGACTGCTCGTCAGAGCAGGACCCGGGGTTATAATAGTAAATTGCAATGAAGACAAGTGCGGTGATTATGCTGCTTATTTAAAGTGCTGGAAAGAAACGTGACCAGTACGAAACTGGAGTAGTACTGAATAAAAAGTACTTGACCAGTACGAGACTGGAGTAGAGTTAATTAAAAGTACTTGACCAGTATAAGACTGGAGTAGAGCTAAATTAAAAGTACTTGACCAGTACGAGACTGGAGTATAATTGAATTGAAAGTACTTGACCAGTACGAGACTGGAGTATAACTGAATTGAAAGTACTGAACTGAAAAGAATAAAAGAACAGGACCAGTGCAAGACTGGAATAATCATAAAGAAAATGGTTAGTAGTCCAATCACTCCACCCAGGAGGCTTCAGTTCCATCTCCGTTCTCAGGAGAGATTTTCAGTTCCATCCCCGTTCTCAGGAGGCACATTCAGTTCTATTTCAGTTTTTAATAAGGCTTCATTGGGTTGCACCCATTATTATGATCCGATTAGAATCTGGTTGCGCTTTATTAATCACGGGTTAATCAGATCAGGGGCTTATCAGGAGTTGCACCCTCATTAGTTATCGAGAATAATTCGCATAGCACTACTCGTACTCTCGCTTCCGAGCGTACCCAAATCACCCGAGAGGCGAGGCGCTCAACGATTTCACGGAATCTCGGAGCACACGGGATTCAGTCACTTGCCTCGGCCACTCTCGTTGATACGACAATTTTATTATTCTTTTTAGTGAGGATAGTCGCGCGCTCCAATTTTCATTTTCGAGAAAAATGAGCGTAATAATTGCTAAGCATGACCCTAGGCTCCTAATTTTAGGAAAAATATCAAAACTTATCACCATGACCCCAAATTTTGATACAACCCTTAATATAGCCTAAAAGGAGCCTAGTAATTTTTTGGTAATTTTTCAAAGTGTTTTGGGCCTTTAATTTGGCCAAACAAATATTATTTGGGCTTTTAAGAATACCAATTCAACTCCAAAAATTCTCAAAATTTTTGTGGATATTGTCCTCATTAAGGGGGACATTTTTCATATTCAAAACATTTTCATGAGGGCTCTATTTTGGCCTCTTAAAAATAAAAACCCTTAATATTATATTATAATATTATATATATTATAATATAATATAAAATATTAAGTTTATAAAAAGAAAAACCTGTACACTCATCTCCCCCCCGCCGCCTGTACCAAAACCGCACCTTGCGGGTCTCCTCCGCCGCCGGCCGGCCACCGGTCGGCCGTGGCTCCACCACCGGCCGACTGCCCGGTGGTGGGCGCTCCCTCCGGCGGTGGTCCGGCGGCCTGCCGCCGCCGGCCATCGCCGGAGCCATTTTTTTTAAAACGGGAGGGGAGGGGGTGACGGCGGCGGCGCTCCGGTCGTCGGAGCTCACATGCATCACGTCAGAAGGATAGGGAGGGAGGAGGGGAAGAGTTTCTACCTGAGTTTGGCGGGCTCGGGAGGGGCCGGCTTGATCGGACATGGCTCAAGGTGGTGGAGGAGGGGGAGGAGCTCCTTGGCTTGCCTTTTTCCGGCCACCAGAGCTCCGGCAGAGGGGGAGGAGCAGGGGGAGGGCTGCTCTGAAGCTTGTGGGAAGGAGAGGGGGGAGGGGTAGCTTTTATAGGGAGGGGGAGGGGGAGCTCCCTCCCTTTGGGCAATGTGGGATTAATCCCTCCTTAGGGAGGGATTAATCACCACCCTCCAGCTGTCCAAGGACAGCTGGAGGTTCCACATATTTTCCCATGTGGGGAACAAGGGAAATCCCCAAGGGCTTGGGCCTTGGTGGGCTTGGGCTTAAGAAAGAGGGGGAGAAAGGGAGAGAAAGAGAGAGGGAAGAAGTGGGTGGGCCTCCACTTGTAGTGGGATGGGGGCTTGCTGGTTGGGGGCCCAAGGAGAGTGAGGGGGGCAAGGGTTATTCATCCATGGAGAGGAGGTGGGCTCCTCATTTGGAGAAAAATCCAAAAAGTGGATTTTTAGGAGGGTTTGACCAAGTCAACCCTAGGATGGGTCCCCCTTGCTGGTCAAAGTCAATGTGGGTCCAAGTCATCGGGGTCGGGTCAAGGTTCGGGTGTCGTGTCACAATTGGTGTGTGCACGCTTTTCGGTGCACGATTATGCTTGATTTGACCACGAGTTGACCAATTGTCGTCGAAATTAACCGGAATGACTTCTGTTGACTTCGTATTGACCATACGAGTGCAACACCACTGACCGGGGTCGAATCGGAGTTCGTTTGGCGAAATTCCAATATTTGCGCGTCGCAGCGTGCTAAAACGGTCAAAACGCCCATAATCATCGTTAGGCTTCGAATCGCGGCGCAACGAGTTCCGATGCGTTTGTATCAACTATACGAAGTCATGGGAATTGACAGAACTCAAATCAGAGTTCTTCATGTCAATATCCAAAAATCTCATTTTCGTGACGTTCTGCGAGGAATGGCCAAATCCACTATATAACCTCTGGTTCAATTGAACGAGTTCCGATGCGCTCGTATGGACTATACGAGACCACAGGAACTGACGGAACTCAAATCGGAGTCCTCTAGCTCTATTTCCTACCTTGGGTTACCCCTCACCGGGTCATGGGTAGGGTCCGGGCCACTTTTATTGGGCCCACTAGGGTTCTGGTGGCCCAATAAAAGTCGGGATGTTACAATCCAATAAAAATAAAAGGATTTTCGTCCCCGAAAATTTGCTTGAAGTTGGGGGGGAAAGAAACATACCTGGGGAAAGAGCTCTGGATGTTTTTCTCGGAGGAGTGCTTCAGGTTCCCACGTGAACTCTTCTCGTCCGCAGTTTGACCATAACACCTTAACCATCGGAATGATTTTATTACGTAGTGTCTTGACCTTATAATCCACTACTCTGACGGGTTCGAGCCGGACGGATCTATCTGACTGTAGCTGCACCGGTGGAGTAGGAAGGTACTGCTCTGGTTGCCTGAGGACTCGTCTCAAGGAAGAGACATGAAACACATCATGAAGGTTCCCCAACTCCGGGGGCAAGGCCAAACGATAGGCGACGGGGCCAACACGCTCTATCACCGGATAGGGGCCCAAGAAGCGGGGGTCTAACTTTTTCTGCTTCCTCAACCGGGAGACACCATGCATGAGTTTTATTTTTAAGAACACCATTTCCCCCACGTTAAACTCCACCGGTCGGTGCCGCGCATCATAGTACTTAGCCTGCCGGCTCTGCGCTTCCCGCATCCGCTCCTGGATCAGCCGTATCGCTGCCGTAGTGTCATCGATGTAAGCCACTCCCAAGGCTTCCGGGTCCTCTTCCTGAGCCCAAGTCAACGGGGTTCGGCAACGTCTTCCATACAATGCCTCGTATGGAGCCATCTTAATACTAGCCTGGTAGCTGTTATTGTAAGAAAATTCGACCAACGGCAACAGCTGCTCCCATGGCTCATTGTGCTCTACTATGCACAATCGAAGTAGATCCTCCATTGTCCGGTTCGTCCTCTCCGTCTGTCCGTCTATCTGCGGGTGGAAGGCGGTGCTGAAGGCCAACTTGGTTCCCAAATACGCCTGCACCCGCCTCCACTCCTTAGATGTGAAACGCCCGTCACGATCTGACACGATGGACTTTGGTACTCCGTGGAATCGTACCACTTGCTTTAGGAACATCCTGGCCAGGATATCTACTCCGTCGCCCTGTCGGTTTGGAATGAACCGTGCTACCTTGGTGAGTCGATCTACGACCACCCATATTGAGTCATTCCCAGCGCGGGATCGAGGTAGGCCGTGGACGAAGTCCATGGAGATGTCTTCGAACTTCCACTCTGGTATCGGCAGGGGCTGTAATAGGCCTCCTGGACTGCGGCATTCGGCCTTAACCTTCTGACAGGTCTGACACCGGGCTACGAAGTCGGTGACATATCTCTTCATTCCAGGCCAGTAAATGGTCCTACGCAAGTCTACGTACATCTTAACTATGCCAGGGTGAATCGAGTACCTGGACTGATGGGCCTCTTGCAAAATTTCTTCACGAATCCCTCCGGTAGCGGGAACAAATATGCGATGCTTGAATTGCAGAATCCCATCATGCAGTTTATAGTCCTTCTGTGCCCCTCCTTGCAGAGATCGGACGATCGGCATCACTTCTGGATCGATCTTCTGGGCTTCTCGTATCCGGTCCCGGATGTCGCATTGGATTTCCATCCAATACAGCTGCGAGTAGTACTCTTCCGGATCTCTTCGAGCAACCAGGGTAATCTTCATGTCTATCAGAGACTGGAAAAGTTCTTTAGGGATCTGCTCCATCCAACTCCCGGCTATCGCAGGCTGGCGGCTCAAGGCGTCAGCGACTCTGTTAGCCTTCCCGGGGTGATATTGGAGAGCGAAGTCGTAATCGCATAAGAATTCCAGCCATCGGCGCTGCCGGAGGTTCAGCTCTTTCTGCGTGAAGATATACTTGAGGCTCTTGTGATCGGAGAAGATCTCACATCTTACTCCGTACAGATAATGCCTCCAGATTTTAAGGGCGAAGACGACGACGCCCAACTCTAAATCGTGTGCTGCGTAATTCAATTCGTGTGGCTTTAGTTGCCGAGATGCATAGGCCACTACCTTACCATACTGCATTAGAACAGCTCCCAATCCCTTCAGGGAGGCATCAGTGTAGATTTGGAATCCCTCGGTCCCTGTGGGGATCGTAAGGATTGGCGCGGAAGTCAGCCGCTTCTTCAGCTCGACAAACGCAGCCTCGCACTCTGGCGTCCATCGAAATATGACGTCCTTTTTGGTGAGAGCAGTTAGGGGTAGGGCAATCTTGGAAAAACCCTCGACAAACTTCCTGTAGTATCCGGCAAGACCGAGGAAACTCCGGATATCTGCAGCCGTCCTAAGTGGCGGCCAATTTTGTACCGTCTGGACCTTGGCTTGGTCTACTGCCACTCCTTCCCTGTTTATCGTGTGGCCTAAGAATCCAACTTCTTCTAGCCAAAATTCGCATTTACTAAATTTGGCGAAGAGAGAGTGCTCCCGGAGTTTTAGTAGCACCATCTGCAAGTGTCGAGTATGGTCCATCTTGGTCTTCGAGTAGATTAGGATGTCGTCTATGAAGACGATGACAAAGTGATCCAAGAAAGGTTCGAAGACTCTATTCATCAGGGCCATGAAGGCGGAAGGCGCGTTGGTGAGCCCAAAGGGCATTACTAGGAATTCATAAAGACCATAACGAGAGCTGAAGGCAGTCTTGGGAATGTCTTCCTCTCGGACTCGGAGCTGGTAATAGCCGGATCTCAGGTCCATCTTGGAAAATACGGACGCACCTTGCAACTGATCGAACAGTTCGTCGATCCTAGGGAGGGGGTAGGTATTGCGTAAAGTCAGCTTATTCAGCTCCCTGTAGTCGATGCACAGTCGCAAAGTCCCATCTTTCTTTTTGACGAAAAGTACCGGGGCTCCCCAGGGCGTGGAACTAGGGCGGACAAATCCAGCATCTATTAGTTCCTGTAGCTGGATCTTTAGTTTAGTCAGCTCCCTTGGGGCCATCCGGTAGGGGGCTCGTGATACTGGCCGTGCTCTGGACATGAGCTCGATCTGAAAGTCAACCTCTCGCTGGGGTGGCAATCCCGGGAGGGACTCAGGGAAAATATCCGGAAAGTCGCGGACTACCGGTACCTTGGCGAGAACCTGAGATTTGTCTTCCATCTCGAAGTAGATAAGGTATACTTCGTCCTTCTGTCGTACGGATTTTACTATCTGCGTAGAAGTCAAGATAATACGCGAGACAGAGGGCACACCTGTCAACGTGATGGTCTGGCCATTCGGGTTCCGTAGTCGGACTTCTCGCGTGGAACAGTTTATCTGAGCTTGGTGCTCGGCCAGCCAGTCCATTCCCAAAATTATGTCGAATCCAGTTATGGCTAGGATGGTTGCGTAGATTTCGAACTCCACTTCTCTTAGCACAGCCCTGAACGAGCACTTTTCGGTAGAAGTCATATCCGACCCGTCCGGTAAACGGATTCGTATAGACAGTCCGGTCGAACGGACAACATTTCCTTTTGTTGCGATGAATTCGTGGGAGACAAAAGAATGAGTTGCTCCCGTGTCGAAGAGGGTTTTGGCAGGAAGTCCTTCTACCAACAAGATTCCTGACGACAAGGAATATATATATATATATATATATATATATATATATATATATATCAACTATCTAATGCAGAGGATATAAGTACACATAAGTAATATACAACATCAGTAGTCAGATCTGATATCTCTCTATCGCCTAAGATATATACCTATGACTACGTCAGGGGCTGGTCCGTGCTGCAGGTCTAGTGCGTAGGCCTCCTGGGGCGCTGCTCGGCCCTGCTGGCCTCTCCTGCCAGCTCTGCCTCTGCGACCTCTCTGACCATGCCCTCGTGTCGGCTGTCCACCCTGAACAGCTCCCAATCCGGGTCTCCCCGTCGCCTGAGGGCAAAAGGCCCTCATATGTCCTGGCTGATGACATAAGAAGCAGTTCCCTGCAAAGGGAACATCTCGTCGGGCCACTAGTGGGGGCTGCGGTGCTGGAGCTGGTCTGAAGTCTGGCTGTGCATCTGGGGGTGCTGGTGGGTGCCTATAAGGCTGCCTGCGGCGTCGCTGCCTGCGCTCTCTATCCTGTCTATGGGGAGCGACTCCTCCATATCGTCTCTGGTCTCGAGGGAGCTCTTCCTGACCTCTGCGCCGCTGAGCCACTGTCTGCTGGTCCAACTCTAAGGCTGCCGCATGGGTAGCTATGGTGTGGAAGGTGGCCTGAGAGAGCATAATCAGGGCCTGCCTCAGGTCGTCTCGTAGTCCTCTATAGAACCGAGAAGCTCTATCCCTGTCGGAGGCGGCCAGGTTCCCGGCGAAGCGTGCCAGGTGTATGAACTCTCTCTCATACTCTACCACCGTGCGGTTGCCCTGTCGGATGAGCAGGAACCTCTCTTGTAGCGCGACTCGGTCTGTATCTGTGATAAAGAACTCTAGTAGAGCTACGAAGAACTCTCCCCAAAGGATCGTGCTCATTGGCCGACCTCGAAAGGTAGAGCGACTAGCCGCTCTCCACCAATCCCTCGCATATCCCTCCAAGAGGGTCACCACCAAAGAAAATGCTGCCACAGCTGGGCACATCATCCCTACTAACAGTTCCTCCACTCGCTCCACCCACTCCTCAACTTGAATGGCCGTCTCTGTACCCCTGAACGGGGGAGGCCTGAGTCCTCGAAAAGTCGTCAGCAGATCGGTGGGTGCGGTCATCTCTCGCGGTGGCTGTGCTAGGGCATCCCGGAACGTCGCTAGTATAGCTGTCAGCGTCTGCCCCATATCCGTCTCGGCAAACGGTATAGCCGCGGGGGCGAACGGGTCTGGTGGTGGGGTAGCTGGAACATATCCCCTAGACGAGGATCCCCCGTTACTGTCCTCCGGTATCTGGAGAAGTAACAGGAAAGAGTGTCAGTATTTTGCAAAAGTAGTGGGCAATTTGCAAAAACGACAGACAAAGCGAAAACAACGGTGTATGGGCATACTATCGTACAGTCTAGAATCCCTAAGCCTCTACACTAGGGTGTCCACCAGGCTTCCGCTGCAAGGTTCGTCCCGAACCTAAAACGAAGCGAGGGACGAAGGGATCCTGAGACTGCTCCACAAGGAAGAATCGTGATCCCTCTGATCCATTTGTAGCACCCCCCCCAACCTTTGCCCGGGTCGGGCCGGAGGGGTGCTACTGGCCCAAGACGCCCACCCAGTGCTTATAGGGGAAACGATCCACCCTGTCCAAGCACTAGATGGCCGTCTTGGTTGGCTCGAATCATAACATTCACAACCCATCAGAATATAGCGGAAGCATTAACAGGAAACCATTGCAGACTTATATATAAGACATATCAGAATCACAGCGGTTCTAGGGCCGAAGCCTAAGTACTTATATAAGCCCATAGGCTATACATGTGCTACATATAATCTTCATATACTCTCTCTCTACGCTGCTCGGCGGAACTCACGTCTCTAAACTCTGGGGACGGCGGGGGTACATCTGCTCGAGTCGACCTAGCTGCTGGCGTAATCTCCTACGGTAGCGGGTCACTACGGTGCTCCACCTCCTGTGAATGGTTAATCAAATAACCGTTAGTCACAGAGCTAAGTAGAAACAAATCTCCTCCCCGGATCCACATCCTGGGGACGAGCACGCACCCACCCAACAGAAGTAAATAGTCGAAGCAAGAGAGGGTTAGCACAACATTTCATATATGAACAGCTAGGAGCAAATATAAAAGAGTGCAGTATAACCGAAAAAGCAGCAATAGTATAAAACTGTTATAACAATGCTCTACTAGCCCATCAGCACAACAGGTTTTCATACCCTGATTTCTATCGCAGGCATTCACAGCCGCGCACACACCGCAGGCATTCACATCCTGCGCACACAGACCCTATGTCGACATAGTTTGGACCGCTTCTGTTCCAGCAGGGTAGCGAGCCCCGCGGGCCTCACCGATGTGGCCGTCGGTGATAGTGGCCAGTCCTGCCACTTCTGGGGGTGATCATACCGCACAACCCTAGGCCCCAACGTACAACCTTGTGTACTCTTGGATGTGAGCGACATCCAACGAATCATTTTGGCCGACCAGCGGAGGAAAACCCGACGGGGGAATAAAACAGCCGGTCACCCGTGGTACCCATCTCCCTGTCGCCTTGCGTTGTCAACCTTCCTGCACCGGTACGAACGGTCTGCGGAAGGGACTGACCCGCCACTATTCCACCGCAAGCAATTTACAAATAATCAATTAACGGCAAACATAACACACACTGGGTCTACGTCGGCCTGCCCTACTAGGCTTAAACTTCGGGCGGCGACGCTTAGCTCTACTTTCGTCAAGGAGCGTGGGAGCGCATTATTTGGGGCTAGACTTGGAGGAATACCTCAACTCCGGTTATCCCCAACTAAGGCTCAACCTTAATAATGACTGCTCGTCAGAGCAGGACCCGGGGTTATAATAGTAAATTGCAATGAAGACAAGTGCGGTGATTATGCTGCTTATTTAAAGTGCTGGAAAGAAACGTGACCAGTACGAAACTGGAGTAGTACTGAATACAAAGTACTTGACCAATACGAGACTGGAGTAGAGTTAATTTAAAGTACTTGACCAGTACAAGACTGGAGTAGAGCTGAATTAAAAGTACTTGACCAGTACGAGACTGGAGTATAACTGAATTGAAAGTACTTGACCAGTACGAGACTGGAGTATAACTGAATTGAAAGTACTGAACTGAAAAGAATAAAAGAACAGGACCAGTGCAAGACTGGAATAATCATAAAGAAAATGGTTAGTAGTCCAATCACTCCACCCAGGAGGCTTCAGTTCCATCTCCGTTCTCAGGAGAGATTTTCAGTTCCATCCCCGTTCTCAGGAGGCACATTCAGTTCTATTTCAGTTTTTAATAAGGCTTCATTGGGTTGCACCCATTATTATGATCCGATTAGAATCTGGTTGCGCTTTATTAATCACGGGTTAATCAGATCAGGGACTTATCAGGAGTTGCACCCTCATTAGTTATCGAGAATAATTCGCATAGCACTACTCGTACTCTCGCTTCCGAGCGTACCCAAATCACCCGAGAGGCGAGGCGCTCAACGGTTTCACGGAATCTCGGAGCACACGGGGTTCGGTCACTTGCCTCGGCCACTCTCGTTGATACGACAATTTTATTATTCTTTTTAGTGAGGATAGTCGCGCGCTCCAATTTTCATTTTCGAGAAAAACGAGCGTAATAATTGCTAAGCACGACCCTAGGCTCCTAATTTTAGGAAAAATATCAAAACTTATCACCATGACCCCAAATTTTGGTACAACCCTTAATATAGCCTAAAAGGAGCCTAGTAATTTTTTGGTAATTTTCCAAAGTGTTTTGGGCCTTTAATTTGGCCAAACAAATTTTATTTGGGCTTTTAAGAATACCAATTCAACTCCAAAAATTCTCAAAATTTTTGTGGATATTGTCCTCATTAAGGGGGACATTTTTCATATTCAAAACATTTTCATGAGGGCTCTATTTTGGCCTCTTAAAAATAAAAACCCTTAATATTATATTATAATATTATATATATTATAATATAATATAAAATATTAAGTTTATAAAAAGAAAAACCTGTACACTCATCTCCCCCCCCCCCCCCGCCGCCTGTACCAAAACCGCACCTTGCGGGTCTCCTCCGCCGCCGGCCGGCCACCGGCCGGCCGTGGCTCCACCACCGGCCGACTGCCCGGTGGTGGGCGCTCCCTCCGGCGGTGGTCCGGCGGCCTGCCGCCGCCGGCCATCGCCGGAGCCATTTTTTTTAAAACGGGAGGGGAGGGGGTGACGGCGGCGGCGCTCCGGTCGTCGGAGCTCACATGCATCACGTCAGAAGGATATGGAGGGAGGAGGGGAAGAGTTTCTACCTGAGTTTGGCGGGCTCGGGAGGGGCCGGCTTGATCAGACATGGCTCAAGGTGGTGGAGGAGGGGGAGGAGCTCCTTGGCTTGCCTTTTTCCGGCCACCAGAGCTCCAGCAGAGGGGGAGGAGCAGGGGGAGGGCTGCTCTGAAGCTTGTGGGAAGGAGAGAGGGGAGGGGTAGCTTTTATAGGGAGGGGGAGGCGGAGCTCCCTCCCTTTGGGCAATGTGGGATTAATCCCTCCTTAGGGAGGGATTAATCACCACCCTCCAGCTGTCCAAGGACAGCTGGAGGTGCCACATATTTCCCCATGTGGGGAACAAGGGAAATCCCCAAGGGCTTGGGCCTTGGTGGGCTTGGGCTTAAGAAAGAGGGGGAGAAAGGGAGAGAAAGAGAGAGGGAAGAAGTGGGTGGGCCTCCACTTGTAGTGGGATGGGGGCTTGCTGGTTGGGGGCCCAAGGAGAGTGAGGGGGGGCAAGGGTTATTCATCCATGGAGAGGAGGTGGGCTCCTCATTTGGAGAAAAATCCAAAAAGTAGATTTTTAGGAGGGTTTGACCAAGTCAACCCTAGGATGGGTCCCCCTTGCTGGTCAAAGTCAATGTGGGTCCAAGTCATCGGGTCGGGTCAAGGTTCGGGTGTCGTGTCACAATTGGTGTGTGCACGCTTTTCGGTGCACGATTATGCTTGATTTGACCACGAGTTGACCAATTGTCGTCGAAATTAACCGGAACACAAGCAATTATAGTGGTTCCCCGATTTGGGTACGTCCACTCTCCCCCTTCGACCTATCTCCCACCAAGGGACGACTCGGTCACTTCACCAAACGGATTGAAATCCAATCCCCACACTACGGAAGGCACCCTTCCAACCGAAGGAGTCACTACTCCTCCACCACGGGTTGCACCCAACCCTTACAACTAGGAATCACTATTCCTTTACAATAAAACAAAAAAAGAATGTACAAGAGATACAAACTACACAAGTGGAGAACCTGATGTCCCTCTTCGTTCTTTGAAGCGTTCTTGATGAAGACGAAGAGTCCACGACCGGAGTACTATCTTGGAGAGGATCTTGCCAAGATCGGCGGCGGCAAGCGATTGCGGCAGCGATGCTTTGTAGATCCAAACTTCTTGACGAAGCAAGCAAGGTCTACCAACGATCTCAATCGGATCGGTCGTCTCAATCGATTCGGAATGAAGAACTAACCTCGTTCAACAAATCGAGAGACAAGGGATCTCGAGAGAGAAGCGTGAGACGCTATACTAGCCTCGGTTCTGTCATCGGGAGATCAAAGATGATCTGAGATCTGCAGTGGCGACTACCTTGCGAGCGGCGACAGCGACGGGAGGATTTCCGCGATCGACTAGGTCACGGTCGGCGGCTTTTGATTTTCCGTGAATCGCTACTGTTGATGTTCGAAATAAGCATGTATATATACTGTAGAACATCCCTAAATGACCGTTGTGGGGCCCACAAGAAGAAGCCCTAGTTCCGATCAAAACAGCGCACAGCTTCTTGATACGGTTCAGCGAACAGAGCAAATTTTCCTAAGGCAAATTCGGCGAGAAACATTGTTGATTCTCGACGAAGTCGGCGGGAATCACTGACGATTCCCATCGATTCTGCCTTAGCCGGTTTTTAGTTGTAAAACTAGTCAGCCTGAGGGAATCGGCGGGAATGCAACGTGATTCTCGTCGAATCGGCGGGAATAAGAACGATTCCCGTCGAAGTCGGCGAGAATCACTTGGTGATTCCCGTCGATTTTGCCTTAGCAGAATTTCTGTAGGAAAACAGTCATCCGGAAGAGGTCGGCGGGAATGAAGCCTGATTCCCGTCGAATCGGCGAGAATCACAAGTGACTCCCGTCGAAGTCGGCGGGAATGACTTAGTGATTCTCGCCGATTTTAACTTGGACGATTTTTCTCTTCCTTACTATGAACTTGGTCTTTGACCCATCTTTGCTCCTCTTCTGCTCTTGATCTATCTTGACCCTGTACTTGAAAATAAGTACACTCCAATAGAGAGAGCACACATGAGCCAACACACTGATCTACTCAACGAGGGATTACGTTGCGCAGACCCGTGTATATTGACCCACTGCACCCTGACATTGGTGTGTATTTAGCATGGAATAGCTGCAAGCACAACTTAACAGAAGATTGTCAAATACATTGTGAATTCATCTTAGCTTGTACACGAGCTTCTTCAAATCAGGTACATTGTGGATACAATACCCAACATCTGTGCCGGGCCAAAATTCACTAGATTTCTTGAGGTTACGAAAGTGTGAAATCCTCGAAGGATGATAGAGCTCCTCTCCATTTACAAGCCTTGAAGACAAGGAACGAAGAAAAAAAATACAATTCTCGGAGCTGGATCATCCACGTAAGCGTTCTCATATGTCTTCTTTTGTTTTGCTGAAGTGTCCACGTGAGTGTTGAGATCCAGCATACTTGAGAGTGAACTGAGAAAATTCGGAGTGAAGGAATACTCTAAGGCTCTGTTTGGTTGGGCTGTTGCTGATGGAAAGCTGCTGATGAACTGTTGCTGATGGAATAAGTGCTGATTCTGGAAAACAGAGTTTTGTTAAAAAACTGTTTGGGTGAAACAGAGTTTACAAAACGGAGTTTTCAAAAAGTTGTTTGGATTCAAAATGGAGTTTTTAGAAAAAAAAAAATTTAAATATGAAAGTGGCAATAGATAAATTAGCTACGTACCCGGGATATTTTACATCAAATTAAGGTTCATAACACCAAATTAAGATTCATTCATAACACCAAATTAAGGTTCATTGATACAATATTTTACACTCTACGCTATTGCTTCATACAGCTGATTCGCAATAATATTACGTAAGGCAATCATCTCCTCTACACCACCTGCAGTGTCAGTACATGTCTCTTGTGGACCTTGTGATGACATCCCATCATCTTGAACCCTTTGTTCAGACTCACTGAAATCAATGTCCACACGCGATGGATGCCGACGAATGAAATTATGTAAACACATAGTGGCGATCACAATAGCTACTTGCTTGTCGAAACGATAACTTGGCATGTCCCTCAGTATTGCCCATTTCTTTTTCCAAACACCAAACGATCATTCTATCACACTTCTTAGTGATGAGTGTGCGTGATTGAAAATCTCTTGATATCCTTCGGCTCGACGACCACCACGAGCAAAGTCTGGTAGATGATACCGTGTATCTTGATACGGTTTCAAGTATCCTCTTTGCAGAGGATAACCAGAATCTACCAAGTAATATTTTCCTGAAACATGTTTAATAATATTTATTAGCCTTCATTTTGTGTAGTAAAATATAATATAACAAAATTTTACATACGTACCTAGAGGTGGATGCGGGAAGGTATAACGTGGATCGCTTATCGCAAAATTGAAAATGCGGCTATCATGCGCTGATCCCTCCCAACCCGGCATAACGAAAGTGAAGCACATATTGAAATCACAAGCAGCCATGATATTTTGAGTTGGACCACCACGTCTCCCAATATAAGGTACTTGACTTCCAACTGGTATGCACGCGTGAACATGTGTTTCATCAATTGCTCCTATGCAATCTTTAAAAAATGGCATGTAACGCCTGTCATACATAATTTCCGGGGGAGTACTGCTGAAAGATCTATCTGATGGCTGAATCACTTCTTTCGCTAACTGCAACAAAACACGAAGACCTCGAGAAAAAAATCTGCTAGCTGTCTCTGTTGAATGTTGAAAGCGCTCAATTGTTTTTCTCATTGATTCATTATGCGACAATATATATATATTGTCAGTGCCAGGATTTCTCGAGATGCAGTCCTTCTTGTTCCCCGAAATCCACACTTCTCTTCCAGAGCATGCAATAAGTCCATAAAAATTTCTTGACTCATCATGAAAGAGTCATGAAACCTTACGCGTGACCCGCGTAGTAACTCTACCACCCATTTATCACATGTTTGCTTTGAAGTCATGCGTGGTACCGGACAAAGCATCATAGAGGTATACTCGGCGACCATAGATACAGCTACTACCACATTCTGATGATGGGCAAGCACATAGTTTCTTCTTGTAATCTCCTGCTCTTCCGTTGTATTGTCGGATTCATCGCTAGACATTCTGTACGAAAAATAAACTACCAATAATTATTACATTTAACGAACATAATACAAAAGTATAATAGTGTTCACAAACATAATATTCGAATATAACATCACAACATCATAAGCATAATAGTGTTCACATCATTTATCAGCAAGACCATACTCAGATACAACATAACCACATCATAAGTAAAATAGTGTCCATCACATAATAGTCTACAATGCAACATAAAAAACAAAACATAATATGATAGGCACAAAAAGGTCTACACAGCAACCCTAATATATCATCACAAGCATAATACTGTCCACCACATAATAGTCTACCCCCCACGGAGGAATCGATTTCGCAACCACTTCACATTCATCCCATCTGGTAGGCACAAAAAGGTCTCCCTATGATTTCTGTCCATAAAATACGTGATTGCAAAATCAAGAAAATCTTCATCAGCCTGCACTTCCGGGTACGTAGCTAATTTATCTATTGCCCGGCGGATGCTAAACTCAGAAATAGCTTTTTGTGGTGCCTCCTGAATGCATCGACTAATGGTTTTAGAAGACTCCGCCAAGTCTTCTAACACGGAACTAATAACTTTGCTTTTCCCTTTCTTTCGCTTCTTGCCATGTGCTGATGTAGCTGTGTTCTCACGTGGTGCTGGATCTCCAATGACGTCAATGTCCTCCGGATCAACATCTGAAATTTCTCTTTCGTCCACTGACTCTGGGATCTCGTTAATGGTGTTGGGGGTGCAATCATGACGACCTGTTGCGACAACAGAGCTGAACATCATATTTAGTTTCTCCTCTAACTCTGGATGTATTCCCAAGTAACGAAATTTTTTTGCCGCCGGGACAACCTAAAAAATACATATATTCACATTACATGTTGTTTCCTTTATTAAAAAAATGCTAAACAAAAATGTTATGGAAAATGAGTACCTTCAATCTTTCATCCCACCACTCGTCAGAAACGTCTATAGTCTTCCTTGAAGCATTCCAGCCCAATCCGGTCTCACCACGTTTTAACTCCATCCATAATTTCCACTCCTTCTTTAAATGATCCCATTTATTTTTTAATTGCACTTTATCGTATTGTTTTCTAGTTAGCTCCTCAAAATTCTTCATAATGTTGCTCCAACCCTCTTTATTAAAATGCGTGGTTGGTCGATTCCCAAGTTCTACCTCTTTAATACATAAGTCACAGAAAAGCATGGTTGTTGTATTGTCCCAAAACGCGGCCACCCCACCATCTTTTGATTTGCCCATCTTTAAAAAATAAAAGAAGTTAAACACAAAATTTATATGACCAAAACAATCACACAAACACACACACATACACACACATATCCACTCACATACACACACACACATATGCTCACTCACATACACACACACACATACACACAATACACACTCACATACACACACACATATGCACACTCACATACACACACATACACACACACATACACACAATACACACTCACATACACACACATACTCACAATCACACACTTGTATATACACAATCACGTACACACATATATATATATACAAACACACACATATACATACACACACATATATATACAAACACACACATATATATACACACTCACAAATATATACACACTCACATATACATACACACTCACATATATATACACACTCACATATATACACACACATACACACTCACATACACACACACACACACACATACACAAAACCCTAAATACACAGAAAAATTGCAACATAAAAACAAAAATTAGAGCAAGATCAACCAAACAGAGCCTAAACAATTCAGACAACAAAAATTATTGAGTGTGTATGGGAATGAAAATAGAAAAAAAAACAAGAATACCTTGCAGTTGCCCGATTGGGAGAGAAAGAGCCGCTGGGAAGATCCAATCGGGTGGAGAAAGCACTCCTCTGGAAGGCGGTGGATCCGGTGGGTGCAGGAGTCGAAACGACGGCTGGATCCGGTGGTCGGTGCAGAGCGGTTTCAGGCCTGGGGGGAAGGTGAGGCCATGCGGTGGATCCGGTGGTTGCAGAGGTGGACTCGGCGGCTGGATCCGGCGCTCGGGAAGGAGGAAACGGGCGGCGTCGCGCGACACGAGAAGGGAAACAGCGGAGGAGAGCGGCGTCGGGCGAATCAGGAAAACGAAAGATTGGAATAGGTTATCGCGATTTGGGGAAGACGCGAAAAAAAGCAGCGGCCTGGAGTTATTAATAAACCCCGGTTTTTGGAAAATGGCTTTTCTAAAATAAGCCAGACCAAACGCGCATAATGTCAATTTTTGAGGTGCGTTTGCACCGCACCGCAGGATATAAGCCAAACCAAACGCTACCTAAGTCTCACATTCTCGTTGGTAAACCTCAGAGCTCACTTGTCTCTCTGGTTGTTTGCCTCAAATGAATGTCTGGGGGAGTCTTTTTTATAATTTTCTTGAAAGAAGATGTTGGTAATTGCGCATGGTTGGATCTTGAATTGACAAAATAACATTGTTAAGATGAGAAATAACATTGTTCTGTTCCGGTCTCCTGAATCACCAATTTTTTAGAAATAACAAAAATATTATTAAGAAAATATATGTATGTGTGTATATAGAGAAAGAGAGAAAGAGAGAAATTATTAAGATGAGAATGAAATCAAGGAATTAAATTGAGGCTTCATTTGTTTGGAAGTTTCTCTCTGTTGCATTTTCAGAAGCACAAACGCTATTTTTGCTTTTTTGAACAGTCTCAATTTGGAGACATCAATGCCCCCAAAATGGCATTTTATGTCTGAATCGAACTGTAGGGAGAGCACCATTCAAAATATTGTTTTATCCATGGAAAAAACAGTATAGTGCTGCCAGAGAAGCCTCTCATGAAGATAAAACAGATTCTTAATTGAGCTCCCTCCCTAAGGTTGAAATCAAGTATAAATTGATATTTGGGGATTGGTGAGTCCAAAATTTGTACTTGTGTTTTTTGAAAAACACAAGTTAGAGAAAACGCTCAAACAAACAAATCTTAAATTAATAATTATTAAAAAAACACTACGAAGACTTCAGAGGAAAAGTGAAAAATAGAGGCTCAGATCATCTCCAAACGAGTCCAAGAAGAGGTGAAATGGAGAAAGTGAATAAACACTCATCTTCCAACCACCTTCCAGTGCTAATGATAGTTGCAGGGGTTGCCAGAGAAGCCTTCTCCATAGACCATCCTCAATGCCCTCAACATTCAAGGAAAAAAAGACATCATTAGTCCATGTCAGCTCCATGATTCCTCATCACCTCTAATTGATGCAAATAAAATCTCATTAAGCATGTCAACAATTGCAAAGTGAAACTCTAACAAAACAGACCCGCAGTTGAACACATCCTTAGATCCCCCCCCCCCAATACTTTGGCATTTTATGTTGCTTACACACCCACCATAGATGCACGGGTTGCCTGAGGAGACTCTCCAGATCATCCTCCGTGCATTGTCTCTTTCAAGGAAGAAATCCATTCAAGGTAAGCAGTCTGAAAGTAAAGAATGAGAGCAAGGAAGAAGAATAAAAACACTGGAGCAAAATCGCAACGTCAAATGAAGCATAAGTGGAGAACTTGGGGCTCGGATCATTTCCGAGATAAGAAGGTGTATTTTGGGTAAGTGAATGTTACACTATGACTGGAGAATATTTTGAGAAGATGAATGTTACATCATGACTGTTTTGGAGTTTGCATGTTTTTGGGTTTAAATTTGGGATATTTTTGTCTTTAGCCGCAACAGCACTTCATTTACGTTTAAAATCTTCGTTCCCGTCCACTGTTCCCCCTCCACATCGCGATATCCGCGATTTCCCTAATTCCCCACCGTCCTCGACACTGCTGTAAAAGATCTCGCTCGGAAGAGCCCTCACTGCCGTCGATAACCCCAGTAACCGCCGAACTTGGCCTGTTGGTAAGCGTTGCTTCCTCCCTTCCTGCTGTAAAAATCCGATTTCCACCTATTTTCCGACGACCGCGATCGCGGCACAGAAATCGCGTCCATCCTCTTCTCCTTTCCGCGTTTGAAAGCGACAAAGGATCCCCGAAACCCTTCGTTCTCCCCCCACGCCGAGGTACCCCCCCCATCGAAACTCCTTCCTTCTCCTCCATTTTCGCACAGATCCTAACATCTATAGCTTCTCCATTACTTACCAGTGGCAATACCATCCCAGCTCACGGTGATCTTCGCTAGCCGAGCTCTCTTGACGGTAGATTTCCCTTTGACGATGGCGAGGGCTGGGAGGAGGAAGAAAGCCACCGCCAAATCCCGCCTAAATCCTTTGGTCACATCCCGTGATGGCGAGGACGCCGCCTATCAATTTCAGGATCGACAAAAAGCCTTCAACCATCGGGAAGGCATGATATTTGAACTTTACATACTTGTTTATTTATTACAAAATAGTAAAACAAAAACTCCATTCCATTTTTCAGTTCAAAATGTTTGTTTCTTTCGGGCTTTTTGTCACATTACGATTGATTTGAGAGAAAAGGTGGATAAATTTGAAATCTAGGGACAAATTTTGTGTTTGTTTAAGTGATTTCATGTACATAAGCAACAGAGAAAATCTCTTTACTCTTTTCCATGGGTTGTACTTATCAAGTGGATGTGGGTTTTAAGTGCAGCATCTTAATTCATTATAAATTCTGCCAGAGCAAGAAAATTCTTAGCCCACTTCTAAACTAGCAAACATCATTGGGGTAGTTTTTTTTAGAGAGAGCTAATTTGTTTGAATATCATAAAACATTAAAAAAGACTGGTTTTTTTGCTTATATTGAGTTTGAATTAAAAAAATCCAGGTTTCTGATCATCCCCTACTTGAATTGAACTTTAAGTAACCTGTTAGGGTTCCACTCATCAGTTATCTATTAGTGGTTATATTACACATTTTATTACGAGTCTCTATGTATTGAAGTTGAGCTATATGAGTCGAGTCATTATAGTGTGATAGGGTTTGGGTTACAAAGCTCCCTTGTTTTTCTTCTTCTCTTTCGTTCTCCTTCAGGTGAACTCGACTTCTTTGTAACTCCACCTTCGTCGTCATCTCTGATGAGATCGCGACGATGTTACGGGCTAGACCCATAACCCTAAGCAACCTCAAAAAATAATTGATTATAATTTCTTTGGTCCAAAAATGAGCCCTGACTAGCAAATTGTTCTCCATTCGATATTTCAAAAGTTACTGCAGATGTCGACATCATATGATGTTGCGCTTTTGGGACTCACCATTAACATTAACAAACGCTTTATGGGACTCGATCCCACCAGAGCAGCTACTGATCCCACTACAACAATCATTGATCCCACCAACACCCGAAGAAGCTCCATCGATCTCCGCAGTTCTTGTTCCTCCACCATCACCTCTAGTTGTTCCCTCTCCGCAATTCACACAACCGACATTGTTACCTCCAAGCCCAGCGGTGATGCCGCCACAAGTTGTGACACCCCTATCAGTTCTTGTGGTCCCCATTCCGCAACCCACGCCCCTCCACCTTCTTTGCCACCCCATCTTGGGTCATTCCTTCAGACGACTGCCTCCAACTTGCTTTGTTGCTTCTGTTCGCTGTGATTCCTAATCAGTAGGGTTCCTTGTTTCCCTCGACCGCCCACCAGGTGCACCTGCTACGGAGCCAAATATTTTGCTCGACAGTCTTCTTTCAACAAGGTTCTCCACCATGCCAAATACCTGCAACCCTTATTGACATATGTGAGCACGATGACGACTTGCCGCTCAATGTAGCCTCTGATATAGTGACGCGCTATCGCGAGCTGTTATGGTGTGAAATCAAAGTGCCAAATGATTAGGCCGTTCAAGTCCCATTCGAGCTTGAAGACAAGCTCAAATTAGAGGATGAGTGAGATGTTAGGACCCTACATCATCTGTTATCTATTAGCGGATATTAGTCATATTTTATTACGAGTCTTTAAGTATGAGTCGAGTCATTAGAGCCTTAATGTCTTAGTGTTGAGTGCATCTAATGTTATAGTGCCCATGTCGTTGTACTTTATACGTAGACCCCTTGGGTCATGTATGAAGTTCTAAATGAAATCAAGTTTTGTGTCTCTCTCTCTCTGGCCCATTCTTTCTCAAGCCAGGGTTTGAGTGAGCAAATCCTCCCTTTCCCCCTTCTTTTCTTTCTTCCTCCTTCGGGTGAGCTCGATTCTTTTGTATCTTCTCCTACACTGCCGTCTACTATGAGCTCGATTCTTTTGAAATAGATTGCAGAACTAACCCATAGGGTTCCAATTTCATATGCTTCCAAAATAATTAAAATAAGAGTCCCACCTAAGCTTATATAGTGTCTAGCTTAAAAACACACAAGAGGGGAACGGTAAATAACCAGTTAACCGCACGACCGAAAATACATATGTGATAACAAAACATAGAGTTGATGGATGTGCGATGCCTGTGCGCATTACTACGGTTGATTTGTGTCCTCGTCTTGATTCCGACGTTAATATACACGTCGTGTCCTCGTCTTCTCATTCCTCGCCAGTATTTGTAGTATTATTATTAGGGGAAGGTAATTATTTGTCTGTTATTAGGCAGTAATGCATGGTTTTATGGATGAGGCACCTTGGAATGGTTGTTGAGGTGTAGTTATGTTATATGTATGGGATTGGTGGTTGGAGGAGGAAGCATGGCTGGCTAGCGGTTCGGAAGTGGGAGATGAAAATGGTGGTCAACCAACTAGAGGTGTGGGTCTAGGCTGCGACACCTAGAGCCCACATAATCGATATTCGTGGAAGATTGCGAGCTCAAAAAATCTGTCTAATTTTTGTGTTCTTTGAAATCAGTCTCGTAGACTCTTATTTATAGGCAAAAAGCCGAAAAGGTCATTATGATTCGTCTAAACCATCTGAATAATAAAATTATATTTTTGCATAAAATAAAAATGGAAAAAAATAATAAATTTGCATAAAAATAACTTATCCTCGCTCTAAACACTACTACTTTCTCGGATCATATGGCTATATGGATCCTTTGTCGCAATTGTGCCATATCTTTTGTCATAATCTCACTAATGCCTATGTACATCATGTCTTTCCTTACAGTTTCATTCCAAGTCTTTATTGGTCCCCCCTCCCTCATTTTAAAAAACTTGTTTATAAGAATAAAAATGAACAACAAATTTATTATAAAAAACATTTAAATAACTAATTTATAAATAAATTTAATAAAAAAATTAAAAAACATAACAATGGAATCATTTATATTAAACACTTTAAACAACTCAACGACGAAATTATTTATAAAAAAGTTCAACAACATTAAAATAAATTTATTTATTGATTTTTTTACAATAGCATAACAAAAAACTTATTTATAAAATAAAAAAATTTAAATGTTATTGATAGTAGGAATTGAACCCAAGACCACCTAACTAAAAGTAACGCCCTCTATCAACTTAGCAAAGAAGATCATTTTTCATTATAATATTACATTATCTTTTTTATTAGGTAACTTATCTGCCATTGTAAACACCATGTTTTTTATCACTGAAAAATATTATTCTTAGAATTCTAGTGTGGGCGGATGCCCAACCCTATGTGGGTCCGCCCATGTATGTGTGTGTGTCTGTGTGTATTAGTTAACTTTGGCGGATGAATAGTGGAGTTCATTGTTCATCCGCCACATATAAATATAATTATATTAATTTTTATATTATTATTAAGTATAGATATGCTATTAGTTTTATATCATTAATCTATAAAAAATGATTAATTAGGCTATATGAGAGACGGTGCATGGGGGATCGCAACAGTACCACTCCTTCAGCAACCTCCGAGCGGCCCCTTAACAACTTGGTATCAGAGCCCTCCTTCCTCGTCGCGCCATCTATTGAAGCCTTTTGTAGAAGCCTAACCACCTCCAGCACCAGCCGCAAGGGACAAGTTTCTTTGAGTCTCGCACAACCGCACCGTACGGCGTCTTAAACAGGCAACAACCTCCAAACCGTTGCTGCAATCAAACACACCCTTCAGCTTTTTCTTTCATTCCGATGTTGCATGCCCCATTGCCTCCCTACTCTGGCGATCTATTCTCTTGCGCCATGTCGTCGTGTGTCTGGATCGTCACACGCGATTGATGCATCCATCGTCGACATCTGAAGCTGCTCTTTCTCCGACTCTTCTCCTTTTGTTCACTCATTGTTTCCTCAATCTCGTCCCATCGTATTTTGTCAACTTCGACTGCATTCGTTGTCACCTTCCTGATCGAGCCCGTCAGTCACGCGACAGGCATAAAATTTCTTCTTATTTCGGACTTAACAAATGCGGCAGGTGTTTTAATTATTACTATTCTTTAGCTATAACGGGCCGGCCTGGGAATTAATTCAAAATCAAATTTGCCACAATCCGCAACAAGCGTACAACCATTGGGAGACGATGTGGATCTCGCGGCAACTCCCAAACAGCCGCCTCCGAGCAATCTGGCCCTCCTGTCACCCACTCCTTATCTCGTGTTTACCTCCATCCAAAATATGGGAGACTTGCCCGATTTTAGGATGCTATGAACCAATGACACACAGTTATATTTGTAATGGATGCACACCTTCAAGACGTAGAGGCACGCTTTCGAGACGTCGACGCATGTCTTCATGACGACATGGTAACCCTCACCACCAAGCTTAATCGACTAACAGTAGCACCTCTGGTGGTTACTAACCCATCCACAGATCACGCCAGCAACAGTCAAGTTCCGATATCGCTGCTCATCCTCCATAAGACGTCGCCGCAGATCCTTTTACGCCCTGAAGAGAGGGATCCAATTGAATTAAGAAAAGAGGGATCCCCACACTTATATAAGTGAGGGAATAAAGTACAAAGACGATAATACCCTTATGGGTAAATACAAAACAAATATACTAAAAACAACTTGATTTCAACTTTCCCCCTCAAGTTGGATGGTAGATATCTATCATTCCGAGTTTATGGATATCATCAGTAAAGGCATCGGAGCCAAGACTCTTGGTGAAGATGTCAGCTAACTGATCTCTGGAATGGACGAAGGGTGTGACCAAGCTTCCTTTGTCAAGATGATCTTTGAGGAAGTGACGATCCACCTCAACATGCTTGGTCCTATCATGCTGAATTGGATTGTGCGCTATGTTGATGGCAGCTTTGTTGTCACAGTACAAGGATATGGGAGCTTCCTCCTTAAGACCGAGATCTTGCAATAAGATGCTCAACCAAAGGCCTTCACAGAGACCCTGAGACATCGAACGGTACTCAGCTTCAGCACTGGATCTAGCCACCACACTTTGTTTCTTGCTACGTCATGTAACCAAGTTTCCTCCAATGAAGGTGCAATAACCTGTTGTAGATTTCCGGTCATCATGACATCCAGCCCAATCTGCGTCAGTGAAGACCTCGATCCGCAGATGTTTGTTCTTCGAGAACATCAACCCCCGTCCTGGCGACTTCTTTAAATACCGGAGAACACGATAGGCAGCCTCCTGGTGTCTGACCCTTGGGGCATGCATGTACCTACTCAGGATCCCAACAACATATGTAATGTCAGGACGAGTATGTGAGAGGTATAAGAGCTTTCCTACCAACCTCTGATAACTAGGAGCATCTGTACAATCATCATTGTTGTCCTGATCAATCTTATGGTTCTCCTCCATAGGTGTGTTAGCAGGGGCACACCCAAGCATGCCAGTCTCTATCAGCAGGTCCAACACATACTTGCGTTGGGAGATAAAGATACCCTTGTCAGAACGGGTCACCTCAATTCCTAGGAAGTAGCGTAGCCTTACCAGGTCCTTTACTTCGAACTCGGTTGAGAGAAGTCCCTTCAGCTTTAAGATTTCATCTGTATCATTTTCGGTGATCACGATGTCGTCAACATAGACAATTAGCACAACAATTTTCCCTTCATTTCTCTTGGCAAACAATGTATGATCAGAGTGTCCCTGCTTGTAGCCAAACTTGATCATGGACTTGTGGAATCTGCCGAACCATGCCCTCGGAGACTGCTTTAGCCCATACAGGGACTTCCATAACCGACAGACAAACCTCGCTTGCCCCTTCTTCACAAAACCTGGGGGGAAAGACATGTACACCTCTTCCTCGAGGTCACCGTGCAAGAATGCATTTTTTATGTTCAGTTGATGAAGTTCCCAATCTAAGATCGCAACACAAGATATGATCACACGGATAGAGTCCATCTTTGCTATAGGAGCGAAGGTCTCTTGGTAACCAACCCCCTGAGTCAGAGTGTAACCACGAGCAACCAACCTAGCTTTATATCGCTCAACTTTCCCATCCTGATTCTGCTTAACTGAAAAAACCCATCTTGAACCAATGAGTTTCTTGTCAGGAGGGAGAGAGGTGACATCCCAAGTGTGGTTCTTCTCCAAAGCTGACATTTCTTCATTCATTGCTTGAGCCCATACTGGGATGCAAAGTGCCTCCTGCCATGTCTTAGGGATAGAGATCTCGGACAAGGAAGATATAAATGACTGATGAGGCTTAGAGAGATGATCATAAGCAACATGATTAGAAATGGGATGTTCAGTACACCGGGCCTTACCACGTAGCCGAGCAATGGGAACATGTAAATCAGCATCAGGATCTGAGTCTGAAGACAACATTGGCAGCAGCGAGGCGACAGTGGGCTGTGTACCTGGTTTTCGACGATGATATACATGAGGTAGAGGAGCGATGGGTGAAGGATGATGAGAGAGAGATGTATGAGGAATATCTGTAGTGGATGGCATAGTGGAAAGTGTATGAGGGATATCTGTAGTGGAAGTAGGAGGAATAAAAGTGAGAGGAACAGTACCAATGACAGGAAGAGGAACAGTATCAATGACCTCATCCTCCTTCTCTCCCTGACGACAAGGAGTCAAATCAAGGTAATATGATTCGTTCTCGCGAAACGTCACGTCCATTGTACAGAAAGTACGTCTGGTTGGGGGGTGATAACACCTGTACCCCTTGGTGGTGGTAGAATAACCAAGAAAGACACATCGGATAGCTCGAGGATCGAGCTTATCACGAAGTGGCTGGTGAACATGAACAAAACAAACACACCCAAATATACGAGGAGGAAGAGATGAAGTATGAACAACAGTCTTAGAAGCAAGACGAGCCAGAGGTGTAGCATAATCGAGAACCCGCGAGGGGAAACGGTTGATAAGATGAGTAGCCGTCATGATGGCATCACCCCAATAGGATTTCAGAAGGTGCATGGTGGTGAGAAGGCAATGGGCAACATCAAGGAGATGCCTGTTTTTTCGTTCCGCCACACCATTTTGGGTGGAAGTGTAAACGCACGTGGTTTGGTGGATAATGTCATTGTTCGAGAGGTAGGCCCCAAACACACCACGATCATCATATTCGCCCCCATTGTCACTACGAAGGACACGAATGGTTCCGTTGAACTGAGTTTGTATCATCTTATGAAAGGTTTGAAAGACAGAGGCGACATCACCCTTTTTTTTAAAGATAAACTCAAGTAGTACGGGAAAAACAATCAATAAACGTAACAAACCATCTATATCCAGTCAAAGAAACAACTGGGGAAGGTCCCCAAACATCTGAATGTATAACAGAAAAAGAAACACTATTAGGAGAAGATAAGTGTGATGATGAATGACGAACATGTTTAGACATTTCACAAACATCACATTTAAAACTAGAAACAAATTGAGATAAAGTAGGAAAAAGTTTCTGAAGATAAACAGGAGACGGATGACCAAGACGCAAGTGCCAGCGTCGAGCGTCAGCAGTATTAACAGCAGAAGAGGACAGAACAAGGGATGATGGTGTAGCATCCAGGTTAGTACAGACCACCGCGGTTCCTACCACTGCCAAGTATCCGCTTCGTACCCAGTTCCTGAAAAATACAAGAATCAGAGAAAAAGGTTACAGAACAGTTAAGAGATTTAGTAAGATTGCTAATAGAAAGTAAACTGCGGGGAAAAGATGGGACATGCAAAACAGAAGTGAGAGGAAGCGAAGAAGAGCAGGCGAAATTGCCCTTGCCAGCAATAGGAGACAAGATGCCATTGGCGGAGACAACCTTGTCCTTACCAGACAAGGGTGTGTAGGAGTAAAAACCTGTAGAGGACCCGGTCATATGATCAGTAGCTCCTGAGTCAATAATCCACTCAGACGAAGGAGTCACAGCAGCATGGGCACTGGGCATCGCAGCAGTGGCAAACAAAAAGGAACTATTCGGTGTAGGATCAGATTGAGAATGTAGCAAACGGCGGAGCGCATCCAATTCAGACGTGGTGAAATGATCTGGGAGCTGGCCATGATGGCCCCCTTGAATCTCTGTGGAGTAAGCAGCATCATGAGAACGGGTGTCAGTCTGGCGGTGTCCACCACAGCCAGGACCACGCCCACGACCACGGACGTATCCAGGTGGAGCAAGGTGCGAATGAAGCTTGAATCACGCTTCCCGAGAATGACCTCGACGGCCACAATGGTAACAAGTGAGAATCTGGGTGGTATGGCTGGAACTAGGGCTGCAAACGAGTCGAGCTCGAGTCAAGCTCGGCAAAAATAGCCGGCTCGAGCTCGAGCTCGAGCTATTTTTTTGAGCTCGAGCTCGCCGAGCCTGTGTTCAATGGGCTCAAGCTCGAGCTCGACAGAGCTCGATGAGCTCGACGAGCTCCACCAGCTCGTTTGAGCTCCACCAGCTTGACTGATATTTGCTGTAAAAACCTCCCTCATCATCCGCCGCTGGTCAGTGGCCGTCCGTCGTTGGCCGCTCGCATGAAACCCTAATGTAGGGCGTGAAACTGTAAAACAGGAAGATGAAATGACTAATCAGACTCAGGCATTAATATATTATATTAATTAAATATATATAATATAATATACTTACTAAAGAAATGACTGGGGGCAGGGCCCTCGACCAGCTGTCAGCGGTAGCAGGCTGAGACAGCAGACGGGTAATTAACAAAACTAATTATACTAGCAACTAATGATTTCAGGAGCCGATGTATAGTTGATTTAACAAAATTCATAAATAATGAATTAATTAACTATAGGCATTTAATAACGGAAGTGGACGAGAGTAGACAGGGTCACGGGAATGGTTGGGTGTCTTGGAACTTGGAAAATTGAAAAATTAAAATTAAAATCCAAAGCAAGTTGCGTGTGAAACGAGGCAAGTTTAATAGTACTATAATCAGTTAGGCTTTTATTAATATATTATATATTACTATATCAGTGAATATTATTTTTAAGAATTATATATTATATTATATAAAAATAAATAATTAAAATAGCTCGCGAGCCGGCTCGCGAGCTCGTGAGCAGAGCTTACAAGGCTCGAGCTCGGCTTGAAAGCAGGCTCGAGCTCGAGCTCGGCTCGAAAGCAGGCTCGAGCTCGAGCTCGACATGCTCGATCTCGAGTCGAGTTTTTTTCGAGTCGGCTCGTCGAGCTATCGAGCCGGCTCGTCGAGCTATCGAGCCGGCTCAGCCCAACTTGCACCCCTAGCTGGAACCACCACGACCAGTACTACTAAATGCCGAGCGGTCAGAAGGAGGAGCCGCCGTGTTGAGAGACCTCCGACGATCTTCATCGCCAAGAACCATACTGAACGCCTCCCTGAGAGATGGGAGGGGTGAACGATGAAGAATATTGGTGCGAACCATATCCAGCTCCATGCTCAAACCCATCAAGAACACATGAAGACAAAATCGTTCATCTCTCCTTTGCAACAGAACTGCATCGACAGTGCAAGCAGGGGTAAACTGATCGAAGTAATCCAACTCTTGAGATATACGCTCGAACTCAGAGTAGTAGGTGGAAACAGTCATAGATCCCTGTCGTAGTTCCAGCATACGGCGGGTCAGCTCATAAACCTAAGTGGAATTCCCGATCTGAGAATAAGTCTCCCGCGCTCGAGTCCAAATCTCGTAAGCTGAGTCCATTAGCATATAACTGCGGTATACCTTTGGAGACATAGAGTGGAGAAGCCAGGAAACCACCAGGGAATTCTCGGAATCCCAACGCAACCAGGCAGGATCAGTCAGGGGGGGTGCCACCTTGGTCCCATCAATGTATCCAAAGAGCTGGTGGCTGCGAATAACATGCTGCGCCTCACGAGACCACTCTAGATAGTGTCATCTAACGGCACTGTGGTGATCTTCAAGGAGCTAGTATGATCAGAAGGTCGCTGGAGTTCACCCATCTGGGAACCTGAAGACCGCTGGGTTTCCCCCATTTGGGGAACAGTAACACTTGGTGATGGAGAGCCACCACCAATCGAAGAATCATCCATGGGAAACAGCGGAATGGGAGATCAGATCTGGAGAGGCTCAGTTACATCAGATCCTAAAAAAAACAAAGAGTTGCCGGGCTAAATTGAGCAGTAGCAGCATCCGGTGGTGGCAGGAGAAGAAGAAGAGAGCGGCGGTGGCTGGATCTGAAGAAGAAAGGCCGGAGAAGAAGAAGAAGAGAGCGGCGGTGGCTGGATCTGAAGAGGAAAGGTCGGAGAAGAAGAAGAGCGCGGTGGGTCAGGAGACGCACGCAGCAGCAGGAGTCGACGCAGGTAAGCAGCGCAGGAGGCGGTGCAGGAGACGCACGCACGATGCAGGGGGCGACGCACGCTAAGCAGCGCTAAGCGGTGGAGCGGTCCGGCTGCTTCATGGAAGGACGGCGACGGCGTCCTTCTCAGCAACCGGCGGTGGCTAGGAGGCCGCCCGACAGCCACATTAGAAGGGCAGCAAGAGAACGACGCCGAGTGGAGATCGACGCCGAGCGGTGAGGACGACGAGCGAGCGAGCGAGGGAGCGTGACGACGAGCGAGCGGCGTCTAGGTTTTTTTTCTTCCCTCTGATACCAAGTAGGAAAACCGGGAATAGAACCGGGAATAGGTTCCAATTGAATTAAGAAAAGAGGGATCCCCACACTTATATAAGTGAGGGAATAAAGTACAAAAACGATAATACCTTTATGGGTAAATACAAAACAAATATACTAAAAAACAACTTGATTTCAACTCCAATGACACACAGTTATATCTGTAATGGATGCACACCTTCAAGACGTAGAGGCACGCTTTCGAGACGTCGACACATGTTTTCATGACGACATGGTAACCCTCACCACCAAGCTTAATCGACTAACAGTAGCACCTCTGGTGGTTACTAACCCATCCACAGATCACGCCAGCAACAGTCAAGTTCTGATATCGCCGCTCATCCTCCATAAGACGTCGTCGCAGATCCTTTTACGCCCTGAAACTGCTATTCTGCCGCGCTATACCCGGTTGGAGTTCCCCCCCTATGATGGGAAAACTGATCTCTTGGACTGGCTCACCAGGTGAGAACAATTCTTTTGTCATCAACAGACTCCGGCAGCTGAACGACTTCCTCTAGCCGGCTTCCACCTTCTCGACTCGGTCTTGCTTTGGGTTACTCATCTCCTCACTGATCAGTTGAGTCTGACATGGGACGACTTCAAGTGATTTTGAAACCTGCGTTTCGGCTCCCATCCGCATCAACCCTCTCGGTGCCCTCACAACACTACGCCAGACGGACTCCGTAGACGATTATCTGGACTAGTTTCAACTTCTTCTAATGCACGTCACGCTTTCCCCAATCGCCTGTGATTTGACATCTTCACAGGCGCATTTGAGGCTACTCCAGACTTAGTGACTGCTATGACTTGGGCCAGGCTATGTGACCGTCGCTTCGAACTGGCGCAGGATGTCCATTTGCCCACCAACACGGGCATTCTGCAAGGTCGTCCCGAGGGTCATCCAAGCCCACCAGCCCGTTAAATATCTCGGGCCGAGATGATGTAACGACGCTTGCAGGGCTTACTTTTTTACTGCAACAAGCAGTACACTCGCGGCCACAGATGCAAACGGCTTTTCTATCTGCACGTCGAGGATTGTGATGTTGATGGTGTCAGATAACATGGACACCATTGATCTCCCTCGAGTTTGAGGACAAACTCAGCTCTTTTTGCAAACCGGAAGAAATGTTATGGGTCTTATTATGACATTATTTATTGTTATTTATTTCAGAATATGCATTTATTATGCCATAAGTGTTGCGTTTTTATATGACATCGTCATTGATATCGTGTTTTTATGTGGTGTCTTTTTTAGTCACATGTCAAAGTTTGTTATTGTTTTCCATTAAAAGTCTGTTGTAAGTTTTATTTAAAGAACATTAGGGGTTTTGTATGAGTAAGCAATGAAACAATCTATTTTCCCAAATCCTAAAAGAAATCTTGGAAGCTCTCTCTCTCTCTCTTGAGCACACTCCGTTTAGCCAGCCGCGGTCAAGGCTCCGTAGTATCTCCGCCGCCATCATCTCCACCTCCGGGCACTCCTCTAGCAATCTCTGAGTAGGCTCTTAACAGGGCCCCATGTGGACTGTCTCTCGTAATCATAAAAATGTGAAAATAATAAACGATAAAGGTCACGCAGCAGGGTTTTGAAGCCAAGTTGGCAATTTTTGCCCATATACCGCCATTCGTAACATGAGTTTAAAAAGGCAGAGACCGTTGCACAAAGCATCCCCGCGCAGTGAGGGTCCGAGGAAGGATCCCATGACAAAGGGTGAAATGTAGGTAAACCTTACCCCGCATTTTTGTAAGAGGCTACTTGCAGAACTCAAACTTGTGACCTCAAGGTCACACAACAACACCTCAATTGATGCGCCAAGTCTCCCCTTCATCCGTGACAAGAGTTAAACTCTAAAATATTTTTGAATTATTTCATGTTGATAAATTTAGTTGACCTTGTTAAATTTACTTCAATTCTATTAATACATAATTTATTGAAGTAAGTGTGATTTATTTTTAAAAAAGTAATTAATACGATAATGTAAGCAAATAATTAAGTGTTCTATATTTATAAAATTATGATTTGGTTTATAAGTTATTGTGCATTCATATCACACATTAAAAATCAGTATTATTTTCATTTGGAGCAGCATGGTGGCTCTTAGCATTGTTTTGATCAAATTTGAAAGAGATGAAAGAAGTGCATGGGTTGACCTTGGACTTATTAGGAATACTGCCCCATTTGTGCGGTTATGTCCATGTTCATTTCCCCATTAGAGCTATTAGAGGGCTATACTACATACTTCTTTAACATTCTTGACCTAAAAGTTTTTCCATGTACTGGCTTGCATTCCTTTTAGGGTAAAAAAAGTATGCTTCTAACCAACCTCTTGCTAAAATGATAGTTTTCATGTGATTGTTCTCTTTCTGCTAAATGTTGAATGACTAAAGAAAATTTTAATTTTCATATTCATGCAGTTGAAGTGCGAATTTCTGCAATTCAAGCTATCCAAATGGCTGAAGTACACACAACACTTGCTTGTCTTCGTGTACTTCGGTCATACCTGAGCGAGGAGCAGCTTCAGACCTCTGCTTTGAAATTTTTCCAGGAGAACTTGCCTAATCTCTTGGTGGTAAGAAACGTGGAGAGAAAAATATTCGAGTTGAGACGAATTGACGAAAATTGTAGTGGGAATGAACTCAATTTGTTCCTTAATGCAGCTGGTGATTTACACTGCTCCAAGGAATCAGGTTTAGATGCCTTTTCTAATGCTCAGCTTGGAATTTTTTTCCAGTAGATGTTAAGAATTTTGAACTTCATGTTGGTTGCAGTAAAGCACAGTTTTTTAAATGCAGCTAATCTACAGATCCCTGATTTTGGAAGTTGCGTCACGGTAAATGGACTTCTAAAATTTGTTCACTCCCACTACATCTGTTCTCACTTCGTCTATTCTCACTTCAAGTCTTCTTGCTATGTTAATGATTGGCAGGCTCTAGATGGTGTATCAGATGCTCAGATGTCTCGGATGTCGGGCGTGGGAGACATGTTCCAAACTCCGGGGGTTTGTAGCCGTTTAAATTGTGTTTTATGCATCTTTTGATGTTTAGTTAATAAGAACTTCATATAAATCTCCTAAATAGTTGTGATTAAAAGAAAACAAAAAATAGTCGTGAATCTTTGTGATTAAAAATAGACAATAGTGTTACGTGCCGAAGCCTGGGCTCGCGTTTGCCGGAGGTTATCGCCGGAACTCTCCAGGATTGATACCGGGAGGGTGCGGGAACCGAGGGCGGCGGTTAGAGAGAGAGAGAGAGGGGTGAGGGGAGGAGAAGATTGGATGAGAGGAGAAATTAACTTTATTTCTTCTTGTCCATAACCGGACCCTAGCCTCATATAAATAGAGTTTCTAGCATTAAAAGCGGACCCCCCGTTTGGGCCTTAAACCTCGGGAATAAAATAAAGATACAATCTAGCCATAATTAACCGGCTAGATTAGGCATAAAATATCCGGCTAGATTAGGCATAAAATATTAGAGTCATTATTCGTACTAAATTAAGCATAAAGTAATATGGTAAAATATTACGTTGCATGTGGTTCGATGGTGGCGTTGCGGCGACGGTAAACCTGTCCCCAACGGGGTTCGTCGGTGATGACGTCGGCGGCCAATGGTGTCGTAACATCTCCTTCCTCGTCGGAAGACAGCTTGTCCCCAAGCTGTACAGGAAGGTCCACGAGCTGGTTTGTCGGCGGCTCTCCGATGAAACGTTTGAGTTGGGATACATGGAACACGTCGTGGATGCGTTCTTCGGGCGGGAGATGGAGGCGGTAGGCGACGTCGCCAATGCGCTTGACTATCTGAAAAGGGCCGTAGAACCGGGGCCCCAATTTGGTGGATGGGATCGTGTGATTGAGCGTTGACTGTCGGTATGGTCGGCGCTTGAGCCACACCCATTCGCCCTCTGTGTAGACGACGTCGCGATGGCCGCGATTATATGTGGTCTCCATGCGGTGTTGGGCTCGAAGCAGGTGTTTGCAGGCGGTGGCGAGCATGTGCTCTCGATCTCGGAGTTGTTGATCCACGGTTGTCGCGGTCGCCGGATTGTGCTCGTAGGTAATGAGCTTGGGCGGGTCGTGGCCATAAATGAGACGAAAAGGTGTTGTTTTGAGGGCCGAATGGTACGACGTGTTGTAGCAGTACTCGATCCATGGGAGCCATGCGACCCATTCCTTAGGGTGTCCCCCAGTTAAGCAGCGGAGGTACATCTCCACTGTCCGGTTGACCACTTCCGTTTGGCCGTTGGATTGTGGATGGTAGGCGGAAGAGAGTTGCAATGTCGTGCCGCTGAGCGCAAAAAGCTCCTTCCAAAACTGACTGGTAAAAACCTTATCCCGGTCAGACACAATAGTTTCCGGCAATCCGTGCAATCGGAAGATTTCGTGGAAGAATGTTTGGGCCACGCGCTCGGCGACCAATTGGCGGGTAAGCGGAAGAAAATGTGCCCCTTTTGAAAATCTGTCCACCGCGACCATCAAAACCGTTTTGCCCTTACTTCGTGGAAGACCTTCGATGAAATCCATGGAAATATCGGCCCAAATTTGGGTCGGTATAGGTAACGGTTGTAGAAGCCCTGCCGGTAGTAAGTTGACCGCCTTCTGTTGTTGACCGCCTTCTGTTGTTGACATACGGCGCATTGTGCGATAAATTCTTGGACATAGAGGCGAAGTCCCTTCCAATAGAAAGTGCTCTGAACACGGTGAAGGGTCTTGTGAACCCCTTCATGAGCCCTATCATGCGCCTCCCGCACTATGGTGGGGCTGTGGGGAGAAGTGAGGCTCAAGTAAATGCGTTCTTTGTAGAAAATGAGTCCGTCGTGTGCTCTCCATGTAGGTGGTAAAAGGCCCTCCTGTGCGCGGTGGAGTAACTCGGCGAGGGCCGGGGAGTTGATGTTGTCGTCGCGGATGTCGCCCACCAAGGGGGCGGTTGGTCTGGAGATCGCGCATAGTTTGACGGCGTTGTCGAGGTGTCGGCGCGAGAGGGCGTCCGCGGCCCTATTGAGAGTACCCGCCTTGTACTCAACGGTGAAATCGAAGCCCAATAGTTTGCTTACCCAACGTTGTTGTGGTATGGTGGTTAACCGTTGTTCCAAAAGGTACTTCAAACTATAATGATCCGTGCGGACGACGAAGGGACGACCCCAGACATAGGGTCGCCAATGTTGGACGGCCTTTGCTATGCCGATGAGTTCCAACTCGTATGCCGACAACTTGCGGTGGTGTAGCGCGGTGCGACGGCTGTAGTAGGCTATTGGGTGTCCATGTTGTTGAAGGACTGCGCCGCATCCCAGAGCCGAGGCATCGCGCTCGATGATGAAGGGCGTGTTGAAATCCGGAAGTTGTAGCACAGGAGCCGAGACGAGGGCGGTTTGGAGAGCCTCAAATGCCCGTTGTTCGTTGTCTGCCCATTGGAAGTCCTTGCGACGTAGGAGTGCCAGGAGGGGTTCGGCCATGCAGCTATAGTTGCGGATGAAACGCCTGTAGTAGTCTGTCAGCCCCAAGAATGCGCGGACGTCGTGATGTGAGCGGGGAACTGGCCATGCGGCGATTCCTTGAAGTTTCGCCGGATCGGCGGAGACGCCGCGCTCGTGGACTATGTGGCCGAGGTAGGCGACAGTAGATTGCCCGAAGGAACACTTGGATTTGTTGAGGACGAGGTGGTGAAGGCGGAGTAGTTGGAGAACCTCACGTACATGAAGCAGATGTTCCTCCCACGACTTGCTATAGACCAAAATGTCGTCAAAGAAAACAAACACAAATTTTTGGAGTACAGAGTGAAATACCTCGTTCATGAGTGATTGGAATGTGGATGGCGCATTAGTCAGGCCGAAGGGCATGACGAGAAATTCAAAATGTTCGTGGTGTGTCCGGAAAGCGGTCTTTTCCACATCTTCGACCGCCATGCGTACCTGATTGTAGCCGGAGTATAAGTCCAGTTTGGAGAAATGGCATGTGCCATGCAACTCGTCGAGGAGTTCCTCGACCACCGGAATTGGAAATTTATCTTTGACCGTCTTGGTGTTGAGTTCGCGGTAGTCGACGCAGAAACGCCAGGTATTATCTTTTTTGCGGACTAGGAGAGCCGGCGAGGAGAATGGGGATACGCTCCGTTGGATGAGCCCCCGTTGGAGCATGGCGGAGCATTGACGCACGATTTCATCTTTTTGGAGAAACAGGTAGCAGTAGGGGCGGACTACGACCGGTGCCGTGTCTGGTAGAAGACAAATGCGATGATCATGGAGCCGGTGAGGTGGTAGTAGCTCCGGGATGGTAAAGGTGTCGGCGAACTCCTCGAGTAGAAGCTGGAGCTCGTCGGTGCTGTTTTCCCCCGCCTGAGCCAACCCCTGGAGGAGGAAAGCTCGCGGTTGGGTTGTGGGAGAAAGGCATTGCCATTGCACTTTAGTTGAGTCGTGATGCCATTGCATTGTGAGGTTGTTGAAATCCCATGTGATGGGTCCCAAGGTACGGAGCCAGCGTACCCCTAGGACGATATCGAAACCATCCAGGTCGACGACCAAGAGATCGATTTCAAACTCGCGGTTGTGTATTGTTATGGCTACTTGCCGACACAGGCCGGGGCACGCCATGTTGTGGTCGTTGGCCACGGCGACTTGGAGTTGTTTGCGAGCAGTAATCGGAAGGCGTAGGGCGCCTACTATCTTGCGGCGGATAAAGTTATACGTGCTACCGGAGTCCAATAAGGCCACCAGCGTTGTTCCGGCCATGTGTATGAGAAGTTGTAACATGTGGCCCCCTTGCGGCCCGGCGATGGCATTGACGGAGATTTCGGGTGCCTCCGCATAAGGGTCCTCGCCGTCATCATCAGAGGGATCGTCCACCTTAATCCAAAAGAGTCGTTTGCAGCGGTTGCCCGGTCCGAATTTTTCCTCGCAGTTGAAACAAAGTCCCTTGGCGCGCCGTTCGACCATCTCAGCGTTGGATAGGCGTCATCGGAAGGGTTGCTTGGTAGGCTCCGTTGTTTTAGCCGGTGGCTGTGCTGGAGTGTGTTGCCCGCCCCCACGAAAAGCGTGCCCATAGTTTGGATTCTGTAGGTGTTGGTGAACCAAAAGTATGCGGCGCTCGCATGTCCGTGCTATACTCATTGCGGTTGTGTGGTCGGAAGGCACTTGGAATTCCACATCTAATCGGAGACGTTCGTGCAGGCCCGCCATAAAAATCGACACTTGTTGATCCAGGCGGCATGTTGTCGCCCGAGCGAGCAAAAGTTGGAAGCGGTCGATGTAGTCCTCCAGCGTGCCGGTTTGCCGAAGGGCGATGAGGTCTCCAAGCGGATTTCCGCGTAGTGAGGGGCCGAAACGGAGCATGCAGGCGGTCCGGAATTCATCCCACTGGAGGGAGGGGCGTTCGCGTTGTATTTGGGCGAACCACAGTTGGGCCGTTCCATTGAGATGGAAGGAGGCAATGCCGAGGCGTTCCTCCCCGGTAGTGCGTTGGTTGGAGAAGAATAACTCGCACTTAGTAAGCCATGCGAGGGGATCCTCCCGGCCGTCGAAGACTGGAAAGTCGAGTTTTACATAGCGTGGAAAGGTGTTGCCGTCGGAACGTTGGCCGGAGTTGCCCTCGGGGCCGAAGTTGTCGGTGGCTGAGTGTTGGCTCGGCTGGTGGTCGGGGGTGAGGCGTTCCTCTACGAGGTGTGCGGTGCGGTTTTCCACGTCGCCCAATCGCGAGTCCATCTTGTCTAGTCGGTCCAAGATCTGCTGGAGCAAGTCGCGTTCCGCCATGGAAAGGATCGGCGGGGTTGGGAGGAGAGGCACACTGTTTGGTTCTGCGAGGCGAGGCGCGGCTGTTGGCGTGGTTGTACCGGCGACGGCGGAGTTGGCGGCCGGTGGCTCTGATACCAATTTGTTACGTGTCGAAGCCGGGCTCGCGTTTGCCGGCGGTTATCGCCGGAACTCTCCAGGATTGATACCGGGAGGGTGCGGGAACCGAGGGCGGCGGTTAGAGAGAGGTGAGGGGAGGAGAAGATTGGATGAGAGGAGAAATTAACTTTATTTCTTCTTGTCCATAACCGGACCCTAGTCCTCATATAAATAGAGTTTCTAGCATTAAAAGCGGGCCCCCCGTTTGGGCCTTAAACACCGGGAATAAAATAAAGATACAATCTAGCCATAATTAACCGGCTAGATTAGGCATAAAATATCCGGCTAGATTAGGCATAAAATATTAGTCATTATTCGTACTAAATTAACCATAAAGTATTATGGTAAAATATTACGTTGCATGTGGCTCGATGGTGGCATTGCGGCGACGGTAAACCTGCCCCCAACGGGGTTCGCCGGTGATGATGTCGGCGGCCAATGGTGCCGTAACAAATAGTTTATCTTCTTTTGTAAGCGTAGACCGTACAAAAATGATAAATTGCATATTAAACTGTGATATAAAAATTTCATTACACAATAATTTGTTATTTTTGTTTACAATAAACATAGTCCCAATTTTTTGTTACAGAAAAGACCGAAGTATGGGATGTATTGCACATATTTTTCCCTTTTTATTTTGTAACTGTGCTGAAGTTTTATGACTTGCAAATGTATTCCATTAACAGTACTTCTATTTCATGCGGATGGTTCTTGGTATTATTCTGGATCTCTATTACTTTGGAAAAGCGAAAACCATGAGAAACTCTTTTTTTTTTTTTTCATTTTTTGTGTATTTTCTAGTCTGAAGGGGAGCCTTGGCGCACCGGTTGACGTGGCCGTGTGACCTTGAGGTTTCGGGCTCGAGTCCTGGAAATAGCCTCTCGCAAAAATGCAGGGTAAGGTTTGCCTACATTTCACCCTTTTGACGGGACCCTTTCCAGGAATCTCGTTGCGCGGGGATGCTTTGTGCACCAGACTGCCTTTTTCTAGTCCGAGGCCTCATTTGGTTGCCTGTAGATTGAAATTATAATTTTGACTCGTTCTATTTGCAAAATTGAAATCATTTTTTAAGGAGGTTTGTGGAGTTTGACTTCAAACATAGTGTCCGGCAATTTCCAACCAAATAGGAGAGAGACACTATTTTATTAAACATGTTTATTAATTTCATGAAATCAGATGAGCTCTCAACCATAATCATTGAATTTTTTGAACTGTTTTAAACTTATTTTCTTAGTGAAGTGCTTTTGTTGTTTTCAATTTGTTTTGCCTCTTATACATCTTTTGTTTACAACAACACTCAAGCCTTTATCCCGCTATAGTGGGGCCGGCTATATGGATCCTTTGTCGCCATTGTGCCCTATCTTTTGCCATAATATCACAAATGCCCAAGTACATCATGTCTTTCCTTATAGTTCATTCCAAGTCTTTATTGGTCTACCCCTCCCTTGTTTAACATGCCTAGTGACTAGACTCTCACAATGCCTAACAGGTGCCTCTAATGGTCTCCTTTGTACGTGTCCAAACCATCTTGGACGAGCTTCTCACATCTTCTCTGCAATTGGTGCTTCTCTTGTCTTATCACTGATACATTCATTCCTAATTTTATCCAATCTCGTGTGTCCACACATCCACCTAAGCATTCTCATTTCCGCAACTCCCATTTTTTGCTCATGTACACAATTCGCTGCCCAACACTCAGAATCATAGAGCATCGCGGGTCTAATTGTAGTACGGTAAAACTTGCCCTTAAGTTTTTGCTCATCCAATTTTAGAAATTAATAAACATGTTTAATAAAATAGTGTCTCTTTCCTATTTGGTTGGAAATTGCTGGACACTATGTTTAATCAACTTTAAATATTGGTATCATTTAGGCTTTTTAAAATTTTTAGTCAAATTTCCTTTAAAATCACAAGTAATCTGTATGGCCTATTTTATAGGAGTAATTTATAAGATTAAATACAACAACAACTCATGCCTTTATCCCACTATAGTGGGGTCGGCTAAATAGAACCTTTGGCGCCATTGTGCCCTATCTTTTATCATGATCTCACTAATGTCATAATCAGATGAGCTCTCAAGCATAATCATTGAATTTCTTGAACTGTTTTAAACTTATTCTCTTAGTGAAGTGCTTTTGTTGTTTTCAATTTGTTTTGCCTCTTATACCTCTTTTGTTTAATCAACTTTAAATATTGGTATCATTTAGGCTTTTTAAAAATTTTAGTCGAATTTCCTTTAAAATCACAAGTAATTTGTATGGCCTATTTTATAAGATTAAATACAACAACTCATGCCTTTATACCACTATAGTGGGGTCGGCTATATGGATCCTTTGGCACCATTGTGCCCTATCTTTTGTCATAATCTCACTAATACCTAAGTACATCATGTCTTTCCTTATAGTTTCATTCCAAGTCTTTATTGGTCTACCCCTCCCTTGTTTAACATGCCTAGTTGATGTGAACTCGAAACCTAGGGCTTTTAGTTTTGAAAATAAAATTGCGACCTATTTAAATTTACTGCGGCGCGAAGGATTTCACGAGCTAATTTCCAACAAAATTAACGGTCAAGGCGTCACTCGCGAACGCAAAGCTACCACACGAGCATGATAACGTCACAAATCACAATTTCCACAGGCATAGTATGCAAGAGGGTGGCAACACGAATATGAAAATTAACGGAAATTAAGAGATATGATTAGTAGGGGCAAGCTTATAATAATTAACTACTATTTTAAACATTTAGGCACAAAATATAAACTGCAGGAGGGGGCTAGGCAAAACAAGGTATACCAACTGAGATCGAAGGAGTAACGACAACTTCAGAATTTTCTGGCAGGTGAGGAAGAAGACTGGAGGCGGTGGCGGTGCTCGGGTCTGCTAGGAGGTCACTGGACTTGCCGGAGACTGGTGGTGGAGAGCTCGCTGGGAGTCGGCCAAGCAAGGAACGGTTGGAGAGGTGAAGTTGACGGCCTGGAAGCAAATGATGGCAGGGGAAGGGCCTTCGGAACCCTAGGTAGGTTCCTGCAACAGAAATGGCGGCCGACGGGAGCTTTGCTGCTGGATTCGTTGAAGAGGGGAAGAACGCCAGGGCGCGGAGAGGTTCTGGAGGTTTCCGTCGGGAAGAACGAGTGCTGGAAGGTGCGGAAGTGGTCGCCGAAGTCGTGGAGGGAGGGGAAAAACACCGTTGGCGGCGTACTTGGAGGCTCCGGCGCTGCTTATGCGGAGGCGGAGCTGACTGCGGGACTGGAGCACGGAATCGGGTTGGCTGTGCTGGAGAGAGCCGAATGAAACCTAACGTGGTTCATTCAACTCCTTTTCCAACCGATTATAATAGAGGGAGGGGTTGGCCTTTTATAAGGAATGGGTTTAGGGTTTCACAATTGGAATACCTTGGCCTATTGACACACAAAGTGGAAGATTTCAAAACTTATAAATTTTAAAATAAATTAGTTAACTACGTTAAAGCTTGCCCTAAGCTAATCCTTCTCCTAATTAACAGACCTATGCATTTAGGGTTTCGTTGGTTGGTCACACCAACGAGCCGAACCAAAACTTCTGCAAGTAGCGCACGCATTGCAAAATAACATCCAGAGCGCTAATAACATACGCGACAGAACATAATATCCCAACTAAGCGCGAAGACATGCGCGACAAGAGGAAAATACAGGTACAATAAATAAAAAATAAAAAGATGCACTACAGGTTGCATCAATTCCCCCGGGGTTGAAAGAACTCGACCCTGTCGAGAATGCAATGCAACCAATCACTATCAAGTCCAAGACGGTGGGCAGAGAGAAGCTGCATAGGTGTCCTGCTGGCGCCGTGGCTGCGTCCCAAACTGGAAGTAACCTTTCATTCCCAAACTTGCAATCCATTAGCCAAATTTTATGCAAAACATTTAAAGAAATAGTAATTATCAGAGCTTGCAGGGGATGACAGGGGCGGTGTGTGTAGCGAACAAGTGGCGGGAGGGAAAACGTGAAACAAATGGAAGCAAGCTGTGGAACCAGTAATTCATGACGCAACATCCTCTTGCTTGGTATACACGTACGATCGTCTGCTCGATCAGGACCGTCCATCGCTTTGACGTCACCCGATAAAATCCCACTCGAGTCACAACATTTTAAGCATATCTCAAATCTATCGATTATAATCTTCCACAAAAACCCATGGAATCGGGTGTCCCGATGAGGAGTATAAAACTTACGGCTCATCTCAACTCTCCTCGTACGACTCGACCTAAGAATCACAAACGTCAAACAATCGAGATGAGGTGCCTCAATGTGCTCGCCTGTCACCAAGGACCAACGATGCGGACTAAACGTGTGCTCGTCAAAAACGAAGTCAATAAAAAGTGGCGCTTCCAGAGCACCCAAAATAGATGACTCTCGAAAATCAGACGCCACTTCCCGGAGCGAGGGCCCGGGCCGAAGCGTAGCACTAAATAGGAGTGGTGTAGTGGAGACTAAAGACGACGACGTAGATGCAAGTGAGGTCCTCCCAGGTGCTCTAGTTACAGGACCATTCTTCTGGGGAAGAAGAATAATCTTGCGCCCATGGTGATCAAAAGAATGGGAGTTCCTCACACCATCATGCAGAACATGTCGGTCATACTGCCATGGTCGTCCTAGAAGTATGTGGCAAACGTCGATGAGGGCGACGTCACATAACACCGAATCACGATACACGTCCCCGATATAGAACTCTACCTGACAATGGTGAGTAATGGGTATAGTCGATGGACAACTGACCCCAAATAAATGGTACGGCTTCTCTAAGGGGCGTGTCAAAAGTCCTAACTTCTCCACCATTCGCTGATACACGTAGTTTTCCATACTACCGCTGTCAATAATAATGGAACAGAAATGCTCCTGAATGCGGGCGGTAGTGCGAAAAATTTCCTTTCTTCGAGGATCCTGCTCAGTGGTCTCGCAAGAGGTAACTAAACCAGAGTGAAGAACACAGACTAGGTGCTCTGCTTGCTCGCCCTCGACCTCGATGACACTATCAGTCTCGGGAAGGGGCTCAGGCTGGGGGTCACTAAGAAAAACCCCATACTCGGGTTCACCCCCGGTGGTGGAATCAATCACTGCACGAACTGGCGTCGCGGGAACTCAGAAGATTTCTGTCCGGGCTCCATACACTTGAAGCATCGAAATACTCCAGTGTGGGGTCGGGCTCCCATGGGCTCCTTACCCCGGGACGGGCCAGGGTGAAGAGTCGGGGCTCCAGTAATGGCAAGAGGTGGGGAATCAGTAGTAGCAGATGTGGGTGTAGTAGTGGTGGTGCTCGAAACGGGTCTATCAGTAGACCTAGGTCCATCAGTAGACCTCAGACCAAATGTCCTCTTCTGGAGGGCCTCCACTCGACGCGCTCGGCTGGCGATCTCTCCAAGGTACCGAAAATCATGAAGCTCTAACTGGTCTCGTATCGTAGCCCATTCAAATAACGGGCCACAACCATGTGGTCTTCCTCATTCAGATTTAAGCGTGTTTGGAGGACTAAGAACTCATTCGTGTACTCGTCGATAGTTTGCTTGTCTTGTCGTAGGTTGTGATACCTACGATACAAGGTCTGCATAAAATCAGCGGGGACGTATCTCCTCTTGAGTTGAGCTTTGAACTCAACCCAGGTGGTGATAGGTGGTTGTCCCATAGTGTATCGCATCCGCTCGACTTGCCCCCACCATGTGAGTGCGGGGCCCTTCAGCTTCAGGGTAGCATACTCCACCTGTTGGTGGGCAGGTGTGCGCTTCCAACTGAGGAATCACTCAAGTCATTCGCACCAATCAAGACACACCTCAGGCTCGAGGGTGCCCTCAAAATCCCCAACATCTAATTTAATACCAGCATCCCACCTAGGGGGATTCCTATTATCTTGATGGGCTAGTTGTTGTTCTGCTGGTGAAGGTGTAGGAGGTCGTGTAGGAGGAGTAGGGGGTTGAGCAGCAGGACCCCCTAAGTGATACCGGGCTTCCAAGTTATTAACCGTAGTACGCAATCCCATCATGACTTGGTTCGTGTCTCTCACGGAAAGAGTGAGTGTAGTGATAACGGTCATAAGTTCTTCCATTCGTTTACCTATATCTCTCGCATTACCCTCTAGGTGCTCCACTCGAGATTCCATGGACAAACTTGAAAAAACCCTAAACTGTAAATTTTAAAACGACATGCGCTCGACTATCCCACGATAGGAGTGAGATATCCCAGCAGCCACACCAAACTGATGTGAACTCGAAACCTAGGGCTTTTAGTTTTGAAAATAAAATTGCGACCTATTTAAATTTACTGCGGCACGAAGGATTTCACGAGCTAATTTCCAACAAAATAAACGGTCAAGGCGTCACTCGCGAACGCAAAGCTACCACACGAGCATGATAACGTCACAAATCACAATTTCCACAGGCATAGTATGCAAGAGGGTGGCAACACGAATATGGAAATTAACGGAAATTAAGAGATATGATTAGTAGGGGCAAGCTTATAATAATTAACTACTATTTTAAACATTTAGGCACAAAATATAAACTGCAGGAGGGGGCTAGGCAAAACAAGGTATACCAACTGAGATCGAAGGAGTAACGACAACTTCAGAATTTTTTGGCAGGTGAGGAAGAAGACTGGAGGCGGTGGCGGTGCTCGGGTCTGCTAGGAGGTCACTGGACTTGCCGGAGACTGGTGGTGGAGAGCTCGCTGGGAGTCGGCCAAGCAAGGAACGGTTGGAGAGGTGAAGTTGACGGCCTGAAAGCAAATGATGGCAGGGGAAGGGCCTTCGGAACCCTAGGTAGGTTCCTGCAACAGAAATGGCGGCCGACGGGAGCTTTGCTGCTGGATTCGTCGAAGAGGGGAAGAACGCCAGGGCGCGGAGAGGTTTTGGAGGTTTCCGTCGGGAAGAACGAGCGCTGGAAGGTGCGGAAGTGGTCGCCGGAGTCGTGGAGGGAGGGGAAAAACACCGTTGGCGGCGTACTTGGAGGCTCCGACGCTGCTTAGGCGGAGGCGGAGCTGACAGCAGGACTGGAGCACGGAATCGGGTTGGCTGTGCTGGAGAGAGCCGAATGAAACCTAACGTGGTTCATTCAACTCCTTTTCCAGCCGATTATAATAGAGGGAGGTGTTGGCCTTTTATATGGAATAGGTTTAGGGTTTCACAATTGGAATACCTTGGGCTATTGGCACATCAAGTGGAAGATTTCAAAACTTATAAATTTTAAAATAAATTAGTTAACTACGTTAAAGCTTGCTCTAAGTTAATCCTTCTCCTAATTAATAGACCTATGCATTTAGGGCCTCGTTGGTCGGTCACACCAATGAGCCAAACCAAAACTTGTGCAAGTAGCGCGCACATTACAAAATAACATCCACAGCGCTAATAACATGCGCGACGGAACATAATATCCTAACTAAGCGTGAAGACATGCGCGACAAGAGGAAAATATAGGTACAATAAATAAAAAATAAAAAGATGCACTACAGGTTGCATCACTAGTGAGTATACTCTCACAACGCCTAACAAGTGCCTCTAACGGTCTTCTTTGTACGCGTCCAAACCATCTTAGTTAAGCTTCTTGCATCTTCTCCGCAATTTATAAGATTAAATATATAAGAATAATTATGAGAAACTGCCCTGTGATTTCGCATTATTACTAGGATCTCCCCTCTGTTTTTTAAAATCACCCAGACCTCCCCAGTTTATGTTGTTGACAATTCACTTGCATGTTTTATGCACATAAATTTGTTAAAAATATAGATTTAGAGGGGAGGTTTTGGTCATTTTAAAAGTTAAAGTCTCTATAATTATACAAAGTTTGAGGGAAGGTCCCAATAAATGACCATATATGTACATGCATAGATATGTTTACATGTATACATACACATACAGAGACACATGAAGAGACACATGAACATGCACACACTCCAACAGAGACACATGAACATGCACACATACAGAGACGCGCACGCGCACACATACAGAGACGCGCACACACACACATACAAATACTACACACACTCTCTCACATACACACACGTGTACACATAATCACAGAGACAGACACACACATGCGTGCACATGTATAATCACAGAGACATAGACACACATGCGTACGCTTACATACACATACATATGCACTTCTGGTTTGCTCCTTACAAGCTTACAACTACAATCAAGCTTTTCGTTGTTTGTGCTTGTTAGGAGGTCACAGAAGAAACTGTTTATGTTTTGTCGATTTGTACTCGGGGTTTTTGATGATAGTCATTCTTTCAGGGCACAAGTAACCGATTATCATTTGGCTTGACGCCGAAAACTTCGAGACTCCCCAAGCAAGGGGAGATGCTTCTCTCCATTCATGGCTCGCCATTGGGAGTTTTCAAGGAAGATCACTTGGAAGCAATACATGGTCTGTTTTCTTTTGTGTGCTTTATTTTCATGAGAATAAACATTTATTCTTTAGTTATCTTACTTCCATTTGCAAGCTAAGAATACTGGCTTCTTATTTGCAGAATCTGAAGATGGCTCTCAGCCAGCCTCTTCTGGATAGTGCAGAATCTAGCAATGTGAGAAGAAGCTTTTTCATCTTCCACGGTAACAAAATCACAGCAGGTTATTCATTTGAGTTATTTTTCATCATGTAAGCTTCTTTTTTGCTAGGAATTATACGTTGGAGTTCATAATAAACAAATATTAGTCAAATTGAGTTATTTTGCGAGTTTATTAGTCGTCAGGTGCGCGCGCTAAGTAGTAAATAATTGAGAAAATACGCAACAATGTAAAGTGTTTCTAGTTGTTCTATCCAGATGACCCATGTTCTGTTGAAAGATTGGCAGACTGATTTCATTTTTTCTGTGAATAGAAGTTACAAAGATGTTGCTAGGTTTGTCATAGTCCTTAAGCTGGTTACAAGCTCTGAAGTCTGAAAGAGGTGAAGTAGAAGAAGAAGAAGATGAAGAGGAAGAAGAGATTCGCAGTGGCTCATAGGTTTAAGGTTTTGAACACCAGGTTTTTACACGCCTGCAGGGGTATGATGACTTCCCTCTTGAGTGCGTCGGTAGATTCCTTTGGTAGAAATGTCACCTTCCTTTGTATCGGTATATTTTCATTGAGATTATGGGATCTTCGGTGTATAATTTCTAGACGAGAACGGTAGATTTGGCGAATTTGGAGACTAAATCCAAGCAAAAGTCACTATTCCTTCAAGTGTTTTAACTCCATTTTGGTGGGAACAATACGGCGCCGGAGAAATTTTTGTGCTTGGTAAATCTCTATTATGGAGCTCGAGGGCGATTAGATGGTCAAAACTCAATTTTGAGCTTCATTTCTCAACGAAGGGCGCTAGCTTAATTTCCGATCAAAGGCGAGAGCTTCTCCCAGACGGAGACTCGGAGAGAGTAAAGGCTCCATTTGGCGGGGCGTTTCTGCTCCGGTGAGTTTAGACAAAATCATTGAATGCATGTTTAGCATAACAACGGTTTTGACCGCTACCAAGAAAAGAAAACTAGTTTTCAACATAAAAGTGAATGAAGTTTTTTAGGTGAGGTCGGGCATTCACGATAGACGGTTCATAATCACCACGTTCCCGATTGCTATTGCCGTGTCAAACGGAGCCTAAAATCCACACGATATTTATTCTGAGAAGTCTAACATGACGGTTCTTCGGAACAAGAACCAATAAGCAGCCAACACTTGTGTTGTGTGGTTGTGGACTGAATGTTATTTCCCTCATTTCATACCATATTTGATTAGAAAGTACTAAAATTAATACACCAACTGTTACAAAAAGAAATTGCTCTACCATTGCTCCAAGCACCCAAAAAAGGAAATGGAAAAGAAAAGCTCATGGTGTTTGTGTTGACATGAAGGCTGTGTTTGACGCAGCAATTGTGAATGTAGTAGTGGTTATGAACCGGAATGCCCGAAATTTTATAAGGAACTTCATTCTGTTTTATGTTTAAAACTAGTTATCATTTTTTTTTGGGCAGTGGTCATAGCCATTGTCATGCAAACATACCTTCTATGTCGGTTGTGTTTTTATCCAAACTCATCAGAGCAAAAATCTTGCGCCAGCCGGAGCACGGGCCTCTCTTCATGTGTGAATGGGTTCTGAATTGAGAACCAAATTGAGACAAAGACCAAAGTATTCAATTCGGATTTGGTTCTTGATTTGGGTATATGAGTCAAGCATATATTGTCATATTGTCTTATTTTGATTGACGCCAACTGACCCGAGTTGCGCTACATAACTATTACCCATTAAGTGGCCGCAAAGATGCTTGCCAACTCTATGATCCGGGAGCAATTGAGACGAACGACGAAGCATGGGTATGCCTGTCTTGCAGCTCTATCATTAAGGCATAATAATCGATGTTAGGGTTGCCGAAAGACGAATAGATGAAAGACCTACACAAAGTGTCGGGTTTAGGAAGCTCAATCTAATATCCTTATCCTTGCTAAGAACTCCTTCGAGTGCTCTACGGCGAGATGCTCGAAGGCGTACCTTGAGAAGCAACGAATTAGTTCTTATTTGACGCAATTACCGTCATTAGCCATAATTCGCACCTTAAATTACTGCAGACTTCCAGCTATTAATAGGAGATATCCACTTAATCTGAAAAACAATAGTTACAATAAATTAGAAAACCCTAAGATGACTCAAAGGGTCGTCACGGTCAATAGAGTAATTTCGGCTGATCACGTCTAAAACCACGCCCGTGTTTAGCTTAAGGCTCTGTTTGGCGCAGCGGTGACGGTGGTGAATGTGGTTTGTTGGGATTTTCAGTCGTGGAAGCGGAATCTCCAAGAATAATTAAATACAGAGTTACAAGAAAATATATACTTCTCACAATTTATTATTATAATAAAATTAGTGAGTACTCAAATTAAGAGATACAAATCCGAAAATATACTGCAGAAGAACTCAAACTACGAAAATTCGCAAGAGTAATAATAACTTGACTGCAATCCGTAAAACGGACGTGCAAGATTCATATCAGAATAAATCTTCGTCGTCGTCAGACAACCAACCACTGCCACCACCATCAAGAAGAGATCCAAGTCAGGACTTGATCTTGCCGCAAACGCGTTGCCCCCCAACGTCACTACTTGTGCACAACCACCACCGCCTACGAGCATTCAACCATCGAGCACCGCACACCTTGCCGCAACCTGCGAATCAGTCGTCTTGTCGCTACCCACACGCTTTTGCTCTTCGTTGCAGATGCAGCCCGCAATCGGAAGTTGACGTCCATCGCCGCCTTCGGTTGTGCACTACCGCTCTCCTCTTCAAGGCTTTATCTTTCTTTGGTTTGGATTTTGGTGTGTTTTTCATAGCTTGTCATCCTTCCCTTTTATACAACCATTTCACATGTCTTCGCATGTGTCCATTCAAAGCACATGGACGACTTGGAGAAAAGTTCGCATTGACGGCCGGTACGTGGAGATGGTGAAACATGTGGCTTTGAAAGTTCAAAACCAACTTAACAATCAACACCTTGGTTTGAATTTCAAATACCACATTCTGCACAAAGCATCATCTGCACGAAGTACTGTCTGCACGAAGTAATGTCTGCACGAAGCACCACCTCATGCATGCCACCTCATGCATGAGGTGTCAGCCAACTTGTCGCAAGTCAAACTTCATCTCCGCTCTGGTCCACCTGTGAGATGTCGACATACCCGAATCACAAAAACTGACTTGTCAAACCCAAGCCACAGAAGGGCGATCCACTGCACCCTCGACCATCCACCATGTCACCCACAAAAATCATGAGCATGCCACCTCGCGGTGTGGTCCCCATTATTCGGTATAAACTTCCGAATTGCACAGCCTTCATGAGCACGATTCACTCTCGTGTCACCGTCAGAACTCCTTTTCTTGCCGCAAAATTGCAGCCACCTAAGTCCAAACTGCCCAACGATATCAGATTCTTACGCAGCTTGAGCACCAGATGTACCCTCTCAAGCCTGCACACCACCCCATCATGCATCTGTATGTCCATCGTCCCTGTACCTGTAACCTCACAACCCGAGCCATCACCCAGATAGACCGACCCAATTGTCACCTTCAAATAACTAAACATTGACGCATCCGAGCATATGTGTTGTGATGCACAAGAATCTAATATCTATCTGATGTCAGAGTCGTCATGACTCTCAGTGATGCTATAAATACAATCACTCTTCACTCCCAAATCTAGCGTCACCACACCCGCATCTTGGACGTCTCCAGAACTCTGCGCATGCTGCAGACAATTTTTCCTTATGTGACCGCTCTGTCTACAGTGTTAGCAAACAACTCCCTTCTTTGACACTGTCCTAGCTCGTGCACCCCTTGATCCCCTGTCGAATGCTCTCCCCCGTCCATCTGACGCGAAAATATGCTCACCCCCAGGAGTGGGGTCCTTCAGCATCTGGCTGGACAATAGAGCTGGTGCGACCTCCTCCAGCCCCACCGTATCCTTCATGTACAGGCCTTATCTTCTTGCTCCACTTTCGCACCAACCACATGCAATTGGTTTATAAGTCCGTTGAACACATTAAAGTGCTCCTGCATGTTGTCACTCTCTTGCATCTTCAGTCCATGCAATCGTTATTTTAACAACAACCTTGTGGTCAACGACTTGACCAGATACAATCTTTCAAGTTTCTCCCAATGCTTGATTGCAGACTGCTTGACGCTAATGTTGAAAAACACCTTGTCGTCAACACACATCCTGATGGCGCTAGTGACACGCTCATCCAAGTCAACCACTCCTCATCCTTCACTTTACCGATCAATTTTTCTCGTCCCCGCAAAACGCGCATCAGCCCCTGCTCAACTAGCATATCTTTGACGCGAATTTGCCACATACTAAAATTTCCGCTACCGTCAAACTTCTCCACTGAGTACCAAGTCAAAGTTGTATTTTTTCCTGCCATAGTTGTCCTCTGGTATGACTAGGAGACCTGATTAATTCAAGGTTTGATTTGAAAAGATAGGAAGAGGACCTAGTCGTTCACCACCGCAGACAAATTTTTCCTTAAATGTCCAATCCGTCGCCCACAAAACCTAGCTCTGATACCACTTGTTGGGATTTCCGGTTGCGGAAATGCAATCTCTATGAACAACTAAATACAGAGTCATAAGAAAATATATTGTTCGCATAATTTTATTATTACAATAAAATTAGTAAGTATTCAAATTAAGAGATACAAATCCGAAAATATATTGCAGAAGAACTCGGACTACAAAAATCCGCAAGAGTAATAGAAACTTGATTGCAATCCGTAAAACGGACACGCAAGATTCGTACCAGAACAAACCTTCGTCGTCGTCACACGACCAACCACCACCACCACCATCGAGAAGAGATCCAAGTCAGGATTTGACCTTGCCGCAAACATGCAGCCCGCCAACATCATCACTTGTGCACAACCACCACCGTCTACGAGCATTCAACCATCGAGCATCGCACACTTTGCCGCAGCCTGCGAATCAGTCACCTTGCCGCTTCTTGCACGCTTTTTCTCTTCCTTGCCGATGAAGCCCGCAATCGGATGTTGACGCTCACCGTCGCTTTCGATTGTGCACTATCGTTGTCCTCTTCAAGACTTTATTTTGGTTTGGCTTTTGATGTATTCTTCATAGTCTGCTATCCTTCCCTTTTATACTGTCATTTCACATGCCTTCGTATGTGCCCTTCAAAGCACATGGGCGGTCGGTAGGTGGAGATGGTGAAACATTTGATTTTGAAAATTCAAAACCAACTTAACATGGTTGTCATGAACTATCGTTCGTGAACGCCCGACCTCACTTAAGGAACTTTATTTCTTAAAGAAAAGGAGCCACAACAAGAGCACACAGATACTACAAGGAAAGCTTCCATGACGATTACAAGTGCGATAAAAAAGAAGTACAAGAATACTACAAGGACTTGCATGAAAACTAAAAATATAAAGACTTGAAATGAGGAGGAGGGAGAGAAGGGCTTAAGACATGAACAACTCTAAAATAGCATCACCTCTCCTCCCAAAATATGGATACTCAACCCTTGGAGATGATCACAATTTATAGATATTTTTCTGGCTGGGTCACGCCCCCCCTTACACGTCCGGTTAGGGCGTGTCATAGGGGGGCGTGTCACATTCGGTGTGACTTTTCTTACTGAAATTTAATGCTGGAAGTGACCGGGATCGTAGTTGGGTTACACGCCCGATGACACGCCCGTGTCATAGGGCGTGTAAGTTGCGGCGCCACGGTGGAATGCAGAAAAGTCGTGCTGCGGGGATACATCGGGACTTGGTGGGACACGCTCCGTGACACGCCCTACCCGGGCGTGTAAATGGGGCGTGTATGCTGAATTTCCTGAATCTGATTTCGTACCGACTGCTTCATTCCACATGGGTTACACACCCTAGGTACACGCCCTGGGAGGGCGTGATATGGGTCGTGTAACAGGAGAAAAACCAATAAGCTTCAAAAACAAACTAGGAACTAAGGCCCCATTTGGTAAAGCGTTTTCGTTCGGGCGTTTTGGAAAAACGTAAACGCCGGCTGTTAGGCTCATTTGTTTTTCCGCCTACTTATCGAACAGCTGCGTTTTCCATGCCCTAAAAATCGAGCGCGGATCGAACAGCCGGCTTCCTCTCCAGTTCGTCGCGTTGGGGGGAGTTTCACATCTCTCCCGTCCCCCACGATCCATCCCGCCGTCTCTCCCGTTGCCGTGAAGATCTCTCCCGTCTCCGGTTCCTGGTTCGCAAGTCCCGATCCACCAGTCGCCGTGAAGATCCACCCCGCTGCCTCCTTCGCATCATCCCAGTCTCGCCGTGAAGATCCACCCCGCTGCCTCCTTCGCATCATACAGTCTCTCCAGCAGGTATTTTCCAGATTTCTCTCACTGCAACCACAAAGATCTCTTCTTTGAAGGTTTCTTCTTCACATCCGGTAGTTTACACGCCTTCTTTCTTCCCCCTTGGTTCAGGTTTGGTGGCTCGTACTCCCTGGCGATTCCTTCATAGATCTCTGCCCAGATTTCTTCCCGCCTCAACACCAACCTCTTCCCCTAACTGCAGCAATCTCATAGCAGGTATATGCCTATTTTTTCCAGCATCCAGTTTGTGTATTGCAGTGTTTTTGCAATATTTTTATGCAATGTTTTTGCAATGTTATATGCAGTGTTTTTGCAATGTTTTCCTATTTTTTTATGCAATGTTTGTATGTGTTGTTTATGTGTTTGTGATGTGTGAGTGTGTGAGTGTGTATGTGCTGTGTGTGTGAGTTTGTGTGTGTTGTGAGTGTGTTGTGTGTGTGATGTGTGTGTGAGTGTGTATGTGTTGTATGTGTGAGTTTGTGTATGTGATGTTTGTGTTTTTGTGATGTGTGTGTGAGTGTGTATGTGCTGTGTGTGTGAGTTTGTGTGTGCTGTGAGTGTGTTGTGTGTGTGATGTGTGTGTGAGCGTGTGTGTGTGTTGTATGTGTGAGTTTGTATGTGATGTTTATGTGTTTTTGTGATGTGTGTGTGAGTTTGTATGTGCTGTGTGTGTGAGTTTGTGTGTGCTGTGAGTGTGTTGTGTGTGTGATGTGTGTGTGAGTGTGTATGTGTTGTATGTGTGAGTTTGTGTATGTTATGTTTATGTGTTTTTGTGATGTGTGTGTGAGTGTGTATGTGCTGTGTGTGTGAGTTTGTGTGTGCTGTGAGTGTGTTGTGTGTGTGATGTGTGTGTGAGTGTGTATGTGTTGTATGTGTGAGTTTGTATGTGATGTTTATGTGTTTTTGTGATGTGTGTGTGAGTTTGTATGTGTTGTGTGTTAGTTTGTGTATGTTGTGAGTGTGTTGTGTGTGTGATGTGTGTGTGATGTGTGTGTGAGTGTGTATGTGTTGTATGTGTGAGTTTGTATGTGATGTTTATGTGTTTTTGTGATGTGTGTGTGAGTTTGTATGTGCTGTGTGTGTGAGTTTGTGTATGCTGTGAGTGTGTTGTGTGTGTGATGTGTGAGTGTGTATGTGTTGTATGTGTGAGTTTGTGTATGTGATGTTTATGTGTTTTTGTGATGTGTGTGTGAGTGTGTATGTGCTGTGTGTGTGAGTTTGTGTGTGCTTTGAGTGTGTTGTGTGTGTGATGTGTGTGTGAGTGTGTATGTGTTGTATGTGTGAGTTTGTATGTGATGTTTATGTGTTTTTGTGATGTGTGTGTGAGTTTGTATGTGCTCTGTGTGTGAGTTTGTGTATGTTGTGAGTGTGTTGTGTGTGTGATGTGTGTGTGAGTATGTATGTGTTGTATGTGTGAGTTTGTATGTGATGTTTATGTGTTTTTGTGATGTGTGTGTGAGTTTGTATGTGCTGTGTGTGTGAGTTTGTGTATGCTGTGAGTGTGTTGTGTGTGTGATGTGTGTGTGTGTTGTATGTGTGAGTTTGTGTATGTGATGTTTATGTGTTTTTGTGATGTGTGTGTGAGTGTGTATGTGTTGTGTGTGTGAGTTTGTGTGTTGTGAGTGTGTTGTGTGTGATGTGTGTGTGAGTGTGTGTGTTGTATGTGTGAGTTTGTATGTGATGTTTATGTGTTTTTGTGATGTGTGTGTGAGTTTGTATGTGCTGTGTGTGTGAGTTTGTGTATGCTGTGAGTGTGCTGTGTGTGTGATGTGTGTGTGAGTGTGATGTGTGTGTGAGTGTGATGTGTGTGTGAGTGTGTATGTGTTGTATGTGTGAGTTTGTATGTGATGTTTATGTGTTTTTGTGATGTGTGTGAGTTTGTATGTGCTGTGTGTGTGAGTTTGTGTATGTTGTGAGTGTGTTGTGTGTGTGATGTGTGTGTGAGTGTGCTGTGTGTGTGCTGTGTATGTGCTGTGTGTGTATGTGTATGTGAGTGTGTTGTATGTGTGTGAGTTTATGTGATGTGTGTGAGTGTGTTGTGTATGTGTTATTTTTAAACATTTATAATTAAGCATGGATGCAATTTTGCTTAGCCCGATAAGAAAATGAGATCCAGATACTCATCCAAGTTTGATAATCTATAATTTAATGTTTGTGTTTCAATATCTGTTGGGTTCACCTGCACAACAATCTTTTTTGCTGGGTTCACCTATACATGTTGTTTGATTTAGGACTATATTTTTTTAATGTTTTGTTCCTATTTTTTAATACAGTTTATTCACTATGGGTAAACATAAGGAAGGTGGTGTTAGTGCCAATTGGGAGACTAGCGATGTTTTGATTTTCTGTGACTTGTGCTTAAAAGAAATTGAGTTGGGTAATCGCCCGACCACACACTTTTATCGTACAGGTCTCGGTGCGCATTTGATTTCAACAGCTAATTATTATTCAGTAGAAGGGCCCAGCAGATCAGTCCCTAGGCCTTGCATGACATCAAGTCAAACGGGGGCAAGATGGGTTGGTGAAATGCTAGATGGCCACCCCCAAAGATTTTTTAGTTCTTGTAGAATGTCAAAACAAATCTTTGGAGATTTGCTCACCATCCTAATAGCACAGTATGGGTTGTAAGGATCCAGAAGAACTCTACCATGCGAGGTGCTTGCAATTACATTACATATTTTATGGCATAACGTATCAATGCAACTTGCAAGCGAAAGATTCCAACATTCTACAGAGACGATTAGTAGATTTTTCGCAAAGGGTATCACAGCTATTAAGAGAATGTCTTCCGATGTCGTTGCACCTGTAGATCATTTATTCCGTGATATTCCACCACAAATTCTGAATGACACGCGATACATGCCCTACTTTAAGGATTGCGTCAGAGCAATTGATGGAACACATGTAGATGCTCGAGTACCAGCAGATCAACAAGTCTCCTACATTGGTCGCCATGGAACGACAACACAAAACGTTATGGCAGTGTGTGATTTCAATATGTGTTTCACATTTGTGATGGCGGGTTGGGAGGGTTCTACTCACGACAGCCGTATATTTCAGCGTGTCATTATGGACTCGAGTTATAATTTCCCCTATCCACCCCCAGGTAAGACTTTTTAATATTCAGTAATCTACAGCTACTCAAATACTGTTGTTTCATTATTATTCTCATATTAGCAATATGTGCACTTGTAGGTAAATATTACGTGGTTGATGCCGGATATCCACTCCAACGTGGATTTTTAAAACCATATTCAGGCACACGGTATCATTTGCCAGATTTCAGAAGGGGCAGCAGGATGGTACAGGGCCGCCGAGAAATATTCAACCGGGCGCACTCGTCGTTACGTAGCGTTATAGAGCGGTCCTTCGGCGTATGGAAGAAGAAATGGAAGATTCTTAGGGATATGCCTCCATACAGTTTGACTAAGCAACGAGATATAGTGATTGCAACGATGACTCTATATAATTACATTCGCAGGCATCCTTCCCGCAATGACGCTCACTTTCGAGCTTGTGATGAAGACGAGAGTTTTGTTTACCCTGCGGGTCTTCAAAAAACAACACGACAAAATACTGCGTGCGATGGTGGAGAACATATCAGAGGGATTCGAGTGGGTGTTGACGAGATGACGGCGCTGCGAGACTCCATTGCTGAACAACTGCACAAATTGTAATTGTATTTGGAATCAGCTGTATTTCGAGTCATCAGCTGTATTTCGAGTCATCAAATGGTTGACAATTTGATCTTTGGATGTACTCTAAATTTTCATAAACCATAAATTATTAAATTTCTCAGGTACATGTATTTTATATTGATATCACAACCATAAATTAATAAATTTATCAAAACGCTATTTTACCAAATGGATCTCAGTTTTCGAGTGGGTGTTGACGAGATGACGGCGCTGCGAGACTACATGTTTGGGCGTTTCGTTGCTCCGTTTTGGGCAAACGCCGCCGGAAGGAGGAAAAACAAACGAACCTCCGGCGGCGTTTGCTCCGTTTCCACCCGCCCCCCTTGAGAAACGCCCCCAAAAAGCTCCGTTTGGAGCAGCCACCTCCCCCCTCCGGTTCGAACACTCCGTTTCCACCCGCCGGATCGACCCGCCACCGCCGAACCAAATGAAGCCTAAATATGATGGACAATTTGGCTTTGGTGAATATGAAATGATAAGTGGAGCTGTCAATTGAAATTGAAAAAAAACTCAAAAGCGGCTCACTAGAGGTAGAAAATTCTTAGGTTGGCAAGAAGGCTCAAACGAAAACAAAAACGGCATAAATCATTTTTATGCTTTTAAATTTATCTAAAGCATAGTTTTGAAAAATTTCAAAAAACAAGTTTTAGATAATAAAAAAAGATTAATGAAATTATATTGAAAATAGAAATAATAAGCGCCTTGGATCTTTCACATCTACTACGCTAATTAAAAAGTCGACATTACAAAAATTATCCAAAAATAAAAAGGAAAATAGTGGATAAAGTATTTTTCAAAAAGTAAAGAAGATAAAGAACAAAAATCATAATAAAAATGCGAGTTTTAAAATAAACGTTTCACCTTAACATGATACCGTGAATTAGAAACACAACATGACCATTATTTTACTTGTGAAACATAATTAAAAAAAACGATTAGAAATATTATAATTGGTTAAGATGTTTATATGAGATTTTGAGAAAAACAAAACAAAAATAATGGGTACTATTGAAATACCAAAATTAGCATATTAATTTTTTTTTTCTTTTTTTGATTTATTTTTACGGGGAAACAAAAATAAAGAAAAGAGAGGAAATTCTCCCCCAAGCTTAAAATAGACATTGTCTTCAATGGAAAAAGAAGGGGAATGAGAGAGAGAGAGAGAGAAATTAAAATAGAAATGAAAGTACATAATTGAAAAACAGGGGCTTTCCCGGATTTATGCGTCGCGAATGTTGATTGATGCTGCTCTCCCATGCTAGCGCTTTGGATCTTCATGGAATGCCTTCTTTGGACTTCGTGATGGATTCAGCAGCGTTGGAGCAGGCGATCACAGAGGCTTCGGCATGTCGGAGCCGTCCGGAACAAAAAGTGAAAAATAAAGAAAACAGAAAAGATACTTGGGTTGCCTCCCAAGAGCGCCCTTTGTTTAAAATGTTGTTTGAGCTCGCCGTATCAAAAAAATATTGTCCAAAAATAATATGAATATCCAAAATAATATTTGAAGTTTTTAACAAATAAAAAAAGTCTTAAATTATTCAAGATTCAGATCATGCAAAATAACTATACAACCCCGTATTCACAGAGTAGCGTCCTCTCGGCAGGCGCAGGACCAGCTTTATGTTTTTTAAGTTTTTCAGAGATTTTGCACTCTTGGTGGCCAATTTTAGCTTGATCTTGCAAATATACTAGTATGGGGAAGAAAAATCTACCTCTCCCCCCCGATCCCTTTTGGGGGCGGGTGCGGCGAGATGGCCGGCACCCCCGCAGCTTGCCTTGGTACGAGGTAGGAGCGGCGAAATAGGCGTGACTTGATGCTCGCTCGGGCGGCCTGCCCTGCGGGCGAGACAGGCGCGGCCTGGTGCTCGCCCGGGCGGCCTACCCTGCGGGCTAGACAGGCGCGACCTGGTGCTCGCCCGGGCGGCCTGCCCTACGGGCGAGACAGGCGCGGCCTTGTGCTCGCCCGGGCGGCCTGCCCTGCGGGCGAGACAGGCACAGCCTGGTTCTTGCCCGGGCGGCCCACCCTGCGGACGAGACAGGCGCGACCTGGTTCTCGCCCGGGCAGCCTGCCCTGCGGGCGAGCAAGGCCTGCGGCCTGGTGCTCGCCCCCGGCGGGCGGTTTCTCCAGGGAGGTGGGGGGTATGGGTTGGCCTCCTCCCGCCCTTGGACCTCTTTGGGTCGTGCTTTTACCGTTGTGCCCTCGGGGTGGAATTCCCCCTTTATCCCCCGGTGTGGATGTTTTTTATTGGCTCAGGGCATATTTGCCTTAGGGGTATTTCAGACCTTTTGGTCTCTAGGTTTGGAAAAACTATAAATAAACCTTTTTGGGTACCTTTGGAAAAGATGAGTTCTTGGCTTCCTCCTCCCTTGGTTTATTCTTCTTGGTTGAGTTGAGTTGAGAGAGCTCTACAAGGTACCCAGCTCAGCCATTGGTGAGAGAGGGGAAGTGCTCTTGTGACCTTCCGGGTGTGTGGTGGGACCTCCACGCTAGAGCCGAGGGTCTATTCCTAGTTTCCCAAGTCTTTGGTCCGTGACATTCCTCCGAGTGTAGTAAGTGTGAGGTCACCCCTCTTTTGGGACCCTGAACTCCACAGAGACCAAGTTTTTGGTTTCAACACTTTTGGTGCGGTGAGCGTGGAGAGTGACCAACACAGAAGATCTCGGGAGAGTGTCATGGCTGGAGATCAAGAAGGTGGTGATGATCTCGGCAAGCTCCCCAACCCCGTACCCTTCGTCGGAAGGGAGGAGTTCATGGCTTCTATCCAAGGCGTCATGGAGATGCTGAGAAGCATTGCCCCTCGGGATGATAGCTCAACCCCCACCCCCGGGGACTGGCTCCCAGGGGTCTCGACGAGCTGACCCAAAGCGGTCTCGACGAGCTGCCTCCCAGGAGCATAGGTGAGATGACCCCAGCAGGGGGAGAAGGAAGTGTACCAGGTAGGCGACCTGGGAAAGAAAGGATGGGAGAGGGGGTCGAGCGAGACCTCCCCGTCCGGGAGCTGTTCCTCAGCCCGACGAGTGCTAGCCCTCCAGGCGAGCAGGTCGCGCGAGTAGAGGTGGCGAGAGCACCCCTTATGGGTTCACCCTTCAGCGATCTGATCATCTCAGCTCCCGTTCCCGAGGGGTTCAGATAGCCTGACATGGCCTACTATACCGGGAAGGATGATCCCGTCCAGCACCTGCGGTGGTTCGAGGATGCCGTCTCCATCAGGCCGATGACAGATGCCTTCAAGTGCCGCCTCTTCGCGATCACGTTGAATGACAAGGCAAGTGTCGTCTCCATCGAAGGCTACACCGTCTCTCGGATCTTGGTTGACAACGAGAGCTCTGTCAACGTCGTTTTCAAGAAGGCGTTTGACGAGATGAAGGTGGAGCCAAGGAGGGTGTTGGCCTCAGACGGACCCCTGTTCGGATTTTCAGGGGAGAGGAAGGAGGTTGAAGGTGGAGTAGGACTCCAAGTGAAATTTGGAGGGACTTCAAGGAACTGTCGGTTCGTCATAGTTGACGCTCCGAGCAGCTACAATGTCATCTTTGGAAGGTCTCTCATCAGTGCCTTCCGTTGCGTGCCGTCTTCTTTCAACCAGTGCCTCAAGTTCAGCTCAGGAGGATCCAGGTCAGAGTCAAGGGAGACTCTAGGATGGCAAGACAATGTTATGTCACGGCCCTCAACACCATCTCTTGGTTGGCCAAGGCAGAGGAGATGGAGAAGATCAGAGAGAGTCTGAGCAAGATGGAGGTATCCGAGGGGAAGGATGACGGCCATCATGCCAAGACCACCTGAAGAAGCCTCGCCTCGGCAGAGTCATGTATTTTTTCTTATGTTGTAACAAGTTCAGCCCTCGACCAGTTGAGTCGGAGGGGTCATGTAACCCATCATGTTTTCCCCTTTGGAGGATGTTGGATTTTGGTAAAGATCAGGTGGCATGCCTAGTTTCCACCCCCGAGAGGATCTCCTCATCCAGACTCTCACTAGCTGGTTGGGTCGAATGTGCCTCGAGGAGAGCAAGTCCCACCCCCGAGAGGATCTTCTCATCCAGGCTCTCACTAGCTGGTTGGGTCGAATGTTTCTCGGGGAGAGCAAGTCCCACCCCCGAGAGGATCTCCTCATCCAGGCTCTCACTAACTGGTTGGATCAAATGTGCCTCGGGGAGAGCAAGTCCCACTTCCGAGAGGATCTCCTCATCCAGGCTCTCACTAGCTGGTTGGGTCTTATGTGTCTCGGGGAAAGCAAGTCCCACCCTCGAGAGGATTTCCTCATCCAGGCTCTCACTAGCTGATTGTGTCGAATGTGCCTCGGGGAGAGTAAGTCCCACCCCCGAGAGGATCTCCTCATCCAGGCTCCCACTAGCTGGTTGCGTCGAATGTGCCTCGGGGAATACAAGTCGTACCCCCCGAGAGGATCTCCTCATCCAGGCTCTCACTAGCTGGTTGGGTCGAATGTGCCTTGGGGAGAGTAAGTCCCACCCCCCCCGAGAGGATCTCCTCATCGAAGCTCTCACTAGCTGGTTGGGTCGAATGTGTCTCGGGGAGAGCAAGTCCCACCCCCGAGAGGATCTCCTCATCCAAGCTCTCACTAGTTGGTTGGGTCGAATGTGCCTCAGGGAAAGCAAGTTCCACCCCCGAGAGGATCTCCTCATTCAGGCTCTTACTAGTTGGTTGGATCAAATGTGCCTCGGGGAAAACAAGTCTCACCCCCGAGATGATCTCCTCATACAGACTCCCACTAGCTGGTTGGGTCGAATGTGCCTTGGGGAGAGTAAGTCCCACCCCCGAGAAAATCTCCTCATCCAGGCTCCCACTAGCTGGTTGGGTCGAATGTGCCTCGGGGAGAGCAAGTCTCACCCCCGAGAGGATCTCCTCATCCAGGCTCTCACTAGCTGGTTGGGTCGAATGTGCCTCGGGGAGAGTAAGTCCCACCCCCGAGAGGATCTCCTCATCCAGGCTCCCACTAGCTGGTTGGGTCGAATGTGCCTCGGGGAGAGCAAGTCCCGCCCCCGAGAGGATCTCCTCATTCAGGCTCCCACTAGCTGGTTGGGTCGAATGTGTCTCGGGGAGAGCAAGTCCCACCCCCGAGTGGATCTCCTCATTCAGGCTCTCACTAGCTGGTTGGGTCGAATGTGCCTCGGGGAGAGCAAGTCTCACCCCTGAGAGGATCTCCTCATCCAGGCTCTCACTAACTCGTTGCGTCGAATGTGCCTCGAGGAAAGCAAGTCTCACCCCCGAGAGGATCTCCTCATCCAGGCTCTCACTTGCTGGTTGGGTCGAATGTGCCTCGGGGAGAGCATGTCCCACCCCCGAGAGGATCTCCTCATCAATGCTCTCACTAGCTGGTTGGGTCGAATGTGCCTCAGGGAGAGCAAGTCCCACCCCTGAGAGGATCTCCTCATCTAGGCTCTCACTAGGTGGTTGGGTCGAATGTGCCTCGGGGAGAGCAAGTACCACCCCCGAGAGGATCTCCTCATTCAGGCTCTCACTAGCTGGTTGAGTCGAATGTGCCTCGGGGAGAAAAAGTCTCACCCCCGAGTGGATCTCCTCATCCAGACTCCCACTAGCTGGTTGGGTCGAATGTGCCTCGGGGAAAACAAGTCCCACCCCCCGAGAGGATCTCCTTATCCAGGCTCTCACTACCTAGTTGGGTCGAATGTGTCTTGGGGAGAGCAAGTCCCACCCCCGAGAGGATCTCCTCATCCAGGCTCCCACTAGCTGGTTGGGTCAAATGTGCCTCGGGGAGAGCAAGTCCCACCCTCGAGAGGATCTCCTCATCCAGGCTCTCACTAGCTGGTTGGGTCGAATGTGCCTCGGGGAGAGTATGTCCCACCCCCCGAGAGGATATCCTCATCCAGGCTCCCGCTAGCTGGTTGGGTCGAATGTGCCTCCGGGAGAGCAAGTCCCACCCCCGAGAGGATCTCCTAATCCAAGCTCTCACTAGCTGATTGGTTCGAATGTGCCTCGAGGAGAACAAGTCCCACCCCTGAGAGAACCTCCTCATCCAGGCACCCACTAGCTGGTTTGGTCGAATGTGCCTCGGGGAGAGCAAGTCCCACCCCCGAGAGGATCTTCTCATCCAGGTTCTCACTAACTGATTGGGTCGAATATGCCTCGGGAAGAGCAAGTCCCACCCCCCGAGAGGAGCTCCTCATCCAGGCTCTCACTAGCTGGTTGGGTCGAATGTGTCTCGGGGAAAACAAGTCCCACCCCCGAGAGGATCTCCTCATCTAGGCTCTCACTAGCTGGTTGGGTCGAATGTGCCTTGGGGAGAGTAAGTCCCACCCTAGAGAGAATCTCCTCATCCAGGCTCCCACTAACTAGTTGGGTCAAATGTGCCTCGGGAAGAGCAAGTCTCACCCCCCGAGAGGATCTCCTCATCCAGGCTCTCACTAGCTGGTTTGGTCGAATGTTCCTCGGGGAGAGTAAGTCCCACCCCCGAGAGGATCTCCTCATCCAGGCTCTCGCTAGCTGGTTGGGTCGAATGTGCCTCTGGGAGAGTAAGTTCCACCCCTGAGACGATCTCCTCATCAGAAGCTCCCACTAGCTGGTTGGGTCGAATGTGCCTCGGGGAGAGCAAGTCCCAACCCCCGAGAGGATCTCTTCATCTAGGCTCTCACTAGCTTGTTGGGTCGAATGTGCATCGGGGAGATCAAGTTCCCAACCCCAGAGACGGTCCCTCTGTCCAGACTCTCGCTAGCTGGCATGGCCGGTGGACCTCTCGGGGAGGCTAAGTCCTTTTTGCTCCGAGACGGCCCCGCTTCCAGGCTCTCACTAGCTGGCAGGGTCGGTGGTACCTCTCGCGAAGGCCCAGTCCTTTTCATTCTGAGACGGTCCCGCTTTTCCAGGCTCCCACTAACTGGCAGGCTGGTTGACCCCTCAGAGAGGTTAAGTAAATTCTACCCAGATGGGATCTCGTCACCCAGGCTCCCACTAACTGGCATGACAGGTTGATCCCTCGGGGAGACCAGGTGTTTTTCACCCCGAGGTCGTCTCGCCACCCAGGCTCCCATTAGCAGGCATGACAGGTCGACTCCCCTGAGAGGCCAAGTATCTTTCAAACCGCGAGGAAAAGGCCACTCGGCGAATACGTTGGGTTGAATTATTCTTTCCGAGCTTGTGCCAACCTCGAAAAAAGCGGGGATTATGTACAACCTCGTTTCGCAGAGTAGGGTCCCCTCGGTAGGCGCAAAACCAGCTTTATGTTTTTTAAGCTTTTCAGAGATTTTGCACTCTTGGTGGCCAATTTTGGCTTGGCTTTGGAAATATACTAGTAGGGGGAGGAAAAATCTACCTCTCCCCCCGGTCCCTTTTGGGTGGCGGGTGCGGCGAGATGGCCGACACCCCCCGGCTTGCCTTGGTATGAGGTAGGAGCGGCGAAACAGGCGCGACCTGGTTCTCGCCCGGGCGGCCTGCCCTGCGGGCGAGACAAGCGCGACATGGTGCTCGCCCGGGCGGCCTGCCCTACGGGCAAGACAGGCGCGACCTGGTGCTCGCTCGGGCGGCCTGCCCTGCGGGCGAGATAAGCGCGGCCAGGTTCTCGCCCGGGCGGCCTGCCCTGCGGGCGAGAGAGGCGCAACCTGGTTCTCGCTCGGGCGGCCTGCCCTGCGGGCGAGACAGGCGCGTCCTGGTTCTCGCCCGGGCGGCCCGCCCTGCGGGCGAGATAGGCGCGGCCAGGTTCTCGCCCGGGCGGCCCGCCCTGTGGGCGAGACAGGCGCGGCCTAGTTCTCGCCCGGGCGGCCTTCCCTGCAGGCGAGCAAGTCCTGCGGCCTGGTGCTCGCCCCCGGCGGGCGGTTTCTCCGGGGAGGTGGGGGGTTTGGCTTGGCCTCCTCCCGCCCTTGGAACTCTTTGGCCCGTGCTTTTACCATTGTGCCCTCGGGGTGAAATTCCCCCTTTACCCCCCGGTGTGGATGTTTTCTATTGGCTCAGGGCACATATTTGCCTTAGGGGTATTTCGGACCTTTTGGTCCCTAAGCTTGGAAAAACTAAAAATAGACCCCCTTGGGTACCTTTGGAGAGGATGAGTTCTTGGCTTCCTCCTCCCTTGGTTTCTTCTTCTTGGTTGAGTTGAGTTGAGAGAGCTCTCCAAGGTACTCAGCTCAGCAATTGGTGAGGGAGGGGAAGTGCTCTTGTGACCTTCCGGGTGTGTGGTGGGATCTCCACGCTAGAGCCGAGGGTCTGTTCCTTGTTTCCCAAGTCTTTGGTCCGTGACGTTCCCCCGAGTGTAGTTGGTGTGAGGTCACCCCTCTTTTGGGACCCCGAACTCCACAGAGACCAAGTTTTTGGTTTCAATACTAACCCTTCCCTTACCATAAAATGACATTTTTCTCAGTTTAGGGCAAGGTTAGTTTTTTCGCATTTTTCTAAGATTTTTGTGAGGTTTTCTAAACAACTATCAAAAGCATCTCCGAACACGGAGAAATCATCCATAAATACCTACATAATGCTTCCTACGTACTTGTCAAAGATAGCGAGCATACATCGTTGGAATGTAGCAGGCGCATTGCACAATCCAAACGGCATTCTTCGGTAAGCGAAGGTGCCGAAGGGGCAAGTAAACGTAGTTTTCTCCTAATACTCGGGGGAGATGAGGATTTGAAAGTACCCTGAGAGGCCATCGAGAAAACAATAAAAGCTATGGCCGGATAATTGTTCTAAAGTTTGTTCGATGAACGGCAAGGGAAAGTGATCCTTGCGGGTGACGTCATTTAACTTACGATAATCTATACATATTCGCCACCCGGTCACAGTCCGTGTCGGGATTAATTCGTTATTCTCATTACTAACTACCGTTATCCCTCCTTTCTTCGGCACTATCTGGACTGGGCTAACCCACTTACTATCAAATATAGGATAGATAATTCCTGCGTCTAACAATTTCATAACCTCGCATTTAACTACTTTTTTCATGTTGGGATTTATGCGGCGCTGAGGTTGGATTGAATTACGCGAATTATCTTCCATTAGGATTTTGTGACTGTAGAAAGATGGGCTTATGCCCTTGATATCAGAAATTTGTCAGACAATAGCTCGGTGATGTTTACATAAAACTAAAAGAAGTTTATCATTTTGCGCATCCGTGAGGTAGGCCGAAACTAATACTGGTAGCTTGGAGTCCTTTTCTAAGAAAGCATATCTAAGATGTTCGGGTAGTTCCTTTAATTCCAGGGTAGGGGGTTCTTCATATGATGTTTTAGAATTTCTATCTTTTTCAAAAATAATGTTTTCGTAGACTTTTTCTTTATATGAAAAATTGAAAGGGGTGGAGCTGGTGGCCATGACGGTTTTTTGCAGCGATTTAGTTGAAAGAGTAGAGGGGGAACAAAAATCAAAAAATTCTTTTTCAAATTTAGAAAGGCAATAGGAGGATTCTTCACTTAGGGCATCTACGAATAAACAGGAGTCGTCATTTGCTAGGGTGTTCTTCATCGAGGGGGTGATAGAGAAAGTCACTTCTTCGTCGTCGCCTACTCAAAGGAAGAGCTTACCATTGCTTACGTCAATGATAGCTCGGGAAGTGCAAGGAAGGGTCGGCCAAGGATCAAGGGAACCTTGACGTCTTCTTCGATGTCCAATATGACGAAGTCCACCGGGAAAATGAACTTGTCGACTTTAACTAAGACATCATCAACGATTCCTAACGGGTATTTGACTGATCTGTCGGCGAGCTAGATACTCATGCGTCTGTGGTTGATGCTACCAATTCCTAACTTCTTAAACAACGAGAGGGGCATCAAGTTTATACTCGCACCTAAGTTGGCTAATGCGTGCTTGACAAAAAGATCACCGAAGACACACGGAATAGAAAAACTACCTGGATCACTGATCTTCTTCGGCAAACCATTTATCAAGACCGCAGAGCACTCGACATTTAACGTGACATGCGAAAAGGTTTTCTAACTTTCTTTTATTGGTCAGGAGGTCCTTAAGGTACTTAGCGTATTTTGACATTTGGGAGATTGCTTCATGGAAGGGAAGATTAATGTGGATTTGCTTGAACATTTCTAGAAAGCGAGAGTATTAATCGTCATGACGTTGCTTATTAAATTCGGAAGGGTATGGCAGGGTTGGATTATTTTTAAAGATGCGTGCTTGAGTGAGATCTTTTTCTAAAACAGGAAGAGGGGTGTTAACTTCTTTTTCAACAAAGGGTGAAGTTTTTAAAACGGTGGCGGAGCTTGCCTCGGGCTCTTCGCTAACCCTACCGGAAACTTGCTTCCCACTCCGAAGAGTTATAGCTTTTACTTGCTCTCTCGGGTTGGGCTCGGTGTTGGCAGGAAGAGACCCAACGGGTCGCTCATAATTAGTTTTGCGAGTTGTTCTACTTGATTTTCTAAACTTTTAACGGTTCCGGCTAGGGTTCTTATAGTAGCGTCATTAACATTCATATATTTTGAAAACATTTTCTCCAAACTTGGAGGTTTTGGAAAATTTTGAGGAGGTGGTGGTGCAGAAAAATTGTTTTGTGGTCGCGGGCGCATTGCGTTCAAGGGATTACTCCACGAAAAATTCGGGTGATTTCTTAAAGCCGGATTATAACTATTTGGAATAGCAAAACTGGGCGCAGGAAAATTCGCAGAAGAAAAATTATGAAAAGCATTTCTAGGCATATTATTAACATAATCTAATTGTTCAGGAGCATGAGTTGCAGATTTCCATACCTGAGAGGCGAGGCAGCAGTCATCTCCGTTATCTTTTTGCTTAGAAGTTTCACTTGCAGAGCTAGCTGGGAGACATTGTCCACTTCAAAGATACCTGCAGGTTTGTTCGACCTGGACCTAAGCACATTCCACTGATAGGTGTTCATGGTCATGTCCTCGAAAAGCTCAAGAGCTTCTTCCGGGATTTTGTGGTTTAAGGTACCACCGAAAGCTGCGTCTATCATTTGCTTTGTGTTTTGATTTAGCCCGTTATAAAACGTTTGCACTTGTAACCATACAGACAGCGCGTGATGTGGGCATCGTCTTAAAAGTTCTTTAAATCTTTCTCAGGTTTCATATAAGGTTTCAGAATCTATTTGTCCAAAAGCAGGAATATCGTTCCTAAGTTTTGCAGTTTTAGCTGGCGGAAAATATTTCGCCAAAATTTTTTCAGTTAATTGATTTCAGGTTGTGATGTTGTTTTTAGGTACAGTATTCAGCCACTGCTTAGCTTTAGTTATAAGAGAAAAAGGAAAGAGTCTTAGCCTAATATCATCATTCGTAACAACATTGATTTTAAAAGTGTCACAAATCTCAAGAAAGTTTGCTATATGTGCGTTCGGATCTTCATCTTGAAGTCCGTCATATTGCACATACTGATGCACCAGTTGAATTATGATAGGCTTAAGATCAAAATTGTTATTAGCTATCGCAGGGCGAACTATGCTTGATTATGTACCCTCGAGATTCGGTCTTGCATAATATGACAGTTCTTTGCAAGGCTTTATCTACTTGGGGTTGGATTCCCTCCGCATTGAGTTCATCCATTCTTAAGGTAGAAAATGACCCGAAATCCTCAACCGGTATTTGGAGAGTAGGGCCTTGAAATCGCGATCTTCTCGAAAGAGTACGCTCAATTTCGTGGTCCAAGACCAAAATAACCGACGGATTTCAGCGGGTCATGCACAAGAAGAAGAAAGTAAGATAGAGAGGAAGAAACAAAAGAAGAACTAGAAAGTCAAACGAGAAAGAGAAAAGGGCAAACCCCTTTTTTTAAATAGATTTTTAATAGCTTAACTCCCGAACTTCTCAAGGGCTACCATGCAAAGGGTTCGCAAGGTACTAGACAAGATAGCGACACTTAAAGCCTTCTTTCCCTTTCGAGATAGTTAGGTGACGTAGAAAAATTGTGATGTGGGTTTTTATTAAGAGCGTTAATTTTTTTTTGAATTTTTAAGTTTTAAGAAAGAGGGTGAGAAAGAGAAGTGATAAAAGTAATAGGTTCGTGATTTCAAATTATCAACAAAAGTTGCTCCCCGACAACAACGCCAAAAACTTGATGTCTACTAATCGTGAAGAGAATAAAAACCGAATTAGCAATCCAGATATGGCAAATGTATCTATCGAACTGTAGCTAGGGGACACAAGTGTCGTATTTAACTCCAGGAACTGTTGAGTAATCTTACTCACACGAAAACTATTATCTTATCAAAATATTGTTTATGGGTTGCTAACTAAATCATAAGAAGAGATTACTTGCATAAAGAAAAACACTAGCACTAAAACAGAGAGAGCACAACTAGTTATTAAATGAGTGATGAGGCCAGCTCTTCTCGACTAGAAGCCAAAGCCGAGGGTTAAACAATGATAAAGAAAAGCACCCGATTGAGAATCACCTCGGCAAGAGTTGACTAAAAATGCGATAATAAACTTTAACTTAATAAAGCCTAGGACTTTGGCCGTGGAGGTTCCTAAAGCACGAACACGCTTCTCTCGAAGTCGCGCCCACCCGAGTTTAGGAAGGTCCGACCGAACTCTCGCCCAAGTCGGAGGCATAAAGCTCGCTTTACGTTGTGAACCCCGCTATTAGATTTCACTCCAATTCAGGAGATTTAACGTCTGCCTCTCTCGAGGGGTGCGTGCAACTCTCTTTACTCTTGAATGTTCACTCCAAACTACGAGGCTCTCGGCTACCTAAGAGTGGAAACAAAGATGGAAAATGTACATTGATAATACATCTCCAAACACGATTAATCAAGAATAAATCAAGGTCTAAGCCTTACAAAGAAAAAAAAAAACTAGAGCATCATAACTTAATCAACTCAAACCTCAGATCATCAAGATCGAGTACAAGGAGGATTGAGTTACTCATGGTGTAGAAAATGAAAATCATATTAAAATATGAAAACTAAGACCGAGCAGAAGGGAAAGAGAATAACGAACTATTTTATTTCTTAATGAAAAGGAGTCACTACAAGGGCACACAGATACTATAAGGAAAGCTTCCACGACGATTACAAGTGCGATAAAAAAGAAGTACAAGAACACTACAAGGACTTGCATGAAAACTAAAAATATAAAGACTTGAAATGAGGAGGGAGAGAAGGGCTTAAGACTTGAACAACTCTAAAATAGCAGCACCTCTCCTCCCAAAATCTGGATACTCAACCCTTGGAGATGATCACAATTTATAGATATTTTTCTGGCTGGGTCACGCCCCCTTACACGCCCGGGTAGGGCGTGTCATAGGGGGGCGTGTCACATTCGGTGTGACTTTTCTGACTGAAATTTAATGCTGGAAGTGACCGGGGTCATAGTTGGATTACACGCCTGATGACACGCATGTGTCATAGGGAGTGTAAGTTGTGGGGCCACGGTGGAATGCAGAAAAGTCGTGCTGCGGGGATACATCGGGACTTGGCGGGACACGCCCTACCCGGGCGTGTAAGGGGGTGTGTAAAAGGGCGTGTATGCTAAATTTCCTAAATCTGATTTCGGACTGACTGCTTCATTCCACATGGGTTACATGCCCTAGGTACACGCCCTGGGAGGGCGTGGCATGGGGCATGTAATAGGAGAAAAACCAATAACCTGCAAAAACAAACAAGGAACTAAGTTAGAATCAATAATTATAAAAGGAAACTAAATAAAAGCTAATTGCATTAGTTTAAAATGATAAATTCTAATTTTTACTAAGGTTATTGGTTTTCCTCCTGTTACACGCCCCATATCACGCCCTCCCAGGGCGTGTACCTAGGGCGTGTAACCCATGTGGAATGAAGCAGTCGGTCTGAAATCAGATTCAGGAAATTCAGCATACACGCCCCCTTACACGCCCGGGTAGGGCGTGTCACGCCAAGTCCCAATGTATCCCCGCAGCACGACTTTTCTGCATTCCACCGTGGCGCTGCAACTTACACTCCCGATGACATGGGCGTGTCATCAGGCGTGTAACCCAACTACAACCTCGGTCACTTCCAGCATTAAATTTCAGTCAGAAAAGTTGCACCGAATGTGACACACCCCCTATGACATGCCCTACCCGGGCGTGTAAGGGGGGCATGACCCAGCCAGAAAAATATCTATAAATTGTGATCATCTCCAAGGGTTGAGTATCCAGATTTTGGGAGGAGAGGTGCTGCTTTTTTAGAGTTATTCATGTCTTAAGCCCTTCTCACCCTTCTCCTCATTTCAAGTCTTTATATTTTTAGTTTTCATGCAAATTCTTGTAGTGTTCTTGTACTTCTTTTTTATCGCACTTGTAATCGTCGTGGAAGCTTTCCTTATAGTATCTGTGTGTTCTTGTTGTGACTCCTTTTCATTAAGAAATAAAATAGTTCGTTATTCTCTTTCCCTTCTGCTCGGTCTTAGTTTTCATACTCTTATTATGATTTTCATTTTTTACACCATGAGTAACTAAATCCTCCTTGTACTCGATCTTGATGATCGGAGGTGTTAGTTGATTAAGTTATGATGTTCTAGTTTTCTTTTTTTTCTTTGTAAGGCTTAGACCTTGATTTATTCTTGATTAATCGCGTTTGGAGATGTATTATCGATGTATATTTTCCATCTTTGTTTCCACTCTTAGCTAGCCGAGAGGCTCGTAGTTTGGAGTGAACATTCAAGAGTAAAGAGACTTGCACGCACCCCTCGCGAGAGGCAGACGTTAAATCTCCTAGATTGCAGTGAAATCTAATAGCGGGGTTCACAGCGCAAAGCGAGCTTTAGGCCACCGACTTGGGCGAGAGTTCGGTCGGACCTTCCTAAACTCAGGTGGGCACGACTTCGAGAGAAGCGTGTTCGTGCTTTAGGAACCTCCGCAGTCAAGCTCCTTGGCTTTATTAAGTTAAAGTTTATTATCGCATTTTTGTCAACTCTTGTCGAGCTGATTCTCGATCGGGTGCTTTTCTTTATCATTGTTTAACCCCTCATTTTAATAACAAGTTGTGCTCTCTCTTTTTAAGTGCTAGTGTTTTTCTTTATGCAAGTAATCTCTTCTTGTGATTTAGTTAGCAACCCATAAACAATATTTTGATAAGATAATAGTCTTCGTGTGAGTAAGATTACTCAACAGTTCCCGGAGTTAAATATGACACTTGTGTCCCCTAGCTACAGTTTGATACGTACATTTGCCTTATCCGGATTGCTAGTTCGGTTTTTATTCTCTTCACGATTAGTAGACATCAAGTTTTTGGCGTCGTTGTCGGGGAGCAACTTTTGTTAATAATTTGAAATCACGAACCTATTACTTTTATCACTTCTCTTTCTCACCCACTTTCTTAAAACTTAAAAATCCAAAAAATATTTAACCCTCTTAATAGAAACCCACATCACAATTTTTATACGCCACCTAACTCTCTCGGAAATGGCAAGGCGGCTTTAAGTGCCGCTATCTTGTCTAGTACCTTGCAAACCCTTTGCAGGGTAGCCCTTGGGAAGTTCGGGAGTTAAGCTATTAAAAATCTATTTCAAAAAAAAGGGGGGGTTGCCCTTTTCTCTTTCTCTTGCCCTTTTCGAGAGAGAAAACTAAATAATTATAAAAGGAAACTAAATAAAAGCTAATTGCATTAGTTTAAAATGATAAATTCTAATTTTTACTAAGGTTATTGGTTTTTATCCTGTTACACGCCCCATGTCACGCCCTCCCAGGGCGTGTACCTAGGGCGTGTATCCCATGTGGAATGAAGCAGTCGGTCTGAAATCAGATTCAGGAAATTCAGCATACACGCCCCCTTACACGCCCGGGTAGGGCGTGTCACGGGGCGTGTCCCGCCAAGTCCCGATGTATCCCCGCAGCACGACTTTTCTGCATTCCACTGTGGCGCTGCAACTTACACGCCCGATGACACGGGCGTGTCATCGGGCGTGTAACCCAACTACAACCCCGGTCACTTCCAGCATTAAATTTCAGTCAGAAAAGTTGCACCGAATGTGACACACCCCCCTATGACACGCCCTACCCGGGCGTGTAAGGGGGGCGTGACCCAGCCAGAAAAATATCTATAAATTATGATCATCTCCAAGGGTTGAGTATCCAGATTTTGGGAGGAGAGGTGCCTTTATTTTAGAGTTATTCATGTCTTAAGCCCTTCTCACCCTTCTCCTCATTTCAAGTCTTTATATTTTTAGTTTTCATGCAAGTCCTTGTAGTGTTCTTGTACTTCTTTTTTATCGCACTTGTAATCGTCGTGAAAGCTTTCCTTATAGTATCTGTGTGTCCTTGTTGTGACTCCTTTTCATTAAGAAAATAAAATAGTTCGTTATTCTCTTTCCCTTCTGCTCGGTCTTAGTTTTCATACTCTTATTATGATTTTTATTTTCTACAGCATGAGTAACTAAATCCTCCTTGTACTCGATCTTGATGATCGAAGGTTTGAGTTGATTAAGTTATGATGCTCTAGTTTTCTTTTTTTTCTTTGTAAGGCTTAGACTTTGATTTATTCTTGATTAATCGTGTTTGGAGATGTATTATCGATGTACATTTTCCATCTTTGTTTCCACTCTTAGCTAGCCGAGAGGCTTGTAGTTTGGAGTGAACATTCAAGAGTAAAGAGAGTTGCACGCATCCCTCGAGAGAGGCAGACGTTAAATCTCCTGGATTGCAGTGAAATCTAATAGCGGGGTTCACAGCGCAAAGCGAGCTTTAGGCCACCGACTTGGGCGAGAGTTCGGTCGGACCTTCCTCAACTCAAGTGGGCACGACTTCGAGAGAAGCGTGTTCGTGCTTTAGGAACCTCCACAGTCAAGCTCCTTGGCTTTATTAAGTTAAAGTTTATTATCGCATTTTAGTCAACTCTTGTCGAGCTGATTCTCGATCAGGTGCTTTTCTTTATCATTGTTTAACCCCTCATTTTAATAACAAGTTGTGCTCTCTCTGTTTAAGTGCTAGTGTTTTTCTTTATGCAAGTAATCTCTTCTTGTGATTTAGTTAGCAACTCATAAACAATATTTTGATAAGATAATAGTCTTCGTGTGAGTAAGATTACTCAACAGTTCCCGGAGTTAAATCCGACACTTGTGTCCTCTAGCTACAGTTCGATAGGTACGCTTGTCTTATCTGGATTGCTAGTTCGGTTTTTATTCTCTTCACGATTAGTAGACATCAAGTTTTTGGCGTCGTTGTCGGGGAGCAACTTTTGTTAATAATTTGAAATCACGAACTTATTACTTTTATCACTTCTCTTTCTCACCCTCTTTTTTAAAACTTAAAAATCCAAAAAATTTTAACGCTCTTAATAGAAACCCACATCACAATTTTTATACGCCACCTAGCTCTTTTGAAAAGGGCAAGGCGGCTTTAAGTGTCGTTATCTTGTCTAGTACCTTGCAAACACTTTGCAGGGTAGCCCTTGGGAAGTTCGGGAGTTAAGCTATTAAAAATCTATTTCAAAAAAAGGGGGGGGGGGTTTGCCCTTTTCTCTTTCTCTTTTGTCTTTCTAGTTCTTCTTTTGTTTCTTCCTCTCTATCTTACTTTCTTCTTCTAATGCATGACCCGCGGAAATTCGTCGGTTATTTTGGACTTGGACCACAAAATTGAGCGTACTCTTCTGAGAAGATCGCGATTTCAAGACCCTACTCTCCAAATACCGGTTGAGAATTTCGGGTTATTTTCTACCTTAAGAATGGATGAACTCAATGTGGAGGGAATCCAACCCCAAGTAGATGAAGGCTTGCAAAGAACTATGTCATATTATGCAAGGCCGAATCTCGAGGGTACAGAATCAAGCATAGTTCACCATGCGATAGCTAATAACAATTTTGAACTTAAGCCTAACATAATTCAAATGGTGTAGCAGTGTGCAATATGACAGACTTCAAGATGAAGATCCAAACGCACATATAACAAGCTTTCTTGAGATTTGTGACACGTTTAAAATCAATGGTGTTACGAATGATGCTATTAGACTAAGACTCTTTTCTTTTTCTCTTAGAACTAAGGCTAAGCAGTGGCTGAACACTATACCTAAAAACAACATCACAACCTGAAATCAATTAACTGAAAAAATTTTGGCGAAGTATTTTCCGTCAGCTAAAACTACAAAACTTAGGAACGATATTTCTTCTTTTGGACAAATAGATTTTTAAACCTTATATGAAACCTGGGAAAGATTTAAAGAACTTTTAAGACGATGCCCACATCATGCACTGCCTGTATGGTTACAAGTGCAGACGTTTTATAACGGGCTAAATCAAAACACAAACCAAATGATAGACGAAGCTTCTAGTGGTACCTTAAACCACAAAACCCCGGAAGTAGCTCTTGAGCTTTTCGAGGACACGGACATGAACACCTATCAGTGGAATGTGCCTAGATCCCGTCCGAACAAACCTGCAGGTATCTTTGAAGTGGACAATGTCTCACAGCTAGCTCTGCAAGTGGAATTTCTAAGCAAAAAGATAACAGAGATGACTGCTGCATCCGCCCCTCAGGTATGAGAATCTGCAACTCCTGCTCCCGAACAATTAGATTATGTTAATAATATGCCTAGAAATGCTTTTCATAATTTTTCTTCTGCGAATTTTCCTGCGCTCGGTTTTGCTTTTCCAAATAGTTATAATCCTGTTTAAGAAATCACCCGAATTTTTCGTGGAGTAATCCCTCGAACACAATGCGCCCGCCACCACAAAACGATTTTTCTGCATCACCACCTCCTCAAAATTTTCCAAAACCTCCAAGTTTGGAGGAAATGTTTTCAAAATATATGAATGTTAATGACGCTACTATAAGAACTCTAGTCGGGACCGTTACAAGTTATTACAACTCGCATAACTTATTTCTAAGCGACCCGACGGGTCTCTTCCTTCCAACACCGAGCCCAACCCGAGAGAGCAAGCGAAAGCATTAACTCTTCAGAGTGGGAAGCAAGTTTCTGGTAGGGTTAGCGAAGAGTCTGAGGCAAGCTCCGCCCCCGTTTTAAAACTTCACCCTCTGTTGAAAAAGGAAGTTAACACCCCTCTTCACGTTTTAGAAAAAGATCTCACTTCATCACCCATCTTTAAAAGTAATCCAACTCTGTCATACCCTTCCGAACTTAATAAGCAACGTCAGGCCGATCAATACTCCCGCTTCCTAGAAATGTTCAAGCAAATCCACATTAATCTCCCCTTCCATGAAGCAATCTCTCAAATGCCAAAATACGCTAAGTACCTTATGGACCTCCTGACCAAAAAAGGAAGTTAGAAAACCTTTTGCATGTCACGTTAAATGTCGAGTGCTCTGCGGTCTTGACAAACGGTTTGCCGAAGAAGATCAGTGATCCAGGTAGTTTCTCTATTCCGTGTGTCTTCGGTGATCTTTTTGTCAAGCACGCATTAGCCGACTTAAGTGCGAGTATAAACCTGATGCCCCTCTCATTGTTTAAGAAGTTAGGAATTGGTAGCATCAACCTCACACACATGAGTATCCTGCTCGCCGACAGATCAGTCAAATACCCGTTAGGAATCGTGGAGGATGTCTTAGTTAAAGTCGACAAGTTCATCTTCACGGTGGACTTCGTCATATTGGACATCGAAGAAGACGTCGAGGTTCCCTTGATCCTTGGCTGACCCTTCCTTTCAACTTCTCGAGCTATCATTGACGTAAGCAATGGTAAGCTCTTCCTTCGAGTAGGCGACGATGAAGTGACTTTCTCTATCACCCCCTCGATGAATAACACCCTAGCAAATGACGACTCCTGTTTTTTCGTAGATGTCATAAGTGAAGAATCCTCTTATTGCCTCTCTAAATTTTAAAAAGAATTTCCTAGTTTTTGTTCCTTCTCTACTCTTCCAATTGAATCGCTGCAAGAAGCCGCCATGGCAACCCGCTCCACCCCTTTAAATTTTTCGTATAAAGAAAAAGTCTACGAAAACATTATTTTTGAAAAAGATAGAAATTCTAAAACATCATATGAAGAACCCCCTACCCTGGAATTAAAGGAACTACCTGACATCTTAGATATGTTTTCTTAGAAAAGGACTCCAAGCTACCAGTATTAGTTTTAGCCTACCTCACGGATGCGCAAAATGATAAACTTCTTTTAGTTTTATGTAAACATCGTCGAGCTATTGCCTGACAAATTTCTGATATCAAGGGCATAAGCTCATCTTTCTACAGTCACAAAATCCTAATGGAAGATAATTCGCGTAATTCAATCCAACCTCAGCGCCGCATAAATCTCAACATGAAAGTAGTTAAATGCGAGGTTATGAAATTGTTAGACGCAGGAATTATCTATCCTATATCTGATAGTAAGTGGGTTAGCTCAGTCCAGGTAGTGTCGAAGAAGGGAGGGATAACGGTAGTTAGTAATGAGAATAACGAATTAATCCCGACACGAACTGTGACCGGGTGGCGAATGTGTATAGATTATCGTAAGTTAAATGACGTCACCCGCAAGGATCACTTTCTCTTGCCGTCATCGATCAAATTTTAGAATGATTATCCGGCCATAGCTTTTATTATTTTCTCGATGACCTCTCAGGTTACTTTCAAATCCCCATCTCCCCCGAGGACCAGGTGAAAACTACGTTTACTTGTCCCTTCGGCACCTTCGCTTACCAAAGAATGTCGTTTGGATTGTGCAATGCGGCAACTCCATTCCAACGATGTATGTTCGCTATCTTTGACAAGTACGTAGGAAACATTATGGAGGTATTTATGGATGATTTCTCCGTGTTCGGCGATGCTCTTGATAGTTGTTTAGAAAACCTTACAAAAATCATAGAAAAATTCGAAGAAACTAACCTTGCCCTAAATTGAGAAAAATGTCATTTTATGGTAAGGGAATGGTTAGTTTTGGGTCATAAAATTTTTGCGAGAGGAATTGAAGTAGACATAGCCAAGATAGAAGTTATCGAGAAGCTGCCGCCGCCTACGAACGTCAAAGCTATAAGAAGTTTCCTAGGACACGATGGCTTCTACCGGCGCTTCATAAAAGATTTCTCCAAAATCACCAAACCCCTTACTCATCTGCTAGAAAAAGACGCCACATTTGCTTTTAATGACCTTTGCCTAGCTGCTTTTAATTTAATAAAAAGAAAATTACTTAATGCCCCAATTATGATAGCTCCGGTGTGAGACCTTCCCTTTGAAATCATGTGCGACGCAAGTAGTTATGCAGTGGGTACCGTATTAGGTCAACGAATTTCTAAGAACTTCCACCTCATCTATTACGCAAGTAAAACACTCACATCTGCACAAGAAAACTATACCACAACCGAGAAAGTGCTTCTTGCTGTTTTCGCATTTGATAAATTCCGTTCATATATTACGCTTTCAAAAATCATCGTTTTTACGGACCACTCGGCCCTCAAATATCTTCTTGCTAAGACGGATGTCAAGCCACGCCTGATTCACTGGGTCTTACTCCTCCAGGAGTTTGACTTAGAAATCCGTGATAAGCGAGGAGCCGAGAATTTGGTCGCCGACCATCTCTCACGATTAGATAATCCTTATATTGAAAATTTAGATGAAAAATCTTTTAATGATTATTCTCCTAATGAAAAGCTGCTTTCAATTACCACATCCCCTTCTCCTTGGTTTGTACACATAGCCAACTATTTAGTGGCTCGTGCCCTTCCGAAAGAGTTTTCCTCTCAGCAAAAGAAGAAATTCTTTTCTGAGTTGAAGAATTATTTTTGGGAGGACCCGCATCTTTTCCGAGTCTGTGCGGACCAAGTGATAAGGAGATGTGTCTCTCTTGAAGAAGGATTAGATATTTTAAAACATTTACATGAAGGATCGACTGGTGGTCACTATCAAGCTGCTCGCACCGCTCATAAGGGTCTTTGCGCGGGTTTTTACTGGCCTAGCCTGTTTAAAGATGCGCAATCCTTTGTGAGTAGGTGTGATAATTGCCAACGGCCGGGCAACATCTCCGATAAAAATGAAATGCCGCAAAATTATTTCCTCGAGTGTGAAATTTTCGACCTCTGGGGAATTGATTTTGTTGGTCCCCTTCCTTCTAGCTTCAGAAACAAATACATCCTAGTTGCCGTCGATTATGTTTCACGTTGGGCTGAAGCTCAAGCTCTTCCTACTAACGACGCCCGAGTCTTAATTACTTTCTTAAAAAAACTATTTTCTCGATTCGATACGCCACGAGCTATCGTTAGCAATAGGAGTTCGCATTTCTGTAACGCGCAGTTTTCAAAAATCCTTATTAAATACGACGTTACGCATAAGCTTTCAACCCCCTATCACCCCCAAACTAACGGACAAGTCGAAGTAGTGAACAGAGAGATAAAAAGAATTTTAGAAAAGACTGTTTTAACTTCTAGAAAAGATTGGTCAACTAAATTAGACGATGCTCTATGGGCTTACCGAACAGCGTACAAAACCGTCATCGGATGTACGCCGTATCGGTTGGTTTATGGAAAATCGTGTCATTTGCCCGTAGAATTAGAACATCGCGCTTTTTGGGCCTTGTGATTTTTAAATTTCGATCTTCACTTTGTCGGCGATTTTCGAAAATATCAGCTTAACGAATTCGACGAGTGACGCTCTTATGCGTACGAAAATAACAAATTTTATAAAGAGCGGATAAAACGTTTTCACGACAAGCACTTAAGGCACTTAAAAGCCTTCCAGTCGGGCGACCAAGTTCTTCTTTATAATTCTCGTTTATATTTATTTCCTGGAAAGTTAAAGTCTCGTTGGTCTGTGTCGTTTTCTGTTAAACAAGTTTTTCTATATGGTACTGTTTTATTTTCACACCCTGATAAGGGTGATTTCAAAGTAAATGGTCAGCGTCTTAAACTATATTTTTGTGGTGATGTCAGTCCGAACTGTATTAATGTTATTCTGCATGATCTGAATCTTGAATAATTTAAGACTTTTTTTTTATTTGTTAAAAACTTCAAATATTATTTTGGATATTCATATTATTTTTGGACATTAATCTTTTGGACAATATTTTTTTGATACGTCGAGCTCAAACGACATTTTGAACAAAGGACACTCTTGGGAGGCAACCCAAGTAACTTTTTTGTTTTCTTTATTTTTCACTTTTTGCCCCGGACGGCTCCGACAAGCCGAAGCCTCTGCGATCGCCTGCTCCAACACTGTTGAATCCATCACGAAGTCCAAAGAAGGCATTTCATGAAGATTCAAAGCGCTAGCATGGGGGAGCAGCATCAATCAACATTCGCGGCGCATAAATCCGGGGAAGTCCCTGTTTTTCAATTCGGTACTTTCATTTCTGTTTTAATTTCTCTTTCTCTCTCAATCCGCTTCTTTTTCTATTGAGAATAATGTCCATTTTAAGCTTGTGGGAGAATTTCCTCTCTCTTTTCTTTATTTTTGTTTCCTCGTAAAAATCAATCAAAAAATCAAAAAAAAAGAAAAAAAAATTTTAATATGCTAATTTTGGTATTTCAATAGTATCCATTGTTTTTGTTTTATTTTTCTCAAAATCTCATATAAACAACTTAGCCAATTATAATATTTCTAATCGTTCTTTTTAATTATATTTCACAAGTAAAATATTTTTCATGTTGTGTTTCTAATTCACGGTAGTATGTTAAAGTGAAACATTTATTCTAAAACTCGTATTTTTATTATGATTTTTGTTCTTTATCTTCTTTACTTTCTGAAAAATATTTCATCCACTATTTTCCTTTTTATTTTTGGATAATTTTTGTAATGTCGACTTTTTGATTAGCGTAGTAGATGTGAACGATCCAAGGCGCATATTATTTCTATTTTAAAGATAATTTCATCAATCTTCTTTTATTATCTAGAACTTGTTTTTTGAAAATTTTCAAAACCATGTTTTAGATAAATTTAAAAGCCTGAAAATGATTTAAGCCGTTTTTGTTTTTGTTTGAGCCTTCTCGCCAACCTAAGAATTTTCTACCTCTAGTGAGATATTTTTGAGCTTTTTTTCTAATTTCAATTGACAGCTCCACTTATCATTTCATATTCACCAAAGCCAAATTGTCCATCCTATTTAATCATACTAATCTTTTTGAGTTTCATTAAAAAAATTTCTTGATTATGATAGGATTATTTTGTGAAATAGTTGGAGAAGTTTTGGAAAAAATGTATGCTCAAAAAAAATATTTACTTTTGTTTGGCCAATTTCAAAATGAAAAAAAAAATTATTTTTGGTCTTTGTTTCGAAAAGAAAAAAAAAGAAAAGAAAAAGAAAAGGAAAGAAAAAAATTTTATTTATGATGAAAATTTTGAAACTCTTTATTTTGCTTTAGTGTGATTTTAAAGCATCTTTGTTTATCTTTGAATTTTACTCCTGATCATAATTCTAAACCAAACATTTCGATCATGATAAGCCCTTTTGATTCATGTTTTTGAATTTTATTTATTAATTAAGTAAAGAAAAAAGTAGATTTGTAAAGTTTTGGATTTAAATTTAAATTCTTGTTATTTGATTGATATAGTTATAATGTGTCTATTGGACCTAGTAACAACTCAATGCAGTTTATTCATTGTGTTGCCTTGCTTAAATTTATTTAAAAAATTTTGTTAAAATTTTGGATAAATTATTTTCGTTAGTAAAGTTTATAAATTGTTAAATCATTCCGAAGTAACTGTTTTAAATTTACGTTTCACATTTTCCCTACTTAGAATTTTGCATAGCACTTGTGTTTAGCATAATTAAAACTTTTTGATTAGTTACTTTTATGTTAGCTAGTTTATATATTTTTGCTTGGGGACAAGCAAAGTATAAGCTTGGGGGAATTTGATAATACCTTTTCTAGTTTAATTTACTAAGATAAAAATTAGAATTTATCACTTTAAATGTATGCAATTAGCTTTTATTTTGTTTCTTTTTATAATTATTCATTCTAACTGTAGAAAAACCGGAGCGCCGAGAAGCAGAAATCCGAATAAAGCAGTAAATAAAAGAAAACACAGAGCAAGGACACAAACACACAGATTTCAGAGGTTCACCCAAAAGCAGGGCTACGTCCTCTCTCCCCTTCCCTTCTCAGTTCTTGTAATCACCAAAAGAAAATACAGATTACAAAAGGTTGCAAGGATCTAAACCGATCCTACCTTAACTCCTTCTTCTGGACAAGAAATAAAGGAAGAACCCCTTCTGGATCGCCGCCGACAAAATCTCATATGCGCCTTCAAAAGGTACACCAGCCATCCGCCGTCGTTTTGTTCGTATCCCTAAAAAAGAACTGGAATACACCTTAAATAGGCTTCAGCATGACAGGATCGTCGAACGCCGAACGGCGTTCGACGATCGTCGAACTCGGCCCAAACGTCGAACGTCGAGCTGGGTTCGACGCGTCGAATGCCGAGCTGGGTTCGACGTTCGACGTCGAACCTAGTTCGACGATCGTCGAGCTGGGTTCGACGAATGTTGAACCCAGTTCGACGACTAGAGAAAACATCTCCCCAAAAATTTTGGGCTGGGGGCGTTGCCCCCGCACCCCCACCGGGGAAGCTGTCCCCTGGACCCCTGCCCGCTGTCCGGTCAGCGGGACCTCCGCCGGGGGCGGCTGCCCCCGGACCCCCGCTATCATCGGCGCCAGAAATGTCGGAGGGGGATCACACTTCGATTCCTCTAAGCTCACGTGGGCTAACCCAGTGTGAGAAACAAGAGGACCGGAAGTGTTCCACAACCCCAACACTAACTTAATTCCTTGTTTGTTTTTGCAGGTTATTGGTTTTTCTTCTGTTACACACCCATGTCACGCCCTCCCAGGGCGTGTACCTAGGGTGTGTAACCCATATGGAATGAAGCAGTCTGTCCGAAATCAGATTCAGGAAATTCAGCATACACGCCCCTTTACACGCCCCCTTACACGCCCAGGTAGGGCGTGTCACGGGGAGTGCCCCGCCAAGTCCCGATGTATCCCCGCAGCACGACTTTTCTGCATTCCACCGTGGCCGCAACTTACACGCCCTATGACACGGGCGTGTCATCGGGCGTGTAACCCAACTACGACCCCAGTCACTTCCAGCATTAAATTTTAGTCAGAAAAGTCGCACCGAATGTGACACGCCCCCCTATGACACGCCCTACCCGGACGTGTAAGGGGTGGCGTGACCCTGCCAGAAAAATATCTATAAATTGTGATCATCTCCAAGGGTTGAGTATCCAGATTTATGGAGGAAAGGTGTTGTTATTTTAGAGTTGTTCATGTCTTAAGCCCTTCTCTCCCTCCTCCTCATTTCAAGTCTTTATATTTTTAGTTTTCATGCAAGTCCTTGTAGTGTTCTTGTACTTCTTTTTTATCGCACTTGTAATCATCGTGGAAGCTTTCCTTATAGTATCTAAGTGCAAGTCCTTGTAGTATTCTCTTTCCCATCTGCTCGATCTTAGTTTTCATATTCTTAATATGATTTTCATTTTCTACACCATGAGTAACTAAATACTCCTTGTACTCGATGATGATCCGAGGTTTGAGTTGATTAAGTTATGATGCTCTAATTTTCTTTTTTTTCTTGGTAAGGCTTAGACCTTGATTTATTCTTGATTAATCGTGTTTGGAGATGTATTATCGATGTACATTTTTCATCTTTGTTTCCACTCTTAGCTAGCCGAGAGGCTCGTAGTTTGGAGTGAATATTCAAGAGTAAAGAGAGTTGCACGCACCCCTCGAGAGAGACAGACGTTAAATCTCCAAAATTGGAGTGAAATCTAATAGCGGGGTTCACAGCGTAAAGCGAGCTTTAGGCCTCCGACTTGGGCGAGAGTTCGGTCGGACCTTCCTAAACTCAGGTGGACATGACTTCGAGAGAAGCGTGTTCGTGCTTTAGGAATCTCCACGGTCAAGGTCCTTGGCTTTATTAAGTTAAAGTTTATTATCGCATTTTTAGTCAACTCTTGCCGAGGTGATTCTCGATCGGGTGTTTTTCCTTATCATTGTTTAACCCCTCATTTTAATAACTAGTTGTGCTCCCTCTGTTTAAGTGCTAGTGTTTTTCTTTATGCAAGAAATCTCTTCTTGTGATTTAGTTAGCAACCCATAAACAATCTTTCGATAAGATAATAGTCTCCGTACCTCATGCATGCCACCTCATGCATGAGGTGTCAGCCGACTTGTCGCAAGTCAAACTTCATCTCCGCTCTGGTTCACCTGTGAGATGTCGACACACCCGAATCGCAAAAACTGACACGTCAAACCCGATCCACAGAAGGGCGATCCACTGCACCCTCGACCATCCACTATGTCACCCGCAAAAATCATGAGCATGCCACCTCGCGGTGTGGTCCCCATTAGTCGGTATAAACTACCGAATTGCACAGCCTTCATGATCACGGTGCACTCGCGTGTCACCGTCAGAACTTCTTTTCTTGCCGCAAAATTGCAGCCACCGAAGTCCAAACTGTCCAACGATATCAGATTCTTACGCATCTTGAGCACCAGATGTACCCTCTCAAGCCTGCACACCACCCCATTATGCATCTGTATGTCCATCGTCCATGTACTTGTAACCTCACAACCCGAGTCGTCACCCAGATAGACCGACCCAATTGTCACCTTCAAAGAACTAAACATTGACGCATCCGAGCATATGTGTTGTGATGCACCATAATCTAATATCTATCTGATGTCAGAGTCGTCATGACTCTCAATGATGATATAAATACAATCACTCTCCACTCCCAGATCTAGCGTCACCACACTCGCATCCTGGACGTCTCCAGAACTCTGCGCACGCTGCAGGAAATTTCTCCTTATGTGACCGCTCTGTCTATAGTGATAGCAAACAACTCCCTTCTTTGATACTGTCCTAGCTCGTGCACCCCTCGATCCCCTGTCGAATGCTCTCCCCCGTCGATCTGACGCCAAAATATGCTCACCCCCAGGAGTGGGGTCCTTCAGCATCTGGCTGGACAATAGAGCTGATGCGACCTCCTCCAGCCCCACCGTATCCTTCATGTACAGGAGCGTGACCTTCATGTGTTTAAAAGACGGTGGGAGCGAGGTAAGAAGTAACGAGGCCTTATCTTCTTGCTCCACTTTCGCACCAACCACATGCAATTGGTTTAGAAGTCCGTTGAACACACTAAAGTTCTCCTGCATGTTGGCACTCTCCTGCATCTTCAGTCCATGCAATCTTTATTTTAACAACCTTGCGGTCAACGACTTGACCAGATACAATCTTTCAAGCTTCTCCCAATGCTTGATTGCAGTCTGCTTGACGCTAATGTTGAAAAACACCTTGTCGTCAACACACATCCTGATGGCGCTAGTGACACGCTCATCCAAGTCAACCACTCCTCATCCTTCACGTTAGCGGTCAATTTTTCTTGTCCCCGCAAAACGTGCATCAGCCCCTGCTCAACTAGCATATCTTTGACGCGAATTTGCCACATACTAAAATTTCCGCTACCGTCGAACTTCTCCACTGAGTACCAAGTCAAAGTTGTATTTTTCCTGTCATAGTTGTCCTCTGGTATGACTAAGAGACCTGATTAATTCAAGGTTGGATTTGAAAAGATAGGAAGAAGACTTAGTCGTTCACCACCGCAGATAAATTTTTCCTTAAATGTCCAATCCATCGCCTTTAAAACCTAGCTCTGATACCAATTGTTGAGATTTCCGGTTGCTGAAACACAATCTCTATGAACAACTAAATACAGAGTCACAAGAAAATATGTAGGCCGCATAATTTTATTATTACAATAAAATTAGTAAGTTTCAAATTAAGAGATACAAATCGAAAATATATTGCAGAAGAACTCGGACTACGAAAATCCGCAAGAGTAATAAAAACTTGACTGAAATCCGTAAAATGGACACGCAAGATTCGTACCAGAACAAACCTTCGTCGTCGTCACACGACCAACCTCCACCACCACCATCGAGAAGAGATCAAAGTCAGTATTTGACCTTGCCGCAAACATGAAACCCGCCAACGTCATCACTTGTGCACAACCACCACTGTCTACGAGCATTCAACCATCAAGCACCACACACCTTGCCGCAGCCTGCGAATCAGTCACCTTGCCGCTTCTTGCACGCTTTTTCTCTCCGTTGCCGATGAAGCCCGCAATCGGATGTTGACGCTCACCGTCGCCTTCGATTGAGCACTATCGTTGTCCTCTTTAAGACTTTATTTTGGTTTGGCTTTTGATGTATTCTTCATAGCCTGTCATCCTTCCCTTTTATACTGTCATTTCACATGCCTTCGTATGTGCCCATTCAAAGCACATGGGAGGCCGGTAGATGGAGATGGTGAAACATTTGATTTTGAAAGTTCAAAACCAACTTAACATGGTTGTCATGAACTATCGTTCGTGAACGCCCGACCTCACCTAATTCCTTTATTCGCTTTTATGTTCAAAATTAATTTTCTTTTTTGTATGGCAGTCAACCACTGTCACGCCAAACATACATTCTATGATGTTAACATTTTTGTCTAAACTCACTTGAGGAAATATGGTGTGCCAAACGAAGCCTAAGAATGGGATATGTGGCGGTGGTCATGGATGTTTTCATGTCAAAGGATTGTTTTATGGCAGTGACTTTCTTGTCAGAATGCACGACAGAAAAAAAACTGCTCGAGATGCAGGAGTAAATACTGATCGTTGATTTCCTGCAGAAATAGCATGATTGATTCAAATACTGATCAACGGTAAGTATTTAGTACCGTATGAGCCGTAGGATATCAGATGAACAGTCAACATTTACTTTTACACCTAAAAATAGGTGAGAGTAACTCACATAATTTTTTTTTCATGCGAGGGACATCATGGGATGGCCGGTTTATCATTGGGCCATTGCCCATTGGCTCATTGCCGTCGGCATGATGCATGTAATCAGTGAATATTTTTATTTGAATATTTGCAATTTTTAAATTCGTCATTACATTTTTTATTAAAATTTGTTTTTAGGATAATTCAAAAAAGAATAGGAAATAATGAATTGTGATTCATTTCTTTCCACCATCGTGTATATATAAATAAAGTCGTAACACTTTGGCAAAATATTCAGATTTGATCCTTAATTTTGTATATAATTTTAAATAAGTCTTTTAATTTTTTATTTTCTTCAAATAGCTCTCTTAATTTTATATTATATTTCAAATAAGTCCTTAAACTATGTTAACTATTTAATGATTTCAGATAGCTACGCGATGACGAGGTGTTGACAAATTGCTTATCTTAAAAAAGATTTGTGATATGTAAAATAAAAAATTATAAATTTTTTATTTTATATATTTTCTTATAATTTTTCTTAACACAATTTAAATTTATATCCTTCCATTAAAAATAAATAACAAAAAAAGTAAGGATTATAGAGCCAACACAAAATTGAAATATTAAAAAATTAAAAGAAAATTTAAAGTACTGTATTCTCATGACACTTATTTCGACAGATCAACATCTCTTTTATATATTAGAGTAGAAATAAGTAACATTGAGATTTGAGAATGCTTTATTTTGAACTGATTTTATTTCCTTATATTTCAATTACATATTTACATGTTGACTATATAATATTTAATTATTTATTTTGACTAGTAGGATATACATTTGAAATGTGTTGAGAAAAATTAATAGTTTTGTTATTAGATAATTACAAAATATTATTTTATTGTGATTGGTCTGTCACATAAACGTCTAGTCTTTGGAAGAAGTTTTTTTTAAGAGTGGTGTTACGCCATTACGGGCACACCTATAATGATAATGTGCACACCAATAAATCCAAATAATTACACCAAAAGATGTATAATATATTCCTCTATGGACAGCCCAACCCACATTCTTTCTTTTCTAAAGCTTTATCGCGATCTAGGGTTGCTTCCCGACCTTCCCGCTCGGCGCCGCTCCCTGCCGCCGGAAAACACCGCGATTTCCCCTAAATCGAAGCCTGCTGGAGGTGGGCTTCCGTTTCAGAGCCTATTGCAGCCGGCCGCCTGGAGCATTCTGAAGCATTCGCGATCTAGGGCTGCTGCCGACCCTCCCGATTCCGCCGCTCGGCGCCGCTCCTCGCGGCCGGAAAACATCGCCCTTTACTCCTCCCCAAGCAGGCTGTATTTCAGAGCCTATTGCAGCCGCCGACCCTCCCGATTCCGCCGCTCGGTGCCGCTCCCCGCGGCCGGAAAACACCGCACTTTCCTCCTCCCCAAGCAGGTTGTATTTCAGAGCCTATTGCAGCCGCCGACCCTCCCGATTCCGCCGCTCCCCGCGGCCGGAAAACACCGCCCTTTCCTCCTCCCCAAGCAGGCTGTATTTCAGAGCCTATTGCAGCCGCCGACCCTCCCGATTCCGCCGCTCGGTGCCGCTCCCCGCCGCCGGAAAACACCGCTCAGTGCCAGTCGACGGAGAGGTAATGCTTCAGTTTTTTTTAGCGGTTGTTTTGATCTATTTCAGTTTTTTTAGCGTTGTTTTGATCCCTTTGTTAGACGATTGATGGTATATCTAGGGTTGCCGCCCGCTCTGTATAGGTTGAAATGAATCAAGAGCACACATTGTCGTTAACCGCAACATATTAGTTCATTGCAAGAAGTTTTTCAAAAATGGAAAAGAGTGTGAAAGCTTTTTGATTGAATGACAAAAATTAGTTAACTCGCCAACAGTACATGATTATAACACATGTTTGAACTTATTAAGAAAATATTCCGAAAAATATTCTGCCGTGTTATATATGTGATGACTACTTGGATAGAGCCTTACAGAGAGTATTTTGTTTCAGCCTGGACAGATAAATTATTGCATTTCAGTAATTGCACCACTAATCGAGTGGAGAGCGGACATAGTCATCTTAAGAGATTTTTTGAAGTTTCTGTTTGTAACTTGACATCCATTTGGAAAATTTTTGATCAAATGCTCACTTTGCAACATACGGAAATTAAAAGATCTTTCGGACAAAGTTCAATACAAATTAATAACGATTTTAGGGGATTATTATATGCAAATTTGGGTGGTTATGTTTCAAATGCAGCTCTCGAGGCAATTAAAAGGAAAGAAGAATTGATCAAAAATGGTTATCCAGAGGCAACTGAATGTGTACATAAAATGCGAAATACAATTGGTTTACCGTGTGCTCATGAATTGATGCCTTACATCAACCAATCTTTGGCATTCCCTCTATGGATGGTCCATAAACATTGGCGTCAACTCACTTTACAACAAACCAAAGAGGAGGATACAAACATGAAAGAGGAGGATGAAGAAATGAAAATCATACAAATGGACTTAGACGGTGTACTAAAAAAATACACTAATATTACCGACTCTCAAAGAAGTGAAATGAAACGAAAGTTGCGCGAATTATTGGAGCCCACAACCACTCAAATAAAGAACTATTAATGCCCTCAAGGTTGAAAGGAACACCACGAAAAAGCTACAAAAAATTTAAAGATGATGAAAAATCAACAAAAAAAGAACTCTCTTTATTTGAGCATGTGTTGATTGCGGAACAACATGAAAAACGTCAAGTAAAGAAGCTTACTCCAAGAAGAGCGGGAAAGAACAATTTTGTTGAATGTATTCGTCAAGATATGCCTCCATATATATCCAATCATATAATTTATGCCAAAAATGTAATTGGTGATGGGCATTGTGGGTATCGAGTGGTAGGTCATGCACTTGATATGGTGTTTTATAATTTTACTTTGATGCAGGATGAGGAAATGGACGTTGCTTGGAAGATTTTGTAATTTTAGATTTTTAAAAATATATTACATTTGACTACAGTCAAAATCTTATTTTGTACTTGATTAGATTCTTCTTCGATTATTAATGTATTTGGACTGTTTAACATGATATATTGATATGTCAACGTACTATTTTGGAAATTTCTTAATGTCTTAGTGCAAATGACTATTTTTTATAAATGGTGTGTCCATAGCCAGTTGGTGTGTACATAGCTGAAATGGATTGTCCATAAATTTTGGCTGTCCATAGCCAAAATTGGTGTGCCTGTAACACCACTCTTTTTTAATTAACAGTATTAATTTAGAGAGTTATTTGAAATAAAGTATAAAATCAAAAAACTTATTTGAAAGTATGCATAAATTTAAGAGTAATTTGAATATTTTATATATACCAAGAGGGAAGTGCATGAGTGCATCATAACACCCTGCTAATGTTCATTGTAATTTATGCGGCTCCCTATTACTATTTTTTCTCACACTCTGCGGTTAGATCACGGGCACTAAAGCTTCCTTTGGGAGGGCAGTGACATTTTTGTGGGGGAGCAAACTTATTGGCAATCAGACCTGAAGGGGGTGGTCACAGACAGTGTTGGATCTAGAAATTTTAACATGGGGGTCAATTTTGTCCAGCCAAAAAAATTGAACATCGTCATTTTATCGGTGTCGTTTCTCCCTCATTCGGCCATCATTTTTGACGTATAAGTATTCAAAACCAACAAATCCACTAACCATTTTTTCAAAATTCTTGGGGGGGGGGGGGGGGGGGGGGGGGGGGGGGGGGTAGAAAATTGAAGCAAACACCATCGGTGGTAGAAAAACAAATGCCCTGGGGCACGCTGTCGGTCACATTTGTTCCCGCACAGGAAGCCCGGCAACCTCCCAAAGAGGAGAGATTTTTTTCGTGTGACCGACACGCACGGCTCTATGTGCGTATACACACAAAATCATATTTTGTATATCTAAATAAATATTTTTTACATAAATAAATTATAAAATATTAATATTTATATTTTTACCATCATTCTAAGTACCGTTTTAACTATTTTCTTAGTAATAAATGTACAAGCAAAATTACATTGAATATTTTAAAAAAAAAAATCAATGCATTACGATGAGATTTTACATTGGAAAATCATGCATTACCGTCGTGATGCATGCATTACTATCGGAAAATCATGCATTACGATGAGATTTTAAGTACGATAAAATTCGATTGTAATGCATGACGTTTTGATTGGATTTTCCTGGACTCGCGCGCCCCTCCCCACACCCTTCTTTCCGTACGCCTCTCTTGCGCGCCCCTCCCTTGCATGAGCATCATTTTAAGGATATCAACGATCCAGGTGATTGAAATTGCGCGCTTTCATTCGCTCGTTCAATTTTCAAGAGGCCACAATTATCAGCGCACCCTCCAAAAAAACTGTAAAAATGCGCAGAAGTCTTCATTTAAAGGGACATGAAAATAAAAGATATAGATCCGAAGTTTTTCGGCGAAAACTTGGCTCTTCGTTCATCCTCATCCTGCTCAGAGCTCGCTCCACTTAATTGAGACGTTTCTCCTCCAGAAATTATTCCTGCAAGCACTATCGAAGACTCATCTTTATCTCAAGAACTTGTAAAAAGAGCAATGGAATGTCACCCTCCTGAAAACCCTAACCTTTGTAAACGACTGCAACTAGTGAATTTTGTCAGAACTGGACCCGATCCCGCATTTTTCCCTTTCCTGATTTTTCTACGTAAAATATCTCAATGTTCTGATGTTGATTCTCACTTTGACTGTTTTTGTACTTGACTTACTCATGAGCTAAGGGGATCTATTTCATTCGGTCCATGGGAGCGCTAAGCAACACAACTGACCTGATCGAATTCCTAAGTGATTAGAGTGAAAGTTTGAATGTTTAGGGCTTTGTTTGGCATGGTGGCGGCGGTCATAATTGTGAGGGTTAAATTGTCATTCGTTAACACTCACCTAAAGAACATTCACTTTTATGTTCAAACGGATGATGTTTGTTTGGTAATTCTTAACAAATGACAGTTTAACTCATGCTTTTACGACCGTCACAAACGGAGCCTAGGATAGGGTTTTTCTTATTTGCAAAAAGATAATGATGGGTACCCCCTAATTTATAGAGGATTATCTTAACTACCGCGCGCCGGATCCCATTACCGCGCGTCGGATCCCATTACTGTGCGGCGGATCCAAACCATCGTGCGGCGGATCCAAACTACCGCACATCGGATCCCAACTCCCGCACGCCAGATCGAGCAACCACCGCGCGCCGGATCCCGCAACCGCCGCGCGGCGAATCACAACCGCCATCGCCGCCATTACGGGCGGGCGGCGTCCGGCGCCCGGTCACCCATGGTCGGCCGCCCCCCCTTTTGCGGCCGGTGGCCGCAGCAGGCCGCCCGTGGCCGGCCGCCCCCTTGCGGCCGGCAGCCGCGGCCGGCCGCCCCTCGCCGGCCACCTCCATGTGGCCAGTGGCCACGGCCGGCCGCCCGTGGCCGACCGCCTCCTCGCGGTCGGCCGCCCCCCTCCGGTCGGGCGGCCTTGGTCGGCCGCCCGGGACCGGCCGGCCGCCCCCTCCCTCGGGCGGTCGCCGGCCAGCACGCCTCCTCCGACCACCATCGTGGGCCGACCTTCCCTCCACCGTCCGATCGCGGTGGGCCATTACGACCCTCCAATCGCCACGAACGATCACGACCCTCTGATCCATGATTAACCACCCTAACCACCTCGGAAATCCTATATAAGCACCCCTGTTAGTTCATTTGAGAGGATCCTCCTTCATTCTCTCCTTCGCTCTCTCTCTCTCTCTCTCTCTCTTCATTTCTGCTTCTCCCCAGAGCTTCTCTCTCTACGCTCCTCCTCTCCTCCTCTTTCACTCACTAATCTGGCAGGTTTTCCTCTAAGCGCCGCCCAAATAAGAAAGAGTGAAGTGCCGACTAAGGCAGCCCTCCTTAGTCTGAGGCACAAAGTGCAGGCACTCTGTGGAGCGCAAGCCTGAAGAGCAAGCACTCAAGAAAGACGCACGACAAAGTGCACGAACTCCTAAGCGGTGGCATGTCACCCAAGGAGAGCTCTCTCAACCCCGCAGTATTTATAACGAGGCGCGGCCTGTCGCCCTCGCATTCTATCTACAAGAGCACTATAGCAGAGGAAAATAGTGGATCTTGGTTGGCATAGACCTGGCCACGTGGTTTTTTCCCCTTTCTGAAGTTTTCCATGCTAAAGTTGTGTGTGTACAATCTCTCTAATTCTACTTTGACTGTGTGCGCACTCGATCGCCCGGGGCTAAGACGGACCGATCCGGAACCGGTCTACTGAGGGCATTGAGCGAACCGCAATAGTTTGGAGCCGTCTGTGGGAAGGCATTCCCAACAAGCGTGAGAAGACTCAGAAGTTTGTCAGAGCATGACAGAATGGCCGGAAAGAGCACTCGAACGACTAGGGGGTCGATCCGGCGTGAGCAGGAGGATCAAGCCGCATCGCAGTCTCTAGCGAACGCGCTGCCGCAAGAGGTCGACGCAGCGCATGGTGCAACGCCGCTCGAAAATGCGGTGCCCCCACCAGACAACCAGGTCGAGATGCTCGCCCTTTTAAGGCGACTCGCAGGCCCCCACGTGCCCGCAGGGGCCCCAACTCAGGAGAATCCACCAGTACCACCAACAGAAGGCCAGAGGGCCATTTAAGAAGAATCTGAGTCGTTGAGGCATGACAGCACTGAGCATCCCGTTCGCCACGTCAAGGCGGCAGGAATTGCCCCCCTCCGCAGAAATCAGCAGCAGCAGGCCCCAGCGGAGCCAGACGCAGGAATGACTCGGGAAGCATTCCGCAAAATGTTCGAAGAGGAATTTGGACCCGTCGGCCGACGAGCAATGGCGTCGTGACGCCCCGTTCGGGGGGCATCACCCTTGGCTCCTGAGGTACTGGCCTATCCCGTCCCTCAAGGATACAAGATCCCCCGCATTGAGATGTACGACGAAGTGGACGATCCTTGGGAGCACATCAACCACTTCTACACAATCCTCCACCTCTACAACGCGCCCGATCAACTGCTTTGTCAGGTCTTCCCTACCACCCTCAAAAGTCAGGCCCGCACTTGGTTCCATTCCCTCCGAGAGGGGTCCATCAGAAACTTTCCCCAGCTGAGCCAGCAATTCCTTGATCAGTTCATGGCCAACCGCAGGATCGCAAAGTATCCATCCCACCTCTCCGGCATCCGACAGAATGAAACCGAGACCTTAAGGTTTTTCCGCCAATTTACTGCGTAAGTGAGACAGATCCCCGGGGCAGACCCTGAGCTCCTTCGAGGGGTCTTCCTCGGGGGACTCCGACCAGGCGGATTCTACTCCGCTCTATTGCGGGATACTGTCCCCAGTTATACAGATCTGGTTCACCGAGTGGAAGCTCAGATAGCCGCGGACGAGGCCATTGTGGCCCACCGTCGTCAGTTTGAAGGAGTCCAAAAGAGGCAGAAGCAGTAGGAGCAATCCTCCGGAAGACGAACAGAGACGCGTGACGAGAACCGTCGCAACGAGCATCGCAATCAGGAGCCCCGGAGGGGCTAGGATTACGGGCCTCCCCGGACTTACACCCCTCTCAACACCACTCGCGTTAACGTCCTATATGCCATTCAAAACGATCCGGCGCTCTAGAGGCCAAGGGCGCTCCCTCCCAACCCAAGGGCTGATCCATCAAAGTACTGCGACTTCCATCGATGAACCGGACAGACTACTGAAGAGTGTGTGAAGTTGAAAGACGAGATAGAGCGTCTTGTTCGGTAGGGAATGCTCGGGCATTTTCTGCAAGGATATGTGCAAGAGCAGCACGGAGGCCCGCCTGCGCGGAGGGAACCGCCACCTACGCGCCGAGAAGCGCAGGGGGGTAGGTAGGCTGTCGGGATTGTGGAAGTCATCTCCGGCTTTCCCTTTCCCATAGTCAACTCCATCGCCGCTCCCCACGAAGACAAGGCGCCTGGAATCATTCCTACCATTAGCTTCAGCGAGGAGGACCTCCAGGGCCTTCGCACAGCGCACCAGGACCCGCTAGTTATTATAGCAGAAATTGGCAACCCCAGCTTCCGCGTAAAGCGAATTCTGGTGGACAACAGCAGCTCGGTAAATGTCATATTCATGACTGCATTAACCAGTATGAGAATCCAAAGGCAGAATCTGCGTCCAGCATCAGGCCCCATCTACGGCTTCAACGGGGAACCCGTGTCCGTAGCAGGCACCCTCACCCTTTCGGTGACACTAGGAGAATTTCCAAGGCAGGTTACACACAACATACAGTTTGTGGCAGTCGATACAGAATCTCCCTACAACGCGATCTTTGGTCGCCCCCTCCAGACAGCTTTCCAGGAAGTTCCGTCAATCCCGCACCTCGCGATGTAGTTTGTCACGTCTGCCGGAGTTGGGGTCGTCTCAGAAACCAGCATCTACCGCATCTAGAAGGCCACTCTGGAGAAGAGCCAGAACCGAGGCGAACGCGCCTCCCAAAAACATTTCTTAGTATCGAATCACCTAAGGACAACTATAAAGTCGCGAGGAAAACCCTCATGCAAAAACTATTTTGCTTACTGCATTTTCCGCTTTCATACTAACTCTTGCTATGCAGCAAACACTTGAGAAGGACATCTCATCCCTCAGACCCTCCTGAAGCCAGGATCGTCTGTTCCTCAAGGCGGTCCGGGATCCATCGACATGCGACCCGCTTGGCGGTTCGGAATCCTTCATCGTGCAATGTCATGACCAGACTAAAGAAAAAACAAAACAACTTATCTTTTTACATTTATATACTGTGATTGCGATGTCACTAACTCCTAAAACTTGCACGATCGATTTGGAATCCGTCCCCGGGGGTCTGGCGAGCAACTGTAGCACGATTGTATCGATCCCTCTGTCGTGGTTCAAAGGTTCGCCCTTCACCCGTCCAGCATATTGCAACATCGTCGGGAATGAGCACCCCCGGTTGACCGCGGCCCATAGCGCGACAGCCTCGGCCTAGCAAAAGGTTATGATGTCGCCTAGAGACCGAATACCAAGTCCCACGCAGACTGTAGCACGGTGGACTTGACCTTTCTCCTATGGCAGAAATGCTCACTCTTCTCCTACGGAGCGGGTCGCAACATCATCAGGGGCCAGCTCCCTCAGTTGTGCGCAGCCCACAATACGATAGCCTCGACCTCACTCCACCGACGCAAGGACCCGGCCTTCGCTGCGTAGTAGGTTGTGACGTCGTCCGGGTCTTCGGGGCGCCATGCCTCAGCAAATACTAGGGTCTATCAGCTGCTCGCGGGGGTTCGAATCGACCATGTCCTCCTGACGACAAAAGGCCGAGAACTATGACACTTCACCTACATCCAAAGCTCGACGCCCCGCCATCCTGGGAAAGCCGCCACGATCGGTGTAATTATAACCTCAGGGTCCATTAGCTGCTCGCGGGGGTTCGAATCGACCATGTCCTCCTACCGACAATAGGCCGAGGATTATGACTCTTCACCTGCATCCGAAGACTGACGCCCCACCCTCTCAGGGCCTGCCCCCCTCGCGACTGATGCCTAACTAAGCTACAATCGCAACTAAATCGGGTTCCGGCCCTGCTGAATCCACACCTAACCAACCACAGCCGCGGTTCACTCTCTCTGCCGCGGTTCAGGGGTGCACCCTTCGTCTGCCCAGCGGTTTGCGACATTACCGGGGACCAGCTCCCCCAGTTGTGTGGTGCCAACAACGTGATATCCTTGGCCTAACAACAGGTTACGGTGTCGCCAAAGGGACCAAACGTTGAGTCCAATGCAGACTGTAGCCCGGCGGCTTCGACCTCGCCCTCATGGTGGCAAGGCTCGCCCTTCTCCTACGAAGCAGGCTGTGATGTCGTCGGGAGAAAGCTCCCTCAGTTATGCGCAGACCGCAGCGCGATGGTCTCTGCTTCTTTACCCTGGCACAATGGGACGCCCTTCGCCTCGTAGTAAGTTGCGACGTCGTCAGGGTCTATGGGGCCACACCCCTCCAATGCCACCGGGTTCACCGCAACTCGCAGGGGTTCGAACAAACATGGCCTCCCGCCGACAATAGGCCGGAGCTCCCATAACTCTTCACCCCCATCCAGAGCAAACCCTCTTCCAACGCTCAGGGCCTGCCCCTCGCGGTTGGTGCTTGGCTAAGATAACAATTAGTCGCAACAGTCAGAAGCAAAGGCAATGACGACCACTCAACAAGCATATCAACAAGTCAATGGAGTACAAAGGTACAATTCGAAAAAGTACAAAGATACGAATCGATGGAGACAAGACCACAAATACAAAGAAGTACATGTATACAAATCAATAAAGAGCATCAAAGAGATATTACTGTCACTCAGCGGCCTCACCCGCCTCAGCATCGGAGCTCTCCTCCTCTGACAAATCCTCAAGCCTGAGGCCGACAACGTCGCATCCCCATTTCCGGGACACCATCCGAAGGGTCTTCGCTATCCCCTGACAGAAAGCGACTTCCCGCAAGTCCTCCATCTGTGGCTCCACCTCCTGAGTCCACACCTCCTCGCGGACCTCCTCCAAGATCATACACTGGTCTCGCATGTAATCCACAGAGTCCCGATACTCTGCCAGACCAGCCGCCTTCAGCTCAACCTCCCAATCCGCGGAGGAAAGGCGCATCACCTTCGCCCTGGATAACTCTATCTCTGCTCGAACTTCATCTAGAAGACGTAAAGTCTCCTCCGCAGCCGTCTTCTCGTCACTGTGCGCAGCTCTGGCATCCTCAAGCTCGCACCGCAGCTCGGACCCAATCTGCCTAAGTCGTGAAATATCACGCTCTCGTCGCCCTTTCAGATCCGAAAGGGCACTCTTCGCCTCCCAGAGCTCTCCCTGAAGGGCCATAAACCCGTCCTTCAGGATCACGTAGTGGTCATTCCACGTAAGCACAATGTTTGCCTGAGTCTCCATCTGCAAAAGAAAAGGGACAAGTCAGAAGATCTTTCCTCAAAAACCACTACTCAAAAGTTGAGATCATATGTACCGTATGGTTCATCGCCTCCAAGGAAGAGGAGACCCTCTTTCCTTTCACCACCTGCCGCACCGCAGCCCGTGCTGGGGAAGCCTGTGGGGGCAGAGGACCACAAGACCTCAAGATCCGTATCATCCGGCTCGCCTCCCACTCTAGAGCCGCAAGGGGCAGCTCCCTCTGAAAGTACATCCTGTCAGAGCAGAAGGCCAGGACCCGCCTCCTCAACTCCACAACCTCTAAACACTAGGTTCCTCTTCCTATCACAGGAGAGAGGAATGGCGGCAGCACATCACGAATAAATAGACAGCCCGCATAGCAGCAGGCGCTTCTCATCGACGAAAGTAGAAATGCTGAACAAAATATTCCCCAGCTCTCGGGGCTCCACAAAACCAAGGACGGGAGTAAACTCCCGCTCGTGTCCTCAAGGACGCCGGCAACGGTCCGGAAGCACACTCCACACCTCTGGCAATCCACCAGGGTTCCTGACATATCCAAACAAGGTATTCCCATGACGGCGATCCGCCCAGGTTTCGAACTCCAGCCACCGCTTCTTGCTGAAGACATCCACGCGGCCCCCGCCGTCAGCACGCACCTCGCACCAATCCTTGAAAATATCCAAGGAAAACCTCGATCCGTGCTTGCAAAAAAACGTGATAAACCTCATGATCCGCGTCATCCTAAGAGGGGTAAACTGCGACACAGGAATGTCGCAGAACTTCAGAATCTCGGCAACTTCCTCGCAAGCCGGAAGGCGAAGGCCGCACCGAAGAGACGACTCGCAAAGGGTCATCCAACCACGCGGAGGGTTTTGCACCCGCTCTTCAGGACTAGGGATCCGCACCTCCAAATAGGGGGGCAAGTTGAAGCGCCTCCTCCAAATACCTTCGTGCTCGAGGGAGAGACTGGAGCGCAGCCACATAGGACGGCTCTGCGCGCACCTCCTGGAAACCTGAAAAAACGGAAAAGTAAGGTCGGTAAAGCAAGTCCGAGCACGATTAAATCCTAAACGTGTGCCCAATCTGCGAGGAACGAGTCACACGCGCGTGCCACGCACGGCTCCAGCCCACGCAAACATTATGCACCAGTGGGAACTACAAAGAACGCACACATTGCTTCCATGCATTCGAGCCACACACGTGCACAAAGCACACACAAAATCAGCCTGTGCACGCATTACCCGCATGCATAAAGCATCGCGTGCGGGAATTGCCCGCACACGCACGAGCACGCACGTGCGCCTGCGCGCCCGGACACCGCACGAGCGAGCGGCCGCACCGCCCGCGCCCTGCGTGCGGCCGAACGGTGCGCGAGCGCGCGCTCTGCGCGCAGGTTCCGCCCTGCGGGCCCCGCGCGCGGGTTCTGCCCTGCGGGCCCCGCGCGCAAGTTCCGCCCTGAGGGCCCCGCACGCGGGTTCCGCCCTGCGGGCCCTGCGCGCGGGTTCCGCCCTGCGGGCCCCGCGCGCGGGTTCAGCCCCGTGGGCCCCGCGCGCAGGTTCAGCCCCGCGCACGAGTTTAGCCCCGCACGTTGGGTTCAGCCCCGCGCGCCCCGCGCGCGGGTTTAGTCCCCCCCTCCCCCCGCGCGGGTCCAACCCTGCGCGCGCGCACAGCACGGGGTTCGGACCCCACGCCCTCACGCACCGCCTACGTGCGTGTGACACGAGGGGCCTCCTCCCCTCCGGCGTCGTCTAGTGCCCAGACCTTTCCATCGGTCAGAGTCTCACCTTAGCACTGTCATCGTCGCCGCCCATCTTGGTGTTTGCACCCGTTCCGGCCATTGCCGCCAAGCCCCGTCGCAAAGAAGAAAATTCCCGCGCTTTCCGTTCGCTCCAAGACGAGGGAATTTTGGGGGGCAAATGATGGGTACTGATGGGTGAAAATCGTCTCACGGACTACAATCCGAATAGGCAAGTGTACTGTTAGAAACGAACTAAAACAAACTGGAAGCGGTTTAAACTGAAACTTTATTATCCGAAAAAGGTATCTATTACAAAGGTATGGCCTCTCTTATATAGAATGGAGGAGAGAAGAGAGAATACAAATAAGAGATGTGGGACTAAAAAATTACATGACACAAGCGGACTGTACAGACACAAACCGCACAAGCCGCGTGGTTAGACAGAGGGGCTAACCGTTCGGCAACTGCCAGAGTGAGAGAGAGAGATCGCCATGTGAGACCGCCAGACCGCTTGGACCACAGACAAAAACACATAGCAACCAAACCGCTGAAGGGAACCCGCCAGACCGCCCGGTCATCAACTCGCCAAGCCAGACCGCTAGACCGCCCGGTCACCACTTCAACACTCCCCCTCAAGCTCGAGCATATATATCGATCATGCCCAGCTTGTCACAAATATGAAAAAACGAGGCGGATACTGGCTTGGTGAAGATGTCAGCCAGCTCTTTATCAGAAGTGACGAAGGGAGTGCAAATTTGTTTTTTCAAAATCTCTTCACGAATGAAATGACAGTCGACCTCAATGTGCTTGGTTCTTTCATGGAAGACTGGATTTTTGGAGATGTATATCGCAGCCTTGTTGTCACAGAACATATGTAGAGGATGGTTGTAGACCTCTCCCAAATCCAGCATGAGAGCCCGTAGCCATTTTAACTCACAAGTGGTCGATGTCATACTTTGATACTCTGCTTCAGCATTGGACCTGGAAACAACATACTGCTTCTTGCTCTTCCAGCTTACCAGATTTCCCCCAACAAAGGTGCAGAAATTGGAGGTAGACTTGCGATCCCCTTTGTCATCAGTGTAACTCGCATCTGAGTATGCTTCAACCTTCAGATGACCATTCTTCTGAAATAGTAATCCTTTCCCAGGGACTGCTTTGACATACTCCAAGATCCGCAAGGCGGACTGTAGATGGCACTCCCTGGGTGCTTGCATGAATTGACTTACCTTGCCCACAGTATAGGAAATGTCGGGCCTGGTCACTGTGAGATATATGAGCTTACCAACTAGACGCCTGTACCGCGTAGTATCTGAAAGAAGAGGCGAATCATCTGTCCAGGTTTTGTCTTCTCCAATAGCAATAGGGGATCGGGCAGGTTTGGCTCCAGTCAATCCTGCTTCTTTTAAAAGATCAATGACATACTTACGCTGGGAAACGACTAAGGATTTGGGCTTCCGAGAGATTTTGATCCCCAAAAAGTACTTCAGAGAGCCCATATCTTTTGTGACCAGATGTTGACGAAGATGCCGCTTTGTCAGGGCTACCCCTTCCTGGTCATCACTAGTGAGAAGAATATCATTAACATACACAGCAAGAACTACCAGTCCCGAGGGGGTTTTGCGAATAAATAGAGAGTGATCGGCAGAGCTGCGCGTAAAACCAACGGCCGCCACGATGCCGCTGAACTTGTCAAACCAAGCTCGAGGGCTCTGCTTAAGGCCATAGATTGCCTTCTTAAGTTGGCATGCTCATGTCTCCCCCCTGAGCAACATACCCAGGAGGTTGCTCTATGTAGATGGCCTCCTGAAGATCACCATAAAGGAAGGCATTCTTTAAATCCAGCTGAGAAATTGGTCAATATTTATTGACTGCCACAGAGAGAAAGACCCGTATAATGCTGAGACGAGCCACGGGAGAGAAGGTGTCAAAGTAATCAACCCCATAGGTCTGAGTAAAGCCCTTAGTAACAAGACGAGCCTTATAATGGTCCACAGTGCCATCCGGGCCAAATTTGACCACAAAGACCCAGCGACAGCCAACAACATCAGTACCGAAGGGAGGAGGAACAAGAGTCCAGGTACCCCGCTCTGTTTGGGTCGCTATTTCCTCATCCATGGCCATCTTCCAGTGAGGAATAGCAAGGGCCTCCTGGTAGGAACGAGGTGTGGCAGTGGCAGAGATAGCCAGCGCAAAGGCCCTGCGAGAAGAGGTAAGACGATCATATGAAATAACAGCAGCAAGGGGGTGTAGGGTACACGTCCGCACCCCTTTGCGAAGAGCTATAGGAAGATCCAGGTCGGCGGGTTCCTCGGCATCCAGAGCATCCGTGGCAGAGAGAGCTGGCCCAGGAGGAGAAAGCGACGGCAGCGGAGATGAGGGAGATGGAGGCGGAGAGAGAGGAGTGGACGGAGACGGAGTAGGGGTGGATATCGCAGTAGGAGTAGAGGGAACGAAGGGAATAACATGAGAATCAGAGGCTGGGTGAAGAGAAGAGGAAGCTTGGGGAAGAGAAGAGGAGTCATCTGAGAAGTAGGAGACATTCTCGAAGAAGGTAACGTCAACGGAGACGAACTGCTTACGAAGAATAGGGTCAAAGCAACAATAGCCTTTCTGAGTGGTGGAGCGAGGAGATAGCTTATCATGGGTGGTAGATGGGGCATGCACAAATGTCGTGCAGCCAAAGATTCGGAGAGGGAGAGGAAAAGGGTCCTTGCCCGGATAGAGAATGGAGAATGGGGTTTGACCATGGAGAACGGTGGATGGAATGCGATTGATGAGGAAACAGTAGATGAGAACGGCATAGCCCCAATAAGCACGAGGAACCTGCATCTGTGTCATCAGGGTACGAGCGACATCAAGGAGGTGACGGTTTTTGCGCTCCGCCGCACCATTTTGCTGTGAAGTATAGACACAGCTAGTTTGATGAATAATCTCATGTTGTATACAGAAGGACGAAAAAGCATGACTGAGATATTCTTGGGCGTTATCAGATCGAAAAACTTTAATAGAAACATCAAACTGAGTTTTGATCATGAGATAGAAAGACGTCCATACAGAGAATAATTCGGAGCGATCTTTTAAAAGATACACCCACGTACAACGAGAGAAATCATCAATAAATGTGACAAAATATGAACTTCCCCGACCAACGGTAAGGGTAGGAGAAGGACCCCAAACATCAGAGTGGATGAGATCAAACGGTCGGGAAGATCCACGAACTTGCTTTGGTGGGAAGGAGGAGCGGTGATGCTTGCCAAGCTGACAAGCCTCACAATTCAGGGGAGGACTTTGTGGAGGAAGGTGGAGCAGAAGCTGACGAAGAAGGCGTGGAGGAGCATAACCAAGGCGAAGATACCATTGGAGAAGATCTGTGGAGGTGGAGGAGAAGGCAGATAGAGCAGAAACGTTGTCGAGGAAGAATAGGCCGCCACTCTCAGTCCCAGTAGCAATCGTCCGCTGGGAGTCCAGATCCTGAAAAGAACAAGAAGTAGAGGTAAATGTGACGGAACACCGTAATTGCTTGCATAGAGAGGTAACAGATATTAAGTTGCACGGGAATTTGGGCACATAGAGAGTATTTGCCAATTGAAGAGACGGAGTGACTTGAACCACTCCAGTCCCATGGACCGGGGATGGAGAGCCATCAGCGAGAATAACCGGGGGCAACCGATCATGTGTTTCTAGGAGAGAAAAACACTGGGGAGAACCGGTCATATGATTGGTAGCACCCTAGTCGATCAGCCATTTTCCTTGAGTAACGAAGTGGGCACTACCAGAAGACGTGACCACCGAGGCAGAAGGCTTCGAAGAAGAGGAGAAAGTAGAGATATCAAAGAGAGCCATCAGAGCAGAAACAGGTCGCGGATAAAACTAGAGAGAGAAGAGAGGTCGCGCGGTTAGGAAACAAGCCGCGCGGATAGGAAGAAGATCTGCAGCGGTCACGATGTCAGACACCAGCGGCCAGAGAAGCCACGACCAAGCCGCAGAATCGAGCAGAGGGATAGAAGTCGAGCGGCTAGAAGACAGTCTGCTCGAACAGAAGCAAAGGGCAAAGCAAGACACAGGGCAACAGGTCGCGACGAATAGGGAAACAGGTCGCGGCGAACAGAACGCAAGCAAAAGAAACAGGCCACGCGAACAGGGCGCAAGCAAACAGGCCGCGCGAACAGGGCACAAGCAAAAGAAACAGGTCGCGCGAACAGGGCGCAAGCAAAAAAAACAGGCCGCTCAAACAGGGCGCAAGCAAACAGACGGAAGAAGCAAGCCGCGAAAATAGGTCGCGAGAATAAGAAGCAAGCAAAAGAAACAGGCCGCGCGAACAGGGCGCAAGCAAACAGGCGGAAGAAACAGGCCGCGAAAAACAGGTCGAGCGAACAGGAAGAAAGCCGCGCGGACAGGTCGCGCGGTCAGAGAAGGCGCAAAGAATTAGGAGGAGTAGATCGAGTCCTCTGATACCATGTTAGAAACGAACTAAAACAAACCGGAAGCGGTTTAAACTGAACTTTATTATCCGAAAAAAGTATCTATTACAAAGGTATGGCCTCCCTTATATAGAATAGAGGAGAGAAGAGAGAATACAAATAAGAGATATGAGACTAAAAAATTACATGACACAAGCCGACTGTACAGACACAAACCGCACAAGCCGCACGGTTAGACAAAGGGGCTAACCGCTCGGCAACTGCCAGAGTGAGAGAGAGAGATCGCCATGTGAGACCGCCAGACCGCTTGGACCACATACAGCAACACATAGCAACCAAACCGCTGAAGGGAAACCGTCAGACCGCCCGGTCATCAACTTGCCAAGCCAGACCGCCACACCGCCCGGTCACCACTTCAACATGTACCTATCGTTTTATAGTATAGTGATATAAATAAATCAATGTCGTGTAAAAACTCGGAGCAGACAAGTACTATTACTCACACGATTCTATTATCCTACCGAACGATTGATGGGTTTGAAAATTAAAATGAACTAAGTTTAATTAAAAGAGAAATAAAGTATTGCAAAAGAGTGCTCGATCGACGATTCACTTTGAAATAAAATAACAGAATAAATTAGTTTAACAATTGTAATTCTATTAAGACCGTGACGGATCCGATATTAGGAAGTAATCTCGCTAGAGCATTAAATCCCCTAACTTATAGACGTTTTGACCGAAATCTCTTTATAAGTCAAAATGGCCTAAAGTCGCATTATCGAAGTGACCCGCACTATTGGATTTGACTCAAATCCGGAGGATTTACGTCATCCTATCTCTAGGGTTGCGTTCAACTCCTTCCTTTCTTGAGTGATCTTTCACATTCACGAGCCTCTCGGCTACTCAAATATGAGATCGGAATCTACTACAGTATACTAGAAATATGGAGTTGATACGAAATAATTCAAGGTCGGATCAAAATTAGAAAAATACAATTGCAAACATAAAATAAAAGATGCGTTATTTCATCGCAAAGTTCATCGCGATCGGGCACAAAACAAAATTAGCTAAGCATATTTGAGAAAGAAAGAACAAAAAAATAAAAGAAATTCATTTGCATTGCTTGATAAAATAAAAGAGAATACAATATTAAAAAGACAAGACTATGTTATGAAGAAAACTACAACATTAAAAGAAAACTACAACAAGTAAAGAAAAGAAAAGAACTACTAACACTCTTGAACTAGCACTCTACTTTCTACCACAAAAACTTCTTCCTTTAACTAAAACTACTTAACAAAAACTAGAGGGATGAGGTTCCTTTTATAGGAGAGGGAGAATGTTTTAGAATGTAGTGGAAATGAAGGGATACATGGGTGTGGCAGGCCATGTATGTGGAAGGGTTCATGCATGATAATTAATGAAGGGGGGAGAGAAAGGAGGAGGTTCAATGTATTGTATTTAAGGGAATGAAAATAAAAATATAAAATAGAGAGGGGGAATGGATGAGTCTTAAATGAGAATGAAAGAGGGGAAAAGAGGGATGAATGAGAAATAAAGAAGAGAGAGAGAAGTGGAAGGTGCATGCATGTAATTTAAAAGAAATAGAAATAGAAAATGCAAGGGGAATGAATAAAAAATAAAGAGGGGAGAAAGAAATAAAAGAGGAGAGAGGGGGAGATGAATGAGGAGGGTGGCCGGCCATACAAGGGATAAAATGGGCTATTTTTTGTGGGCTTTATGAGGGCTCGGGTTGGCTGCATGCTTTCTTGGTGGGCTGCTCCATGTGGGCTTGGGTGTGGGCTTGCTTGGGCTTTATTCTTCTTGTGCTCGGGTATTCCATGTGGGCTGCATCATAATATGGACTTGAAAGGTTGAAGTGGGTTGCACCATGTAGCATTAAACCTACAAGAAATAAAGTAAAAATATGTTAGATATTATAATATAATATTAATAATTATAACTAAACATAACATAACAATAACAAACATAACATAACAATAATTAACATAACATAACAATAATTATTAAAGATTAAACTAAACATAACAAGACATAAAAAAAATAACATAACATAAAATAAAACATAAATAAAATTAGAGATTATTATAACATAAAAGACTTTTAAATAGGAAATAAAACATAACAAGTATAATAATAAAAATACATATAATAAAACTATATATTTTTATATTATAACACAAAATAAAATTGCGACATAACAATAAAACTATAATAAAACTAGGAATTATATTATCCTAACACAAAAAGACTTTTAGAACAAAATATGCATAAAAATACTTAAAACATATAATTAAAATATGAATTTTTTATACTAAACTACCCCAAAAATAATGACTAAAACTAGTCATCAAATACCCCCATGCTTAGGCTTTTGCTATTCCAGAGCAAAAGTATGAGAAATATTTATAAGACAATTATAAAATTTTCAATAAAAATTTATTTACACCAAAATCTAGCCAAAAAAAAAAATTTAGGGATTTACGAATTAAGTCCTAAATTATGAAATTAAAGTGAAAAGAGAGAAATATTTAGCCAAAAATTCTCTAATAAATTAACTAGCACTCAAAATTGAGTAAAGTGCAAACAAGGTTAGATTGAAATTATAAAAACCATAACTTGAAAGAAACTTAAGGAAAAATTGCAACCTACTACTTATGCTCTCCCAATATTTTAATTTAAAGACTATGACAATAATATTGGTTAAGAGGTTTAGGGAGAAAATTAATATGAAGAGGTCTTTGATTGGAGGTGATCATCATTATTTTTTTTCACACCCCACCAATTTTTTTTTTAATTAATATATATGTAATACCAGAAAATGATAGACTAACATCCTATCACTTCTCACGACATATATAAACTTTTAATTCTTCTCTTCATCTAGGTTGCATATGTGTACCAGAGAATAAGGAACTAACATCTCCTTATTCACATGACATATGATCTTACAAATAAAAGAAAAAAGGATGGGGTTAAACAAAATTTTAGAAAATAAACTAAAACAATAGAGAGCAACTACTAGTAGATTGAGATTTCCTAAGAATCTAAAAGCATGAGGTAATACTCATTGAAATTCAAAATTGTTAAGCAAAATTACTACAAAATTGAAACTATTAAAAATAAAAGAGAAAAAGTGCTAAATAAATTACTCTAAGCAAATTAAAATCATAAGATTATCCTCAAAACTAAATCACTAAATATTAAATTTAACTAAATATGATGAAATAAAAGATTAGCAAATAATAAAAAAAATGCTTATAAAAAACTCAAACTAAATTTCTGAAAATAACAAAAAGCTAAGCATGAGATTTATTATATTTTTTGATTTTTTTGACATTTTTCATTTTTTTGGGGGTTTGAAATATGATCTTTTTTTTGGAATTTTTGATTTTTCTTAATTTTTTTGGGTTTTTGATAAGGCTAAATAAAAGCAGTACTAAAGAAACTTAATAAAACTATACTAATTTTTTTTGTTTTTTTGTATAAATTTAAAACATTTTTTTAGAAAAGAAAGAAAACAACTAAACCCTCCCCTGTGCTTGAATTTTTCATTGTCCTCAATGAAAAATAAAAACAAGGAAGAAAAAGGAAGAAGAAAGGGGAGGGGGGATGCAATAAAGTAAATAAAAAAGAAAATGACTTCCCCGGATTCGTAAGGTCGAATATAGATGTCGCTCTCCCATGCTTGAGCTGGACACCGGCTCAGGCCTAAGGAAGAGATGAAAGGATGGAGCCAAACGAACCGTCGGGGGTATTATTCTTGCAAAATAAAACAAAAAGAAAAAGAAATAACAAAAAGTGATAAGCAATGGGTGCCTCCCAAGAGCGCTATTTATTTAACGTCGTCTGAGCCTGACGTTAATGGTTAGCTAAATGGAAAATAAAAACTAAAGTGAAGAGATAACTCCTTAAGTATGCGCTTAGGAGAGTAAATCAAAAAAAAGAAAAATTTAAGAAGCGCACCGACATGCGGTGGAATCTTCAAGGGAATGACGCCCAAAAATGAACGGATGGAGTTATAAAGGAACTCCGTCGTATGAAAAATGGGAAAGAAATGGTCGTCAAAAGAAGAAGAAAAAAATGAAAAAGAAATGGAAAGAGGAATAAAAGAAGTAGAAAAAGAAATTTCATCAACGGAAATTTCACAAGGAGAAGGGGAATCTTGTGAAATTTCGAGAGAAGAAGGGGTAGAGAGAATTAAAGGAGAATCATCTAAAATAAAAGAAGAAGAAAAAGACTCTCTAAAACTAGAAAAATTTGGAACAGTTAAAAATTGAAGCGAAATGGAATCACAAACGTCTTCAGAAGGAGAAATAGGAGACGTCTCGTCATCCTCAACGGGTAAGAAGCACACCGAAATATCTATAGAGGTGCCTTCCAAAGGAGGAAGAAAACAATCCGGGATATCCGAATAGTTATCCTCCTCGAGAGGAAAAGGACAAGACGGGATATCCGGTGACTCATTACATGAAGAAATTGGAGGAGACGGAGAAGAAGACGAAGAAAATGAAGCGGCCTCACGAGAAAAATAATCGAGAATGGTTTTTAAATGCGAATTAATATTATCAAGAGAAGTTTGCAATTCAAAATACTCATTATCGATAGAATTAAAATTTGGAAGCGCAACACTTTGCGGGGAAAAATCATAAGAAAAATAAGACGGATTTCCCATCTCCCAAGTATGATAAAAATTGGAGTAAGAGTCAAATTGGTCATTTTGACCTTCCCCAGAAAAATTAAAATCAAAAGAGGGAGGGGTTCCCGAAAGACATTCAGAATAAAAGTGGTCGGGCGACCCAAAAAAAGTGCAAAAATATGATGATTTCATAAAAAAAATAAACTGTTACAAAAAAAAATTGATATTTTTTTTAGAAAGTAGAAAAATTAAAATAAATATTTTTTTAAAAGAAATTAGTAGAAGTAATAAACTCGATGCTTTCATAATATTGCCAAAAATATCCCCGGCAACGGCGCCAAAAACTTGATGGGTGAAAATCGTCACACGGACTACAATCCGAATAGGCAAGTGTACCTATCGTTTTATAGTATAGTGATATAAATAAATCAATGTCGTATAAAAACTCGGGGCAGACAAGTACTATTACTCACACGATTCTATTATCCTACCGAACGATTGATGGGTTTTGAAAATAAAATAAACTAAACTTAATAAAAAAAGAAATAAGCTATTGTAAAAGAGTGCTCGATCGACAATTCACTTTGAAATAAAATAACAGAATAAATTAGTTTAACAATTGCTATTCTATTAAGACCGTGACGGATCCGATAATAGGAAGTAATCTCGCTAGAGCATTAAATTCTCTAACTTATAGACGTTTTGACCGAAATCTCTTTACAAGTCAAAATGACCTAAAGTCGCATTATCGAAGGGACCCGCACTATTGGATTTGACTCCAATCTGGAGGATTTACGTCATCCTATCTCTAGGGTTGCGTTCAATTCCTTCCTTCCTTGAGTGATCTTTCACATTCACGAGCCTCTCGGCTGCTCAAATATGAGATCGGAATCTACTACCGTATACTAGAAATACGGAGTCGATACGAAATAATTCAAGGTCGGATCAAAAATAGAAAAATACAATTGCAAACATAAAATAAAAGATGCGTTATTTCATCGCAAAGTTCATCGCGATCGGGCACAAAACAAAATTAGCTAAGCATATTTGAGAAAGAAAGAACAAAAGGATAAAAGAAATTCATTTGCATTGCTTGATAAAATAAAAGAGAATACAATATTAAAAAGACGAGACTATGTTATGAAGAAAATTACAACATTAAAAGAAAACTACAACAAGTAAAGAAAAGAAAAGAACTACTAACACTCTTGAACTAGCACTCTACTTTCTACCACAAAAACTTCTTCCTTTAACTAAAACTACTTAACAAAAACTAGAGAGATGAGGTTCCCTTTATAGGAGAGGGAGAATGTTCTAGAATGTAGTGGAAATGAAGGGAGACATGGGTGTGGCTGGGCATGTATGTGGAAGGGTTCATGCATGATAATTAATGAAGGGGAGAGAGAAAGGAGGAGGTTCAATGTATTTTATTAAAGGGAATGAAAATAAAATTATAAAATAGAGAGGGGGAATGGATGAGTCTTAAATGAGAATGAAAGAGGGGAAAAGAGGGATGAATGAGAAATAAAGAAGGGAGAGAGAAGTGGAATGTGCATGCATGTAATTTAAAAGAAATAAAAATAGAAAATGCAAGGAGAATGAATAAGAAATAAAGAGGGGAGAAAGAAATAAAAGAGGAGAGAGAGGGAGATGAATGAGGAGGGTGGCCGGCCATACAAGGGATAAAATGTGCTATTTTTGTGGGATTTATGAGGGCTCGGGTTGGCTGCATGCTTGCTTGGTGGGCTGCTCCATGTGGGCTCGGGTGTGGGCTTGCTTGGGCTTTATTCTTCATGTGCTCGGGTATTCCATGTGGGCTGCATCATAATGTGGACTTGAAAGGTTGAAGTGAGCTGCACCATGTAGCATTAAACCTACAAGAAATAAAGCAAAAATATGTTAGATATTATAATATAATATTAATAATTATAACTAAACATAACATGACAATAACAAACATAACATAACAATAATTAACATAACATAATAATAATTATTAAAGATTAAACTAAACATAACAAGACATAAAGAAAATAACATAACATAAAATAAAACATAAATAAAATTAGAGATTATTATAACATAAAAGACTTTTAAATAGGAAATAAAACATAACAAGTATAATAATAAAAATACATATAATAAAACTATATATTTTTATATCATAACACAAAATAAAATTGCGACATAACAATAAAACTATAATAAAACTAGGAATTATATTATCCTAACACAAAAAGACTTTGAGAACAAAACATGCATAAAAATACTTAAAACATATAATTAAAATAGGAATTTTTCATACTAAACTACCCCAAAAACGATGACTAAAACTAGTCATCAGGTACCCCCTTATTTATAGAGGATTATCTTAACTACCGCACGCCAGATCCCATTACCGCGCGCCGGAATCAAACCACTGCGCGACGGATCCAAACTACCGCACATCGGATCCCAACTCCCGCACGCCAGATCAAGCAACCACCGTGCGCCGGATCCCGCAACCGCCGCGCGGCGAATCGCAACCGTCGCCGCCGCCATTACGGGTGGGTGGTGGCCGGCGCCCGGCCACCCATGGCCGCCCGCCCCCCCTTTTGCGGCTGCTGGCCGCAGTCGGCCGTTCGTGGTCGGCCGCCCCCTTGCGGCCGGCGGTCGCGGCCGACCGCCTTCGTGTGGCCAGTGGTCGCGGCCGGCCGCCCATGGCCGACCGCCTCCTCGCGGCCGACCGCCCCCTCCGGTCGGGCGGCCTTGGCCGGCCGCCCGGGACCGGCCGCCCGCAGCCGGCCGCCCCCTCCCTCGGGAGGCCGCCGGCCGACGCGCCTCCTCCGACCACCATCGTGGGCCTACCTTCCCTCCACCGTCTGAGCAGCGGGCCATTACAGCCCTCCGATCGCTACGAACGATCACTGCCCTCCGATCCATGATTAACCATCGTAACTGTAAGACCTCCCTCCCGGAACACAAGACACGGCACGAGAGGGGTCTTATTCCCAGAACAGCCGCCTTGGGGTAGCACTAACACTCGGGCTAGCCTGTACCACAAGACGCCTTTTCTGCTGGCTACAACTAATATCAATATATATATATGTCAACCCAACCAAAATAATATAAAAAAATCAAATCCACACAAGCTATAAGTCCAAAAACAGTAATAGAGAAGCTAAACATGCTTCTACAAATCAGAGTACAGCTAATAAGTTACCCCAAAGGGGATACAACAAAACTCTCATATACTCACATCTGCAACAGACGGTAGTGACTGCACCATCCCATCAGGCCCAGTCGTCCTGGCTTGGCTGATCGGCTCCATGACCTGTTGTACCATTTGCGGGATTTTCTCCTAAAAAAGAAAGACGTAGCAACTGTTAGTCATAAAGACTAAGTGGTTTCACATCCGCTCCCCCGGCGACTCCTCAGCACCGGGCGGAGAAATAGACAGAGTACAATATAAGTATATAAGCAGGAGTATAAACAAGCAAGTGGTATAACATATAGTAAGATAATCTAACATTTCTACCATCTATCACAACATATGAATATAGAGTTATAACAGAAAGTAACTCAATTTATATGGATGCTCATACAAGCATATAAGTTGTGGATCGTTCAACAGTAAGTAACTCATCGTATAGGAGTGCCCATACAAACTTATACGATGAGGGTCTTATGTATGTAATGAGGTGTAATGTTATGTATGCGATGCAATGACTCACCCATGATCACGCACATGTAATTGCTATGTCGACACAGACTAGTAGTTCCCACTTTTTCGAGCAGGTAGCTAACCTCTCAGGCACCAACCGTCGTGGTCAGACGGTGACAGTAGAACGGGCACTTCTACTACTAAGTGTGTATCCACACTACTTCACTTAGGCCTCCATACGCCTCAACGCTAAGAACACAACAGCGGAGCCCATGCGTACTACGGCCCAGCAGGTTCACTTGGGTAGATGTGCACCAAGATCCTAGCCCCGAACTGGCCTATGTGTGACACGGAAGGAACCTCGGAAATAAGCACGAGGGTCAAGCCCAACCGTTCACTTGGTACGGATGGCGCCCCGGGACATGAATACCGAGGTACAAGCCCAACCGCCCAAAGTCTATCTGTCAACTCCCATCGGTGTGACTATTGGCGAGCCCGTAGACCTGCCACACTATCCTTAACCCAGGATTACGATATCGCGTGTCGACTCGCACCGCATGTAATTCCATAACACCGTAGCATGGAAGGAGCCTCGGAGAAAGCATGAGGACCAAGCCCAACCATCCACTTGGCACGGAAGGAGCCCTGGGACATGAACACCGAGGGACAATCCCAACCGTCCAACTTTACTCATCTCAACATCATCCCGACTAGTGACGGCCAACGTCGCACTTACTAACTTCCGCAATGCTACCCATAGGGAGACGAATCTCTAAGCATTGGACTACCAAATGTCATTCTATCAATTTAACATACATATGGCCATAGTTTATTCATCTATATATCATACCGAATGATTTCATCATCATATAACAAAATGCGCATAAATGATAATTTACCAATTTATATCAAGCCATTTCGTTCGACTCAAGCTTGCTTCACAACTCGTTATACGAATTCAAATTAACAAACTTCAACCTTCATAACACTATGGTGGTTATCATAAAGGAGTTCACTCGAATCTCGAATTAGATTACAACATTAATTCCACCGAATCTAAATCCATGTTATACACTACCCAGAAATTTAGGTGCAGAATAAATCTGGACAGCAACATCAACCGAAGATTCCCGTGGCTACAGGAATCCAGTGAGTGCGTATAACCCCTCGATGGAAAGGTCTTTCAATCGGCTACAACTTTCATGTTCAGCCTGCAATCCAGATCAGGCTATAACTCACATGAAATTGGCTCCAAAGCCTGCAACGTACAGAATATAATTTCTGTGCGCTTAGTTTACAGCCCTTACTTCGATAAGACATTCTCGTGGCTACAGACTTCACCCGAAGGTGTGTAACCACTCGTTGGAAAGGTAATTTCAAGGGCTTCAACTTTCGTGTTTAGTCGAAAGCCCAGATCGGACCATTTCTTGCCTGAAAACAGCAGAGAAGGTCGATGCGTGCAGAACACAGATTCTGCACGCATCTTGAAGCGGATTGAACGACATCGGTTCATCTTCCTCCTCAAGCCGATCACCCCAAATTGCAACCAGAAGTTCGTTCACCCTTATTCTCCCTCTCAAGGCCATTCCTCTTCACGAATCCACCCTCATCATCACTTTGAAGAAGGGAAGGTTGAAGATGACTAAACGTTAGAACAAAGTTCTATATAGGTCTTCCTAAGAAACCTTCTCCTCACACATCAAGACTCATTTGAGTCGATGTATCGCCTAAGAATATCTAAGGATCTAGCACCAAGGAAGAGGGGAGGAAGCTCACCTCATTTACAGCGGTACCACTATTTTCGGCCATGGATCTTGTCATCCTCCTCGGCGGCATCGCTTTTTCCTTGACGGCGGTGGCGTTTCTCCTCCTCCAAAGTTTGCTCCAGCAAGATCTCCTCCTCCAGGAAGTTCTCTCAGGAAAAAGGGTTGGAATGAAGAGTGAAAATGGCTAGGGTTTCACTCTTTCCTTTTTATACAGAAGTGACACGGGTAGGGACACGGCCGTGTCCTTACCCGTGTCCTACTCTGGCGAAACAGCTTGACTGCCATTTTGTGCTCCTACATGGGTACTGACATGCCCGTGTCTGTAACCGTGTCCAAGTGACACGGCCGTGGTTCTGGCTGTGTCGACACCCGTGTCCTGCTCGGGGCATTGTTCGTTTTGCTTGCCTTAGAGCATACGGGTAGGGACACACCCGTGTCTCTACCCGTATCCTTCTCTTGCCAGACTAAAAGCCATGACACTCAAAGCCATGCCACTCAACGCCATGGAACACTGGTAGGGACACGCCCGTGTTTCTACCCGTGTCCTGCTCGGGACAACACACTCAAAGCATTTTCACTCAAAGCCATGTTGGTCACTCAGCGCCACTGAACACGGGTAGTGTAACGCCCCCGATTTTTCTGCGATTATTTAATTCTCGTTCGGCGTTACGTCGACGCGTTTTCTTGGCTTGTTCCATCTCTGGAGTGTGGTCTTAACTCCTTGGAACTGGGTGCCCTATTTTATAGCCTGTTGGCAAGACCTCCCTAGCAAGCCGAGTCATTTTGGGTGACCCGGTGTGGCCTCTCGGGGGATGCTTGTATTTTGGCTTCGGAAGGGTATAACTCGAGTTCTGTTCGTCGAAAGTTAATTTCAACTTCGTCATTGTGTTCGTAGCGTGGATATTTAGCTACGGTGTGAATTTCGTCGGATTCCGAGGTAGTTCGATTTTCGTGTCGTTTTAAGTGTGTCATTAGTAAAATCTAATCAGAAACCCTTTTAAATTAAGTGAACTGGTGGCTTGGGAGGCAGTTAGGCTGAACCGTCATGGCTAAGCTTATATAAAAGCCTTAATTAGAATCAGCGGCCCATTCTTCTTCTTCCCGAAACCGCTATTCCTGTTTCGCGGAAAGCAGAGGCGGAAGCGACGGTTAGCCCTAGCCTTCGGGCGGCGATTCCGGGAGTGTTTGTGGACGGATTTCGATTCTGAAAGTGGCGTTATCTTGCTCTCGCTCAGTTCTACGTTTCGACGATAAGAGGTTTGATTTTCGTGGAGTTTTAGGAGACTTGGATTTTCGGTTTCTTGTGGATTTCCGCCATTAAAGTACGAGTTTGCTTGTTAGGTGCTGCTCCTTCTAGTGCAGAACGAAGAGGGGGGAAAGCCAGCCAAGCTTCGCCGGAAATCGAGGTAAGTGGTATTCTTGCCCTTGCCATTGTGTTATTCTTTTGATATTCTAGAATGTTTCTCGGTTAGCCCTAGGGTAGAAACCAAGCATATTCTCTTTTACCTTGCTGAATTTAGGGTTTAGATTCGCATATGAGCCCCCTCCTTGTGCTGTTTTGCTCAACCTGATAGTTGTTATAACCATTTAGACTCCAGATTTGTAGTTCTAGTTGGGTGCTTTTGCGGGTGGAGCCGAGAGAGAGAGAGAGAGAGTGAGGGAGGTTGTTGTGGTAGGGCTTTGGTTAGAACCAGTCTTGGTAGACTCTCGGGTTTTGGTGTTGAGTGTGGTGCACACACTCAAAGACAAAAGCCGCCCGGACTTGGCATTGAGTGTGGTGGACACACTCAAAGTCATAGTTCGGTTTGTTCTTTGCGGCTAAGTGGTGGGGTGATTGAGCGAGAATTTTCGTCTAAGTCAAAATCGACGGGAATCACCAAGTGATTCCCGTCGGTTTCGACGTGATTCCCACCGATCGGCGAGAATCATCCTTGATTCCCGCCGATTCAGCGAGAATCATCCTTGATTCTTACCGATCGTCGAGAATCATTCTGGATTCTCGCCGATTCGGCGAGAATCCTCCTTGATTCCCGCCGATTCGTCGAGAATCCGTCGACATTCCCGCCGACCTCCTCTTGTTGGCGTTGGCTTAGGGTTTTCCTGCGGGAATGAACTTTGGCGTAAAGTGAGTTGACCTCACTCAACGCCAAAGCTGCTTTGGCGTTGAGGGAGGTGGACTCACTCAACGCCACTGTTGGGTTTTGTGGTTTCGGCTGAAGGCGTTGAGGGAGTGGACCTCACTCAATGCCATAGCTGTTTTGGCGTTGAGTGAGGTTAGCTCACTCAACGCCGCTGCCTCTTTTGCTGAAGGCATTGAGGGAGTGGACCTCACTCAACGCCATGGCTGTTTTGGCGTTGAGTGAGGATAGCTGACTCAACGCCAGAGCTGTTCTTGCGGAGAGCGTTGAGTGAGTGATTCTCACTCAACGCCATGGCTGTTCTAGCGCTGAATGAGGCTAACTCACTCAACGTCAAGCTCTGGTTAGGCGTTGAGTGGGTCTCACTCAACGCCAAGCCGTGTTGAGTAACTTCAACACTGTTTTCCTTACCTCGATTTTCGTTCCCGAGTGAATTCTTTGATTATATTTGTAGTTTCCTTGTCGGCCATGTTTTTCTTTCCTAATGGCCGAATCGTGGGTCGTGGTTAGTAGTGGTGGTTTGAAGCTCTTCATGGGGGAGTTGTTGTGTAAGTTAGCCAAGGCCACCCTTATTCTTCTATCTTGCTCCAGGTACGGGCTGGGTAAGGGGGTGGAAGGTCCATTGTGCTTTCACATGTAGACCCTTGAGCTTGTTGGCTTGGAAATGGTGGTTGAGGGACTGAGTTTGCCTCCAACCCGGATCCATGCTGTTTGTTTTTGCTACTACCATCTCCCACAGCTTAGGGTGTTAGAAGTTTCTTCTTTGGTAGATTGCAGCACTTTGGTCTCTTGCTAGCCTAGTATACCCTGCAGGATGTAGTTTCTGGGCAGGGTTGGTGTTGTTTCCTCGCACGTAGTGCATTCCTTATTGTCTTGCCTTGGGCAGTTGTGACTTTTACTGCTGTGTGTTTTCTTCTTTTATTTATTCCCTGGTTGGCACTTTCATGCAGTTTTTCCTTGTTTTGCTTGCTGAGGTATTCTTTCTTCTTTTGAATGCCTCAGGTTCTGAGCAGTAGCCAGTTTGGTGGCTAGGTTGCGGTGGTGTTACTGGTGGTCTCTTGGACTTTGGAGATCCTGTTGCTTTATTAGTGAGGTAGTTTTTTTCTGTACTTTTCTTACAGACATACATATTTGTTTGTGGGTTCATATCAGGTTGTTGGCGCCCACTGGTAGTTTTTACCTTTGTACTAAATATATTACTTTTACTGATACCATTTTCTGGAGATAGTCTACTTGCTCTGGGGAGGATTTATGCTAGGTTGCTAGTTATTTTAAAACTACAATTATTATTATTAGAATTACATCGCATGATCAGCATGTTTTATAAAAGTAAATCACTATTTTCCAAACAACGTATAAAGATCGTTTCCTTATATATAGTATAAATTAAATGTAGAGTCTTGCATGGCATAAGTGGTACTCTTAGGGCTCTTATGCACTCCTTAGGAAGTCAAACCTGAATAAAGTATTTTTCCGCAGCGCATAAGTATAGTTTTTAACTGTGGACTAGGTGATCTACCGAGCCAAGGGATACGACCTCTAAAGTATAACTGATTTTCTAATCATTAAACTTATAAATTTCTTTCATAAAGTGTAGTAGTTGGTTTTGCCTGAGCGTCAGCAGTTATTCCCTGCTTGACGTGGCATCATGACGCGCGTTTTCTCATACTCTGATAATTCTTTAATTCAGAGAAAATGCGGGTTGTGACAGGTAGGGACATGCCCATGTCCCTACCCGTGTCATACTTAACACAATTTTCAACTTAATTCCTTGTTCTCCGCGAGTGCGTACCTGATCGCCTGCACCCCCTTGAGCCTACACCAGCTCTCTCGACACCAAAAATACACATAAGGGGCCTAGCGTGAATCGGGACGTTACAGTAACCACCGTAACCACTCTAACCACCTTGGAAATCCTATATAAGCACCCCTGATAGTTCATTTGAGGGGATCCTCCTTCATTCTCTCCTTCCCTCTTTCTCTTTCTCTCTTCATTTCTGCTTCTCCCCAGAGCTTCTCTCTCTACGCTCCTCCTCTCCTCCTCTTTCACACACTAATCTGGCAGGTTCTCCTCTAAGCGCCGCCCAAAAAAGAAAGAGTGAAGTGCCGACTAAGGCAGCCCTCCTCAGTCTGAGGCGCAAAGTGCAGGCACTCTGCGGAGCGCAAGCCTGAAGAGCAAGCACTCAAGAAAGGCGCACGACAAAGTGCACGAACTCCTAAGCGGTGGCCTGTCACCCAAGGAGAGCTCTCTCAACCCCCCAGTATTTGTAACGAGGCGTTGCCTGTCGCCCTCGCATTCTCTCTCCAAGAGCACTGTAACAGAGGCAAATAGTGGATCTTAGCTGGCACAGACCCGACCACGTGATTTTTTTCCTTTCCGGGGTTTTCCACGCTAAAGTTCTGTGTATACAATCTCTCTGTTTCTACTTTGACTGTGTGCGCACTCGATCGCCCGGGGCTAAGACGGACCGATCCGGAACCGATCTACTGAGGGCATTGAGCGAACCGCAATAGATAACTTCAAAATTAAAATAGGAATTTTATTTCAAATATAAGAGTAGATATTTAATTTACTAATATTTTTTTTATTCTAGTTATAACAATTTCTTATTTTAACAATATACTAACAGAATTGAGTACAACAGTACATATTGTTATTTGCGATTTTAATAATTTTAAGCATTATATGAAAATTTTGTACCTAACCCTACACAACTTCTGCTGTTTGCTGAAGGCGATCAACGGCGGATTTGATTGGATCACCGGGTTAAGTGCTGCGTTGATTGGATATCATTTCCACGTCGGCACATGATCCACGTCACACCGCCGCATACGGATAAGTGTGGTAGCTGGTGGCCCGGGTCCGGGTGGTGGGCATAACAAAGGTGATTGTTATCCGCACTGCAGTTTTGGTTATTCGCAAATATTTTTTTCCTAATTTTTCGCGTCTTTTGGAAATACGTCTTGTACATGCATTTTCAGGAAAAGTGTTCAACACGAAAGTTGTAGATCTCATTGAGATCTACAACTTTCGTGTTGAACACTTTTCCTGAAAATGCATGTACAAGACGTACTTTGGAAATACACCCAGATTTCGCGCCTTTTAGAAATACGTCTTGTACATGCATTTTCAGGAAAAGTGTTTAACACGAAAGTTGTAGATCTCGATGAGATCTACAACTTTGGTGTTGAACACTTTTCGTAAAAATGCATGTACAAGACGTATTTTTAAAAGGCGCGAAAAATTGGGAGAAAAAAAGTGCGGATAACCAAAACTGTAGTGCGGATAACACTCACCCATAACAAATTGCCAGGTGCCAGCCGTCACGCGTCAGCTACAGGTACGATCATGTTCTCACACCAGTACGCCACGTGGAAGTTATAAGTGATGCAGCTACATGACTCACTACACCCTTCGCCAGTTAAGAAATCATAATAAAACGAGTGGTCATTCTGTCGCCACGTCAGCTCTTTGTTCAGGTCCCCAAGTCAATCCAATATTTGCAGCCTTGCAGATGAGTGTTCGTAATTTGAGCTCTACTATATATAAATATAATTAGTTAATTAAAAAATGCTGGATAATTTGCTATTCTCTCCAGATCCCTAAAACCCGATTTCCGGATCTCCAGCTCGCTCTCGGCTTCCCCGCGCGATTTCTCCACGTGATCTCCGCGCACCGTTGAGCACATGGTGGCATTTGGCCGGCCTCCGATCGCCGCCTGCGACGAGCGCCGTGGTTTCTTTAGAAATATCCTGTTTCGATCGCCGACGGCGGCGTGGAGGTGGAGATGGGGAGCAGCGAGGAACGCCTTCTTGAGTCCCTCACTTCCCGCTACTCCGAATGGATTATGGAAGCTCTCGGCGATCTTTCGCATGATCTGAACTTCCTGATCACCGATCCATGCATCGCCGGCCACCCCATCGTCTTCGCGAGCCGCGGGTTTCTCACGATGTCGGGGTTTTCACGCGAGGAGGTCGTCGGGAGGAATGGGAGAATTTTTCAGGGACCGGAAACCGATCGGCGCTCGGTGATGGAGATCAGGGAAGCTATTCGGGAGGAGAGGACGATGCAGATTAGCTTATTGAATTATCGCAAGGATGGGACGCCGCACTGGATTCTTTTCCGGCTTTATCCCGTGTTTGGGAGAGACGATGGCCGGGTAGTCCACTTCGTTGCCGTCCAAGTGCCGATCCCTCGCCGGCGGTCGAGCTCCGGGCGGCAGGTTGCGAGGGGTGGATCACTGACATTCGGGGCTTGTAGGAATGAGGTGCGCTCTGATTTAGAGTTCCGGTGTTGTCTTCCCTTCGATTCCTATGACGGTTCCGATAATAGAGGTATACGGCGTGCTAGCATGTTTTATTTCGGAATTCCATCTGTCTCATTCAGTCGATTGCAGGGTTGAAGGGGGAAGAGATGAGGGAGGCAGGGGATTCGGAGAAGCAGAAAGCCATTGATGGTGCTGCAGAGATACTGTCGAAGCTGATGCAGTACAGTAAGCTTGCGGGCAGAGTTGTCTGTGGAAAGAGACCTAGTCCTCAGCCAGGCGTTTCGCATATTTCTTCATCCTTGGGCACATCTCTCGGTAGAATCAAACAAAGCTTTGTTTTGTGAGTTCTGTAAATTAATTCTAGTTTTGACTTTTGTGTAGGGTTGCATTATATCCAGGTTTCAATTTTGCTTCTTCCATTGTTTGAAGGGCGTATAGTTTCTCTTGCAGGACTGATCCTCATTTATTTGATATGCCAATCGTCTATGCTAGTGACGCCTTCCTAAGTTTGACAGGTTCCTTCCTCATCCTTTTCTCTCCTTTTGTTTTTGGTGCCACGGAAATGAAAAAAAAAAGAGATTAAATTCTGTCTTATGCTCTACATTTATGTTCACCAATTCCTTGCATTTCTATCCGTTACTTTATATTTAGAAATTTATATTAAAAGTAATAATAAAATTCAGATTATCCTCTTTGTTTAAAATTGGAATTTTTTCTAAATTGGATCTGTGAATATAATTCTAGATTATGATTTTAAAATTGTTTTGGGTCACCCGTTTTTCCCTTGTCCGGGGAATCTCGGATCGCCTTAGCTCGGAATTGGATCGGGTGTGCAAACAGTCAATGAAAAACAACGACAAATGGCAAAAGATTATTTTTTTTTTTACGTGGAAAAGGTGAAAAACTGCGTGGTCGGATCTGTGTCGGGCCAAAATTCGCTATTTCGTTTGATTTTACAAGAGTTGAAAGATTTCCTCATAGAGTGACATACCACCTCTTTGTTATAAGTTCTGAATATGAAAACAACAAAAAATAAACTGAGTCCTTGAAGCCTGGGTGGGAACGCTCCAGCGGGAAAATCGTCATGTTCTCGGAGTCTCGATGAAAGCGCTCATGTTAAGTTGGAGCCTTGATGAGAGCGCACCTATGGAGAAGAATTTCACGTCCTTAAAGTCTCGAGATGTCTTCGCACTGGAGAGGGAGCGAAACGAATCCCGAGCGGAGGAACGATCTAAGTCTCACGTTTTCGCCGGAAAACCTCAAAGCTCTCTAGCTTCTGGAGTTACTTGCCTTCAAATGAGGGCCTGAAGCCCTATTATAGTTTTTTGAAGGGATATGCCGTTAATTTTCTCGGGGAAAAATTTGTGCTGACGAATGACGTCACTCCGTTACGGTCACCTGGATCACCAACTTTCAGGAAATGACTGACGCGCCCCCTGGGCGGCTCGGGCAGGTTGCCCGGCGGCAGCGGAGGCCGGCGGCGGCCGGAGGCAGCGGAGATGGTTGGCAGCGGTGGCGGCCTCCGACGCGCGCGCCAACGTGCTGTGCGCGCGTAAGGCGGCACTAGCGTGCCGCTCGCGCGCACGTGCCTTGAGGGGGATTTTGGGCTCCTTCGGGCGAGCGCGGTCCTTGCGCACGGATCGCTCGATCAGGTCGGCTTTCTTGCTTGTTTTAGTTGAAGTGCTACCAGTTTGACTCGATAATCTCTTGGGCGAACCCGTCAAAAATAATCAACAAATTGTTCATCAAGCTTAGTTACTTCTTGATGCATACGAGGGAAGGTTCAATCTGCCTAAAAAATCACCCTTCTTTAGCTTTTCACCTTAGGTTCCGTTTGGCACAACGGTGGGAACGCGGTGTTTACGAACTGCCGTTCGTGAACGTCCGACCTCACCTAAGAAACTCCATCCATCTTATGTTCAAATTTAGTTTTTTTTTTCTCGGTGACGGTCATAACCGTTGTCATGCCAAAAACATATTTTGAGATGATCATGTTTTTGTCTGAACCCACGAGAGCAAAAATTCAGCGCCAAACAGACCCTTAATCTATATTTATATAAAATGATAAATGTTGATGTCATATGGAGAAGATAATTGCACTATTATAATATACTAAGCTTGAGTCATGAGTGCCACGCAGTCGTGCTTCTTGGTTTATGAATTATGACAATATAAAAAATGCAAGATTTTTGTTGTTGTTGAATTCGTTTGTGTTATAATTAAAAGTTCAGATGGTATTCTTCATGAAAATGCCATAAGTTGCTTGGTTAACTACTTTAATCTGTTCTACTGTGACAAATGTTGAAAGGAGAAGAACACCGGGTGTGATGTTGGACCAGAAAGAGCTCCACAGTGACAAATGTTATTGCCATGTGATGCATTCAGGATAATGTTAATAAAGCATGAAAACTTGTAATTAGTTTAATATTAGGATTATGCTTACTTATTAATGTAGTTCATCCAAAGTGAGTTATTTTATCTTTTTTTCTCTTCGTTGTTTTTCAACAGTGATCTTTCGCACCCGTTTGGGAGGGCTTTTTTCCTCCTTTCTGTTTTTTGAAAAACACCAATGTTAATAATCTTGTGTTTATTTTAGGGACGAATGACTTTCCTAAAAGGCAAAATAACTCATTTCGGATGAGCTATGTTTTCCACTGATAGAGAAAACAAATACAATATTATTAACGTTGGTGTTTTTCAGAAAACGGAAAGGGAAAAAAACCTCCCAAACGGGTGCTTAAGATCACTGCTGAAGAAGAAAGAAGAGAAAAAAATGTCCTTTTCATCTCAAACTTACCGGAGCAAAAACGCCGCTTCAAACGGAGCCTAAGCATGATTGTTTTTAATTCGTTCTTCTTACATCTGCAGGTTATGCTAGAGATGAAGTCTTGGGACGTAATTGCAGGTTTTTAGGTGGACCAAGAACGGATGTTGATGCCCTAAAACAGGTTTTTTTTTGCCAAGAAACTGCTTAAACATGTGTTTATTTTGCTTTCTCTTGAGAACAGTCTCACATATTAAAATTAATCGCCTTGTGCACTTAATATATATTAACAATTGATTATTGGTTGGATTATATCTTGAATTAAACAAAAGTACTTGCGAGAACTTACATGTAAACTAGCATAGCCTTGTGCGCTTAATATAGATTCTGAGCCTCTTCTCCTTCAATCAATTGGTTTTCGGTTGGATGATTGAGTTCTAACATGATATCAGAGTAGACTAAATCCTAAGTGCCCAACAGCCCATTTTATGTGGCGCTATTAAAAAAAATTAATCTATGTATTTGAGACTGAAGACCCTACACATGAGGACCATGTTGAGAATAGTCTCATATCAAGAAACCAGCATAGCCTTGCACATTTAATATTGAACAAGAACCTCTCTGTCTCAACCGCTTGAGTTTAGGTTGTATGCTTGGATTCTACACGTGAGGAGCGAGTTGAGAATAGTCACGCAACAAAAGAATTAGCTTAATCTTGTGCATTTAATATAGATCATGAACCTCTCTACTCTCAACCAATTGAATTTAGGTTGGATGCTTGGATTTTACACAGTGAGGAGAGAATTGAGAATAGTCCCACATCAAGATATTAGCCTAGTCGTGTGCATAGATTATGGACCTCTCTGTCTCTACCGTTTAGGTTGGATACTTGGATTCTTGCACTTCTCGTATCTATTTCTCTCTTATTTATGTAAGATATTGATTACATTTTGTAGATAAACGAAAGCATTCTCGCAGAAAAAGCTTGTACAGTGCGAATTCTGAATTATAGGTGCACGCCGTAGTCATTCATATACGATTGAAATGTATCAACTCCATTCTGCTGATCATATGTATGCTTTCTTTTTTTAATTAAAATCCAGGAAAGATGGAACATCCTTCTGGAATCTGCTGCATATATCTCCCGTTCGAAATTCAACCGGAAAGGTTCTCTCCTCGAACACAAGCTCCTAATCTCTTTTATAGCTTGCGTGAATCTGATGCACTGCATTCTATTCTACTTTGACAAAAATGAAGTTTGGAAACTTATGTTTATACGAACGAATTTTGAGCTGCCGTGTGATTCATAAACCCTAAGATTCCATTGGGGGGTAAAATCTCAAATTGGATTTTCTACCGTAAGAATGGTGAATTAACGCCCATTACACATGGAGGTCCGTGTGAATATAAGGATCTATGGCGATTTATCATTCCCTCGGGTAGGGATTTCCATACAAAATTTCACCTTTTCTACTGCTTCAACCATGAATTAGGAGAGTTAGGAGTTAACTCACCTTTTAACTATGCAGTCTTTGGTGGGCAGATTGCATTCTATGTGGGAGTGCAGGTAGATGAGGGAGCGAAGAATGATGTGCATGGTCTGAGTCCAGCGGTCAGGCAGCTCGGTGCTGTGGGCGCGGTCAAGGTGGCTGTGAGGAGCTTGTCTTCATGTGCAGGATCATCTTCAAGATCCTCTTCATAGAACATGCTACCGTTGTAAAATAGAGATGCAGGTAACTTAGTAGCCTTGTTACGGAACCGTACAGAGTCTGTATTTTAGAGATTTACAACTAAACAAGATCGGGTATTCAATTCCAAGGTCTTCTTCAGATGTTTTTGACATTTTACATTAATAAATTGGGTCATTTTTGGGTTCCTTCTTTGCTAGCTTGTCAATACCCAACCTAGGCTTGCCCTTTGTGTCAAATGGTTTGTTTGCATGGCTTATTTAGAAATGTTTATTTTTCTCAGCCTTGTGTGTGGCCGCCGGCACTGCTGCTTTGATTTTTGGTTTGTTTGTTTCGGCGGTGAGAGTTGGAGTGGTTGGAATGAGAACATTGACAATGGAGTGGTTGGAATGAGGGCGTTGCCATTTGAGCGGTGAGAAATGGAATGAGGTGGCTGTGGTCTCAAGAAATGCAAAAAAAGTGACGTTTTTGAGTGGTGGTTGGAATTAGAAACAGTTTTTTTTCTTGTGGTGGTGTTTATAGAGATGAGCAAAAACGTCGGACAAGGGTTTGTTTGCCGGGACTTCTCATGGGAGTTTGCATAATTACAGATACCTCTTCATTTACCGGGACTTTTTATGGGAGTTTGCATAATTACCGATACCTCTTCTCTATATTTCAAAATTATAAATTACAAATACCTCCACTCTGAGGTAGAGGATAAATTATATTACACTATTTAATTACTTGTAATTTGAACCATGTAACAAAGACTGACTCATGTCTTTTTCCAATATTTTTAGAATATATTTGCTCAAATCCCTCCAATGCTCCCTATAAATATTTTCTCATATTTTGACTTTACTCTTTGTAATGTTTAAAATTAGTAGGGGTGTGTTTGTAATTTTCACAAGGGTGTGTTTGCTATGTTTTTTCTATCTATGTGAATGTATTTGTAATATTTTTTGTTTCTGCAGAGATGAGTTTGTAATATTTTTACTTTCTACGTGTGTATTTGTAAATATTTCTTTATTTCTTGCATAGATGTGTTTGTACTGTTTTTATTTTATAAATATATATTTTGTAAAAAAGTCAAAATATTTTTCTTGTTACTGCCAAATTCGGCGCTCCTAAACCAGTCTAGATTAGACCGTCTCAGCCCGGGAGCGGTCGTGTACGCAAACAGTCACAAAATAAGAGAACACATGCACAAGACAGTTTTAGCGCGGAAAAACCCCTCAACCGGGTAAAAAACAATGTGACCGGGTCTGTGCTAGTCAAACTCCACTATGAGCTTCGGGTTATAAATCTACTGCAGAATCGAGGGCGACAGACCGCTCCTCGTAACAATTGGGAATAAGAGAGAGAGTACATTTATGCTCAGTGGGTGACAGGCCGCCTCACGTGAGACTTGAAGCTAATATCCTTTGGCGATAACGAACGCTCCTGGGCACCGTGCAAGTGCTGAACACGGTCGTGAAATGTGCGGGGTAAAGCTGGCGAGAACTTACAGGATGTTGCGCGCATTGAGACTTCTTCAAACGGCTTTCGAGTCTTGCTTTTCGCGGTGAACTAAAGACGAATTTCCGGTGGAGGGGCGGCGGTTCGTAGGAGAAATCTGGCAGAGCTCTGGCTCGAGGAGGAAGAAAGCAAAGAGGAAAAAGATGAGAAATGAGGAGGCTTGCGGCTCCTTTTATAGCCTCCAGGAGATGGTTGTAACGCCCCCGATTTTTCGATGATTTTATTTGATTTGGTATCGTCATATTTATGACGTCATGACGTTACTTTTAACGTCGAGTTGACGACGCATCGCCGTTAAGGCATTTTCGCGTGTGTGCGGTCGAGTCGGCTAAATTCCTGTTGTAATTGGAAAATTTTGTACTTGGAAATTAAGTTAAGTAATTTTGGACTTGCTCGTCAAGTTTCGTCGCATTCCGAGCGATATTCTGGTCTCGGCGATTTTCTGAAGTTTTGTATAATTTATTTTCGCCGTAGACTTTAAAAATTTATATCTCGAGAATGGCTCGTCGGATTTTGGTTTTGACTTCGTCATTGGGTTCGTAGCGTCAGTGTTCGCCTTCGGTGCAAATTTCGTTTAATTCGACGGGTGTTTGGCCTCTCGTTTTGAACTCGTGTTTTCTTATTCAAAAATATATAAATATGATTATTTAATATTAAAGCACTATTAAAAAAATGTCATTTACTATTCATCTCTATAGTTTGATTTTTTCATATATATTTAAAAAAAACACTGTTCATGCAATAGATTACTAAAAGGCTCTTTTTTGTTACTCGGGTGTTGCTTCTTGTTACTCGAGTGTTGCTTCTTGTTACTCGAGTACTGTTTCTTGTCACTCGAGTGTTGTTTCTTGTCTCTCGAGTGTTGTTTCTTGTCTCTCGAGTGCTGCCTTCCAACCTCTCGAGTAGCCTGTTTTCTACTTCTCGAGTACTCTTAAACTAGTTCTCGAGTGGTCTGCAGCCCTTCTCGAGTAGTCCGTTACAGTTTGCGTTCAGGCGCCTTTTTGAGGGTCAAAACGGTGTCGTATTAAAAATGATTAACATGAAATTTGTTCGTCTCGACGAGATCTACAACTTTCATGTTGATCACTTTTCTATTTGAAGGCATCCTAATCCTCTATTTTTGTTTTCCACACACTCGCTCGTAAATAGTCCGTTTTAGACAAGAGATTATATATATATATATATACTCTTATACTTAGGGTAATTAGAAAAAAAATTCATCTTCTCCGGATTTTCTCCCGAACCAGAGCGGCGTGAGCGAGAGAGAGAAAGTTTTTCGTGAATCTTCCGGTGGCCGTCGACGGTGCTCCGGTGCTCCAAATCTTCAACCGAGTATAGATCCGGAAAGCTCTTGTCGAGAGCTACGCCATCGCGGTAAAACTTTCTCCATTCTCGTGAGTTTTCTCGTTAGGGTTTTTCGGCCCTAACCTCTATTTCGGTCATTTTTGTTCAGATTTCGACTCCCATCTTCTTTTGCCCCGATCTGCGACGTGGAGTGATTTGGAGGATTTTTTCGGTAAAACCAAGGCAAGTGGTGGTTCTACTCCCCTTTTCTCTTCATTCTCATGATCTGTTGCAACTTCTAATTTCATTTGTTATTATCATAAATTTCTTGTTGAAGTATAGTGCGGCCCAAATCTTTTGTCTATATCCACTTATTTCACAATGTTCTTGTTTATTCTAAGTCTACCTTGTAAAGTGAGACATGTTTTGATGATATGGTTGTATCTTGCTCATGTTAACCGTCCCTTAACGATCATGTAGGACGCGTTAGAGTTTTATCTAGGATTGTAAATCGTTCCTAAAGTTTGATCAACCGTGTCTTGAATCTAGAAATGTCAAGTAGAATCTGACGTGTCAAGTCTCGAGATATATGTGGTGGGTTTTTTGTGGGTTTTCTTGATTGCGGAAGTTAGTGGACGAAACCACATCCGCAATGTTTGTTTTCTTTATTACTACCTTGTGGAAGTCTATCAGGTTTTTGGGCGTCTGCGGTGTATGGTGGAGAGTATGAGACTCTCCCGCAGTTAGACGGATATTATATTCGTGAGGGTGTGTCCAGTTGAGTGACCGCCTCGCCCGTATTTTTGGATAGAGTCGACCACATGTGTCTAATAAAGGTTATGTATTTTTTCCTTATGATTTATTCATGTTTGTCACCTTATAGCCTCGTGCGTCTGGTGTATTTTTGTTGTACGTGACGATTCACGTAAGTGTTCTTTTCCTGTTTGATGTTTTGCTTTTGTACTTTACTTCAATACTATTGGTCTTGAGTTGGTACCCCTTTTGACCTTTGTTTATTTTGGCTTATCTTTCTGCCACTACTTGTACTTTCTTGCTGAGGTGTTCTGTCTTTGGAATGCCTCAGGTTCAGAGCTGTAGCAGAGTTCGGTGCTGGGTTTTTTTTTGGAGTGCTTAAGCGGTAGTGTTGGCCGTGGTTGTTGCCTCGTCTTGGCGAGGTAGTTTGTTGTTTATTTTGTTTCACTGATTCAGACATACTTTACTGTATGTGGATTCGTGTCAGTTTGTTGACGCCCACAGAATTGTTATTTTTAGATACTTGCTAGCTGCTTAGTTTTCTTTATGTGGATGTGGATTAATTGCTCTCTGGGATGTTTTATGTTAGGATTGCATGATAGTTAATTTCAAATATAAAAATTACTCTTATTATCTCATGCATTACATATTTTAAAATGTAAAATCACTATATTTAACGACCGTAAAAATCTACTTTTATTTCTACTAAATGTAGAACTTGTATGTCTTAAGGTGTCCTTTGGGAACCTCTAAGCTCTTGTAGGATGTCTAATCTGATAAAAGAAGTACTTTTCGCAACGTTTAATTACTTTTCTTGTGGACTAGATGAGTCACTCAGCCGAAGGATACGGCTAACTACTACACTTAAACTAATTTTAGCTTAAAATAACTTAAAAAATCTTTCTTCATGATTAAGTAGGTTTTTGTCTGAGCGTTCGCTATTATCCTCTGCTGATGTGGCATCATGACGTGCATTTTTCCCTTACTCTGATACTCCTTTATTGGCGGTGAAAAATGTGGGTTGTGACAATGGTTACGATAATAATGTGGTTATCCGCACACCGTAACAACTCATATTATTATCTTTAGCATAGTTCGGAGTGAATATTATTTGTATAATATCTACTAAATGCAAATCAATAATTTAATTAATGATATTCCTCCACTAAACATGGTGGTTAGTAGGTGTTTATCCATGAAATGGATGACGACGATCGTGGCGGAATGATCAGAGGGTGGGGTAGATCCGTCATGAAAGGGCAACCACCTTGGCGACAGATGATCGTCGGCGAGGGAAGGGGAGGAGCCGCGGTCGGCGGGACAGACGGCCGCGGCAGGAGAGGTCGCGACCGCGGGAGGACACCGCGGCCCTCGGCCGCCCCTCGCGGGTGGCGCCCCGCGACCGGGGGGGACCACGGGGAGGTGCGGCTGAGGCGCGGCCGCCCCATGAGGGCAGAGCCCCGCGACCGCGGGGAGGGGCGGCAGCGGCGCGGCCACCCCACGAGGGAGGACCCCCGCGGCCGCGGGGAGGGGAGGTTGTTGCTTGACCGGTCTCGCGGGCGGAGCCTCGCAGCCGGTTGCGGCTTCGGCGTGGTCTGCCGGGCGCATGCCGCCCATCGTCGGTGATGGCGGCGCCGGCGGCCGGTCGTGGTGGCAGCTCGGATTGAGCATGTAATAGAATCAGTGCGCGGGAGATCGCGTGTGACTATCGCGCGTGCTGCGATCAAACTCATTATTTCTTATATTAATTTATTGAGATTAATACATTTTTATAATGTAATATTTGTCTATATTATACTGTAAATGTCACGATCTCCTTTGTATGCAACAATCTTCTAATATATACTTTTAAATGATAAGTTGAGCTCTCTTCAGTAGGGGTGTTTTCTGTTTACTAACCGAACCAAATTCATTCCAAAATACTCGGATTTGTTCAAAATTTGAATTTGGATTTGTACCAAAATTCTTGAAATTGAATTAGTTTTAAATGATGGACCAAAAACTTTATTTTAGCCCATATGACCATTTATATATATATATAATATACAAGTGATAGGCACGGGCCTTCGGCCCTGGGGGCATTCGGCAGGGGTGCAACAATCGGCGAGGTGCGACATTCGGCGGGGTGCGACATTCGCCGGTGGTGCGACATTCGTCGTGGAGATGACATTTGTCGTGAGCGGTGACATTTGTCGTGAGCGGCGACATTTGTCGTGAGCGGCAACATTTGTCGTGGGCGGTAACATTTGTCGTGGACAGTACCCGCTTCTATGGTCTCGCGCGACAGTACCCGACCGACGACGGCGGGCCCCGACCGACGTCGGCGGGCCCCGACCGACGTCGGCGGGCCCCGACCGACGTCGGCGGGCCCCAACCGACGACGGCGGGCCCCGCCCGCTCCCGGCGGGCGCCGCCCGCTCCCGGCGGGCCCCGCCCAACCCGCAACATATACATATGAGTACTCAAAATGACCGTAAAAAGTATAAATCAAGAATACAATTTTTATTCTATGAAACAAATTATATTTTAACATTAAAACATTAATTTTTCTCTTGTCATTCCTAGCTAGAGGTAATAGGTTTAGGGCATCTAGTATTTTTATTTTATTTATTTTAATATTGTAAAGTTGTGTAATAACTAAAAGGATGTTGTTTTATAATATACTAATATAAAGTTTGGTATAATTGTGTAATTATGAATACAACTATAAGAGCAATATTGGGACATCGGACAATATTTCACCAAAGAGTAGTTTTCATATGTTAGTAGAGATATATAAATATTTTTATTATTATTCGTTTTATATGGGCATCGTGAATCCAAATTTATGTTGGAATTCGTGGAATGTGAATCTTAATTAAATTTTGAGGAATCTATTTTTGTTTGTGAAGAGTCATATTAGTTGATGGGTTTCACCATCATTTATAGAGAAAGGCTCCCATATGATCTCCTCTTAAAATGGGATCATGGGGTTGACTAAGTCAACTTCACCCCACCCATGAACTCCACATGATGAGGAAATCATGGGGGGAGGGCTTACTCCCTCTCTCTCCTCCAAAGCCATCCCCTTGGGGGGGGGGGGGGGGGGTGGGGAGGGGGGGAACCGCCGCCGCTGCCGGACTGGCCGCCACCGCCTCCTACTGGCCTCCTACTGGCCGGCCGCCGCCGGCCGCCGCCGGCCTGACCGCGGGCCGAGCTCGCGGCCAGGCCGGCCTTGCGCCGTAGGCTGCGGCCAGGCCGGCCTTGCGCCGCAGGCAGCGGCCAGGCCACCTGCCCGCCGGCGGCCTGCCCGCTGGCCGGGCTCGCGGCCAAGCCGGCCTTGCCGCCACAGGCTGCGAACAGGCCGCCTGGCCGCCGGCGGCCTGACCGCCAGCCGGACTCGCGGCCACGCCGGCCAAACCGCCGCAGACCGCGCCCAGGTCGCCGGCCCGCCGGCCTCGCCGCCGGCCAAGCTGTCGACCAGGCTGCCGCCGGCCAGGCCGCCGGCCAGGCCGCCGGCCGGCCGCCTCCACCAGTCGGGCACCCCGCCACCATAGACGGCCTACCTGCCGTCCGATCGTGGTGTACTCTCCTCGCCGTCCGATCGTGGTGTACTCTCCTCGCCGTCCGATCTGGTGGATAACCACTCACTACATTAGTGGTGGGGCCCGTCATGAGCCTCTCTTGGAGGCTATAAAAGGAGCTCCGGGGCCTCCTCATTCTTCACTTTTCTGCTCTCGGTCATCTTCTTCCTCAGGTGATAGCTCTGCTGGACTCCTCCCTCCAGTCATCCTCCTGCCACCACGAGCCACCAGCGCGCCATCAGCAGGAAAGCGCCTAAGTCCCGGAGCAAGCTGAAGGAGGAAGACAACCCCTGCAAGCAAGCGCACGCCGCTCCCAGCATCAGAGCACCAGGGCCATCCGGCGCATTTTAGCGTCCAAGTCACTCTCGCGACACAGCCTGTTTGCCTGCAGGGAGTCGTAGTCTTCCCCCCCCCCCCCCCCCCCCCCCCGAGCTGTAATAGGAGCGACATGTCGCCCAGATTCTCTAAACACGTTGTAATCACCAACAGCTAGTGGATTTTGACCGGCACAGACTCGGTCACGTGATTTTTTACCCAATTGAGGGATTTTTCCACGTCATCACATCCCGTGTCAACCTCTCATTCTCATTGACTGTGTGCGCGCTCGGCCACTCCGTGAGCTAAGACGGTCCAAATAAATCCAGTCTGGCCGGGACGTCGAGTTAGTCCGCAACACTAATGTTCACTATGATTTTTATAAACATATTTCTTAAGCCATTCTTGTTGGGAAATTTGCAGAGTTATGTGGTTTAGGGCAAAGCTATATAACTGTTTTCTGTTAACATCTTATATTTTGTAATAAATCTTTACATAAAGATATTTTAAAAATATCTATATAACTATTTTTTGTTAACACCTTATATAACTATTTTCTGTTCTGTTAACACCTTATATTTTGTAATATTTTTAAAATATTTGGAGTTTTACATTGTGTTGCTACAGTGACACTTGTCGGTTGCATTGGATGTTCAGATTTTACCCATCGAGCTCCACCGTTGTATATAAAAAAAATGATTTTAGCCAGCAGCCTGCGGCTGCCTCACTTGACCCCACCGTCGGGGCCGCCGGCGTCCGTCGACTCCGGCGCGGCTCCGCAGGCGGCTGCCTCACCGGACCCCACCGCCGGGGTCGCCGGCGTCCGTCGGCCCCGTCGGTGGGGTCCAATGAGGCAGCAGCTGCCGGCGATGGCTTCGCCGTCGAAGCTCACAAGCGGGGACGACGGAGGCGACTCGCGGGTGGGAAGGCGGACCACCTCCGGCTTATCCCCACTGGTGTCGCCGGCGTCCAGCGACCCAGGCGACGGGGTCCGATCAGGTTTCCGCCGGCTTCACCTGTGGTCATGGGCGGAACTACCCCTGGGCACCATAGGGCACGTGCCCGACCGGTTTTTTCCGCGATTTTCACCGGGGGAGAAGAAATCCCGTCGCTAAGCCTGCTGCTCCCGTGCCCTAGCCCGTCACTGCTCCCGTGCCCTAGCCCGCCAGGCGCCGACGACTGCTGCTCTCGCTCGGTTGCTGGTAACTTCTTCTTCTCCTCCTCCTCCTTCTTCTTCTCTTCTTCTTCCTCCTCCTCCTCCTTCTTCTCGTCTTTCTCGTCCTCCTCATTTTTCTTCTGCTTAAAACCACTTAAAACCACTTACAAAAATATCTTTGCAAAAAAAATTTTTTTTGGGACGCTGCCCCCGAAACCCCGCTCATGGTGCGCTGCCCCTGAACCCTCCAAATTGACAGTACTTTGATTGTGCTCGTGCGACTTCAAAATCCTAGTTCCGTCACTGTCTGTGATTGTAACTCCATTGTCGAAGCTCGCGGGCGGGGACGGCGGAGGCGATTCACAAACTGATAGAAACAGTTTTATTTCTTTAATTTAACTTGACTTATGCATAAAGAGTATTATTTACTTTTAAACAGTATTATATACTTGTATAATAAATATTATATTATACTTACAACAATATATTTAATGTATTAATTATAAGTATTATATACTTATAAGTAGAAAAATAATTACAAAAATAATATTTATAATAAACTTATACTTATTAGATATTTAAGTTATAAATAATACTTATAAATAATAAATCATAATTCAAAAAATTAAAATTCTTGAAAATACGAGCTTCTTCGCACAGGCTATGCCCGTGCTCGCAGCTCTCTGGCGGCCTTCGGCCGCATTCAAGCGGGCTTCGCCCGCCTCCGCCCGGGCTTGATGCTCCGGGCAGCGTTCGGTCGCATAGAAGCGAGTCCGGCCTTAACGCAATTCATCAGCTCGGCGCCGCAACCACCACTAGCGCCCTCCCGAAGCACGTATGCAAAATCAAACAATCATAGGGCTCCGGGGGCCGCGAGTGGCGGTTGCGGCGCCAAGCTGGTAAATTGTGTGAAAGTCGGACCCGCTTCTATGCGGTCGAACACCGCCCGGAGCATCAACTAGGGCGTAGCACGGGCGGAGGCGGGTGAAGCCCCCTGGATGCGGTCGAAGGCCGTCCGAGAACTTCGAGCACGGACGATATTCTATAAATTAATTTGTAATTACTCGTATTAATTTTATTTAATTAAAAATTATATGTTTGATAGAGTTCTCCTGAAATGATCCGGGTTGCGGGTAGTCAAACCATCCACCTCCTTTGATGGAGGAAGTGGGGTTGACATATTAGCCCCCGCTAGCGCCGCAACCGCCATCATTGTCCCCATCGTCTTCATCAACGCCGTCGTCGCCGCCGTCGTCGCGGCAACCGCCACCATCACCGTCATCGTCTTCATCACCACCGCCGTCGTCGTCGTCATCATCTTCATCACCGCCGTCGTCGACGCGACAACCGCCTCCATCACCGCGGCAACCGCCACCATCGCCGCGGCAACCGCCGCCATCGCCGTCATCATCTTCATGATCGCGGCCATCGCGACCGTCATTGTGGCAACCGTTGTCGTCGCTCTTCTCATCCACCGCCGCCGTCTCCCCTCTCTTTCTCGGACGCCGCCGGGCTCCTCTCCCTCGCCTCTTGGTCGGCCTTCTCCTCCATTCGGCTGGCCTTTGCCGCCGACCGGACTTCGTCGCCGGCCGGCTCCCGCCGGCCGGATTTTTGACTGACGCCAATTCTCCACCGTCTGATCGCACTCCCGCAATCGGCGCCTTAATCGCACGCATGACCTCCCGTAGTGGGGAAAATGCGTTGCTAAAAATAGAACTGGTATGCGTTTAATAAAATTAATTGAAAAACATGTGCATAATGCGTCATGAAATCGGTCTATAAAAAACGTGTAAGTGTATATTCGGACGAATAACGGGTTTGGGGGCTTTGCGGATCTTAACCCTAGGTTTTACTATATATACCTAGCTGGGGGCAACGGGGAGCAGATTCCACTTAGATCTTCCTCCGTATGTTTCGAGCACCCGCTTACATTCTCGAAACAGTTCGTTCCCTTCGCTGGTGCTCGTCTCCCGTGCGTGGATCTAGGGCCAGCCACCGCTCGCTGCAGGCCGATCGAGGATCTGTCTAGCCCAGCCCTTCCCGTCGCCGGTCGCCTGTTTGGGGCAAGCTTCCGCCCTCGTTTTTTCGCGGATCGCTTCTTCCAGGTCGCCGGGGCCTTTTTTCGCTCGCGAAGTTAGGACCTGCCGATCCTTCCTCTCCTCGCCGCTCGCTTCTTTCAGGTCGTTGCCGCTAGATAGAGGAGTTCCGTCGGTCTGGGGCAACGGTTCTTTCTCGCCGATCAAGAGGTGGAGGAGATCGGCCGCCGTCGCCGCTTGCTTCCAGCCCTAGCTTTTCGCTCCAAAAGTTTTTTCCCGGTCGACGGTCGACGTTTTTCCTTCCGGTCGACGATCGACGTTTTCTTCCGGTCGACGATCGTCGAGCCTCCAGTTCGACGCCTCCGGTCGACATTTTCCCGGTCGACGATCGACGTTTTTCCTTCCGGTCGACGATCGACGTTTTCTTCCGGTCGATGATCGTCGAGCCTCCAGTTCGACGCCTCCGGTCGACATTTTCCCGGTCGACGATCGACGTTTTCTTCCCGGTCGACGATCGACGTTTTCTTCCGGTCGACGATCGTCGAGCCTCCAGTTCGACGCCTCCGGTCGACGTTTTCCCGGTCGACGATCGACGTTTTCTTCCCGGTCGACGGTCGACGTTCTCTTCCGGTCGACGATCGTCGATCCTCCCGTTCGACGATTTCTCTGGTCGACGTTTTTCCTGGAGCCGATCCAAGCCTCTGTTCCTGTGTTCGGGCTTGCAGCAAGAGTAGCAATGAGGAATTCTTCCTTATCCTCTCCGGTTCCCATGAACAAGTTGGAAAAGTTCACGGCCTCCGAGTTCAACGATTGGAAGTTGAAAACGCAATTTGGGATGAAATACCTGAATGTCTTCTACACCATCAAGACTGCTCGTGATGACGTTGTTGGGACTGCAGATGAGGCGCAGTGGGCTGAAGATGAGGATTTCTGCAGGGACTACCTGCTGAATTGTCTCTCTTCCAGTCTGGCCAAGAACAACATCAAGATGCAGTCTGCGAAGGAGATCCGGGAAGCCTTAGAGGAGCACTTCAGACAGGAGGAGGACCTCTCCAAAGCTCATCTAGTGGACAAGTTCCACTCCTTCAGCTTCGACGAGGAGAAAGCCATTCTCCCTCAGGTATCAGATTTTGAAAATTTGGTTGATTCTCTGCATAGTGAGTCCATTAGCCTGCCCGAAAGTTTTGTTGCCGGCACAATTGTGTATAAGCTGCCCTCCTCGTGGTACAATTTCAAAACGGAAATGTACCGCAAGAAGATGCAAGTTGGTCTGAACGACCTCAAGCGCTTCATTTGCATTGAGGACGAGAACCGGACGAAACACGCTTTGGAAGCTGTTGGCAAGCAGAAGGCTGCTGCCAACATGATTACAAGCTCCAAGCGCGCTCCTCCCTCTCACAAGACCAAACCGCCTCGCAGTAGCCCTCAGGTTGCAGGACCGAGTAGACCCTCTAAAAAGTTTAAGGGTAAATGCTTTAACTGCAACAAGTGGGGATACTGTGCATCTGACTGCAAGCTACCGAGGAAAGAAAGAACTAGAGCACCGCAAGAAGGCAACCAGGCTCATCTGGTTAGCCACGCTAAGCCATTCGACTTTGTTGCCATGGTCGGACACGCGCAGGCCAGCACGGATTGGTTCCTAGATTCTGGGGCAACGTGCCACGTTTGCAACAACGCTAATCTTCTGACAGAGCTGAAGGATGCAAAGGAATCAGTGACTGTTGCAGATGGTGACACAGCCGACGTACTGAAGGTGGGAAATGCAACTCTGATGCTCTCCTCAGGTAAGTTTTTAATTTTAAAGAACGTCAAATTTATTCCTTTCTTATCTGCTAACTTAGTGTCTATTAGTTTACTGTGTGATGCTGGTATGTCTATTAACTTCTATGGCGGTAGAGTGACTCTGTCAGTCAACTCACATTACTTTGGATGTGCTTACGTCCAGAATAAGATGTACCATTTGAGTCTAGCAAATGAAATAGTGCAACAAGTTCAATTGAACTTAGTTAGCCCTAGGACTCTACATGAGAGACTAGGACACGTAAACTATAGGAAAATGTTCCAAGTCGCTAGAATTCATAAGATCACACTAGACACTAAGTCTCCTCTTGGGAAATGTGAAGTGTGTGCTCAGACTAAGATCACTAGGAAACCTTTTGGCACGGTTACTAGGAGCACAACACCTCTTGAGCTTATACATTCCGATATTTGTGACTTTAAGAGTTTTGTCACAAGAGGTGGGAAGAAGTATATGATCACGTTCATAGATGATTGCACGAGATTTTGTCATATTTCGTTGCTTAAAACTAAAGATGAAGCGTTTGAAAAGTTTTGTCTTTTCAAAACCAGGGTAGAAAACCAGTTAAGCATAAAAATTAAGCGGTTTAGAAGTGATAGAGGAGGAGAATATATGTCCAGTGAGTTCAGATGCTTCCTTGCTTCACAGGGCATCATAGCAGAAACCACTGCTCCTTACTCCCCCCAATCTAACGGCATAGCCGAGCGTAAGAATAGAACGTTAACAGAGATGTTAAACTCTATGCTGCTCACTGCAGGCATGCCTTCCGCTTATTGGGGAGAAGCAGTCTTGACTGCGAATCACATTCTGAACAAAGTTCCCCATGCTAAGTTAGAGGTTACACCCTACGAGCTTTGGTTTAAGCGACCGCCGTCTTTAACTAGACTTAAGACCTGGGGCTGTATAGCCTATGTCAGGGTTCCTGACCCTAGACGGTCTAAGGTTGGACCTAGGACCAATACATGTGTCTACTTAGGTTGTGCTGAAGATAGTGCTGCTGATAGATTCTTAGACCTGTCTAATAATATAATTATTGAATCTAGGGATGCAGTGTTCTTCGAGGATAAATTCCTCAAAGATAAGAACTTAACTATCCCAGGTATGCAATCAACTATTACTGAGGACGATCCTGAATCAGTACCGAGCACCTCCTATTCCATTCCGGTAGACAACTCTGGCCTAGAGTCTAGAAGGACTTCAGTGAGAGAGCGAACCCCTAGAACCTTCGGTAGTGATTTTGTCACTTACCACATCGAGGCCGATCCATCTAATTTTAAGGAAGCGATGAGATCAAGGGATTCCCTACTCTGGAAAGAAGCAATTGAGGATGAGATGAACTCTCTCCTTCAGAACGACACCTGGATGTTAGTTGATAAGCCAATAGGGGCTAAAACTGTAGGGTGCAAGTGGGTTCTGAAAAAGAATTTAAATCCCGATGGTAGCGTAGCTAAGTATAAAGCACGCCTAGTGGCTAAAGGTTTCACACAAGTAAGCGGAGTAGACTATTTTGACGTATACTCACTCGTGTGTCACTTAGCAACCATTAGGGTTCTTCTTGCTATTTCGGCCATTGAGAACTTTATTGTTCATCAAATGGATGTTAAGACTGCGTTCTTGAACGGAGATCTGACCGAAGAGATCTACATGAGTCAACCTGAAGGTTTCATTGTAGACGGTCACGAAAACAAGGTCTGTAAGCTTTTAAAGTCGCTATACGGATTGAAGCAAGCGCCGAAATTATGGCATGAGAAGTTTGACTATACTGTAAAGAACATGGGATTCATGTCGAGTCTCTCGGATAAATGTCTTTACATACGTCATAGATCAGACCACGTTGCCATAATATGCTTGTATGTGGATGATATGCTTATTCTTGGATCTGATCAATCCGAAGTGGATGACGTAAAGTCAGGTCTAATTAAAGAATTTAGCGTGACGGACCTAGGTATAGCTGACACTATACTAGGTATGCAAGTGAGCTTTGGGAAACATGGCATTTCCCTAAGTCAAAGCCACTACATCCAGTCCTTGTTGGACACGTGGGGATACAGTGAACGTAAAGCGGCTGAGATACCATACGACTATTCTAACTGCTTAAAGCCCAATGATGGAGCTGCGGTTCGACAGTTAGATTATTCTAAACTGCTTGGTAGCCTCATGTACGCTATGGTCTGTACGAGACCTGACATAGCCTTCACGGTCGGCATGTTAAGTAGGTTCACTAGCAATCCTGGCTAAGACCATTGGGATGCCCTCGATAGGCTGATGCGTTACTTAAAGCACACCCGAAAGTATGCTTTATGTTATAGTGGTCATCCTCCCATTCTGGAAGGATATTCTGATGCATCATGGTGCTCAGAAATAAACGACAGCAAGTCCACTAGTGGATTCCTCTTTACACTAGGAGGAGCAGCTGTAGCCTGGAAGTCCAAGAGACAGTCGTGCATTGCACTCTCATCCATGGAATTCGAACTCTATGCTCTAGCTTTGGCTGGTGAAGAAGCAGAGTGGTTAAGAGATTTGGTGTTGGACATTCCACTGTCGGGCCTGAAACTGAGTTCTGTTGCAGTTTACTGCAATAATCAGGCTACTAAAACGGTTGCCACGAACACTTTGTTCAATGGCAAAAGAAGGCAACTCAGGATGAAACAGGCCTGGTTGACCTCTCTCACAAGCCAAGGGATTGTGACCCTGGTAGATGTGCGAACGAAAGATAATGTTGCAGACGCCCTTACTAAAGGATTAAATAGAGCTCTCACAATCAAAACATCGGGGGAAATGGGATTACAGTTCATAGAAATATGAAACTTTCCTCCAACGTTTATGTTTTGATATGCACGAGCCTATAGCTGCCAACATTCAAGCATGTAATAAGTGACAGACTGAAAACCCCAAATAGTTTCTTGATGAAAACCCAAGATGGTTGGATGCGGGTTATTCCACATTTGATAACCTAACGTCCTCTCATTGTAAGTTGATTCAAGAGCTATTCAACTGGGAATTGAAAGTCGTTGTATATGTTAATCTAAACATCATTGGTCACAACACATTATTCCACATTTGATAATGTTGCACATGATGTGTGCCCACATGTGTTGGTAAGGCACATAGTGATCAGTAATGAGTAAGATAACGTGACTAGTCCTAGTTAGACTGGATGAGATGCTGACAGAGTTACTTCACCGTTGCTAGAAGTGCTAAGCTCATTTAGTAAGTGCTAGTTTACTTTAAATGTTACTGCATATGTTTATGAATTCATTGAGTCTGACTCATGAAATTCCTTTCAGGCTACGATGGAGATTTTGGAGGAGCTGTAGACCTGGACATGGATGACGATGATCTACTAGATGAGTAGAATCATCAAACGTTTGATTCATGTTTTTGTTTTGTTTTGTAATAATTCAGACTTTGATTGAGATAGCATCTGTGTGGTGGTTTGCCGTATAGGCAAAACCTTTATTTTGATTTATTAGTATGATCTGTCCTGATTGTCTTGCTTAGTTTGGATTATTATTTTGTCTACGCTCCAGCACCCCGAAACGTCACCGTTATTTGTCACGAATATAGGAGGAGATTGTAAGTGTATATTCGGACGAATAACGGGTTTGGGGGCTTTGCGGATCTTAACCCTAGGTTTTACTATATATACCTAGCTGGGGGCAACGGGGAGCAGATTCCACTTAGATCTTCCTCCGTATGTTTCGAGCACCCGCTTACAAAACGATCAGGTTGGTTATGGACTGCGGATAGCAGCATAACCTCCATAACCACACATGAATCATATAAATAGGGTCACATTTCCTCCTTTATTCTCATTCTCGCATTAATCAGAAAATCCTCCTACGGATTTTCTCTCCTTCCTCCTCCATCTTCATTTCATTCCCCGCGCGCCGCCTCCTTGTGTGCTCGCGCGCGCATCTCTTCCTTGCGTGCTCTCGCGCGTATCTCTTCCTTGCGCCCTCCCGCACGCACCTCTTCCTTGCGCGCTTCCGCGCGCGTGTCTTTCTTGGGCGCTCTCCAGCGCATCTCTTCCTCACGAGCCTTCGCGTGCACCGCCTCTTTACGCGCGCTTCTCTTCCTTACACACTCCAGCGTGCTCCGCCTCATTGTGCGCACTTGCGCGCATCACTTCCTTGCGCTCCCCCGCGCCCTCCGCCTCCTAGCACGCGCTCGGGCGCTCCGCCCCTTGCGCGCTCTCACGCTCGTCGCTTACTTGTGTGCTCCCGCGCACGCCTCTTCCTTACGCGCTTTTGCTCGCGTCTCTTCCTTGCACACTTCTGTGCACTCTCGCACACGCCACTTCCTTGCGCGAGCCTTTTCCCTCCGCGCTCCGCGCATTCTCCTCAAGTAAGAGCTTTGTGCGCTCTCTACCAACAAGCGCTTTATGCGCTCTTCTTCAACAAGCGCCATGCGCGCTCTTCCAGCAAGCGCTCCATGCGCTCTCTTCCAACATGCGTCATGCGTGCTCTATTTCAGCAAGTGCTCCGCGCGCTCTCCTCCAACAAGCATCGTGCGCGCTCTTTACCAACAAGCCCTTGCGCGCTCTGTACCAACAAGGGCCCTACGCACTCTCCTCTAACAAGTGCCATGCGCGCGCTCTACCAACAAGCGTCATGTGCGCTCTCCTCCAACAAGCGCGATGCGTGCTCTCTATCAACAAGCGACCTATGCGCTCTCCTACAACAAGCGTCGTGGGCACTCTCCTCCAAAAAGCGTCCCGCGCGCTCTCCTCCAACAAGCGTCGTGGGCGCTCTCCTCCAACAAGCGCCCCACGCGCTCTCCTCCAACAAGCGCCCCGCGCGCTCTCCTCCAACAAGCGCCCCGCGCGCTCTCCTCCAACAAGCGCCCCGCGCGCTCTCCTCCAACAAGCGCCCCGCGCGCTCTCCTCCAACAAGCGCCCCGCGCGCTCTCCTCCAACAAGCGTCATGCGCGCTCTCCTCCACTCCTCCAACAAGCGTCATGCACGCTCTCTACCAACAAGCGCCATGCGCGCTCTCTACCAACAAGCGTCATGCGCTCTCTCCACCAACAAGCGCCTCACGTGCTCTCCTCCAACAAGTGCCCTGCGCTGTCTCAACCAACAAACGTCTTGCGCTCTCTCTCCCAACAAGCACCCTGCGCGCTCTCCTCCAACAAGCACCCTGTGCTCTCTCTTCTAACTAGCGCCCAGCGTGCTCACCTCCAACAAGCACCATGCACGCTCTTCACCAGTAAATGCTCAACGTGCTCTCCTCCAACAAGCGTCCTATGCGCTCTCTACCAGCAAGCGCCCTGCGCGCTCTCCTTCAGCAAGCGCCCTGCGCGCTCTCCTTCAGCAAGCGCCCCACGAGCTCAAGAACAAACGCTCCATCCACCAATAAGACAACTGCACCAGACTTTTCCAAAAGACAATCAGAGACAAGAAGAAGAGGATAAGGTGCACTGAGCGCACCCCCGAGCTTCAAGCCACAGACATCAGAATGAGAGCAACAAGCTGCTCCCGCCTCCAAGAACTATTGAAGGATTCCAAAATACAACGAGTTCATCGCTCCCCGCAACACACAAAGAAACAATTAACCTTGTGAACGGTGGCTGCAGCCTAAAAGTTCTCTCCCTCTCCCTAATAATTATAATGAGAGGCAGCCTGACGCCCTTGAATTCTTGAAAAAATCATGTAATAGCACTCAGATTTAGTGGTGGTTTAGTCGGCACAGATCCGACCACGTGATTTTTCACCTAATTAAAGGGTTTTCACATTAAAAAAATTGTCTTGTCAGCTTTCAATTTTCTATGACTGTTTGCGCGTTCGATCGCTCCACGGGCTAAGCCGCACTATTTTAGTCAGAACTACCGGGAGGGTTGAGTTGGCCAAAACAATGTTATTTATCTGATGTTGGCTGATGAAACTATTCTAGTTGCCTGTTGATAGAAAGAAATTACCAAGACGGCCCAAATCGAGAAATTTGAAGCACGAAGCACTGTTATTGCAATATTTTGTGGTGAAAATAAGCATTTTTGTTGCATTTTTGGGAGAAAATAAAGATTCTTCTTTGATGGGTCCCCTTAGACTGCTAATCGTACCCCCATGTATGGGGTGCCGGTAGCAAAGAAACTCCTCGCTAGTCCGTAACCGCCCGCTAGTGGGGAGCCGACCGAGGCTTCACCGCCCCGGCCCGCCCGCCTGGACTGGCGATCCCTCGGCCTCACTAGCAGGCTGGTCTCCGTCGGCACCCTCGGTGAGGGCGCGTCCTCCTCGCAGCGCAAACTGGACGGCAATTTGCCGCCCGACACTACCAGTGCTCTGCCAGGAGGCAGGGCCACCCCAAATCGGGTGGCCCTTTGGCTGTCTGGTTTGGGTGGCGTTCTCGCTTACCAAACAGGGCAACTATTTTGCGGCCCAACTCTGTCGGCGCTCCGCTAGGAGGCAGGGCCTCCCCAAATTGGGCGGCCCTTTGGTTGCTGGTTGAGGTGGCCTCCTCGCTGCCCAAACCGGGCGAGAATTTTGTCGCTCGACTCTCCCGGTGCACCTCCAGAAGGCAAGTCCTAGCCTGCCCCAAATCGGGAGGTCTTTTGGGTTACTGGTTGGGGCAACCTCCTTATTGCCCAAACTGGGCAGCAATTTTGCCGCCTGGCTCTGCCGATGCCCCGCTAGGAGGTAGGGTCGCCCCAAATCAGGCACCTGGTTGGGGAGGCCTCTTCGCTGCCCAAATCGAGCGAATATTTTATCTCCTGGCTCTATCATCGCCTCACTAAGAGGTAGGGTCGCCCCAAATTGGGTGGCCCATTGGCCGCCAGGTTGGGGAAGCCTCCTCGCTACCCAAACCCGGCAGTAATTTCGCCACCCCGTCTTGTCTGGGGGCATATCTCCCCATCCGCCAACCGTTATTGTCCCTGAACCGCCCCGCCCCTCATCGAGAGGGCGGTTAGGATCTCCGTTGGGCTCAAATCGCCCAAGTGGCATAGTTGTCATTTTCATAAAATTGATAATCTGCATGCTCCAATCTGGACGTTCCTATTCGTCTGTTTGGTGGTTACTAGGTAAAATTGTCTGGTCGTCCCTCCTAAAATCTAAAAAAGGGTTTTGGCCTCCTTTATTTAGATCCTATTCTCCTCCCGGAAATTCTACCTATGAATTTCTCTCTCCTCCACTTCTCCTCTCGATGCACGCTATCGTGCACTGCTTCCTCGCGCGCTCCTGCAGGTGCCTCTACCGTGTGCACCCCCACGTGCTCCACTTTCTTGCTCGCTCTCGCACGCGTTTCTTCCCTTCACGCTCCTGCGCACACCGCTTCCTTATGCGCTCCCACACACGTCTCTTCTTTGCGTCCTCCAGCGTGCGTCGCTTCCTAGCGTGCTCCCGCACAAATTGCTTCCTTGCGCGCACCCGCGCGCCCCCTTCCTTGAGCGCTCCCGTTCGAGCCGCTTCCTTGTGCCCTCCTACGTGTGCCTCCTCCTTGTGTTCTTCTGAGCTTGCCTCCTCCAAGTGCACCCTGAATGCTCCGATCCAAGTGCACACCCATGCGCTCCTCTCCAAGTGTGTATCCCGCGCACCCTACTTTCTACTTTCAAGAACACACCCCTCCAACAACATGGTGCATTTCATGCACATCACAACTGTCACTTCACATGCAACACTCTTAGCACCCTCAACTCAGCAGTGAGCCCATCAGTCAACTCCAAGTCAACTACCCCAGATTCGTTTAAACGTAACAAGAGATAAGTTGGAGAGGTTTATGCGCACATAATCGCCACCTGAGTTTCTAGGTCGTAAGTACCAGGAAGTGTAAGGCACGCTGCTCCCGCTTCCAAGCACCAATAGAGGACTCCATAGTACAATATGCGCATCGTTCTGTGCAACATAAGAAGAATTATTTAGCTCTGTGAGTGGTGGTCTATTACCCTCATAGACCTGCTTTCTTTCTCTCCTCAATAATTGTAACGAGTAGCGGTCTGTCACCCTCGATTCTTTTAAAAGCCAGTAATAACGCTCCAGTCTAGTGGAAGTTTGGTCGGCACAGCTCCGTCCATGTTGTTTTCATCCCTTTCTGAGGTTTTCCACGTTAAAAATTTATCTTGTCATCTCTCACTTTTTTGTAACTGTTAGCGCGCTCGACCCTCTATGGGCTAAGGTGGTTCAATTAGTCTGGTCTACCAAGAGCCTTGAGTGATTCGCAACAGTTTGATGTCGTTTGTGGGAAACGATGTAACATCCCCTCAACCCAAGGACCCATTCCACCTCAAGTAGAGTTATCCTGGTCAGGCGGATTGTTATCGGCTGCAGCCCAAACACCCCAACCCCTCTCTATAGACTGCCTCAATTGACGCCTTTGTCCACTAGCGGGTTGTTGGTGGCCATAACCACTTTTTGGTGAGTGAACTTGATAGTTAAGTTGGGTCGTACAAGAACTTCCTAGGAGGTCACCCATCCTAGTACTACTCTTGCCCAAGTACGCTTAATTATAAAGTTCTTTCACATCTCATTACTAATTGAGCTGCAACCGAAACAATGTAAGGAGACTTTCATTGCACAAACATAGTTACATACAAAAAATATGGAAATAACGATCCTAAAATAGGGGAAAAGAGTCGTTACGTTGTGTTGGTCAACCCCATGTCGACCTTTGTTTTGCCGTATATTTTTTTTGTTTCAGGTGGCATAACTCATTGTGGAGAGTAGAGGGTTGAAGCCCAAGAGTTAATGAGGAGCTGGAAATTGTTCCTTTGTTTTGTGTTGTATATTAGTATTTTTGTTATTTTTCTTTAGAATTCATGTAATGCCTTAAGGCCAGACTGTGGTGTGAATTTTAAGTTTTGTGGATTTTATATGCTGTGGGGCCCCGACCAGACCCATGCTATATACTGTTTGCAGGCCAGGGATGTTACGAGCGAGTTCCCCAAAATTTGAACAAGACTCAGAAGACAGTACCCACGACACAACAATACTCGTGACTAAAAACTGTATCGACTAGTCTTAATGTATCATGATCGTCCTAATTTCTAAGATGATACGCCGACTAGGGACCATTTAAGAATGATGCTTTCTAAAAACATAGGCTCTCACATTCAAGTCACGCACTTGAATTTCTATGGAAGCAAATACTTTAAGGGCTTTTATTACGTTAGTTAATTTATCATATAAAAACAAATTGACACAATAAAAGAATTTGTCATAAACAAAAACTGAAATATGCAATACTTTATTCATCATATGAATTATAATCGACAAATATATAATCCACAAGACTCCTACTAAAATAGACAATTCAGGTATCTAATACACATTGATCTAGTTTGACAATCAAGTTTTCGGTATGCAAAAGACTTTGTTAGTGGATCCGTAATATTTTCCTCGGTCGGTACTCTGCATATGCTCGCATCTCCTCGATTGATAATCTCTCAAATAAGATGAAACTACCGAAGTATGTGTTTGGAGCACTGATGAGATCTAGGTTTTTTAGCAGGTGCAATTACACCGTTGTTGTTACAGCAAAGAATTACTGGATCAATAATGCTAAAAACTTCATCAAGCTCATCGATGAATTTCCTAATCCGTACAGCATCCTTCCCCACATTTACAGTAGCGATATACTCGATCTCAGATGTAGAATCAACAACTATCTCCTGATCGGAACTCTTCTAGCTTATAGCTTCTCCATTCAGGTAAAACATAAAATCTGACTGAGACTTTGAGTCGTCCCTATCAGTTTGGAAGCTAGCATCTGTGTAACCCTTTACGACGAGCTCTTTCTTTTCACCAAATACCCAGAATACATCTTTAGTCATTCTTAAGTACTTAAAGAAATTCTTGACAGCTGTCTAGTGACCATCACCAAGATCAGACTAATATATGTTAGTCATGCTCAAGGTATATGAGACATCATGTCGAGTACATAATATCACATATATGATTGATCTAATTGCCGAAGCATATAAAATCAACTTTATGTGATCATTATCTTCTAAAGATTTAAGACACTGATCCTTAGAGAGACTCACACCATGAGATATGAGTAAGAATTCTTTCTAGGACTCAAACATGCTGGACTGTTTCAACATCTTCTTAATGATGTACTTTGGGTCAAACCCAACAACTTCTACAATCAATCTCTATAAATCTTAATACCAAGTATATAGGTCATTTCGCCCAAATCTTTCACAGAAAAACAGTCCCCTCAGCTATTCTTAACAAATTACAGGGTCGAAATATCATTCCTGATCAACAGTATATCATCTACATACAATATCGGGAAAACAACAATACTCTCATTCTCTTGTAAACACAAGGTTTATCTTTGTTTTTGATGAAACCAAACTTTTTGATTTTCTCATCAAAGCGTAAATTCTAACTTCAAGAAGTTTGTTTTAATTCATCAATGGATCTCTACATTCTGTATATTTTAGTGGTTTCATTTGGAGATACAAAACTCTCGGGTTATGTCATCTACACTTCTAAAGGAGGTTTCCATTAAAGAAAGCTGTTTTGACATCCATTTTCCAGATCTTGTAGTCATAATATGCAACAATAGTAAACAAAATTCTGATGGACTTTATCATGATAATAGGGGAAATGTCTCATCATAGTCAACACTATGAATTTACTTGAATCCTTTAATCATTAATCTCCCTTTGAATGTCTATGCATTCCCATCAATGTCGATCTTCTTTTTAAATACCCACTTACACCCTATGGGTCGTACCCTTTCAGGTGGTTTCACTATGATCCAAACTTAGTTTGTGTACATGAAGTTCATTTCTGATTTCATGGTCTTAAGCCACTTCTCGGAGTCCGGTCCTCTCATAACATCTTGGTAAGTTGCAGGCTCATCATCGTGATCCATAAGCAATACACTGCCACTTTGAGACATGAGAAATCCATATTTCTTAGGCTCAAATATTGGTCTACTAAATCTACGCAGGATTGGTTTTTCTTGAGCATGATATCTAACTACAACAACTTGCAGTCCTTGCACAAGGTATAATTCCGGTTCATTTACAAGTTGAGGTTCTTGGACTTTTTCAAGTTTCATATTAGTAGTCTTTCTTGATAAAAACTCTTTCTTCAAAAAGAAACCAGTACTTAGAACAAATATTTTGCCCTCTGATGGTAGGTAGAAGTAATATCCTTTAGTTTTCTTACGATACCCAACATGATAACATTTATTTGTTTTGGTTCAAGCTTGTCGACATTTGACATTGCATGCATGCCTTAAAATCCCAAATCTTAATATAAAGTATAATAGGACGCTTCTCAGTTCATAACTCATATGATGTCATTGAAATCATTTTTGTTGGAGCACAATTTAATGTGAAAGCAGTAATCTTTAAAGCAAATCCCCAAAAGGAAACAAGTAAATCTGTATGACTCATCATCGACCACACCATGTCTAATAAAGTATGATTCCTCCTATCAGACACATCATTATGTCGCGATGTTCCAAGTGGAGTGAGTTGCGATACAATATCAAACTCTTTCAGATGATCACAAGACTTAAGACTCAGATATTTGTCATTTCGATCAGATCAGAGTGCTTTAATATTTTTTTCTCAGTTGGTTCTCTACTTCATTCTTAATTTCTTTGAACTTTTCAAAAGTCTCGGATTTGTTCTTCATAAGAAACACATATCTGTATCTACTGAAATTATAAGTAAATATAACAAAATAGTAGAACCCACCTCTAGTCATAAAACTCATGGGTATACATATATTACTATATACAACACCCAAATGATCATTAGCCCTCTCAGTATGACACAAACGAGTCCAATGAGTCCAATAATCAAACGAGTCCAATGAACATAACCCGCATCTCTCAAATGATTCATAATCAAATGAGTCCAATAATCCATCTTTATGGAGCTTGGATATGCGCTTCTCGTTTATATGACACAAACGATAATGTCAAATGTATGTAAGATTTAAGTCATTCGTTTTTAGGCTCTTTGTATTTTATACGTTATAGATCAGATGATGTAAGTTCAAAACATACGAATCATTAAACAGTTGGGTTACACTATGACAAACATCATTTATAAAAATTGAGCAATAATTTTTATTAATTATAAATGAAATTCTCTTCATGTCTAAATATGAAATGGATATAATATATTTCGAGTTATGGTTGGAACAAAGTAATAGTTATCTAGTTCTATTACAATCCTAGTGGGCAAAGAAAGATGGCAAAATCTTACCGCAATAACAACAACTCTTGCTCCATTTCCAACAAAAAGGACCACCTCTCCCTTACCCAACATTCTTCATATTCCTAGTTCCTGCACATTTGTACAAATATGAGAAACACATCCTATATTTAATACCCAAGATGAAGGAGCATAAATGTTTATCTTTATAACATAAATACCTAAAGCAAAAGTCACATTTTCTTCTTTTTTACAAATTCTCAAGATAGAGAGGACAGTTCTTCCTCCAATGTCCTGCCTTACTATTGAAACCGAAAACTCGGTCTCGATGGAGTTCACCCTGGGGGAAGGGGTGATCGCATGCCTACTTCTCTCCTGTAAGAAAAACAACAAGGAAAAAGAACAAGGGACTGGACCAAGGATTCGGCACGGAGGACCCACCACACACCCGGAAGATCACTGAGTGCTTCTCCCCCTTAACCAAATGCCGGGCTAAGGTGCCTCAGAAAGCGCTAGAAGGCTGGGAGACAAGTGAGCATGCCCTCTGAGGTACCCCCTTGGGTCCTATTTATAGATTTCTGAAAATGGCCTGCAAATAGCCAACCTCTGCTGTTCTGAACAGCTATGTGCATCCCAACTGGGTCTGCCAATAGCGTAACTCCGTTATTCTAGCTGGCTATGGGCAGGACAAAGGGGGCAAAATGGTAAGAACACCTCACAGATCCCTGGGCGAGTAGCCCTCAACAAACCTTGCTTGGCAAGGGCGGCGAGTACTCGATGGAGCAGGCACTCGCCACCCATCTGCGAGCTTGGGCGAGTACGGGCTCGGTCTGCCCTACTCGCACGTCGCGGGCTTGTTGAACGGCTCGAATACGGCGAGCGACTCAGAGCTCGACGAACATCTTAGAGCTCGACGAACAGCTCAGAACTCGATGATCAAGACTTGGCAAGCTGGGCCTGGTGAACTTGGCTTGGCGAGCTGGGCGTGGCGAGTACGAGCTCGGATTCCCAAGGTATCTCACCCCGCCTGGGCGAGCCGGAGACTACCGAGCTCTCCCTCCTACGGAGCTCGGCCAGGGGCTCAGACTGCCTGATTTGGCCATTCTGGCTCCTGCTGACCCACTCGCCGGATACGGGGTTGTACACTTACCACAATAGTTGCATTTCCCTTCCTGCGACAAGCCTTTTCTTTTAAGTGTTGAAGACCTAGGATCAAGATATGACTTAGGTCTTTCCTTGGTCTTCTTTGATCCCCTGGCCTTACCCTTGTCTTTATGTACCATCAGTATGAGACTGACAGACTTGACCTTTTTCATATTAATTTTGGTAGTTATCAACATGCATATGGGCTTTAGCAGTGTCTTGTCAATTTCATTCATGTTGTTTGTAGTTCAAGACAAACTGCTCATAACTGTCCAATAACGATTTCAGGATCAGATCAGTGGCCAAATTTTGGCCCAAGAGAAAATCCAGTCTATCATGATTCTCGATATACCCAATTATCCTGAGTACGTGAGTTTCCACTAGATCTCGAGCTCCCATCTTGCATTGAAACAATGCCATAGATATGTCAAACCTCTCTTGCCAAGCTTGTCCTTAAAATATTTTCTTAAGGTGCTCGATTATCTCATAACCACACATGCTCTCATGTTACTTATGAAGCTCAGAGTTCATGGTAGCAAGCATGATGCATTCAACATCTAAGGATTCGTCACCATACTTCTTGTATGGTGATGAATACGGATGGCTCCTCAAGGGGATCTTCTTCCAAGGCATATAACTTACTCTCTTACCTGATAACAAATCTCAAGTTCCTATACCAGTCCAGGAAGTTAGTCTCATTGAACTTATTTTTCTCAAGGATTACTCTGAGGAACAAGGTAGAGTGCGAATCACTTGTCATGGATATTTTACAAGAATTTATGCAAAGAGAAACTTAGTACTATATTTCAAAATATATTTTATTTTAATAAAAACTTTAACTAAAAGCTTCCACTATTTTATTCAATTTGATAACCCTTAATATCAATTTGAAGAGTTTATGCGAGCTATCCTCCAGTGGACAAAATTCATATTTTACCAACACCATAAGTCAACTTTGTATGATCACCCATAGTGTGGCTATTTAGGTAGACAACTTTTGTCAATTGCATCCACATGTAATTCTTGTATGATTGATGAATAACTCTTTATTCGCATCTATCATATGGTGCATGCAACCTTATGCCTCTAGACACTCAACCTTTGAGATCACCTAATTAAGATCAGCCTGATGTTGACAGTGGGATATCACAATTATCCGTTCGCCCCCTTACTAAGAAAAGTCGGTCTCGAGGAGTTCACCCTTGGGGAAGGGGTGATTGCACACGTACTTCTCTACCGCGAGCCCAAAAAACCAAGGAAAAAGAACTAGAGACAGACTCAATGCTCCAGCACGGAGGTCCCTCCACACATACGGAAGATCTTAGAGCGCTTTCCCTCCTTAGCCAAGTGCTAAAGCTAAGGTATCTCAGAAAGCACTAGAAGACCGGGCACAAGTGAGCATGCCTTCTGAGATATCCCTTGGGTCCTATTCATAGGATTCTGAAAATGTCCTGCAAATAACCATATCCCGCTGTTCTGTACAGCTATGTGCAGCCCAAGTTGGTCTTCCAACAGCGTAACTCCGCTGTTTTGGGGGACTAGGGGCAGACCAATGGGGCAATATGGTAAAAATACATTACAAACCTGAGTGAACAACCCTCTGAAGCCTTTGCTCGCTCCGGCAGAGGGAGTGTTTGGTGGAGCTCGTGCTCGCCTCCCCTCCTTGGTCTCGGGTGAGTACAAGCTCGGCCGGCACTGCTCGCCTGACGTCCAACCCCCATTTGCCGAGCTCAGCTCGACGAGCTCCGAGCTCGGCCCGACGAATCCCGGACTCGGCCCGGTGGGGGCCGAGTTCGGCCTATATCTGCCCCTGCCGAGCTTGCCTGGGAGTTGGAATTAACTAAACCGGTTGGTCGGGGCTCCCGTCGACCCACTCGCCGGATACGGGGTTGTACAAGATAGATTGATGCACTTTGTTTTGACAAACCCACATTTCATTGATTGAGGTAAGAAGAGACAGAAGGCATCCGTAATACTTAATATTTTGTTAAGGGACTTTTCATGATATTCTTGATTAAAAATTAATCGCGATTAACACTTAATCACTGTGCACACGCTTATAAACAATCATGAAATAAATTACACCATTCACAATCCACATACATCTCAGATATGCGCAAAATAAAATCACCAACACTTGATAAAAGGGCTAAATCTGAACATTTGAACCCCTTTCAAATTTACATGTATTAAACACAAGCACAAGCAACTTCACTTAAGCAGTAGACAAGCCTGTCTCTTAATGCTGGATTCAAAATCCAAGACAAATAGAGAGACAATTACTGCTAAGGAGAAATATTCTATAACAAAGAAAACGAAACAAAATCACATGCGCTCCTGACGGGGTTCCAAGGGGAAACATCCCTAGCGGTGGTCTCGCTGACCCGTTAACGAGAGGGGACAATGGGCAGAGCCCCTGCGGGGTGCGAGGCAGAGCCCCTGCGGGGTGCGAGGCAGAGCCCAGACCAATTTTTGAAAACCACCACCTTTTTCACCTAAAAATACATGAACATTTGATGTTCTAAAAATAAATGTGGACATTTAAAACACTTTTAAATCTCCAAATTTACACGCACTAGATTCAACAAACTTCTAAAAAACAATTATCGCGGAACCTAACTCTGATACCACTGTATGGTTTTTCTTTAGTGGGTGAGTGGAACAATACAACACATATGTGTATCGAAATAAAGTTCTAGAAAATCCTAAAGAGAAACTAGATATTGTGATGAAATATTAATCAAGAAGTATGAATCTCAAAGGGGGAATATACCTGTGCGGGATCGATACAAAGCCGACCAAGAGATGCACTAGGAAATCTTTTTCCACTTTGTCGGAATCCTATTCCGAGAACTCCCTGTTTGTCGAGCCCGAGAACACAGAAAATATATCCGCATCTTTACGGGATATCCACACTAACAGGAGAAACATCTCTCCGTCGTCACACGAGGACAAACATGAATGGGTGATCGAGGCATTCGTCTCCATGAACTGCTAGGTTCGTTTCCAGGAGAGGATTGCCGATGCTAGGGCTCCGATTCACAAGGAGAGGTCGTCGTCAGGTTCACCGCTCCAAACTCTTCCAAAATTAGGGCTCGGGAAAAAACCGCAAAACCTGCCTGCCCTAACTCTGAAATTATATCTATATATAATGTTCAGTGAACCAGATTTGACTTTAATAGAAATTACCAAAAGAAAAGTCGAATCGGATTCATGGCTTAAGGCTATAGAAAAGGCATGTTAGAGCGATATTTGACTTGGAATAAAATCTAAGCAAACAATCTTATCAACTACATCGACTGCATCAGCTGGACCATCCAGTTGACAGTCTGTCAAACAGCTATTCCAGAAAATATTGACTGCATCGGCTGCATGTCATGTCGACTGCATCGACTGCATGCATATCGACTGCATCACCTGCATGCATATCGACTGCATCGGCTGAATCAACAAGACCATCCAGTCGACAACTTGCCAGCAAACCTTTTAGCCGACAAACTGTCTTACAGTTTCTAATCAACTAAGTTGGCATTTACACTCATAACTTTTATGAGTCGAGCCACCCCGACCAATTATCTAATTTCTCGTACGTTATTATGTGCGACCTCGTAAGCTCATATTACGTTGGCAGCAAAACAAACTCGTTGACTACTTCTAGATCACAAAGAGTCCAACATGTTTGCATGTTTAGAGTTGATATATTGGATGAATGTAAGGCCTTAAGACTATGATTTTTTTTTTGATAACATTCCTGAGTAAGTGGAGATTCATGAAATAGTGCTTTTAAATCAAGCTTTTGCTATGGTGTTTTTCATTTTCATTAGAACATGTTTTCTATTTATCACCTTTTAACTCCTAGCTTGTATGTTCAATATAGCGCGGGATTCTGATCAGACCAATTGTTATATTGTTTGTACTTGTAGGGTATTACAATTTGGAATCAAACTTTAGGGTGTCGATCCATAGTCTTTAGGATTCGAGTGCAAATTCATTTTAAGGGGTAGAGTGTATGTATAGTGCGTCACTCTAAAATGACTAAAAATGTGACGAATATCTACTTAGGAATGAAAATCATGCTTATTTGCCGAACCTAAGCATTCCATGAGACTAAACTCCACGTCAGTGGCAAGATCCCACCTCAACAACCCTTATCTGTTTGCCTCCATGAGACCAACTCTTCTGCTTAGTGTAACAATATGACTTTGGATGGAATTAAAACTGGTTCACTTGATTTATAGTGAACTTCACATAGGTCTGGTCAAGGAGTAAACAATGACGATTGTTAATCACACCCCTCATATGGTTATCCGCACCCCATTTTGTTTTAATTTTTTTTCTAAAACTTTACTCGTACCCCATCGCCCCCATTTCGTGGAAGCCGCACCCCGTCTTCCTCTTCGCCGAGCTGATCCTGTCTCTAACATCTTCCTAGCGCCATCTTTCTCTCCGGTTAACAAGTCAGCGCTCTTTCCAGCGCGCTCCTTCCGTCGACGCCCGTGTCCCCCTATTCGCCGAGCCGCTCCCATCTCCCCTACTAACACCGATGCTCCCAACTGTTGCATCTTCCTCGCGCCACCTTTCTCTCCGGTTATAACAATGATTCATTCAGGTACTCAAACCTAAAAATGAAGAAAATATATCAAATGAGTTTTTCGTTTCAGATTTTCTAAAAATGGAGAAAATATACCAGCCCTACGCAGATATTTTTCGGGTACTCAAAGTATAATAACTGAGAGAAATCATCACTCAACACTACTCTATTAGCCGTCTCACGCACATCACTAGGAGATATTTTTGGGCGCGTCAAGAAAAATATCGTGATGCGAAAACGGGATGCGGTTATATTTTCGGATTGCGGATAACAATGAGGTGCAAATAGCCAAACCGGGTTGCAGTTAACAATCGCTTAAACAATTATTCTTGTTACGGTCCGCACAGAGTTCTATTTTTGAATAGGCCCGCGAGCCGTACACCCCAACGCATCTCCTGACACAGAACGTGGTCCATGTGCTTAGTTGTTGAGGTGGGGTCTTGAACCCGCGACCTCCTAGATAGATGGGCTTGGCACCGGCCTCCATCAACAGTTGAGCTGCAACCCATCTCCACACACAGAGCGCGGTTTATATACATCGGATTGTTGAGGTGGGGTCTCTAACTTGCGACCTCCTAGATAGGGGTAATTTTTGGGTGGACGTGACTCACGGTGAGCAGAGAGATCAGGGCCTTAGACTCGCACATCAAATCAAATGCACGATTTCTGACGTGCGAGTCTAGGGTCATGATCTTGCGCTCACCGTGAGCCATGCCCACCCAAAAATTGCTCCCTAGATAGAGGGGCTTAGAGCATCTCCAACGGGAGATCTCCATATTCTCCAAATATGGAGATTGCAGTGCTACTGTGTTCTCCAAATATGGAGAACATGGAGAACCAACTCCAACCATGTTCTCCATATTTGAAGAACATTGAATTTTTTAATATTATATGTATAAATAAATATACATTTATTAATGCCAAAATATATTTATATAAATTACATATTTATATGTATAAATATATATATATAATAATTAAAATAAAAAATAAAAAAATTATATTTAAATAAAAACGTCGAGCTGAGCTCGACGTTTTTCCCGAGCTGAGCTCGACGTTTTTCCTGAGCTCGACGAACGTCGAGCTCAGCTCCACGTTTTTTCATATTTTTATTTATTATAATTGATAATTAATATAAATAATAATTTATATAAATAATAATAATTAGCTTGACAAATTAAAATAAGCATTACATTATAAAAATAAAATAAGCATTACATATTTCAAAATTAAAATATTACATTTGAAATTTAAACTAAAAATCTGGGAGGTCATCACTGGGTTCGATACGATTTCCGCGCGCGCTATCCCCCTGTTGTTCTCCTCCATATCTTGGTATGTTGTAGTCGCTTCCTCCATACTGGCTTCCTCCCTGCTGGTCTCCTCCGAACTGATGTCCTTCAAATTGGCTTCCGTCGTACTGGTTTTCTCGATACTGGCTTTCTCGGTACTGATTTCCTCTAAATGGAGGTCCTCCAAATTGAGGCCCTCCAAATGGAGGTCCTCCATGTCGGTCTCTTTCATACTGGCTTCCTCCGTACTGACTTCCTTCATGTTGACCTCCTCCAAATGGAGGTCCTCCAAATTGAGGCCCTCTATATCGAGGTCCTCCATGTCGATCTCCTCCATACTGGCTTCCTCCACACTGGCTTCCTCCAAGTTGACCTCCTACAAATTGAGGTGCTCCATATTGGCTTCCTCTATATTGGCTTCCACCGTAACCACTACCTCCGTATACGCCACCTCCATATTTAGTTCCTTCGAGTGATGAAGATCCTCCAAATAATGGTTTTATAATATTTCTATTCATAATTTCTTGTTTTTTTTGTCGAAAATACTGTCGTTCTGGAGTTCCTTTGATGCTATCCAAATCTATCATCATGATATCGTGATCTTGTTTAGCGCTCTGTAGATCTAGTTTTCTTTTTTGATTTTCTGCTTTCATTCTCATGAGCTCTTGGATAGCAGACATATCGTTTGCTCGTTGTTCTTGCCCTCTCTTTAAAACCTCTAAGATTTCTTCGTTTTTTTAGTATGAGTCTCAATATCATAACCCTTACCACTCAATTATCTCCTCCTCTCCTTTTCTTGCTTTCTCCCAGTTGGTCGTTTATTGGAAGTTGAGATTGGAGATTCTTCATCCCCAGTACTACCAAGATTCATGTTATTGTTATCTGAATTTAAGTCTATTCCTCTCCCTTGACTGGGAGTGTTAGAACTTAATGTTTGTGACATGTTAATATTTGGAGAGTTCTTATTTTTTGTAGACCCTGACGTTTCCATCCACTTCTCAATGTTTTTTAAGATATGCCAAACATGCTCAAACATGAAGCCTTTCTTCTCTTTTGAATCAGAGGCATATAACATTTTGGCTTCATTGAGCTACAAAAAAAATTACTTTAATCACACATTAATTAAGATATTTATGCATTTAAATTCTAAAAAATTCTTACAATATCAAGTTCAGAAGCACCGCTGGGGTTTCGTTGCTCTATCTGCCGAATACATCCTCGGAATTTGCTTGTTTTACTTGCCAAAAGGGACCAACGACAAGAAAGAGATTTTGGGGTTCTCTGTCCTACGCAAGTTTGAGGTCTTGTATTGTGAAAGATGGTTGAAATTCTTTCCCACATTCTTTGTTCTTTCTGATTACTCCCCATAACGGGGTCTTCCGAAACCTCAAGCCAAGCATAACATAGTGCTTGATCTTCTTTTGGGGAGAATGCTTGGCCACGAATAGATGACATGATGACGAGGAAAGAAATTAGAGAGTTCTTGTTTTTGGGGATAGAGTGATGAGAACTTGACTTCTGCAATGGGTACTTATAGAGAGTGCTAGAATGAGTACTTATGAAAAAGAGAGGCTTGAGTGGAGAAGGCATCCAATGCTTGGGAGAAGGCATCCAATGCTGGGAAAAAACAAGGCTCCGGATTATGAGATGACAGGATTGACAAAACAAGACAGAAGCTTGAGTGGAGAAGACATCCAATGCTTGGGAGAAGATATCCAATGCTGGGAAAAAACAAGGCTCCGGATTATGAGATGACAGGATTGACAAGACAAGACAAAGGCTTGAGTGGAGAAGGCATCCAATGCTTGGGAGAAAACGCCTTAAATAGGCTTCAGCATAACAGATCGTCGAGCTCGGCCGAACGTCGAATGGCGGTCGACGATCGTCGAGCTCGACCGATCGTCGAGCTCGACCGATCGTCGAGCTCGGCCGAACGTCGAACGGCGGTCGACGATCGTCGAGCTCGGCCGAACGTCGAGCTCGGCCGAACGTCGAACGACGGTCGACGATCGTCGAGCTCGGCCGAACGTCGAGCTGGGTTCGGCGCGTCAGACGTCGAGCTGGGTTCGACGTCGCCCCCGGACCCCCGCTGTCGTTGGTCCCGGAGATGTCGAAGGGGGATCACACTTCGATTCTTCTAAGCTCACGTGGGCAAACCCGGTGTGAGAAACAAGAGGACCAGAAGTGTGCCACAAATCCCAACAAAGACAAGACAGAGGCTTGAGTGGAGAAGGCATCCAATGCTTGGGAGAAGGCATCCAATGTTGGGAAAAAACAAGACTTCGGGTTATGAGATGACAGGATTGACAAAACAAGATAGAGGCTTGAGTGGAGAAGGCATCCAATGCTTGGGAGAAGGCATCCAATGCTGGGAAAAAACAAGACTTCGGGTTACGAGATGACAAGATTGACAAGACAAGACAGAGGCTTGAGTGGAGAAGGCATCTAATGCATGGGAGAAGGCATCCAATGCTGGGAAAAAACAAGACTTCGGGTTACGAGATGACAGGATTGACAAGACAAGACAGAGGCTTGAGTGGAGAAGGCATCCAATGCTTGGGAGAAGGCATCCAATGCTTGGGAGAAGGCATCCAATGCTAGCGAGCTATATAAACGCCCTTTTAAGATAGTCAATGATACATTCAAAACATTCTTTTCTTCTAAGAAAAATGAACTATGGAGAAGGTTCATCCCATTTGCGATCTTCATCATCTTCAGATGATGATGAGCAAATACTTCTTAAGTGGGAAGAAAAGCTTAAAAATTGGGAGAATGAAGATGAAGTTTTAGCTCGCATGTATGCCTCTAACAATGCCATAATCGCAGCTCAACTTCAAGAAGATGCACGTCCGCGACGCAGAGGTTCAATACCTGGCCACGTGGTAATCAATCGGGACATGATTGAAGGCAACACTAGACTTTGGAATGATTACTTCTCCGAACACCCCACATATGGGGAAACTTTTTTTCGACGAAGATTTCGAATGCGAAAAAATCTTTTCCTTCGCATTGTTACTGAAGTGTAGGAGCACGACAATTTTTTTGTTCAAAAGAAGGATGGTGTTGGTAAGCCTGGACTATCAACAATACAAAAAATTACAGCAGCATTTCGTATGTTAGCATACGGAACATCAGCTGATAATTGCGATGAGTACATTCGAATTGGCGAGTCTACTGTGATTCAATGCTTGAAAAGATTCTGTAGGGCAATCGTACAACTATACAAAGATGAATATTTGAGATCTCCCAATGCAAATGATGTAACAAGATTACTACAGAAAGGTGAAGAACGAGGTTTTCCAGGGATGTTGGGAAGCCTAGATTGTATGCATTGGCAATGGAAGAATTGCCCAACGGCATGGGCAGGCCAATATTCAGGACGTCATGGTGGACCTACAATCATTCTCGAGGCAGTAGCATCATACGACCTGTGGATATGGCATGCATATTTTGGCTTACCTGGATCTAACAATGATATTAATGTCTTGCAGGCATCAAATTTATTTGCAAACTTAACCCAAGGTATAACGCCTCCTACCAATTATACAATACTGGGTAAAAATTATGATGTTGGTTATTATTTAGCCGACGGTATCTATCCGAAATGGTCAACACTAGTTCAAACCATTTCTCATACACAAGATAAAAAAAACAACACTTCGCAATGATGCAAGAGGCATGCCGAAAAGATGTAGAACGCGCATTTGGAGTTTTCCAATCACGCTTTGCAATTATTAAGGGGCCTTGCCGTTTTTGGGATAAAAATGTGTTGCATGATATCATGACTGCTTGCATTATAATGCACAATATGATTATTGAGGACGAGCGAGATGAAAATGAAGATATCGTTATTTCTCCACCGCCGCCAACTCAGAATGTTGAAGAGATGGACACAAGTGAAGTCGAAAGATTTCAGCAGTTCCTAAATCGACATAAAAAAATCAGAGACAAGGCGGCACATTTCGCACTTCGAGATGCACTGATCGAACATCTGTGGACACGACATGGTAATGAAACAATGTAATTTGGAAAATTGTATGCATTTTAATTTGAATGTATTTCGGTGTATGTGCAATTTTATTTAGTAAATCGTGTTCTCTAGCTATTTGTATGATCAATAATATTTAGAAAGTATGCAATGTTAGTCTCGTTTTGTAGGTCTCGAAAAAACAAATTTATTGGTATATTATATGTGAAGTTTGAAATAATATTTTACCGGCTACGAACGTTATTGTGTAATATACGTTTTCCTTAAATATAATAAATATATAATTAAAATAAAAAAAATAAAAAAAAAATTAAAAAAGTGGAAATGGAGGGCCGGCATTTCATCTCCTCGTTCTCTAAATTTAGAGGAAGAGGAGGCGGAAATGCCGCCTCCTCCATAATTGCAGCCTCCAATGCCGATGCATTGGAGGGCAACCGGCCTGCATTTCTGAGAAATGCAGGCCGGTTGGAGATGCTCTTAGTGCCCGCCTCCATCACCAAATGCATCTGTGCCCAAAAAGTGGCCAAAAAATTTTCCGCCGTACACCAACAATTTTTGTCAGTTTGGAGGTGGTTGCTGTTGATAAATCACTTTGTATTCCCAGTAAACGCTGCTCTTCGAATCAGAAACTGCCGTCCAACTCGCGGGCGCCAATTTTCAGCCTCTGGTTGCCGCCGCAAACTGCTATGGCATTACCGGCGGCGAAGAGGAGAGAGAACCCTAGTGCAGGGCGGATGAGCGGCGGCAGCGCTGTGGAGCGCTCGGCGTACTTCGCACGGAGGGAGGCGGCGAGGGTTCTGCGGTGCGTGCTTGACGGTGACGCCCGCGGCCGAGCTGTCGCGTCGATAAAGTCGCTGGTCTACAGCCCCTCTGTTCGCAACAAGAAGGCAACCTTTGCACTTGTCTGCCAAACCCTAAAGTGTGAGCTCCTTTAGATCCAGTTTCATCACCATCCATTTTAGTTTCATGTGCCTCATTTTTTCATAGACCCTGAAGTGGAGTAGCAGTGCTTAGTTGCTTGTTGTGCAGTCGAAGCTCCTCTTTTATGAAACTAGTGAAGGTAATTAAGGTAGCAAGATTTCGAGGAGATTTAATGGAGGATCATTTGGGAAGGTGAAAGGGTTGGAGTAGAGATGTATACAGAGTAATGGGGATTGAGAATGGTCTGGTTCTTCCAAGTGATGGTTACAAGTTTTGTTACCAGTTTAGTTGCATTATGGATACTGACCTTATGGTTATTGTTAGTTGACATAGGAAAGATAATTGTATAGGCCCATTTCCTTCTTCTCCTTTAGTCCCACATCTCTTGTATAGGATTGTTCTCCTACTCTTCTCCTATATATTTTTATTCTCTCTTGGATTTTACACATGATGAAGTATATGCAAGGTTTGCCCATTTCTTTCTACATGGTATCAGAGGGAATCGGTCTTTCCTTGCGGCTAGCATTCTGCTAGCCGCCCGGTCTTCCTCTACTTGCGCTAGGCGTGGTCTGTGTTTTCTAACCGGTCGACCTTCTCTACTCGCACAGGGAGCGGCCTTGGCGGCTAGGACTTCCCTACCCTCTTCTCTTCCCCTTCTCATTCCCGTGGCCTCCACCTCTACCTCTCTCTCCTCTTTATAGGATTCTCTCTGGCAAGTGGGGATCCTCTCTCTCCTCTTTATATCCGCGCGGTTTTGTCTCTTCTCGCTGTGAGCTCCCCTCTTCAGCTCGCGGTCTTCTCCCTCTTCTTATCCCGTGCGGATTCTTCCCTAACCGCACTGTTTCCTCTCAACCCGCTACTTCTCTTTCCGCCATGAACTCTGCATTTTGGCCGCGGCTTCTTGCCGCTGGTGTCTTATCGCCGAGACCGTGCGGTCTCCTTAGTTCGCGTGCCCATTCATCTTCTCCATCCTTCCCACTCGGCCTCTCTGGTTGCAGCCTCTTCTGCGCTAACCACTGCCCTGGTATTGTGCGCCTTCTCGCGCGGCTTGCCTTGCTGCTCTCTGCGGCCTTCTTCTCTGTCCGGTTCTCGCTTCTTTACTCCCTGCTCGCCGCGACTTCACCTAGTCGCCGCGACTTCTCTTCGTCGTCGCGGCTTCACTTCGATTCTCTTCTCTTCTCTTCTCGCTGCGAATTATTCTTTAACTGCTGCGATCTCCGCATCTGGGTCGTGACATATTCTCTTGCCGCTGGTGTGATCACCGTGACCGTACGGACTTCTCGCACGGCCTCTTCTCTGGCTAGTCGCTGCGACTAGTCTCATCGTGTGCGTCTTCTCCTCTTCTCCGCTCCGCCTTCTTCAGGTTTTGGTTTGTTCTCTTCCCAAGCGGCCTGTTCTCGCCGTTGGCTCTTTTCTTGCGGCTGCCTCTTCTCGCACGACTTGTTCTCGCCGCTGCGTCCTGTTCTCACTGTTCTCAGTGCTTCTTCCGTTCTAGTCGCTGGTTCTGTCCGGCTAGCCGTGTGCCTTCTTGCCGCCTGGTTGCCGTGCCTCGCCGCAGATCAGGATTATGGACTCCGACTCGATCACTGCCGGTGGGGTTGATGCGTTGCGTCCTCAACTACATCAGCTTCAAGGGGTGGTTAGTCGCTCTTCTGGCTCCTTAGCCTCGATCGTTAAGGAAGGTATATCATGCCTCTCACACAGCTCTCACTGGATTGTGGACTCGGGTGCTACACATCATATCTCTCTGCAGTAGCCGCCCAAATACTTAAATACTTCTTACCCCAAACACATTACTGTGGCCAATGGTGACACGCTCCCGGTTTCTGGCACTGCTAATCTGTCTCTTACTCCTTCCTTTTCCTTATCCTCGGTTCTTCATGTTCCGAGCTCTCCTTTTAACCTTCTTTCTGTTAGTCGTCTTACGCAAGACCTTGATTGCTGTGTTACTTTCTCACGCTTTTTCTTTGTGGTGCAGGATCGGCTGACGCAGACTATACTTGGTAGAGGGCAACTGTCTAATGGGCTATATCTTCTCGACGTTCCTCCCACTGCTCTCACATCTGCTCTCACCTCTGTCTCCACCACTGATTGGCATCGTCGTCTTGAGCACGCCTCTCTCCCAATTCTCAAGAAAGCTCTTCCTACTGTCTCTCTCCAAGAATTCTTTTGTGAATCCCGTATTTTCGGTAGGCAATACCGTGTTTCCTTTTCTCCTTCATATACTCGGAGCGATTCTCCTTTATCCTTAATACATTCTGATATCTTGGGACCCTATAAGGTCCCTAGTGTCTTGGGGTATCGGTACTTTGTTACCTTTATCGATGATTACTTGCGAGTTACCTGATTGTATTTACTTCGTGATCGTACCGAACTCATGACTACGTTTTTTGCGTTTCTTACGGAAACACGCACTCAGTTTTCTACCTGTGTCAAAACTCTTCGTACGGACAACGCTCGAGAATATACTGGTCGCATCTTCTCCAATCTGTGCGCTGAGTTCGGTATTATACATCAGACTTCTTGTGCTTATACGCCTCAACAGAATGACATAGCGGAATGCAAAAATCGCCACCTCCTTGATGTGGCTCGATCTCTCATGATCCAAATGCAGGTTCCTCTCCTCTACTGGAACTTTGCCGTCTCTACTGCTTGTCACCTAATCAATCGCATGCCTTCGTCTGTCCTCAACTTTGTGGCACCTATTACTCTCCTTTACCCATTCACAACTCTTTTCTCTCTCACACCTCGTGTGTTTGGGTGTACCTGTTATGTCCACCACCTTGGTTCTTCTAATGACAAGCTCACCCCTCGTGCTACCAAAGCCATGTTTGTTGGGTACTCCCGCACTCAGAAGGGGTATGTATGTTTTTATCCTACCACTGGTAAGGTGGTTGTGTCTGCTGATGTCTCCTTTCATGAAGACCAACCATATCGCACCAGTCCTTCTGATTCTCTTCTTCCTCCTCCGCTACCTCGGCCCATCATACCCGTGACGTCTCAACTTCCTCCACTTCTCCCTCCTCCTTTGCTTCGGATTCCCACACCACCACCAGTTCAGATTCCCACACCACCACCAGTTCCTTCCAAACCTCCTATCATACAGGTATACACTCGTCGTCCTCCACGTCCAGATGCCCTACAACAGCTTCCCCTTACCGATGTGCTCTCGCGGCCTGTTGATCCGGCAACCTCCTCAACATCACATCCAATGGACAATTATGTCTCTCTACATCTTCTCTCTCCGCCCCTTCTTCACTTTGCTCTCTCTCTCTCTCCTCTCTTTCTATACCTAATTCTGCGCAGGAATCCCTCCAGCATCCATGGTCGCGTGCCGCCATGGACGAAGAAATGACTGCTCTATGGGGTAATCACACCTGGGATCTTGTATCTCTTCCTTCTGATCACAGCTGTGTTAGCTGCAAGTGGATCTTTACTATCAAATATGCTGCGGATGAGACGGTTGATCGCTTAAAGGCTCGGCTGGTGGCTCGGGGCTTTACCCAACAATATGATCTTGATTATGAGGAAACTTTTTCTCCAGTTGCAAAATTGAACTCCGTTCGGGTTCTGCTCTCCTTAGCTGTTCACCGCCGATGGACTCTTCATCAGCTTGATGTCAGGAATGCTTTCTTGAATGACGATCTTCTTGAAATCGTATACATGCATCAACCACCCGGGTTTGAGATCACGGGGGAGTCTCGTGTATGCTTACTTCGCAAATCTATCTATGGTCTCAAACAGTCTCCCTGGGCATGGTTTGAGAAATTCAACAAGGTCGTTCGTGAGGTGGGCTTCAAACAGAGCTCTGCAGATTCCTCTATCTTCACTCGTCACCAGTCAACTGAGACCATAATACTGCTGGTTTATGTAGACGATATTCTGATCATTGGTGATGATGGTATACAACATGTTAAGAAACATCTAAATTCTATCTTCCAAATCAAAGACCTGAGAAATCTTCGATACTTTCTTGGACTGGAGGTAGCTCGATGACCTTATGACCTAGTCTTATCTCAGCGTAAGTATTGCATTGACCTTCTGCAAGATGCCGACCTCTCGGGGTATAAACCTGCGGATACCCCGATGGAATTCAACCACATGCTATGTGCTCAGGGATTTGAGGAGGACTCTCTACTTCCAAATCCAGAATACTATCGCAGTCTTGTGGGAAAATTGATCTACCTAACTATCACAAAACCAGATATATCATTTGTGGTTGGTGTGGTAAGTTGGTTTATGCATACCCCACCGGTCTCTCACCTTCAGGCTGTGGAGCGCATTCTCAGGTATCTTAAGACTTCTCCTGGGCAAGGACTTGTGTACGAGCCATCCTCTTCTCTTTCTCTTATTGCATACTCAGATGCGGATTACGCGGGCTTGTTGGATGATCGACGGTCTACAACTGGGTTCTGTACTTTGGAGGAAATTTTATCACATGGCGGAGTAAGAAACAGACAGTTGTTGCTCGCTCGTCTGTTGAGGCTAAGTACCGTGCAATGACGGCTGTTACTTCTGAACTGACCTGGCTTGGAAGTCTCCTAGGAGATTTGGGAGTTAAATTGTCCTCACCTCTAACTCTGTTTTGTGACAGTCAAGCTGCAATACACATTGCAAAGAATTCGGTGTTCCATGAGCGGACTAAACATATTGAGGTTGATTGTCAATTCGTTCGAGAGAAGGTCCAATCAAAGGAGCTGAAGCTTGAACATGTTCCTGCATCTGGGCAAGTTGCTGACGTCCTCACCAAGGCTTTACCTCGCAAGTTGTATTACCAGTTCTTGTCCAAGCTTGGTGCTTACGATTTGTACGCTCCAGCTTGCGGGGGAGTGTTAGATGACATTGGAAAGATAATTGTATAGACCCATTTCCTTCTTCTCCTTTAGTCCCACATCTCTTGTATAGGATTGTTCTCCTACTCTTCTCCTATATATTTGTATTCTCTTGGATTTTACACATGAAGAAGTATATGCAAGGTGTACCCATTCCTTTCTACACTTATGAACTAAGCTGAAAAATGTCTAAGTTTTTGGTCCAAATTTGTAGTTTGATGCAATATGTTCTTCTTTACATAACGTAAGTGTTCATTCACTCATCATAGTTCTCACAGTTCATGAGTTTTAATGGCTTGTTGACTTCTTCAGCCTCTCTTTATACTCGTGACAAAGCCTTCGAGTTAGGAATTGTAGCTAATGCTATTACAAAAAAAAGATATATTTTGGAGCAAAAAATTGTCCAGGAAATGGATGGAAAATCGGCGCATACGTGACAAATGTTATTATTGACTTACAACACAAAGACAAATACTATTATACTACATCAACTCAAAACAAACTCACAAGAATCCCAACAAAGAATCAAAATCCAAGCAAAAAAACACAAGAAATCGGAACCCCAAATCAGCGTTGTGCGACTGGTTTTCCTAGGGCATTCTAGTAATGTCACAGGGAAACCAATCTGGTTGTTGGATTTCACAAGTATTTTTGTGAGCTGTGCTCGAGGGGCTCTTATATAACTAAAGACATTGTGGCGGCTTATTTTTGGCTTCATTACATTATTTCTCTTATTTTCTTTTTGAAACGATGCCAAACCAATTTATAAAAAAATGTCATGTTAAAAATGGACGTACATTGTAGAAATAAATCTGGTTGTTGAGGTTTTTTCTCCACTTACTTGTCCAAAACTCATTTTAAAGATAGTTTTGCTGTTTTCTTTAGTCCTAGTCAATGCATTATTTAGTAGTAATCCATTAGTATTTCATTGTTTATTCTTCTTCTTACATTATGAACACTAACTTAGCCTTTTACAATTTTCACAGACCTTACTATCCTAAAGAGTGCTTTGTCCGCAGCAAATTTACTAAGTGCAAAGTGGAAGGTGAAAAAATGTACATACATGATATTCCTGAATCATGTACACCTTTGTTTTTTTAGAACTTGTATGGTTATTGTATCAGCTAAAGATTTTTATTTTCTTTTTTAAATGTTTGTATTGAAAATGGGCTTAATTTTTGTAACTAATGGGCATCTATTCTTGCAGAAACAAGCCGCACTTTTGTATGTTACTGCATATGATATTCTCTTTGGACAGGTTGGTGTGAAATTGTTTTTCATATATGGCTTTTGTCAGCTGCTTCTTCTGATTAGGAAAAGATTTGTGTCGATTATTTGTACTTGATACCTAAAATCAGATATCAATAGTATCCTTGAAGTATAGTGTTGCGGAGCCGAGTAAGAGGGAGGGGAGCAGAGGGATAAGAGACAAGAGGTAGAGAGGGGAGGTAGAGAGAGAGAGAGAGAGGGAATTAGGGATAGAGAAGAGAAAACATAACATTCATCCGAGATGGTTCTAATACAAGGCTTACACGTCCTCTTATAGTGATGAAGAGAGAATACAAAAGGAAACAACTTAATTTAGGAAATACAAATTACTAAAAATGACGCAAGCAAATAAAACAACAAATAACACCCATAATTGACACAAACAAGTAGAGAAACAAATAACGTCTCGTAATTGATTAATTATCTCTTGCGGCAATGGCGGTCCCCTCCGATATACGCGCTCGACGCGTGTAAACTTTCCAAAGAGGCTCGTCGTCGTGTAGATCCGTAACAATGCCACCGTTTGGAAAATGTGCCTTGTCCTCAAGGCAGTAGTCAGGGAATTGACGGCGGAAATCATCCCTGGGGAGCCACGTTGCGTCTGAGTCAGGGCGCCCAGTCCAAGCCACCAGAACTTCGTCAGTTGTAGGGTCCCCTGGGGCGCGACATCGACGATTGAGGATCGAGGCGGGGTAGTAAGGCGCGTCTCCGGAAAGGTCGAGGTCGGCCGGAAGGCGATCCGCGGTGGCGTGCTCGCCCACCGCGCGCCGCAGCTGCGAAACATGGAAGACCGGGTGGATGCGGCTCCCGTCCGGAAGGTGAATGCGGTAGGCTACTGCTCCGATGTGTGCAAGGACCTCGAATGGCCCGAAGAAGCGGGCGGCCAATTTTGGGCATGGTCGTCGGGCCACCGAAAGCTGGCGGTATGGGTGGAGTTTGATGAAGACCTTGTCCCTTACTTCAAAAGAGAGATCCCGTCGTTTCCTGTTGGCGAAAGAGACCATCTTCTGTTGGGCCCGTCGGAGGTGGTGCTTCAAGTGATCCAAAATAGTATCCTGGTCGCGCAGAGCTGATGCTAGGCTCACCACTTGGCACTCCCCTGGAAGGTGGCGAACGATGGACGAAGGAGAACGACCGTAAACAACCTCAAATGGGGTGATGTCGGCCGCCTGGTGGTGGGCGGTGTTGTATGAGTACTCGACCCACCCAAGCCACTTGGCCCAGCTACGCGGCTGCTCTCCCACGAAGCAGCGGAGATATGTCTCCAAACACTGATTGAGCACCTCTGACTGGCCGTCGGTCTGGGGATGGTATGCCGTGCTCATGCGGAGACGGGTTCCCTGCAGGCGAAATAGTGTAGTCCAGAAGGATCTCAAGAAGAGCGGGTCTCGGTCGCTGACGATCGATCGGGGAAACCCGTGAAGGCGTACGACCCCCTGAATGAAGCTGTCGGCGACTGTGGCTGCCGTGTAAGGATGACGGAGGGGAATGAAGTGCGCATACTTCGAGAGCCGGTCTACTACGACTAAGATGCAGTCGAATCCCTGAGAGCGGGGCAGCCGAGTGATGAAGTCCATGACAACATCGTCCCAAATGCGGTCGGGAATAGGCTGTGGCTGGAGTAGACCCCCCGGAAAAATGGCTTCGTACTTGGCCTTCTGGCAGATGAGGCAGGCAGCCACGAGGGCTTTGACCTGTCGGAACATGTGAGGCCAATAAAGTGAGGCCGCCAGCCGTCGATACGTCCGGTACGCCCCGGCATGTCCTCCAGTCAGGGATGCATGGAACTCAACCAGTAATCGAGGAATGCTCGGGGAAGAGGGGGCGAGGACGAGGCGGCCTTTGAAGAGTAGGCGACCATCTACCAAGGAGAACGGTGGGTGGGCGGTGTCATCTATGATGAGGGCCGTCCGAATCTTGTTCAGTGCATGATCTGCCTCCACTTCCTTTTGAAGGGTGTCCGCGTCCTCCCACACCGGCCGGGAGATGGCTGCAAGCATGGGGTTGCGTGAGAGAGCGTCGGCTGCGCGGTTCTCCTTCCCTGGCCGGAACTCGATGCTGAAGTCATAGCCCAATAGCTTGGCCACCCACACCTGCTGAGCGGGCGTGGCAATCTTCTGCTGGAGGAGGTAGCGAAGGCTATGGTGGTCGGTGCGAACCACGAATCGTCGGCCTAGTAGGTAGGGCCGTCAATGTTGTACCGCGAGGACGAGGCCCATGAGCTCGTTCTCGTATGCTGATCGACTGCGAATGGTGTCTGAGAATGCGCGGCTGAAATAGGCCACCGGGCGGCCGACTTGCATGAGGACAGCCCCCACGCCGACGCCCGACGCATCGCACTCCATGAGGAAGGGTTGAGAAAAGTCCGGCATAGCTAGCACTGGGGCCTGAACCAAGACCTGTTGGAGAGCGGTGAAGGCGGTGGCGGCCGCTGCCGGCCATTCGAAGGGGCCTTCGGCCGCTTTCTTGAGAAGTTGGGTGAGGGGCCGGGCTATCGTGCCGTATCCCTGAATGAACCGCCGATAGTATCCCGTCAGGCCCAGGAATCCTCGCACATCACGGAGAGACGACGGGGTTGGCCACCGGATGACCGCCTCGATCTTGTCGCTATCCATCGCAACTCCTGCAACGGAGATGGTATGCCCCAAGTAACACACCTCTGGAACCCCGAAAGAGCACTTCGTCGGGTGGAGTTTGAGGTGGTGATGCTGGAGAGTCGCCAATGTTTGTCGGACGTGCGGTAGGTGTTCCTGCCACGAAGAACTGTAGACCAAGATGTCATCGAAAAAAACAAGTACATGGTGGCGAAGTACCAGTCGGAATATGTCGTTCATCGTGGCCTGGAAGGTTGCTGGTGCGTTGGTCAGGCCGAAAGGCATAACCAGGAACTCGTAGTGGCCGTCATGTGTCCGGAAGGCCGTCTTGGCGACGTCGGCCGGCCGAACTCGAATCTGGTGGTAGCCAGCACGGAGGTCCAACTTGGTGAAAACGGTGGCGCCGTGGAGCTCATCCAGAAGCTCCTGGATCACCGGTATCGGGTATTTATCTGGAACAGTTGCTTTGTTGAGCTCCCGATAGTCCACACAGAAGCGCCAGCTGCCATCCTTCTTTCTGACCAAGAGTACCAGGCTAGAAAAGGGGCTCGCACTGGGGCGAATGAGGCCCCCTATCAGCATGTCGTGGACGAGCCTCTCTATCTCGTCCTTCTGCACGTGCCCATAACGATAAGGGCGGACTGATACCGCCGACCCGCCAGGTTGAAGAGGGATGGCATTGCCGTGTGGCCGGGCTGGGGGTAATCCTGATGGTGCCGTGAAGAGGTCCGCAAACTCCGACAGGAGGTCCTGCATATCCGGAGGTGGTGCCTGGGTCGGTGGGACCACGTCCGTGATAGACCAGAGCCATGCTGAAAACTCGACGTCCGTTGTCCTCTGAATCGTGCGGGAGGAGACGGGAGCATGGAGTAGGGCTGCATCCCCCACCAGGCAGCACTCCCGACCGTCCTGGAGAAACCGCATCGTCATAGTTTTCCAATTAACCCGTACGTCCCCCAGTGTGCAGAGCCACGCCACTCCTAGGATAACGTCGATTCCGCCGAGGCCGAAGATGTAGAAATCCGCCGTCACCGAGTGAGAGCCCATTAAAAGGGGAACGGAGGGGCAGCGGCCCTGGACCGATCGCCGGCGGCCATCGCCCAAACTGACCATGAAGTCTGGCGCGGGTTCCATCGGTAATCGGAGCTGGTGTGCCAGATGAGCGGAGAGGAAATTATTGCTCGCCTCGCTGTCCACCATGATGATAATGTGGCGATCGCCTAGTTTGCCGACCAATTTCATTGTTTGCGGCCCAGAAATGCCACCCACGGAAAAACACGGAAGCTCCAACTGATGGAAAGTCGCGACGTCTGTGCCGTCGGTGGCGTCCCCTGTGATCTCTAGGTCCTCAAAATCGGCCAAGGTGATCTCTGGTTCGACATCGCCGATGATGGCCCGGAATTCCTTGACCGTGCAGACGTGGGTCGGGGAGTAGGGTTGCCGACAACGGAAACACAACCCTTTGCGACGGAGCTCATCGAACTCATGGTTGGAGAACCGTTGAGGGGCGGCCGGCCGAGCTGGCCGAGCAGCTGGGGCAACCCGAGGGGCTGGCGGCTCTGGGGTGGTGGTCTGCCAAGGCCGCCCCCCGGCGGGTGTCTGCCCGGAGGTGGTGTGTGTCGAGGAGCCAAATTCGCCTCTACGAGGCGGGCCATGTCCAGGGCTTCGGACACCGTTCGGGGGTGATGCGTGCGAAGCCGGGAGCGGATGTGGGGCAAGAGGCCCTGCATGAAGAAGCCGAGGTAGTGATCCGGTGGTAAGCCTGAAACATGGGTGACGAGGGCCATGAACTCATCAATGTAGTCATCCAGTGTACCGAGTTGGCGTATCCCACACAGTCGTTCGATAGCGGAGCCCGAGTAGCGGGTGTCGTAGCGGCCTATCATTTCTTGCTTGAGTGCCGACCATGAGATGGACGGGTTGGTCTGGCGGAGCCATCAGGCCCAATGTAGGGCAGAGCCGTCGAGTCCCACGACGGCGGTAGAGACCTTGTCGTGGTCGGGAGTGTGATTGAGGTCGAAATACTGTTCCGCTTTGGCGATCCACCCCATCGGATCTACGCCGGCGAAGCTAGGGAGGTCCAAGGAAAGGGTCGGATGGCCAAGGGGCGTTGGGGCCGGGGTTTCCCCGGTGGGCGGAAATGGTGGCGCCCCGAGGAGGGATCCGCCGCGGCCCGAGCCCGCAGATCCGCTGGTGGACGAGGCGGCGAGCGGTTGGAGTGCATCCAACTTGGCATGAAGGGCGAGGATGGAGGCGTGCATGGAGGCGACTAGGGCTGCCTGGGCTTCGACGCGGCGGAGGGCCTCAGCGGCGGGGTCCTCCTGCTGAAGATCCACAGTTGAACGAGTGTTGGGGGCCATGAGGGCGTCCGTGGAATGCGGCTGCGAACGGCTGTGGCGGTACGGGACAAGGTGGGGCTGGTTCTCCGGCGGGCGGAGGCGGGCGGAGAGGGCAGGTCGGACCACTTTGTTGCGGAGCCGAGTAAGAGGGAGGGGAGTAGAGGGATAAGAGACAAGAGGTAGAGAGGGGAGGTAGAGAGAGAGAGAGGGAATTAGGGATAGAGAAGAGAAAACATAACATTCATCCGAGATGGTTCTAATACAAGGCTTACACGTCCTCTTATAGTGATGAGGAGAGAATACAAAAGGAAACAACTTAATTTAGAAAATACAAATTACTAAAAATGACGCAAGTAAATAAGCAACAAATAACACCCATAATTGACACAAACAAATAGAGAAACAAATAACGTCTCGTAATTGATTAATTATCTCTTGCGGTAATGGCGGTCCCCTTCGATATACGCGCTCGACGCGTGTAAACTTTCCAAAAAGGCTCGTCGTCGTGTAGATCCGTAACATATAGAGATCGCCAGGATATAGCTGGAGCAACGTTTATTTACTTTGATAACCATATGCCACATGATTTGCAAACTCCAGCTAAAAGTTTCGATGCTAACAAAAATAATCCTTGCCCATATTATAAGTTTCAGAATCAATTCTCAAATGTCTTCTTCTTGAAATTCAATTATCATTTTCACATGTACTTGTTGCCATTTATTTAGAATTTTTTATAGAAATTATATTTTGATTCAAATTCATATATTGTAGGAGCAAGTGATATCTAGGTTTGATTTGTTTAAGTATCTTCAATTCATTGGTAGAAACAGATGGATATCAATGATGACATAAGTGATTTAAATAGAAAATCACCTCGAGAGTGTTATTGATATTGTTGGGAAGTAAGATGTCATAGCTAGACAAGTTGAGTGTGGCATGGACGGGAGTACGAAAATTGATCTTGGCAAAACAAGAAAGATCAACTTATAAATGATTTTACAAGAGAGACAATGAGAAAAAAATACATATTGAGGGTCTGTTTAGGTGGGTGGTGGCGGTTGGAGATGGAGCAGTTGGAGATGAAATGGGTACAGCAAAGAAGTTGTGCTTTTCAATATAGAGTGTTGTATGATAGATACACCACTTTTTCATTAATGTTTCATTAGCTTGTTATTTCTCTGCAGAACAATTTGTTGTAAAAATTGATCTTCTTCCTTCAGAAAATTGGAACGACAGGTTTGGTGGAGAAACTTATTATGCTTCATAAAGATGCCCTTGAATCTGCTCTGTCAAAGCTCTGTGCCCAAAAGAACGTCAAGTGCATCGATGAATTACTTCTTGATAATAATAAGCATGGTTTGTTTTCACCTCTTATCTTTAATTATTCACTATTATTTATTTGACAGTATCCCTTCATCCAATCAACTATACAAATTATGTTTTTGCATTTTCTCAAATAGTGAGATGGGGGATACTTGCCTTTTTCTCCTGGGTACATTAACGTTCAAACCATAATTGATAAAGCTATGAAATTAGTGGTTTGTAGTTCTTTTCTCTTTCTTTTCATTCCTTATATTTTATGAAGAATGCAAGTATTCTCTGCACTGACGCAGGGAGAATTTATAGGTGACGGGTGAACGATGCCCTAACCTTACATGCAATTCAAATGAGCATGTGACAAATGCAATGAATCTAAACACAGTCTAATGAAGGGTGAGGGGCTTGATGTGCGGCTACTAGAATGCAATCCTAAGTGATGTGTTTGACAAACCACTCGACAACCCTAAATGATTATATGTAAGATGCGAGATCTGACGGAGAATTCAAATTAAGCAATAAATAGTCAAATCACACGTAGATAATTTTAGTAAAAGACAAATAATTTCTTAAGGCAAACAAGCAATGATTTTCTGCCGCGTGAAGGATCAAAGCAAGAGCGCGCAGTAAATTGATCATGCAAATCACGAGAATAATCCAAAACAAACAACTAATATTCAAGATATCCAAACCAACATGAAATCAAAATACCATATATTAATAATGAGAATTAGAGCTTCATACAACAAATAACAACTTAGAACGCATGGGGCTGCCATAGGAAAGCAGATCTGGAGATGTGCGACACGATAGGACAATCCAGAGAGGAACTGATGGCTGAAATGACGAGACAACAACTGGATATGGCTTAAGGAGGTGGGATTGGGTTATGGGAATGTAGATTTGGTGGTTTGGGGGTGGAATAGGGCTGTGGGAAGGATGGATATGGCTTTGTGGAGTCTGGATCAGGCTTAGAAGGGCAAATTTTGGTGGTATGGGCAGTCAGATTGAAGGAGAGAGGGAAGGGGAGGTGGCGGTGGCTGTTGGGGGTTCTTCGTGGGCCGACGAAAGGGGAAAGGGGGGGTGCTGTTTTGGATTGGGAGGGGCGGTGGCTGTTGGATTGCAACTAAGGGAGGGGCGACAACTGCTATTTGGGATTGGGAGGGGCGGTGGATGCTGGACTGTAGCGTAGGGAGGGGCGGCGACTGCTGTTTGAGAGGAGATATGAGGGCAGTTAAGGTTAAGGGAGGCGGGGAATGAAGGCTAGGGTTAGATAGTACCTTAGGAAGGAAAAAGTGCTCATAGGAGTTGTCACATAGGGTTCCGCAGAGTTGGCACCGTGGGTTGATTGCGGGAATCTAGAATTTTTTGTCTCCAAATTCTGCAATACCTCATGACAGCCCCCATACACTCTTGTTTATACATAAAGAAGACTAGGACACCCTGACATCAACATCTACGATTGGCCGGAGACGTGGAGGGCCCAATTATATGAAAATAAAAGATAAAACAACAAAGTAATATATAAAATCATAGGTAAACGACGAGCCAGACACATCCGTGGAGTCGAATAATCGATCCGGATACACCATATATGGTAATTAGCCAATTGGCCCTTAACAGACTTAAAATTCGTCCTCCGCTGCTGGTCCGCGTCTCCGTTTTACATCATGCACTTTGGCGGATTGATACGTACTGGAAGCTAGTTTGCACTAGATTGAAAAGCGGGATAGAAATTCACGAGATATGTGATATGTGCCTTCCCCTTTGACCTAGTGAGCGGAGGCGACACTATAGCTGCGAGGCGGAGGCGTTCCCGGCGGGCGGCGTCAATCGGGATGAGATGTTGCGGAAGGCGACTTGCGGAAGTTGGCTAGGGCAAACTCACGGGTTTCCCGTGGGTTTAGAGAGAGAGAGGGGAGAGGAGAAATAAGAGAGAGAGAGAGTTGACTTCTAAATTTCCTTCTTACCAGTAAGGCTCAACCGACCACTACTTATGTTTACCAAACATGCCAAAGTACTATGAAGTCAATTTGGAAAGATTAGAAAATGAAATTTCTCTAAACCTAACTAGCTTGATGTTCTTATGTGTTTATTTTGCTTAGACATTACCTGTTGACTACTCATTTTGTTTTTTCTTTTCTTGTAGCCTTACCCAAACCTCGATATGTCCGTGTAAACACGCTGAAGATAGGTACAGAGATTGCCATACTGGAATTAGAGAAAGTAGCCAAAGTACTCCCTTATCCTCAGTGATTTACCCTTGCTAGAAATTTTAAGTCTTTTTTTCCAAGCCTGAGGCACCAGGTTTTACTTTATGGTATCTCACACTTACATATATGATAGTGGACCGATTGTTATTCTTGAATGAATAGTTTTACCTAATTATTGGTAACTGGCATTTGTTTCTCTTCCCATAATAATTTGACCAAAATATGATGGTTTTAATAGAAAATCACTTTATCAAGTATTTGTTTGGTTATACCTTCTTAAGTTGTACACTCTTGTTGATTTAATAAAACAACTTTTTTTCCATGTTATGCTAGACTAGATGCAGTTGAAATATATATAAATTAACAGATTAGTAGCTATAATATTATAATATCCAATGTAATGATATTTATGTAATTTTTGGTTCCCCTAACGTCGGTATATGTATGAATAGGGTTATGTGAATAATGTATTGGATTTTACTCTTCCACTTGTTATCAGAGCCAAGGTTCTACCTAACCCCAGCTATCTGCTTTCGCTCCGTCAATGCACTGCCACCTACGCCCGCATCTTCCCGTTGAAACCGAAGTCCTCGAGATATCGTCGACAAAAACCGGGCTCTCATCCTGCAAGCGAAATCCCTCCTTTCCACTTCGATCTCATCGAACATAGCTCGACATCGCCTATCTCTCCTGACGACATCGCCCGATCCCGTCGATCTTATTTCACTCTCGCCTGATATTAGCCGATCTTGCCGATATCATCCTCTCTCGCTCGATAGCTATCGCTCTCTTTGAGATTTTGACCTAGGTCGGCACCTCTGTTTGTTTCCTCAACATTGACAGTTGTCAGAGCTGTCTCATGGCATCCTCAACATGCTTCCCTATCCGGTATATGAAGATATGGGTCAATAAGAGATGTTGTGGTGACCGCTTAACCCTATTGTCCTTGTTCTCATTCTATCAGTGTTTCTATGCGGGACTCTTTAGTTTCGTTGTTTAGTGTTTTGGTGATGCAAATGAGTGATCATTAAAGGACTTATTACCACTTTTACTCGTTGAAGATCGCTATCGTGCCATTGGACGGGACCAACTATCTCGAATAGTCTCATGCCACTAAACATGTTATTTGTGGTTATCAATTATATGATTACATTGATGAGCCAGTGGTTGAGCCCCCAAGACTGATCCACCATGGAAGAAGTGAAATTCTGATAACTCTCTTGTTGTTTTGTGGTTTTTTTACTCATAAGTCACCAAAATTTTTCTGGCTCTATATGTTTATGGATTTTGCCTATGAGATCCGGACACGTGCTCGTGAGACATACTTGCAAATTGACAGCTCCATGCAGGTGTATGGACCCATTCATCAGATTCTTGAACTTCGACAGAGATCGATAAATTTCTCTTATTTTTTCGAGTTTGAAAGACTATATCAAGAAGTAGATTACTTTGATCTTCTCACTCCCACATGCACTACCGATGTTATCCAGTTGCAGAAGGAAGAACACAACAGAGTTCATGTATTCTTGATGCGATTGAACGTGGAGTTTGATACTATGCATACCCATTTCCTCTATCGCTCTCTGCTTCTTTCTCTCAGAGAGGTATCAATATGGTACAAGGTGATGAAGATCGAAGGAGATCCATAAATTCAAGCCTGACTACTGATTATTCTGCCTTGACTACTTTTGTTCTTGGAACACCAAACACTTTATTCCTTTGTTTGATACTGTGGTAAGAGAGACCACGCTCATGAGTTTGATATGAACACGACCTTCAGGACACATGTCATCCTCTGCATATGTAGCTAAGGGCATTATCGTAATTTATATGTTCCACTCTCTTATATAAGGGAGTGGTAGTGTGTCTTATTTCATTATGTTGGATCGTTATTAGAGTTAGTCTCTCTTTGGAGAGACGACTCTTAGAGGGAACCTGCACTTAAGAGTTGGTATCAAATATGTTTCAAAATTTGTATCTTGCATTTTCCTTATGATATTTTGTGGATGATAGTGCGCTTCTATTAACTGGTCTGACCTACCACTCACTTAAGGTTCCCTCTTGAACCATAATTGGATCTCCTCTACTGTTTCTGTAGCCATAACCACTCACGCTCATCTTCTTCCACCACTCGACCGTGCTACTTCATACCCATGCCCAATCGCGTCCACCTCAACTACTCAGGATCCCACCCACTACCAGCTGAGTCAAGTCTGCTCTCTCTGTGCGCTCTTTGCGTGCTTGACCATCTGGATCACCACCTTCCTCATTGACCTCACCAACACACAACTACCCTCCTCTCGATTGCAACGATCGTTTCCCCTCCTGGATTGTTACTGTGCGTCTATGCCTATCAACAACGACGATTCCTCCCTCATCGCCACACAACGCTATCCATGGGTCTCCCCGCGCCTCTCGTCATTTCTCTTCGCGTTCACCTTATCTCCAACACCTTCTCTAAGGCTCCAGTTGGCCCTAATCATTTCTCTGGCCTCGCCCCGTCGCTCTCCGATGACCCCGACAGCCCAACCACCCTCTTCCTCCTTCCAACGACAGACACGCCTCTCCGATGTTTCCCTTGACACTGCCACCGCCTTAGACGTCTTCTTCGACGATCGTAGACCACCTCCGTTGCGGAAGCCGTAGTCCGCTATCTGCTCCTCCACGGTGTTTCGATCACTACATTCCCTTCTCCGACTCATTCGTTACATGCTACAAACCTGTTCAATGACCCTCTGTGCCTCCACCGATGCCTACTATGATTCCCATCGCTTGGATCTACTCGAAACTCGCCTTGAAGATCTTACGCTCCTCATTTGAGACCTTGCGACCATGTTGTTCAATCTCCTACCGGTTCTTCCGACATCACTGCCACATCCCACTTTCCCACCATGGACTACATTTGCTTCCTCTACCCCACTGCGAACTTGTACCCGACCATCTCCGTCGTATCAAAATTCCTGTGTTTGGAACTTCGACGACACCGTCCCGTTCGTTGGATTGACCGAGCCAAACAATTCTTCGATCTTTGGTCCACCCCTTCCAACCAAAGGGTTCTTTTGTCCACTATTTATATGGAGAGCTCGACGCTCCATTGTGTGGGTTGGATGTGCCAGTACGTCCTGACCTCTCGTAGACAACACTGAAGGAGGCACCCCTCCGCCACTATGAAACTCGCTAGATGGGTAATGCCTACAAGCGCTTCAACTCCATTCGCCAGTCCGACACCGTTGCCACCTACATCGCCGAGTTCATCGAGGTAGCCACGCTTGTCTTCGACCTATCCCCAGGACTCCAGACCATTACATGGGACATTTCCTTGGGGGTCTGCATCCCCACCTTCGGGCGGGCCTTCGGGTCCACAATTCGATTACTGCCTCCCGCGCTATGGGGCAAGCTCATTGTGTAACTCTATACAGCCCAACCGTCCTTCTCATCCCGACCACCCACCAGCCACTACCCGCGCCACAATCTCTACCCCTCTCCCTCGCTTGGATCACCTGACTTTCCCTGGGTCCCCATTGCAGATCTCGACCTTGAGGACAAGATCGATTTTTGTACGGGGGTGTTGATTCGATGACATCCTCTTGGACATATGTCCTCTGCATATGTAGCCTACATGCATTATCATAATTTGTATATTCCATTCCCCTATATAAAAGAATGGTAGTGAGTTTTATTTCATTATCTTGGATCATTATTAGGCTTAGACTCTCTTTGGAGAGAAAATTTTAGTGGGAACCTACCCCCAAGCGTTGGTATCGAGCATGTCTCGATATTTTGTATCTCATATCTTACTTAAATTATTTTGTGGACGATATCACACTTCTATCAGATTTTTTGCTTTTGTCTTCATCCTCATCTTGCACCTTCAGGTTCGGCCCGGAGACGTTGTCGTTCCTCAGGACGAGAGCGTTCATGATAGTTGGGGTCACGATCTGGTGATGTAACTTATACTACTGAGTTTTCATGAGCAATCTACTATCCCCAGTCTACATCTGGGATCTTACCTTCACCCTCTTCTGGGACCTTCATTGCCGATGATCTCGATGCCCTCAGACGTTTGCTTTGATCCTAAAATGGTTCAGGTTTAGGTGTCTCCAGGACTTTTGCTACTTTAGGTATGCCCAATGCATACACTGCTTCCACAATCTCCTCTGAATGGATCATTAACTCCGGTTCTATAGATCATGTGACCAAATCATCTTTAGGTTTTATCTCCTACACTCCTTTGTCTGGTCGGGACAAGGTCATTTCAACCGACTCTTTACCCCCTATTGCTGGCAAGGGTCATCTTGTGCTCAACTTCTATTTCTTTTACATTTTTTTGCATGTTCCCTCCTTTCCTCAAAACTTACTTTTTTTCAGTAATATTACTAGATCTTTGAATTGTTCTATAACCTTCGTTTTTGACTTTTGTCTAAAATCTAGATACAAGGCAGAACATTGTCAGTGGTAGGAACTGTGTGGGTCACATTTTGTCTTGTGTTGCATGTGAGCATTCTAAGCATGTTAAACATAGTTTTTCTCATATTTCTTCTTATAATTTGCTTCCATTTGTTGTAATACATTCTGATATTTGAGGTCCTTCCCTCGTATTATCTTTTACTGGTTTTCATTGGTGTGACACTTTGATTGAATGTCTTTATCACACCACATGAGTTTATCTCCTAAAAAGAAAAAGTGAATTTTTTGGGTGTTTCAAATATTTCATAAGATGGTGGTGAACTAGTTCAAAGGCACTCTCCGTGTCCTCTTGTAGTGATAATGAGGAGAAGTAGGATGACTGTGGAGTGTTCATGTCATACCTCAATAATCATAACATTACTTATCAAAATACACAACTCCACTCAAAAGTGTAGCTGAATGAAATAACAAACACCCCCTTGAGGTTGCTCGTGTCTTCTTATGACCATTCACTTTTTCAAAGTCTTATTGGGCGATGCCATTTTGACTGCTGCACATCTTATCAATTGCCTCCCATTCAAAGTTCTCTGTTATGCTACTCCAATAAGTCATCTCCCCACCATGGTTTATACGTCTCATCTTCCTTCATGTATTTTTTGGTGTGTCCGTTTTGTTCGCGCCCATCAACCTGATAAGGACAAGCTTGATCCTCGAGCTCAGGGATGTGTCGTGTTTTTTATACTGGATGTTACCTTCCTTGAGGGGGAGTCCTACTTTCCGGGTCCATCTCACCTGACAAGATAGGTGATATGTGTGATGTTAGCATGTTGAGAGAAGACACTCATATGGGTGACGTTCTGCTACCTATGACTCCTTGAGGGAGAGTCCCTACTTTCTGTATCCAACTCACCTGACAAGACAGCTGATGCAACTGATCTTAGCATGTTGTGAGAAGACAACTCATATGGGTGACATTCCTCTACCTATCGCTCCTTTCACTCCTGTTTTCTCTCCCATCCATTACATACCACAAACCCAGGTTACTCCTCCATCAGTCTCTAATCTCTTTCATTCCCATAGTCTATCATCGCAGCCATACATGGGCACAACAAGCACAAGTTCCTATGGTTCTATCTTGACCAATGTATTCAGATTTTGGAGATGATCTTCATCTTCTTATTGCGCTTCAGAAAGGTAAAGCGCCTTGCACAAATTATCCTATTTCAGACTATGTTTCTAACCATAATCTTACCCATGAACATCTAGCTTTCATTACCTTTTTATCCTCTATTGCTATTCCTAGGATTTGGTAGGATGCGCCCGGGATCTCTGAATTAAAGAAAGCTATCGGGGAGGAAATGCTCGCACTTGATAAGAATCACATGTGTGACATTTCCCAACTTACTTCGAGAAAGAGAGTTGTCGGATCAAAGTGGGTATTCTTAGTGAAACTAAACCAAATGGCATGGTAGAATGCTATAAAGTAAGGTTGGTGGCTCAAGGATACACTCAGTTCAGGAGTTGACTATCAAAGGACATTTGCTCCTATTTCAAAGATGGACTCCATTCGAGTCCTATTATCTTGTGCAACCTATCTAGGTTAGGAATTTCACCAAACCGACGTGAAGAGTATCTTCTTCCATGGGGAGTTAGAGGATAAAGTGTATATGAAATTCCCTCATAGGTTTCTAAGGGACAAGAAGGGATGCTGTGTCATTTGAGAAAGTCGTTATACAACATGAAGCAGTCTCCTACAGTCTGGTTTGGAAGATTCCACATGGCTATGATTCAATTTGGGCACAAGGACAATCAAATCATACTATGTTTGTAAAGAGACGAGGTCAGAAAAGCACCGTGCTTATTTTTTACGTGGATGACATTGAGGTTATAGGAGACATCATTGATCAGATTGGGGCTCTAAAAGATTAGTTGTCTAGGGGATTCAATGTCAAAAATCCAGAAAACTATGATATTTTCTTGAGATTGAAGTTGCTAGATTTAATAGGGGTATCTTCATTTCTCAGAAGAAATATGATTTGAATCTTTTGTTGGAAACAAGGATACTTGGTTGCCCTCCAGTAGACACTCTCATTGACAAGATTGGTGATGATAGAGATGGTGATAAGATTGACATGTCTAACTATCAAAGACTAGTCCGAAGACTTATATACCTGCCACGCGCACGTTATGATATTACATACACTATAGACGTTTTGAGTAGACACATCATGCTCCAAGAGCTCGTCATTAAGAGATGACACACACACACGTCACATTTTGAGATATCTTATGTCTCCTGGTCGGTGACTATTATTATTTAGAAACAACCACTTTAAGAGTTAAAGTCTTCATTAATGCAGATTATGCGGGAAGTTAAGATGATAGAAAACTCACCATTGGCTATTGTACCTTTGATGGAGGTAACTTGGTGACATGGAGGAGGAATAAACAAAATGTGTTTGCCAGATTTAATGTAGAGGTAGAATATCGTGCCATGACCCAAGGCCTTTGCGAAGGATTATGGTTGAAATCTATTATGCAGGACCTTCAACCTTTCTCATTGTGTTACGATAAAAAGGTTGCCATCAACATAGTTAGGGCTGATTTTGAGTCGAGTTTGAGCAATTCAGGCCCTGATTGAAATCAAAATTTTTGAATCGAACTCGACTCGAAATGACTCGAAATTGAATCGAGTTACTTGAAGAGCAAATTTTCTCTTTATTCTGAGTCGTCTTGAAATTAAATTGAGTCGGCTTGAAATTTAGCAAGCTCTTTAAGGCTTTACTCCTTTATTTTAGGTTTAGTGCTAGTGTTTTCAATTTTAAAATAATAATATATTAAATAAATACTTAATATTTTAATCAATTCAAGCAAATTTGAATCATATTTCGAGCGATTATGGGCAAACTCGAAATCGACTCAAAATGTGAATCGAGTTAAATTGAATTAACTCAAATCGAATCAATTCAATTGTAATCAATTTCAATTCGGCTCAATATACATGCGATTTTCGAGCGACTTTGGAGTTTATATGAATATGCTTAGCCCTAAGCATAGCTCACAATCCTGTTCAACATGATATGACAAAGCACGTTGAAGTTGACAAACATTTTATCAAAAATCACCTTGACAAAGGGAATGTTATTACTGCTTTTATCATTCCAAATACCAGTTTGCGTACGTCTTCACCAAATGCTTAGGCTGTGATGTGTTTGCTGACAATATACTCATGTTGGAAATGATATATATTTTTAGTCCGACTTAAGGGGGAGAGTTAAAATATATATTAAGCCACATATTATTAGCTATAGTATTAATATCCAATTTGATAACATTTTTGCATTTTTTGGTTCCCCTAACCTATTTATATGTATGAGTAGAAATTATGTGAATAATATATTGGATTTTACCCTTCCACTGATGTCACATCTTAGCTTCTGGCTTATTGATTCGTTACCTTTTTTAAAAATAATTTATTGACTATTATAATGGCACCCAAGACATGAGGAGGTACTTCTATAATATTACTAAGCAAGATTGGCTGTTCATCATTTGCGACACTCATTTTGAAAATAGCATAAATAGTATTCATGCAGTGGAGGAGGCTAATCCTCACGATACTGTAGCATTAAATTATTCATTGCTGATTATTTAAGCATGACTTGTACAAGTGGCTTCTTCTAATATAAACTTAATGTGTACGGTTATTTATTAAATATTTAAATTTGGTGTTTGTTGTAGCCTCGGCACATGGTCTTCACTGCTATCAATGTCTCTGTGCCCTTCTAATCATGTATGCCATTTAATGTGGATCTAGAATCCTTCATTACCATATCATCATATCATTTGTAACCTTATCCCTATTATTTGTGTTTGATTTTAAGAATCCTAATTTTATGTTCATGTTGGATGTTGCTTGAGATTTTAAACCTAACTAATTTTCTTGGACAAATTTCGTCCATATTATCGTGAATGATGAATCTAATCCTTATGTCTAGTCATTTGACAATAATTCTTTACCCATTGAATTTGTACATTTTCTAAATTTATGTATACTGTTAGGAGAAGACTAGAGAAGTGGAGGCTAAGGATAAAATTATGAGAGATTAGGGTTAGGAAGGAAGAGGAAAGAAATACCTGAAATTAATCTTGCCTGCTCCACACGAAGAGGCCCGGGTATATATATTCCCGGGCCAAGAGGGTCCGACCGACCCCTCCCAAGCGGGGCTGAACCGGGGTGGTTCAACTCCCCAAACCTGCCAACTTTAGAGAGTGGGGGCTGAACCAGATGATTCAACCCCGTTGTCGTATGTCTTCATCTTTCGCTTGCGAGCGTAAGTACGCCCAAAGAATTGAGTCATGTTCGGAGGTGTAACATTCCCCTCTCCATCAAGAATCAGCTTGTCCTCAAGGTGATAATCTAGGTAGAGTTCCCGGAATTCCAGCAGGTCAACCCAGGTATTGTGCGCTTCTGACAAGTGTTTCCATTAGACAAGGAGCTCAGGTCGGTACTCAGCACCCCGTCACTTCCATTTGAGCATTGGGACTTCCTCGGGTAATGGGCGGAGTTCTCCCGCTATTGTTGCCTCTGGAAGAAAAGGACTAGCCTGTACGACATCGCCAATCTTTCGTTTCAATAAGGACACATGAAATGTCAGATGAATGCGCGACCCCTCGGGAAGGGCCAAAGTGTAAGCAACAGGGCCTACGCGGCGGAGAATGCGAAAGGTCCCATAGTAGCGGGGAGCTAATTTCTAGTTCACTCGGCGTGCCACCGAGACTTGCTGGTAGGGGCGTAGCTTGAGAAAGACTTCATTGCCAACTGCGAACTCCCTTTCCTTGCGATGCTTGTCTACTTGGGTCTTCATGCGTTCTTGTGCTGTCCGGAGATTCTCACGCAACGTGGCTATAGTACGGTCCCGGTCGCGGAGTGCCCGATCTACAACGGGCAATGCTGTGCTGTCCGGCTCGTAGCTGCTCAAAGAAGGGTGGAGGACGGCCGTATACGACCTCGAATGAGGTCATCTTGCTGGCGGAATGGTAGGAGGTGTTGTAGCAGTATTCGGCCCAGTGTAGCCAACTGGTCCACGTTCGCGGCTCGTCCATCACAAAGCAACAAAGGTATGTTTCCATCCCCCGATTGAGAACCTCTGTCTGGCCATCCGTCTGGGGGTGATTCGCCGTGCTAAAGCATAGGCTAGTCCCTTGTAATCGGAAGAGCTCCCGCCAGAAATTGCCGATGAATGTCGGATCCCGATCTGAAATGATGGTGCGCGGATTGCCGTGGAGACGAACAGTCTTTCGAACAAAGAGGTCGGCGACTGACTCGCCGGTGAAAGGATGACTCAGAGCCAAGAAATGACCATACTTGGAGAGCTTGTCGACCACAACCAGTATAAATGTCTTGCCTTGAGATTTGGGCAATCCGTCGATGAAGTCCATGGACACTGTCTCCCAAATGTGGTGCGGGATCTCCAGAGGTGTCAGTTAGCCAGCTGGGGAGGTCATCTCGTATTTCTGCCGTTGGCACACCTCGCACTGCTGGACGAACTGCTGAATGTCGCGTCGTAATCCCTTCCAGAAAACATTAGCCCATGCTCGATGAAGGGTACGGAGGATTACCGCATGTCCACCCGATGACAATGAATGGAACTCGTGCATCATGACCGTCTTCTAGGGCGAGTTGGGCGGAATGACCACCCACCCCTGATAATATAGTCAGTCGTTCTGCAACTGATAGCCTGGCGTAGTGATCTGCCCCAGTCGAAGAGCCTCCACAATGGCTCGCAGTGCGGGGTCCCGCATGATCTCCTCCTGAACATCATCTAACGAGTTGAGTAGGGGCCCAAAAATGTGGGCGGCCGTGCTCTCCGGTAGGCGTGATAAGGTGTCGGCAACCACGTTCTCCTTACCCTACCGGTAAAGGATCTCATAATCATACCCCAACAACTTTGTCACCCACTTTTGCTGAAGCGGGGTGGAGACCCGCTGATCCAAGAAGTGCTTCAAACTTTGATGGTCCGTGCGTATTTTGAAATGTCGTCCCAAGAAGTACGGTCGCCACAGGGCCACCACATGGATGACTGCCAACATCTCCTTCTCATACATGAAGAGCCCCAGAGTACGAGGCGATAATGCCCTGCTGTAGAACGCTAGGGGTCGCCCCTCTTGCATCAACACCGCGCCAATGCCTACGCCGAACGCGTTTGTTTCCAGGACGAACTCCTTGGTGAAGTCAGGAAGTGCGAGCACCGGAGTAGTTGTCATGGCCCCCTTAAGGGACTTGAAGGCCTCCGCCTCAGCCGGCCAGTGGAAACTGTCCTTCTGTAATAGCTGAGTCAACGGTGGAGTGATCTTGCCATAGTCTTTGACAAAGCACCTGTAATATCCCGTAAGCCCAAGGAACCCCCGTAGCGCTCAGACCGTGTGCGGACGGGGCCACGATAGCATGCTCTCGATCTTCTTAGGGTCCGCCTTGACCCCACTAACGGATATCAAATGTCCCAGGTACTCTACCTCCGTCTGCCCGAACGAACACTTGGACTACTTGACATACAACTGATGTTAGCGGAGGAGGGTGAAAACTTGCTCGACATGGACCAAATGCTCCTCCCAACTGGAACTGTAGATAAGGATATCAACACTGAACGACGAAGGAGCTGCCGAAATATCTCGTTCATCACTGCTTGGAATGTAGACAGTGCGTTAGTGAGCCTGAAGGGTATCACCAAAAATTCATAGTGCCCATCATGAGTACGAACGGCTGTCTTGTGCATGCCCTCGCGCATCCGGATCTTATGGTAGCCCGATCGGAGATCGAGCTTGGTGAAAAGGCGAGCGCCGTGCAGTTCGTCTAGTAGTTCCTCGATCAAGGGGATGAGAAACTTGTCCTTGATAGTAGAGCTGTTCAGACTACGGTAGTCCACACAAAACTGCCATGTCCCGTCTTTCTTCTTAACCAGAATGATGGGAGATGAGAAAGAATTGGTACTGGGGCGAATAATTCCGGCAGTTAGCATTTCCCTGACGCTGCGCTCTATTTCAGTCTTTTGGATGTACGAGTAACGATAAGGTTGGATATTGGTAGGCTCTGTTCCTGTTTTGAGCTGAATCTGATGATCTCTAAACCGCGGTGGTGGCAGTGTGCGGGGTGCCTGAAAGATATCTGCATACCGCGCCATTAGCGCCTGCATCTGAGCTGGTACAATAGGAGCCTCAGTAGGAGCCGGTGTAACCTCCATAATCACTGTCTTCGTGCTTCCCTGATTCTCTAGACTCTCCAAGCTCCGAAGGAATATTTCCTTCATAGGCGAAGATTTTAGTCCCTTCAGGCAGTGCTGTTTCCCGTGCTTCAGGAACTCCGTTGTCATCTAGTCCCAGTAAAAGGTCACCCGCCTCAGTTGCTGCAGCCACTGCATTCCAAGCACCATGTCAGACCCACAGATGGGTAGAAGGTAGGTGTCCGTGCGCCCTGCGTACCCCTATATCCGCAGCTCCACCCCCTTCATCACCCCTTCGCACTGCAGTTTACTCCCATCGGCCACCATGACCTGAAAGGTGGCCCCTTATCAATCGCATGCCCCACTCGTTGTGCCACATCGGGATGAATGAAGTTGTGGGTGCTCCCACTATCCACCAGAATTGTCACCTTCTCCTGATTGATCCTTCCCCCAATCCGCATAGTAAGGGGAGTGCTGCATCCCTCCATTGCTTGTATGGAAATACTGAACTCGGTCAAGTCCAAGTCCTCCTCCAACTTTTTCCCGGGTACGACCCCGTCATCGACATCCTCATGTAACATAAAAACCTGTATTTTTTGACACTTGTGCCCGGGTGCAAACTTCTCATCGCAGTTGAAACATAGACCCTTCTCTTTCCTTGCCTGTAGATTGGCCCACAATAGTCTGGTTACAATTGGCTTGTTGGCCGCCGGAGTCTCTCGTCGTACAGCTGTCTGGGTAGTCGCCGGCTTCCCCGTGATGCGTGTCCGCTTCTGGTTGTAGCGCTCTTCCTGTATGCGGGCCAGGCTGATGACATGATTCAAACTGCGGGGCATGTAGGCCTGAACCTCATCACGCAAGTGCTCCTTCAGTCCCAAGACAAAACAGCCGATCAACGTCTTCTCTTCCTAGTGCACCCGATTTGCCAATTTCTCGAATTCGGTCCGGTACTCGATCACGGTTCCCCTCTGTCGCAACTTCTGTAGGAGGGCCTCAAAGTCCTAATACTCCAGTGGCCGGAATCGGGCGGTGAACCCTTCCACGAAATCAGTCCAGAACACGTAATCCCTGCCCCTCAGGAACCACTGCGTCCACTGAAAGGCATCGTCCTCCAAGTGAAACGACTCTAGTTGCACCCATTGGCCCTCCGACACCTCTTGATAACTAAAAAAAAGCTCGGCCTTCTGTACCTATTCTAGAGCGTCCCCTCCGCCGAACCTTGGAAAATTCATGCGCGTTAGTTTAGGAGGCATGTATGCTCGTAGAGCGGCTTGGCCGTGCAAACCTTCCCCTTGCCCGTTCCATGCCGGTCGTCTCGACTCCATCAGACCGGTGTTGGCGCCCAGGTAGCCCTGAAATGGCTGACCTCCCCAAGGAGCGCCGACTCCATAGCCCCCCGGAGGGCCGACTCCACGCGGTGGAGGCAAGATGCCCCCGCCCCTCCCATTGGTCTTTCGGGAGCCCTTACGATCCCTCCTGGCTCGCCGCCGGGCCGAATCCAGGGCAGACGGCTCGCGCCGAACTCCCCTTGCTCACCGCGGCGCCGCGCCCAAGACGGAAGCCCTGTGCTGAAGTCCCCCGCCCGGATGGAGGTCGATCCGACTGCCGGCTACACCCCCCAGCTCCCTCACCCCGCTGCGTTGCGGCTTGCTCCCAATCCGCTCGACCCCGCGCCTGCACGTGCGGGATCCGCCGATCCCGCTATTTCGCCCGCCTGCAGGCCTTGATGCTGGGATGAGTAGGTTTCGCCGGCCTGATTTTGTATTCCGCCGGTCTCTTCGTGCGCCGTCGCCTTCCCTTTCAGATTTTGCGCTAAACTGCTAACAACAACTTGATCTCTTCCATCCAGGTGTCGATCCTGTACAACCCCGTAGCCGGGCGAGCGGGACCCTCCCCAAATGTCAGCCTCGGGGCGAGCTTTGAGCGGCGATTTGGCGTCCCTGTTCGAGGACGTGCGGGTGCTCGCGCGTGCGTGCGGAGGTGTATAGGCCTTTTAATATATATACATTATATATTATATAATGTATATATTTATTTATATATATTATATATTATATTAGGATATATATTTATAAATATAAGTAGAGGGAGAGAACCCGCACGTCCTCTAAGTCCTAACTTCTGTAGGAGGGCCTCAAAGTCCTAATACTCCAGTGGCCGGAATCGGGCGGTGAACCCTTCCACGAAATCAGTCCAGAACACGTAATCCCTGCCCCTCAGGAACCACTGCGTCCACTGAAAGGCATCGTCCTCCAAGTGAAACGACTCTAGTTGCACCCATTGGCCCTCCGACACCTCTTGATAACTAAAAAAAAGCTCGGCCTTCTGTACCTATTCTAGAGCGTCCCCTCCGCCGAACCTTGGAAAATTCATGCGCGTTAGTTTAGGAGGCATGTATGCTCGTAGAGCGGCTTGGCCGTGCAAACCTTCCCCTTGCCCGTTCCATGCCGGTCGTCTCGACTCCATCAGACCGGTGTTGGCGCCCAGGTAGCCCTGAAATGGCTGACCTCCCCAAGGAGCACCGACTCCATAGCCCCCCGGAGGGCCGACTCCACGCGGTGGAGGCAAGATGCCCCCGCCCCTCCCATTGGTCTTTCGGGAGCCCTTACGATCCCTCCTGGCTCGCCGCCGGGCCGAATCCAGGGCAGACGGCTCGCGCCGAACTCCCCTTGCTCACCGCGGCGCCGCGCCCAAGACGGAAGCCCTGTGCTGAAGTCCCCCGCCCGGATGGAGGTCGATCCGACTGCCGGCTACACCCCCCGGCTCCCTCACCCCGCTGCGTTGCGGCTTGCTCCCGATCCGCTCGACCCCGCGCCTGCACGTGCGGGATCCGCCGATCCCGCTATTTCGCCCGCCTGCAGGCCTTGATGCTGGGATGAGTAGGTTTCGCCGGCCTGATTTTGTATTCCGCCGGCCTCTTCGTGCGCCGTCGCCTTCCCTTTCAGATTTTGCGCTAAGCTGCTAACAACAACTTGATCTCTTCCATCCGGGTGTCGATCCTGTACAACCCCGTAGCCGGGCGAGCGGGACCCTCCCCAAATGTCAGCCTCGGGGCGAGCTTTGAGCGGCGATTTGGCGTCCCTGTTCGAGGACGTGCGGGTGCTCGCGCGTGCGTGCGGAGGTGTATAGGCCTTTTAATATATATACATTATATATTATATAATGTATATATTTATTTATATATATTATATATTATATTAGGATATATATTTATAAATATAAGTAGAGGGAGAGAACCCGCACGTCCTCTAAGTCCTAACTTCTGTAGGAGGGCCTCAAAGTCCTAATACTCCAGTGGCCGGAATCGGGCGGTGAACCCTTCCACGAAATCAGTCCAGAACACGTAATCCCTGCCCCTCAGGAACCACTGCGTCCACTGAAAGGCATCGTCCTCCAAGTGAAACGACTCTAGTTGCACCCATTGGCCCTCCGACACCTCTTGATAACTAAAAAAAAGCTCGGCCTTTTGTACCTATTCTAGAGCGTCCCCTCCGCCGAACCTTGGAAAATTCATGCGCGTTAGTTTAGGAGGCATGTATGCTCGTAGAGCGGCTTGGCCGTGCAAACCTTCCCCTTGCCCGTTCCATGCCGGTCGTCTCGACTCCATCAGACCGGTGTTGGCGCCCAGGTAGCCCTGAAATGGCTAACCTCCCCAAGGAGCACCGACTCCATAGCCCCCCGGAGGGCCGACTCCACGCGGTGGAGGCAAGATGCCCCCGCCCCTCCCATTGGTCTTTCGGGAGCCCTTACGATCCCTCCTGGCTCGCCGCCGGGCCGAATCCAGGGCAGACGGCTCGCGCCGAACTCCCCTTGCTCACCGCGGCGCCGCGCCCAAGACGGAAGCCCTGTGCTGAAGTCCCCCGCCCGGATGGAGGTCGATCCGACTGCCGGCTACACCCCCCAGCTCCCTCACCCCACTGCGTTGCAGCTTGCTCCCGATCCGCTCGACCCCGCGCCTGCACGTGCGGGATCCGCCGATCCCGCTATTTCGCCCGCCTGCAGGCCTTGATGCTGGGATGAGTAGGTTTCGCCGGCCTGATTTTGTATTCCGCCGGCCTCTTCGTGCGCCGTCGCCTTCCCTTTCAGATTTTGCGCTAAGCTGCTAACAACAACTTGATCTCTTCCATCCGGGTGTCGATCCTGTACAACCCCGTAGCCGGGCGAGCGGGACCCTCCCCAAATGTCAGCCTCGGGGCGAGCTTTGAGCGGCGATTTGGCGTCCCTGTTCGAGGACGTGCGGGTGCTCGCGCGTGCGTGCGGAGGTGTATAGGCCTTTTAATATATATACATTATATATTATATAATGTATATATTTATTTATATATATTATATATTATATTAGGATATATATTTATAAATATAAGTAGAGGGAGAGAAAAAAGAGGCAGCAGCAACATTCCCCCCCCCGACCTAGGTCTCGGCCAAGAAGAGGACAGCTGCCGCCCCTCCCCTCTCCCCCTCTCTCGGGCTGGAGCAGCCCGACGCCGGCCCCGCCTCCCCTTTTCTTCTCTTCCTCGGCCGCCTGGTGCAAGTCCCGGCCACTTGAGGGGAAGCTCGGCCTGGAGGAGCAGCCGACCCCCCTGCCTCTCTCCCGTCGACCTGGAGCAAGCCGAGCGCCGACTCCCCTGCCTCTCTCCCGTCGACCTGGAGCAAGCCGAGCGCCGGCCCCCCTGCCTCTCTCCCGTCGACCTGGAGCAAGCCGAGCCCCGACGTTGCCGCCCTCTTCCCTCTCTCCCGTCGGCCTGGAGCAAGCCGAGCCCCGGCCCCCTCTTCCCTCTCTCCGTCCAGGCCGCCGCAAGGAGGAGCAGGTCGAGCTCCTCCTTTCTCTTCCAGTCCCGGCCCCATCTTGCTTCCTCTGTCCAGGCCGCCGGCTAGGAGGAGCACAACCCGGCCCCATCTTGCTCCCTCTGTCCAGGCCGCCGGCTAGGAGGAGCACAGTCAGCCCCCATTCTGTCCAGGCCGTCGGCTAGGAAGGGCCAGCCCGAGCTCCTCCCCCTTTTCCCTATCCAGGTCGGCCATCTTCCCGTTGCCACCGGCCGCAAGCGTCTTGGAGTGGAGATTGGCCACCGCCACCTGTAGCAAGCTCGGCCTGGAGCAAGGATCGGCCTAGAGTAAGGCTCGCCTAGGAGTGGAGATCGGCCACCGACGCGGCCGCATGCAGTAAGATCGGCCCGGAGCTCCTCTCCCGGCCCCGCCGCCAAGCACGCGTCAAGGGTAACGAAGTTTCTACTCGGGCAGGTGAAGCCCTTAATTTTCATATTTGCATGGAAGCACCTCTCCACCGACGAGTGGGGGAAGGATGCTCTCCGACGGGTTGACATGTGCGTCCCCGCCTTTAATTGCATTAGTGCCCGGAAGTGTGAGTACGAGTTTAGGTATGCTGCGTGAAGCCCATCCGGACATGTGAGCCGGATTGGTGATGTTCTGGGGTTCCCAGAGAAGACTCCGAGGAAGTTGTTTATTAGCCGCTTGCAGGAAATGCGCACCATAGCCCCAATAAAAGGGGGTGCGCGCATTATGTTTGGCCCGCTTATGTTAGCCGACCGATGCCTAGTTGGCCGCTGCTCGTCGGGACGTTGGCGTACAGGTGCTGCAGTAGCAAGCGGGAAGTAGCGGGCTTAGGCCCCCAGTTTGTGCCGGCCCAAGAAGGCCTAGTTTGTTTATGTTGCCGGCCTGCGTGCCGAAGTATGGAATTTATATTCCTGTAATTTTAAATATCTGTGATGCTCTGTGGCGGTCCTAGAAGGCCTATGTTACGATTTTAGCAGCCCAATTGGGTCTGCGTAGAGTAGGGCTGCTGGGCGGTTTTACGCTATTAAAAAGGCGGGCGGGGAACAGTTTTTATAGATCCAGGGAGACACCTCTAGTTAAGGAGTGGATCTTGAGATCCTCCTTAGATGTTCCGGCCGGCCAAGAGAGCCCGCCAAAGGTGTCTTAGCTCAGCCCCTGGTGTGGGAGAGGAAGAGTTTGTTAGTCTTCCGGGTATGCGGTGAGACCTCCACGCTGAGGCCTTGAGTCTGTCCCTTGTGTTCCTAGCCTTGAGCCTAGATTGTTCACTTGAGTTTAGTAGGTGTGCGGCCACCCCTTCCCCAAGGGTCGAACTCCACAGAGATCGATTTTTCGGTTTCAACATTTTGTGCGGTGAGCGTGGAGAGTGGCCAGCACGGAAAATCTCAGGTGAATGTCATGGCTTTAGAAGTGGAACCAAGTGACGACCAGGGTCGTGCGCGGACATTTTGTATGTATGGTCCTCATACTCGGAGTTTTACCCTCCTATAGTTGTTGTTGGAATCCCATTGTATTTGGGTTAAGATTTGCACCAGTTTAAAGCGCCTCTACCTGTGGAAACACATATGTCTCCACTTATTGCATCAACGAGAAACCTGAAGGTTATTATCTTCAAGATCAAGTGAGAGAGCGGCTGAGAGGTATTTGGAGCCGGGGTGACCTGAAAGGGTTCCCTCCCTAACGGTAATATGTTACCTCTTCCTTGTGATTCAGTTGCAGTCGAGTTTTCTCTTTATTGCCAATTCACCTCGAGCTTCTGAGGGCTTCAAGGATTAGCCTCACGATCGACTCCGGAAGCCAAACGTCCAACCCGTTCCTTCTAAATAGCCTAGTTCGGACGATGGGACGGTGCCGCGGGACTTTAAGCGCTATTGTAAGACCGAGCCTCTGCACTGACGGCCGAGATCAGCTCCCCCTTGCACGTCGGCCTATGTCCTCCCGATCGCACCTCTCCTCCGACTAGAGGAATTATCAGGAACGAGCCTAGACGCTAACCTCCCAGATTTGATAGAGGGCCGATCTCTCCAAGCAATCACAAGTGAAAGCCTTTTTTTTGTTGAAAAAACAGGATAACATGTAAAGGGGCAGGTTTTGGCCCAAGGGAAGATGTTGGCCTCGAGTGCGTCATAAAGGATCCTCGCAGGAACATTACCCGTCGCCCGTGCACTAGCTCTCATCATCGAGTGACACGGCGGAAAACGATCTTTGTCTTTAGATCGGGATACGAGCCGTCGACCCGTTCCTTCTAAATAGCCCAGTTCGGATGATGGGACGATGCCTCGGGACTTTAAGCGCTCTTGTAAGACCGAGCCTCTGCATTGACGGCCGAGATCAGCTCCCCCCTTGCACGTCGGCCTATGTCTCCCCGATTGCATCTCTCTTCCGATTGGAGGAATTATTAGGAACAGGCTCAGACGCCAACTTCCCGATTTGACGACTTCCAGATCGCCTCTCTTATAAAAGAACGCGCCCTCCATTTGTAAAAGCATCAGTGCAATTAACTCTCCAACACCTCTTAAGTAAGCAGGATGTCTCCACCTCGAGCAATGTCAAGTCCTCAAGTAGTAGCGCATTTCCCTATCACCAACAACTAGGCTGAGTATGAGGCGGTTATAGCGAGACTGTGCCTGGCCTGAGAACTTGGGGTACATGATGTGGAGGTTCTTACTGACTCCTCGGTGGTGGCCTCCCAGGGTAACGTGGAGTTCGAAGTGAGGGAGCCTACCCTCCAGTTATACTTGGCAAAAGTTTCTCAAGCCTCCTCACTCTGAGGTTGCTCTCGACGCTCCCGCCGTCAGGCTTTCACCAAGTAATTGTCTTGTTCAGAAGAACTTGATGTTACCCGTGATGAGCAGCTTGATCATGCTGCAGAAGTTGGAAGATCTGAAGGTGCTATAACTAGATCGTTTGAGTCGGATTTTAAACTTCAAATACCCCATTCATCTATCAGTACAAATATGGCTTCTAGTTTTGATAAAGGCAGAAAAAATGATAACATTTCTCAATCAAGTACAGTTCATACTTCATTTAACTCCAAAGATGAGGATGCTTTTAGGGAAGCTAAAGGCAACAACTTTAGTCTTACTTTGGTTAGAAAAGGAGAAGTAAAAAATAAATGTGGATCAAACGTTGGAGGGAGTAGAAGAACAATTAAAAGAGATTGGAGGCAAAATTTACCATGATGAGATCATGAATGAGCGTGGAGTGGATATTCGCTCACTACAGAAGGGTGTGATTGTAGCTAATAAGTCCAGCAAGAGGCCATAATGAACTCAAATATCGTGCTAAATCTTGAGTTTTTGGTAAGCAGAGTGCATTGTTTTACATGTTGAAGGCAATTTCAGAATAAAATAAAGGTAAAAGGTTATGACTGTCGTTGGCTCTGCTGTGTTGCCGTTGTTTCACACCCTCTTTTAGTTTCATGGAAGGCTGCTTCGGGCAGAGGACATAAGCGGTCAGGTTTTCGATCTAGATATTCGAATTTTCATCCATTATCCATCTGCATATTTTGAGTTTCTGTCGCCGCACCCAAAATTAATGTCAATCGACATGGTTCTTGATTAGTTTCTTTGTGGAGAAAGAGTGTTGAAGGGGAATAATAGCTATTCATATGATTCAGCCGGATTCCCGGCCTGGCCAGTCGATTATTTTTGTTCCTTCGGTGAATCAAACATACTGTTAAGCTGGCCGATCTTAAGTGCTGACATATTTGTGCAAGTTTCAGTGGTCTTATCTTTGTTCCTTATATTTGAGCATCTTCTTGTTTATTATCAGCTCGAGGAGCGGAAATTCTTGATCGCCATTATTCTTATGCTTCCTGCTTATGTCGTTGAATCGGTAATTGTTTCTTTATCCCCATGTTAAGGTCCCCGTAACTAAATATGCTGGTGTTTTTATTTTTTAAATCATGCATTAAAGATGTTCAGAGATTTTGAGGCTATTCCACACTGCATTATACGAAATTAGTGGCCAGATAAATGGCGAGACCCCGAGCAGATCTCGCTGTCAGGCTCTCACCTAGCTGGCAGGGCTGGATGTCACTCGGTGGAGGGAGAGAGAGTTTGGAGGTAGTTTGGAGACTTTTTGCAGGACCCCGAGTGATGCTCGGCCCCGGGTAGACCCGCTGCCTGGCTCCTACTAGCTGACAGGTCCGTAGGCTCGCCTAGGGGGTAAGGGACCCCGAGTGCTGCTCGGCCCCGGGTAGACTCGCTGTCAGGCTTTCACTAGCTGGCAGGGCTGTAGGCACACCTGGTGGGAAAGGGAGATAGTTTGAGGTTTGGGAAGAATTTGGGTATTTTGCAGGACCCCGAGTGATGCTCGGCCCCGGGTAGACCCGCTGCCTGGCTCCTACTAGCTGGCAGGTCCGTAGGCTCGCCTGGGGGGTAAGGGACCCCGAGTGCTGCTCGGCCCCGGGTAGACTCGCTGTCAGGCTTTCACTAGCTGACAGGGCTGTAGGCACACCTGGGGGGAAAGGGAGATAGTTTGAGGTTTGGGAAGAATTTGGGTATTTTGCAGGACCCCGAGTGATGCTCGGCCCCGGGTAGACCCGCTGCCTGGCTCCTACTAGCTGGCAGGTCCGAAGGCTCGCCTGGGGGGTAAGGGACCCGAGTGCTGCTCGGCCCCGGGTAGACTCGCTGTCAGACTTTCACTAGCTGGCAGGGCTGTAGGCACACCTGGGGGGAAAGAGAGATAGTTTGAGGTTTGAGAAGAATTTGGGTATTTTGCAGGACCCTGAGTGATGCTCGGCCCCGGGTAGACCCGCTGCCTGACTCCTACTAGCTGGCAGGTCCGTAGGCTCGCCTGGGGGGTAAGGAACCCCGAATGCTGCTCGGCCCCGGGTAGACTCGCTGTCAGGCTCTCACTAGCTGGCAGGGCTGTAGGCACACCTGGGGGGAAAGGGAGAGAGCTTGAAAAGAGTTGGTTTCTTGTTATGTTGCAGTGTATTAAATATTGCGTGTATCGTTGATGATGAGCCTAGGAGGAAAAACACGGGCTAGTGATATTCGTGCTAGAGCCTCTAGCGGGACTATGTGAAAAGTAAGCCCTGGGGTGGAGCTCCCTTTATACCCAAATGGAGAATTCTCACAAATTTTTTCTTTGGGTCGGCTCCCACTCGCCGGATACGTAGGGTTGGATGATTCTTTCCGAGCTTGTACCAACCTCGAAAAGAGCGGGGATTGTGTACAACCCCGTAGCTGGGCGAGCGGGACCCTCCCCAAATGTCAGCCTCGGGGCGAGCTTTGAGCGGCGATTTGGCGTCCCTGTTCGAGGACGTGCGGGTGCTCGCGCGTGCGTGCGGAGGTGTATAGGCCTTTTAATATATATACATTATATATTATATAATGTATATATTTATTTATATATATATATTATATATTATATTAGGATATATATTTATAAATATAAGTAGAGGGAGAGAAAAAAGAGGCAGCAACAACATTCCCCCCCCCGACCTAGGTCTCGGCCAAGAAGAGGGCAGCCGCCGCCCCTCCCCTCTCCCCCTCTCTCAGCCTGGAGCAGCCCGACGCCGGCCCCGCCTCCCCTTTTCCTCTCTTCCTCGGCCGCATGGTGCAAGTCCCGGCCACCTGAGGGGAAGCTCGGCCTGGAGGAGCAGCTGGCCCCCAGCAAGCCGAGCGTCGGCCCCCCTGCCTCTCTCCCGTCGACCTGGAGCAAGCCGAGCGCCGGCCCCCCTGCCTCTCTCCCGTCGACCTGGAGCAAGCCGAGCCCCGACGTCGCCGCCCTCTTCCCTCTCTCCCGTCGACCTGGAGCAAGCCGAGCCCCGACGTCGCCGCCCTCTTCCCTCTCACCCGTCGGCCTGGAGCAAGCCGAGCCCCGGCCCCCTCTTCCCTCTCTCCGTCCAGGCCGCCGCAAGGAGGAGCAGGTCGAGCTCCTCCTTTCTCTTCCAGTCCCGGCCCCATCTTGCTTCCTCTGTCCAGGCCGCCGGCTAGGAGGAGCACAGCCCGGCCCCATCTTGCTCCCTCTGTCCAGGCCGCCGGCTAGGAGGAGCACAGTCTGCCCCCATTCTGTCCAGGCCGTCGGCTAGGAAGGGCCAGCCCGAGCTCCTCCCCCTTTTCCCTATCCAGGTCGGCCATCTTCCCGTTGCCACCGGCCGCAAGCGTCTTGGAGTGGAGATTGGCCACCGCCACCTGGAGCAAGCTCGGCCTGGAGCAAGGCTCGGCCTGGAGTAAGGCTCGCCTTGGAGTGGAGATCGGCCACCGACGCGGCCGCATGCAGTAAGATCGGCCCGGAGCTCTTCTCCCGGCCCCGCCGCAGGGCACGCGTCAAGGGTAACGAAGTTTCTACTCGGGCAGGTGAAGCCCTTAATTTTCATATTTGCATGGAAGCACCTCTCCACCGACGAGTGGGGGAAGGATGCTCTCCGACGGGTTGACATGTGCGTCCCCGCCTTTAATTGCATTAGTGTCCGGAAGTGTGAGCACGGGTTTAGGCATGCTGCGTGAAGCCCATCCGGACATGTGAGCCGGATTGGTGATGTTCTGGGGTTCCCGGAGAAGACTCCGAGGAAGTTGTTTATTAGCCGCTTGCAGGAAATGCGCACCATAGCCCCAATAAAAGGGGGTGCGCGCATTATGTTTGGCCCGCTTATGTTAGCTGACCGATGCCTAGTTGGCCGCTGCTCGTCGGGACGTTGGCGTACAGGTGCTGCAGTAGCAAGCGGGAAGTAGCGGGCTTAAGCCCCCAGTTTGTGCCGGCCCAAGAAGGCCTAGTTTGTTTATGTTGCCGGCCTGCGTGCCGAAGTATGGAATTTATATTCCTGTAATTTTAAATATCTGTGATGCTCTGTGGCGGCCCTAGAAGGCCTATGTTACGATTTTAGCGGCCCAATTGGGTCTGCGTAGAGTAGGGCTGCTGGACGGTTTTACGCTATTAAAAAGGCGGGCGGGGAACAGTTTTTATAGACCCAGGGAGACACCTCTAGTTAAGGAGTGGATCTTGAGATCCTCCTTAGATGTTCCGGCCGGCCAAGAGAGCCCGCCGAAGGTGTCTTAGCTCAGCCCCTGGTGTGGGAGGGGAAGAGTTTGTTAGTCTTCCGGGTATGCGATGGGACCTCCACGCTGAGGCCTCGGGTCTGTCCCTTGTGTTCCTAGTCTTGAGCTTAGATTGTTCACTTGAGTGTAGTAGGTGTGCGGCCACCCCTTCACCAAGGGTCGAACTCCACAGAGACCGATTTTTCGGTTTCAACAGATCCGTTCTTCCAATTGCTGTGTAGAAGCCCTCATTTCCTCCTTGATGGCGGCCACCGAGTCCGTTAAGCCGACGTAGTTTTCTTCTAGGGTTTCCAGTCGAGTGATTTCTTCTTGCGTGCGTGTGGTAACCATCGTGGAGAAGCGAATCCTCTGATATCAAATGTTAGGAGAAGACTAGAGAAGTGGTGGGTAAGGAGAAAACTAAGTGAGATTAGGGTTAGGAAGGAGGAGGAAAGAAACCTGAAATTACTCTTGCCTGCTGCACACGAAGAGGCCCGAATATATATATATATATATATATATATATATATATATATATATATATATATATATATATATATATATATTCCCGGGTCAAGAGGGGCCGGCCGGCCCCTCCCAAGCGGGGCTGAACCGGGGTGGTTCAGCCCCCCAAACCCGCCAACTTTAGAGAGTGGGGGCTGAACCAGATGGTTCAGCCCCGTTGCCGTCTGTTTTCGTTTTCCGCCTGCGACCGTAAGTACGCCCAAAGAATTGAGTCATGTTCGAAGGCGTAACATATACATGCCGAAATCACAGTCTATTTTAATTATCTTATCATCGATAGTTGTTATGTCCACTGTTTCTCTATTATAGTAATTAAAAAAATATATATTAGATCCATCCATGTTTCTTATTTTTTTGTGCTCAATTTTGTTATCTACTTCTCTAACTTCCAACATTGAGAACTGTGCCACTTATCTAATTAATTATGATTTTACATAGAAAAAAGCACCTTGGTCTCCATAGTATGTTTGCTCTTCTCACCTGGTACTGCTGAGTCACTTCTCCATTTTAACCGCACAGCCTTAACTCTTGAGATTACATCCTCATTCTTTTGAATAATCGATCCAAGATACTTAAATTTGTTGTACCTAGTTTCTTTATATCTTCTAATAAGGCTGATTGATAAATATTAAGACCGGCCCCACCAAAATTTGCATACCATATACTCAATTTTCTCTCACTAATTCAATGCTTCTATCTTCTAAACAATGTCTCACTAATTCAATGTTTGCCCTATCGATTATAAATATGCTATTTGAGAAAAAACATTCACCTAGGCCCCTCGCTTTGAATCTTTTGTAGGCATCTCAATAAATATTCTTCATTACCATGTGATGAAGTAAATCCATTGTTGTTTTTTTAGGCGTCTCATATAAGAGTTTAATGTTCTCTTGTCCTTGTGACCCTTCATAGAAACATATGAATTAGTGATAAAATCTCAAAGAAGATGTGACTGATTCCATCATTTGCCTTTGTTATGCAAAGGAGTTTCTATCTATTCGTATTCCAATTATAGTTTCACTGTTTATCCGCTTGGCATATTATTGCTTGGGTATGGTCTAGTACTGGTTGTTGAATGAAGAGTGGAGGAAAACAGTGTATCATGTGTTGATTTAAAATGCTCATCCTCTTGTTTTTAAATTCAGAATATGTTTTTATACTTTGTTATTGAGCTCTGAATTAATTAGGTAAGAAAAGATGATGTGGTTCCCGACATGTTAATTCTTCCGGGTGGAACTGATCTGCACAAACATCGGTTGGTGTTGGATGGAAGCTTATTTCTGCAAGTAAGTTGTTATTTCTCCATTTTTGTTTGAGAAATATTTAAGTTTTTGGTATGATAATGTGCATTTACATTTTTCATGCATCTCAGCTTCTAAAATATTAATGCACCCATTTGTTATTTGTAAAAATTCTGAAAATACAGTTCAGAAGTTCTTTTGTTTTTGGCGTCCTCCTATAGTCCTATAGGAGGGAAAGAGAGACCAAATGTAACCATCTACAAGTACAACTAGAGATTGGGAAGTAGGAAATAGACAACCGGTATATATACAAGTGAGATGTGGAGTGCAATGGAGGATGAAGGTTTTCCATGTAATAACTACTTTCGTTTGCAGAGTACATGGCAGTATATTCATAGGCGCAAAGCATGCGAAGATTTTTTTTACATTTGAAAAGACTGTATATAGAAGTGAATGATGCTAAATGTCCCCAAAATCACTTACCGAAACTGGTTTAATTTCTTTAAGAATATTGGTTTAACTTCTCTTTGTGATATTCTTCATTGTGCAATTATGAGTTTGCATGTTTCTCCCTGGTAATATTTGTATAGTTTGTCATTTAGTATGTGATAAACAAGCTTAATACTATATGCTTTGACATATTAGTGCCAAGGATGAATGAATGTTTTAAATGTCATCCAATGTGTTTGATAAATCTGACATAATAAGTTTTGAGGGCAAAAGGACATTTTTACCTAAAAAATTAAGTTGTCATTTAGTTAAATATATGCCCATATAATTGTTTTTTTCAATATATCCAGTGTTTTGAGCCAACATGGACAACATGTCGTCCGACATAAAAGTTTTATGGACAAAATGACACGTTTCTGATTTTTTTTTTTTGCAAAATATCGATTGATATGCTGGCCAATATATCACCCGATATATTGGTTGACATTTTTTAATTTATTTTATTTAGCATCTATTGTTTAATAGATGACAAATTGTCATTGCTCTTGATTCTCTTCCTGCTTTCTCTAACTTTCTTTCTTCCCCCCTTTGGTCATCCATGCCGATCTTGCTTGATCTTCTGATTTTGGACTGAGAGTTCCTCATTTTTTATTGTCGTCGACGACTTCCTAGCTTGTTGCTTTCTTCTCCGCGTTACACCGTTATTACTTGCTTAACATAAAAAACGTATATTTGTTTGACAGATTTAGAAGTTCAATAAATGTTAAGTTGTTATATCAATGTATATAAATTTAAAAATGATATTTATGTTAGAAAGTCCATGTAAAAAAGGCTCATGTTTGTGGCCCATTTTGTCTTTTATTCTCTCTTTATACATTAGTCCCACACCTTGTATAGGGGACTCACCTCTCTTTCTTTCTCCTATATATGTGCATTCATACATTGTATTTGATAACAAAGAAGTATAGACAAAGTTCTGCTTTTCTCGACATGGTATCAGAGGCATCGGTTCTTTCTACGGTTTCGGGCGGACAAACCAATTTCTAACCTCCCAGCCTCTGCGGTTACTCCTTGCTATCCGCCCTTCTCTCTAACTGCCCCCTCTGCGGTTACTCCATGGTATCCACCTCTTCTGTCTAATCTCCTCCCCTCTCGTGGAACCCCCCGCTTTTATAGCTTTCCTCCCGTGGACCCACCCCACCCCACCCTTATCGTGCGGTCTTCCATCCCTAACCACGTCTCTCCTGTGTTGAAGCCGCGACCAGTCTTGCCGATCTCTCCTCTAGTCGCGGCGCCATCTCTTCCTCTCGCGGCAACCCCGTCGCTGGCTTCTCTGCTGCTCTTCTTTGCCGCTGCGATCTGCCCTTTCTTGTCGCCGCGGTCTGCCTCGACTACTCTTCCTTGCCACGTGGTCTGCTCTTCCTTGCCACGATGGTCTCTAGTATTTAATCGTTGCGGTCAGCTTTTCCTTGCCACTGCGACTTGCTCTCCTTCTCGCCTGGGACTTGTCTTGTCTTCGCGCTCTTTGCTAGTCGCGTCTATCTTGCCGACTATCTTGCCACACAGTCTGTTCTTGTTCGCTGCGGGATATTCTTTCTGTTGTAGGCTGTTCTTGCCGCGTTGTCTGATTCTTGCCGCGCTGTTCTTACTTACCACAACTGTTTGCCGCTAAGCCCGCCGTGTATTTGCCATCGTGACCTTGCCGCGCGGTTTGTCTGGTACTCTTGACCTTGCCGCTGTCACCTTGCCTCCGGTTTAGCCACTGTTTTGCCGACCTAGCCACTGTGATCTCATGGGGTCCTCGATTGATTCTTCATAGCAACCCATACCTCCTCCTCCAGCCCGATTCCTCCCTGCTCCGGAGCTGCGTGATGAGTTGAGAATCACCACCATTTCCCTCATTGGGAAGAAGAACTTCATTGAACGGGTGCATTCTGTCAGACAGGTTCTTCAGTCTAAGGGCATTTTGCAGCATCTCACTACAGATCCTCCTTCTCCACCCACCGATGACTGGTTTCGTCATGATGGATGTGTTCAAACGTGGATCCTTAACTCTCTTGCTGATGAACTATACCGTATGACCATGTATCATGAGACGACCAAGGCGATGTGGGACGAACTCCATTCTCTATACTCTGGTAAGGATAGTCTTCAACACTTATACGCCATCGTTACAGATCTTCAGACTTTAGACACGGGTGGTGCTGCTGACTTGACCTCGTTTGTGGCTCAGGCCAAAATGCTGGCTGAGGCCTGGATCCGCCATCAGCCCCCTATCATGGATCTAGCTGCCTAGCGTGCTCAGAAGGAAACCGTCTGTATTGTCATGATGATGGCTCGTGTCCCACCTCATCTTCACAGCATTTGGGCTCAGATTCTCTCGTCAGCTGCTATCCCCTCCCTCTCTGATGTGTGCTCCATGCTGCTCAAAGTATCACCACCTCCTAATACTACTGGACCCCCCTCGCCGGCCCTCCTCTAGCGAACTGCTGCGCCCTTACTACCTCTCCCTCCTCCTACCCGCGGAGGGCATTCAGGATTTCGAGGGAGGGGTCGCGGTGGTCGGCCACGTCCGAAGTGTTCCTTCTGCAGAAGGGACAGACACCTTGAGGCAACCTGCTACCGTAAAAGTGGTTTTCCTCGTCCGAATGCATCTGTTGCGGTCGACAGTGCATCTGCCACCCGTGCTGACCTTGAAGAAGTCCGCCTTCAACTCTAGCAACTTCACGGGATGATCAGCCTCCTGCCTGTCTCTGTTGCCTCCGCCGCTTCTATCTCCAATGAATGTATTTCTTGTCTCTCCACTAGTCCGCGATGGATAGTGGATTCAGGCGCTACTCACCATATCACCTCGCTTAAGTCACCACAATACTTGGATTCTCCGCATCCTAAGTGTATCACAGTAGCCAATGGTGACACCGTTCCTGCCTCCGGCTCTGCTGATACCCTCCTCAATTCCTCTCTCACTCTCCGCTCGGTTCTTCATGTTCCGGGCTTCCCGTTTAATTTACTTTTTGTCAGTCGCCTTGCTACTGATTTGGATTGTTCTGTCACATTCACACCTACTTCTTTTTTGATGCAGGATTGACGGACGCAGAATATCATTGGTAAAGGACGACTGCAAAATGGGCTTTACCTTCTTAATGCCCCTCCTACCATCCTCTCTTCCATCACCTCCGTTGATTGGCATCGACGCCTTGGGTATGCCCCTCTTCCCGTACTCCTGAAGGCTCTTCCAGAGATCTATCTACCTGTGTTTAAATGTGATTCATGTATTTTGGGCAAACAACATCGTTCTTCATTTCCTCCTCACTGTACTCAGAGATCTGCTTCGTTTGTTTTGGTACATTCTGATGTTTGAGGTACGTACAAAATTATTAGTGTATATGGTTATTGATATTTTATCACCTTTATTGATGATTATTCTCTCATGACATGACTTTATTTACTTCGTGATCGCTCCGAGCTTCCCCGTGTGTTCCGGGCTTTCGTTCTTGAAACTCGCACACCGTTTTACGCACCAATCAAAACTCTCCAGACGGATAATGCTCGCGAGTACACGAGCCATGAATTTGCCTCTCTATGTTTTGAATTTGGCATTATTCATCAAACGTCGTGTGCAAATACCCCCCAGCAGAATGACGTTGCTGAACGAAAAAATCGACATCTTCCCGACTTGCTCGTTCCCTCATGCTTCACATGCAGGTCCTCACGGCTTACTGGAACTTTACGCTGTCAACGACATGCTATCTCATTAATCGTCTTCCTTCTTCCGTCTTTCAAAATACGACTCCGTTTAGTCTTCTCTTCCCCTCTATCCCGCCATTTTCCCTCACCCCTCGCTTTTTTGGTTGTAATTACTTTGTTCACCTACTTGGACCGTCTACGGACAAGTTGGATCCTCGTGCAACCAAATACATGTTCGTCGGCTATTCTTGTACTTAGAAAGGGTATGTATGCTATTCCCCCACTACCCGCAAAATAACGGTTTCTGCAGATGTGAGCTTTTGGGAGGATCGCTCGTTCTTCGGCACCCCAAACCCACCCACTCCACCAGAATCCGTCCCAAGACCTGTTATTCCCGTTACCTCTCCTCCACAACCGCTTCTCTCTAACCCGACTCCCGTTCTCCACAGACCTCCTCTTATTCGTCTCTATACTCGTCGCCCTCCACGCTCCGCCGCCCCGATGCAGTCGCCTTCGATCTCTGACATTCTGCGAGCTGCTAATCCGGCGGCAGCCTCTACAGCTCATCCAATGGCGAACTATGTATCATTAAATCGCTAGCCCCCGCCACTTCACATCCTTGCAACTTCTTTATCCTCTATTTATGTTCCTAACTCAGTGCAGGAGGCTCTACGACATCCGGGCACGGACAGCCATGGACGAAGAAATGACAGCCCTTTGGGCAAACCAGACATGAGATCTGGTTCCCCTTCCTCCGTGCAACACGACTGTTGGGTGTAAATGAGTTTTTGTCATCAAGCATATTGCTAATGGTATAATTGACCGTCTTAAAGCCTGACTGGTGGCTCGTGGCTTTAGTCAACAACAAGGTCTCGACTATGAGGAAACATTCTCCCCAATGGCCAAGCTCAACACTGTTTATGTCCTCTCTGTGGCTGTGCATTGCAATTGGCCATTACATCAGCTGGATATCAAGAATGCGTTTCTCAATAGTGACCTGCAAGAAACGGTTTACATGCAACAACCGCCCGAGTTTGATACCACGGGGAGTCCTGAGTTTGTCACCTTAAGAAGTCTATTTATGGTCTCAAATAATCCACTCGGACGTGGTTTGACAAGTTTAGTAAGGCGGTTCGAAAAGTTGGTTTTACTTGAAGCTCGACAAACTTCTCTTTATTTACTCGACATCAGACGACAGTGACAGTTCTTATTTTGGTATATGTCGATGACATTCTAATTACAGGAGACGATTCAAAGAGAATACAAGCGGTCAAACAACATCTTTGTTCTGTTTTTCAAACAAAAGATCTGGGAAACCTTCGATACTTTCTTGATCTTGAGATCGCAAGATGTCCTGATCGACTTGTCCTCTCTCAACGAAAATACTGTCTCGATCTTCTTCAGGATGCTGGTTATTCTGGATGTAAGCCGATTAACACCCCGATGGATGTAAATCACAAACTGTGTGTGCATGCTTCTGATGCAGATCTTCTTCTTCCAAATCCAGAATATTATCGTCGACTTGTTGGAAAACTTATTTATCTAACAGTCACAAGGCCGAACATATCCTTTGTTGTTGAGGTGGTTAGCAGGTTTATGCATACTCCTCGGATGTCTCATCTACAAGTCGTCGAACGCATCTTGAAATATCTAAAATCAGTCCCTGATCAAGGGTTGGTATACAAAACTTCTTCTTATACTCCCACATTGGTGGCATATTCAGACGCAAATTATGCTGGTTTCCTGGACGATCGACGGTCCACCAGTGGATTCTGTACCTACTTTGGAGGTCACCTTGTGACCTGATGCAGTAAGAAACAAGCCGTGGTTGCTAGATCTTCAGCTGAAGCTGAATACCAGGCGATGACATCAGTTGTCTCTGAGCTTACGTGGCTTGAATGTCTTCTTGAGGATCTAGGAGTAAAACTCCCTTCACCTGCTACCTTACTATGTGACAGTCAAGCTGCCATACATATAGCAAAGAATCTTGTCTTCCACGAAAGAACGAAACACATTGAAGTGGACTGCCACTTTGTTAGGGAGAAAGTTCAAATGAAGAAGCTAGAATTGAAGCATGTTCCGGGCACTGAACAAGTTGCTGATCTTTTCACGAAAGCTCTACCGAGTACTTTATTCTTCCAGTTCCTATCCAATCTGGGTGCCTACGATTTGTACGCTCCAGCTTGCGGGGGAGTGTTAGAAAAGTCCATGTAAAAAAAAGCTCATGTTTGTGACCCATTTAGTCTTTTATTTTCTCTCTTTATACATTGGTCTCCCACCTTGTATAAGGGACTCGTCTCTCTTTCTTTCTCCTATATATATGTGTATTCATACATTATATTTGATAACAAAGAAGTATAGACAAAGTTCTGCTTTTCTCTATAATTTACATAAAATTTTGCATTAAAATAATTGAATATTAAAATCTGATATATAAAATATTCCCGATGTATACCCCGACATACAGTGTCGGACGCAATTTTTTTTTTCCAGTGTGAGCGATTTATAAAATTATTCATAAAATAAATTGACAAATATAGTAGAAAATAAGTCTATTATACTGATGTCACATAAGAATTATTTACTATAATAAATTTTGTATATACATATATTTTTTATTAGTCATAATGCTTTCACCAATAATTGTCCACACTATGGGTGATATCGAGTCGATTTCGATTGAGTTAGGCTTGACTCTAAATAGAAATTTTTGACTCAGCGTTGACTCAAAATCAAAAACAACTTCAATCCAGCGAGCTCGACTCAAAATTGACTCCATTTTGAGCGAGCTCGAATCAATTTTGAGTCGACTCAAAATTAATTTTTTTTGCTATAAAAAATTAATTATTTTCATGATTTATATAGCCGTGGGTTTAATGTAATGCTAGAAAGTTATTATTTTTTATTAATAAATAGTCAATAATTGTTTAGTAAAATTAATTTTAAATGAAGATGATGAAAAAAAAATATAGACATCTATCAAAATTTGCATCTAAATAATAGGTTGTCTATATTCTCAATTACTTAGAAATTGAAAGCAGAAAAGGACGTCATGAAAGAAAAAAATTTGTCAATGGCAGGCCTCTTTCATGACCATGGGAAAAACATGTTCCCTTTCTACCAGTTGAGGCAGGCAATTCTAACTAATTTGTAGTAATCTAACATTTATTTGTATATTATGCCATAAAAAAATAATTTTATTAGTAGAAAATAATATTTTTAAAATTCAGTGTGGGCGATCACCCACACTCGACCCTATGTAGATCCGTCCATGCTGACATATTAAAAATGACGTGAAAACTTCAAACCGACCCGTTTCCTACATCCAACTCTGCAACCTTAGATATTATATGCTGACACGATTATTGGAAATACGGTCGACAATTTGATATTAGGTTATGTTAGGAGTATATACGTAGATCAACTCTATGTATTGCATTGCATACACTTAAATCGATTACACTTATCATTTCATTTAGTTTATAGGTCTGATCCATATAATTAATTTCTCACAATCATTTCACACTGTAAATTTCTTAGTTTGTATTAAATAAAATATTAAAGTATTCTAACACATTATTACTTAATGATTTTATGGTTTTTATATAATTTTATTATGCACTAGAAGATTTATTATCAATCAAGAGTATTTATCTTTTAAATTTCTTTACTTGCTATAAAACACATGTATTCTAAATGAAATTATTGCACGATATTGAATATAATTCACAATTTATTAATCTGTACTTATTTTAATACGTGTTGGTAATTGTCGTAATGTGTTATTGATATTTTGTTTTTGATACCCTTCAACTATGTTTTAGGATATATTGATATACATAACTCATTGTTTATCTATTGGTTTTGCTAATTTTTACTTTTAGGACATATGATTGGGATCCATCAGATCGTGCGCCGGGAGGGGTTCTCTACAAGGCGGGACCCACGTTCATGTATTTGCACAGGAGGACTTAACCAGATCGCCGATCCGACTCCGCGGATGTGTCCGGATTAGTGTCGCGAGTCGAGATCATATATTGCTTTATATATTTTGGTTTATTATTATTGTATTTAAGTGTTTTCTCCCAGCCAATCATAGTCGTTGATGGAGATGCCCTAATCTTCATGTTATTATAAATATAGGTGTTAAGGACTGATCTAGGTATTGCAGAATTTGGAGAGTCTTCTTCCCGGATTCCCACGATCAAGTCATGGTGTCGACTCTGTGGAGCCATAGGCGACGATTCCTAGGTTTGTTTTTCCCTCCCCTAACCCTTGCCATCATTTTCCACCCCTGAATCCTCACCTCCACCCGCTATAGCCCCCAAAAACCGCTACACTAGCCACCGGCTTGCTGCTATCCTGCAGCCGCCAGCCCTACTGCCTGCCCCTCCCACTTCCGCCCTTCCTCCACCCCTTCTACAACACCGCCGAGCACCCCCCTCCTCCCCTACAGTCTAGCTGGCCCCTCCTTTCCCACTTCCCACAGCCGACCACCCCATTTGGGTTGGCCAAACAGCCCGCCGGTCCTCCCACACCCTTGCCTCCCCAAACGGCCAACTCCTCTACGTGTATCCACCTCCCAAACAACCCTAAAATTCTAGATCAGTCCAGATCTAGTGTTTTAGCATCCCGATCCGTTATTCCCACCTCCGTGCATCATCCCCTAGCCTGGATTCGATCCCCAAAATATCAGATCTACTTTTCCCCGCCCGGATCTCCCTCCTCGTGGCTGAGTCTATCCATTTCCAGCCCGATTCCCCCCACTTTCTGCCGAGGCCAGCGACCGCCACCATCGTTCCGCCACTGGTTCCACATTTGATCGCCATTCTATACATCTGGCTCCGGAATCTACAGTGCCTTGGTCAGCACGCTACTTTGATGAGTCTCTCGTTGTATTGGAACATTTGATTTGACATTATTTTTGATTGATTATCGTGCTTTGCTTAGATTCATGCTTGTAGAAATTTGTTGCGATCCGATTATAATTTATAGGTGAGACCAATTCGCCGCACGCTTAGCTTTAGCCCTCCGAGCAGAGGAAAGCCATTACGTAATTGCTAAATTGAATGTTGTTTTTTGTTTTTTTAATTATTTTGCGTGGTGTTAATATTTTCATTGCTCTGAATTGTTCGTCGCCGTCATCGACGGTTGCATTGCATTTAGATTAGGGTTTGTGTGTCGCATTGACATTCCGTTCCTAGTAGCATTGGTTTTGTGTACCCCCATAGCCTACCATACATCAATTGGTATCATAGGCTAGGTCAGGTCGTTTGCATGCCCCGTAGTGGTAGGATTTTTAGAGCAAGCATGTTAGATCCTTTAGTCACCGACGACCGGACGACTAGCTCGAATTCTGGTGCCGCTCTGGCTGACTTTCAACGTCAGATCCTAGATCGTCTAGATGCCTTAGGTACCCAGTTCAACAATGTGTGTCATGATCTTGCTGAGGTGAATTTTCGTTTAGACCACTTATAGAATGCCAGAGACACTCCAGCACAACATGGCAATTCGCTTGATGATGACCCTGATGCTCCTCCACGTCCTGACCAGCGTCCGAGAGATGGTCAACCTCCAGCAGACCACCACCGTCGTGATATCCCACACCGATCCCTATCTCCGTTGGCAAGGCAAAATCCTAATCTTGCGATTGAGCGTAGACAAACTTCGGTGCGTGATAGACCTCCACACCAGCGTGATAAGTACTGTATGCCACGTCAGCCTCAACCTGACCCCAGAGATCATGTACCCCCACACAGTCGCCATGATCATCACCGTGATGAGTATTATCCCCCGGGTCGAAGAGAGCGTGGTCCCCCACCCGCTTGATACGACTACATCCATGATGAGTACCCCGAGGATTATCCCGACCCACAGAGAGGTGGCCACCACTTTGACATCACTCGTCGTATTCGACTCGACGCCCCTTCATTTGATGGTCGTATGGATCCAAAAGCCTTCAGCGATTGGCTCTTGGACATGAACCACTATTTCGAGTGGTATGATGAGTGACGAGCGTTGCGTTCGTTTCACAAAAATGAAGCTGGTTGGACATGCTAAGGTATTCTGGATTAATGTAGGGAGAGCTTTAGAGCAAGATGGTTATTACCCCATCGCCAGATAGGATGAGATGAAGCAAAGATTGAGAGAGAAGTACCTCCCCACGTCCTACCAAGATTAGTTATTTGAGCAGTTACAGAACTTACGACATGGGACACTCACTGTCGCTGAGTATATGGCTCGCTTCGATGAGCTAGTCGTTAGGAGTGATGTCTCAGAGGAGCCTATTGCCACTGCCTCTCGTTTCAAGGCGAGCCTACGTTCTGAAATTCGAAGAGAGCTGATTCTCCATCGCTTAGGGATTGTCGATCAGATATTTCAGCTCGCTCTCGAGTACGAGCAATACCTCTGGTCATCTAACACGAGGCAGTTCCTCTCTCAGACTGATTCCTCGACTTTTAAGAAACCCGCTCCGCCCCAGACCACCATGGTTGCACCCTCACGTGTTCCCGCGGACACGAAGGGGAAGCCGTCGCCATTGATGGCCAGCAATCTGAGAGTATTCTTTGTTATAGATGTTCCGACAGAGGACACGTGGCAGCGCAGTGCCCCACGCAGACCCTGCTAGTTGAGGATGAGGAGCAGGGTTTAGAGGAAGATGAGGAGGTTACGGAGGAAATTAAGGCCACTATCGAGGAAGGTTGAGAGAGTGACATAGAGAGACCATTGGAGGTGGGAGTGATTAGGCGCCTCCTACACACCCCTCGTGTAGATGAGGATTGGCGACGCACCACCATTTTTTACATGTACTTTCCTAGTGCTGGCGGACCCTGCAAGTTGGCCATCGACATCGGGAGATATCATGGCCCAAAATGTGCTTGACCGTATGTAAGTGAAAGCAGAGCCTTACCCCCACCCTTATCGTGTTATCTAGGTAGATTAGACGATGATTCAGGTCACCCAACACTGCCCTGTCCCGATCAGCATTGCCTCATTTCAGGATCGGGTCTGGTGTGATGTTGTTCCCATGGACGTCGCCCATGTAATACTCGGCCGCCCCTGGCTATTTGATCGTGACGTCACATGTTTCGGTCGTTCGAACACGTGTGCCTTCTACGACAAGGGGTGAAAGATTACATTGACGCCTTCCCAACCCAGGGAGAGATCCAAGAGTGTGGTTGAGCCATCTGTGAGTACGAGTGCCTCGAGGCACCTACATATCTCGAGGCGAGGTGAGTTCCTGCGATATAGTATTGAGTCGAATATCATCTACGTTGTGGCCGCCACTAAGGCATATGCGGACACCCCTGTTGATCACCCCTAGCGATGCATCCCCTTTTAGATGAGTTTGCGGATATTATGTTTGATGAGCTCCCCGATGAGCTGCTCCCTCCACGGGACATTCAGCACGCTATCGACTTAATACCGGGGGCTTCCCTCCCGAACCTACCCCATTATCGTATGCACCCTGATGAGCACGTTGGGCTCAAGAGGCAGGTTGACGAGCTTCTTCGGAAGCAGTTTATTCGTGAGAGTATGAGTTCGTGTGCGGTTCTCGCCCTTCTTACCCCTAGAAAGGACGGTAGTTGGTGTATGTGCATCGATAGCCGCACCATTAACAAAATCACGGTTAAGTATCGATTCCCGATCCCACGACTCGATGACTTACTCGACACTATATCCGGTGCCCAGATCTTCTGCAAGACTGATCTCCGTAGTGGGTACCATCAGATACGAGTTCGTGAGGGAGATGAATGGAAGATCACATTTAAGACGAAGGACGGTCTCTACGAGTGGCTAGTTATGCCTTTCAGGCTATCGAATGCCCCTAACACCTTTATGAGAGTTATGTCGCAGGTGTTGTTGCAATGCGGCCCTACATGAACAAGTTTCTGGTGGTTTATTTTGATGACATACTGATCTATAGCCAGACTCAGGTCGAGCACCTAGATCATCTGAGACTTCTCTTCGGAACTGTTCGCCAGGAGAAACTATATGTGAACTTGAAGAAATGCTCATTCCTGTCGGAGTCTGTTCAATTCTTAGGATTCATCGTGTCTTCTACTTGAGTTTCTGTCGAACCTGAAAAGGTCAAATCCATTCGAGAATGGCCTGTGCCTGCGACCATCCACGAGGCTCGCAGTTTCCACGGACTTGCCACCTTCTATAGGAGGTTTGTCCTGGGGTTTAGTGCGATTATGACCCCCTTTACGAGTTGCCTTCGGAAGGGAGAGTTTCAGTGGACCCCCGCGACCACCAGAGCTTTTGAGGAAATTAAAGAGAGACTGACGACGGCTCCTGTTCTGAGATTGCCGGATTTTAGCCGTACTTTTGAGGTCGCGTATTGAGCCAGGAGGGACGCCTAATTTCTTACTTTAGTGATAAACTGAATGAGGCAGAGCAGAAATACTCGAACTATGATTAAGAGTTTTATGTTATTGTCCTGTCTCTGCGCTACTGGAGGCACTATCTCATACCCCGGGAGTTTGTGTTGTATTCCGACCACCAGGACTTTTGTTATCTCGACTCGCAGCGCAAGCTGGGACACCGACATGCCAAGTGGGTCGAGTACCTTCAGGACTTTCATTATGTTCTCAAGCATCGATCTGGTGTTGAGAACAAACCGGCTGATATGTTGAGTCGCCGTGTCTCCCTGCTGTAGACGATGACCGCACGTGTAGACGGGCTTGAGAGAGTGATTCTAGATTACCCAACATGCCCCGACTTTGGCGAGATTTACACCGCCTTGTCTCGAGACCCACCGGACTTTGTTGAGGGCCATCAGATCTTTGAGGGATACCTGTACCGGGGCTCCCGCCTGTGCATCCCCAGTCTTCATACCGTGATTACTTGATTTGAGAGTTGCATGTGGGCAGGGACGCAAGACACATTGGGCGAGATAGGTCCATAGTCATTGTTGAGGACCGTCTCTACTGGCCCAGCCTTAAGAAAGACGTGGCTCGCTTTGTCCGCCACTGTTGTATCTGCCAAACGACAAAGGGTACCAAACAGAACACGGGTTTGTACACACCTTTATCTGTTCCACACCGCCCTTAAGGGACATCAGCATGGACTTTGTTCTCGGACTCCCCCGCTTTTGCCGGAAACACGACTCTATCTTCATGGTGGTAGATCGGTTTTCGAAGATGACACACTTTATTGCTTGTCGTAAAACGGCGGATGCGACTCACGTAACATCTATCTTTATGAGATGTTTTTGGATTGCATGGCCTACCCACGTCGATCGTGTCAGACCGCGATGTGAGATTCATGAGTTACTTTTGGAAGACCTTGTGGGACAAGACTGACACCATTCTTAGGTTCTCCTCGACATATCATTCACAAACGGACGGGCAGACCGAAGTAATGAGTCTTAGCTTAGGAAATCTTTTGAGGTGTATAGTAGGAGAACATATAGGTAGTTGAGACTTAGATCTTCCAGTTGCAGAGTTTGCTTATAACAGTTCAATTAATAGCTCTACCAGGTTGAGTCCATTTCATATAGTATCAGGATATGACCCTAGGAAACCCATTGACCTCATCCCGAGTCCCTTAGAATCGCGCCCTAGTGAGTCTGATGAGTCATTTGCACAACATTTGCATGAGTTGCATGAGTCGGTTCGCCGATGGATAATAACGAGCAATGAAAACTATAAAACTCAGACAGATAAGCGAAGGCGAGAACAAATGTTTAATGAAGGCAAGAAGGTAATGGTACGAATCTGCCCTGAGAGGCTCTCCTCGGGGCTTGCCAAAAAGTTAAGCGCCAGGCGAATGGGCCCCTGCTCTATTATAAGTCGTATTGGGATAAACGCCTATTGGCTCGATATCCCGACAAGCATGGGAATCCATCCAGTATTTAATGTCGGGGATCTGACGCCGTACTACGAGCCTCACGAGTATGTAGACCCGAGTAGTGGAGATACCCAGTCGTCCCCACCCCCACTTTCGTTGCCTTACCACTCTCATACTCCACCTACGTCTGATAGCCACTAAAGTCCACCCACTGCTGACACCCACCCACCTGGGGATTCGTCTTCTCTGGTTTCACTGACGGTACCGCCGATCGCACCGGGTTCCACCATTCGAGAGTTGAGGGATGAGAGCATCACAGAGGTCAGATCCCACCAGTTCGTTCCCACCACAGGAGGGCCGCGATATCGCTACTTAGTACATTGGCAGGGCCATCCAGACGCAGATGATGCTTGGATACTACCGGCAGAGCTCGATCGACTTGTCCCTGGATTTCGACTTCAGTACGATCGTCTCCATTCATCGGAGATGAAAGCTTTTCGCTCAGGGGGAGTTGACGAGGATCCATCAAATTGTGCACTAGGAGGGGTTCGCCACAAGGCGGGACCCACGTTCGTGTATTCGCTCAGGAGAACATGACCGAATCGCCGATCTGACTCCGCAGATATGTCCAGATCCGCGTCGCGAGTCTTGATCATATATTACTTTATATATTTTGGTTTATTATTGTTGTATTTAAGTGTTTTTCCTCCGACCAATCATAGCCGTTGATTGGGCATGCCCTAATCTTCATGTTATTATAAATAGAGGTGTTAGTGGTTGATCTAGGCATTACAGAATTTGGAGAGTTTTCTTCCCGGATTCCCGCTATCAAACCACAATGTTAACTCCATGGAACCCTAGGTAACGATTCTTAGGTTGATTTTCCCCTCCCCTATCCTTCACCTAACCCTTGCCATCATTTGCCACCCCCAAATCCTCACCTCCACCCGCTGCAGCCCCCAAAAACCTCTACCCTAGCCGCCGGCTTGCTGTTATCCTGCAACCGCTAGCCCTACCGCCTCCCCCTCTCACTTCCACCCTTCCTTCACCCCTTCTACAACACTACCGACCACCCCCCTCCTCCCCTACAGTCCAGTCGACCCCTCCTTTCCCACTTCCCACCGCCGACCACCCCATTTGGGTTGGCCAAACAGCCCGCCGACCCCCCACACCCTTGCCTCCCCAAACCACCAACTCCTCTACGTTGATCTACCTCCCAAACAACCCTAAAACATCGGATCTACCTTTGCCACCTTCGTGCATCATCCCCTTGCCCGGATCCGATCCCCAAAATATCAGATTTACCTTTCCCCGCCCGGATCTCCCTCATTGTGACCAGATCTATCCATTTCCGGCCCGATTCCCCCCACTTTTCGCTGAGGGCAGCCACCGCCACCATCGTTCCGCCACTGGTTATCCACATTTGATCTCCATTCTATACATCCGGCTCCGGAATCTACAGTGCCTCGGTCAGCCCGCTACTTTGGTGAGTATCTCGTTGTATTGGAACATTTGATTTGACATTATTATTGATTGATTATCGTACTTTGCTTAGATTTATGCTTGTGGAAATTTGTTACGATCCGATTATAAGTTGCAGGTGGGACCAATTTGCCACACGCTTAGCTTTGGCCCTCCAAGCGGAGGAAAGCCATTACGTAATTGCTAAATTGAATGTTGTTCTTTGTTCTTTAATTTTTTTGCGTGGTGTTAATATTTTCGTTGCTCTGAATTATTCGTCATCGTTATCGACAGTTGCATTGCATTTAAATTAGGTTTTGTGTGTCGCATTGACATTCCGCCCCTAGTAGCCTTGGTTTTGTGTACCCCCATATCCTACCCTACATCAACATATGTGCATACTTAGTATGCATTTTTATTTATGAGATATTGAAATCATATATTTTTATTATATTTGTCATGTCTCCGACCAGTGGCGGGTCCAGGAATTTAGAAATGAGGGTGCACAATTTTTTTAATAACATAATATAGAAAATGAAAAATGCTTAATATTATAAAGTCATACACAATTACATATAAATGTCTTAATTGAAAATTACCAAATACTAAAAGAAATTACAATTGTCCACGACGAGTCTTCATTTTTTGAAAACGATCAATCACATCATCATCTGAAACTTTCAAAAATACGTCTCTTTCAATGAAGGTAACCAAACATTCATTCAATATTTGATCGCCCAAACTATTACGTAATCTGTTCTTGACATAATTCATTCCCGAAAAGACTCTTTCAACACTTGCAGTAGCCACAGGAAGAATCATTATTGTAGAGAAAACTCAAACTTGTAAATACTTTCTCTATATTCAAATACAAAGTATGAATGCATATTTATAGGAGGGAAAAAGAGAAAACAAAGTCTTATACATGATGTGAGACTAAAGAAGAGAAAAAAGAAAAATAAACAAATACATGGGCTATATGGGCCCCTTTACATGGGCTTTTCTAACACTCCCCCGCAAGCTGGAGCGTACAAGTCGTATGCACCAAGTTTGGACAAAAACTGATAGAATAGGGTATTTGGTAGAGCCGTTGTGAGGATGTCAGCAACTTGTTCAGTGCCCGAAACATGCTTTAACTCTATCTTATTCATTTGAACTTTTTCCCGGATAAAATGACAGTCTACTTCAATATGCTTCGTTCTCTCTTGGAGGACTGGATTCTTTGCAATGTGTATAGCGGCTTGGCTGTCACATAGTAGGAGGGAAGGTGAGGGAAATTTTACCACGAGGTCGACAAGAAGACTTTCAAGTCAAGTTAGCTCAGAGACAACCGACGTCATTGATCGGTATTCTGCTTCTGCTGAGGATCGAGCCACAACTGCTTGCTTCTTACTTCGCCAGGTAATGAGATGACATCCAAAGTAGGTACAAAAACCATTGGTTGATCGACGATCATCCAAGGAGCCAACATAATCAGCATCAAAATATGCAACTAATCTAGGAGTAAAAGATGAGGTCTTGTAGACCAATCCTTGACCCGAAGCAGTTTTAAGGTATCTGAGGATGCTCTCAACGACTTGAAGGTGAGAAGTTCGCGGGGCATGCATAAACCTGCTGACCACTCCAACAGCGAAGGATATATCCGGTCTTGTAACTGTTAGGTAGATCAATTTGCCAACAATTCGTCGATAGTATTCCGGATTTTGAAGAGGGAGATCTGCGTCGGAAGCGTGATCACACAGTTTATAATTTGTATCCATTGGAGTAGTAGTAGGCTTGCATCCAGAGTAACCAACATCTTGAAGGAGATCCAGACAGTACTTTCTTTGGGACAGGACAAGACCATCTGGTCGCCTTGCGATTTCAAGGCCAAGGAAGTACCGAAGGTGACCCAGATCTTTCGTTTGGAAGACCGAGATAAGGTGTTGTTTAACCGCTTGAATGCCCTTTGAATCGTCTCCAGTGATCAGGAGATCATCAACATATACCAGCAGAAGAACTGTTCCCGTTGCTCGGTACCTTGTAAAGAGGGAAAAATCTGCTGAACTTCGAGTAAAACCGACCTCCCGAACAGCCTTACATAACTTGTCAAACCATGCCCGAGGAGATTGTTTGAGACCATAGATGGACTTCATCAGGTGACAAACTCGGGACTCCCCCGTGGTCTCAAACCCGGGAGGTTGCTGCATGTATACTGTTTCCTGGAGGTCGTCGTTCAGAAAATCATTTTTGATGTCCAATTGGTGTAACGTCCATTGGCAATGAACCGCCACTGAGAGAAGGACACGAACGGTGTTAAACTTTGCTACGGGAGAGAAGGTTTCCTCGTAATCAAGACCGTGCTGTTGGGTGAAGCCACGAGCTACCAGGCGGGCCTTTAGACGATCAATTGTCCCATCCTGAGCATGTTTGATTACAAAAACTCACTTACACCCAATGAGTTTCTGACCTGGGGGGAGAGGTACCAGTTGCCATGTCTGGTTCGCCCAGAGAGCTGTCATTTCTTCTTCCACGTCCGCCCGCCAACCAGGATGTTGGAGAGCTTTCTGCACAGTGTTAGACACAGAAATAGAAGATAATGAAGTGACAAAAGTGTGGAGTGGTGGAGATAGGCGATGTAAGGATGCATAGTTCGCCAGGGGATGAACGGTAGAGTCTGGTGCCGGATCAGCAGTACGCGGAGCGTCAGAGGTCGAAGCCGACTGCAGTGGGGCAACGGAGGCAGGGTTTCGATAAGTGTAAACACGTATAACAGGTGGCTTGGAAACAGGGGGAGCCTTGTCAGGACATCGTATTTGTGAAGGAGTGGTAACGGGAATGGCAGGACGGACGACGTTTGGTGGAAGAGGTGTAGGATCTGAGGCAGTGAAGAAAGGGAGATCCTCCCGAAAGGTCACATCAGCAGAAACAATCACCTTTCGGGTAGCCGGAGAGTAACATACGCACCCTTTTTGGGTCCGGGAATAGCCAACAAAGATATGTTTGGCCGCCCGGGGATCCAACTTGTCCATGGAGGGGCCAAGAGTGTGGACATAGCAGACGCATCCAAAGATGCGGGGAGTAAGGGAGAATGACGAAGTAGAAGGGAACATGAGGCTGAATGGAGTGACATTGTGGATGACGGGGGAAGGAAGACGGTTGATCCAGTAACAGATCGTGGAGAGAGCAAAGTTCTAATAAGACTTGAGAACTTGCATCTGAAGCATGATAGAGCGAGCCATATCGAGGAGATGTCAATTCTTACGTTCAGCGGTTCCGTTTTGTTGCGGGGTATATCCACATGAAGTTTGGTGAATAACCCCAAATTCAGAGCAGAGATTTGCAAATTCGTGGCCAGTGTATTTGCGGGCATTGTCCGTGCGAATAGTTTTGATAGTTGTGGAGAATTATGTGCGGGTCTCAAGGAGGAAAGCCCGAAAGACCCGGGGAAGCTCAGAGCGATCACGAAGTAAGAGCCATGTCATTCGAGAGTAATCATCAATAAAAGTTAGAAAATAACGATAACCAGAAATGCTAGTAACTCTATACGGTCCCCAAATATCGGAGTGTGCTAAAATAAAAGGAGCATCGCTTCGGGTATAATGAGACGGAAAAGATGAACGCGGCTGTTTGCCGTAAATACATGTTTCACACTAAAAAGAAGGTAAAGATACATCAGGAAGAGCCTTTTGAAGAACAGGTAAAGGGGCATGCCCAAGACGGCGATTTCAATCGACGGAGGAGACAGAAGACAAGATAGCTGGAGGATCATCAAGGAGGTAGAGCTCGTTCTGCAGTCGCCCTTTACCAATGATAGTTTGTGTCCGTTGATCCTGTATCAGAAAAGAAGAAGTAAAGGTTACCGAGCAGTTTAAATCAGTAGTAAGGCGACCAACAGAAAGCAAGTTAAATGAGGAGCTCGAAACGTGAAGAGCCGAGCGAAGAGAGAGAGAGATGAAGTGAGAGGGATATCAGCCGAGCCGGAGACAGGAACAGTGTCCCCATTTGCTATTGTAATACACTTGGGATGAGGAGCAGCCAGGTATTGTTGTGGTCGCAGAGAGGTGATGTGATGAGTAGCACCGTAATCCATTATCCAACGTGGACTAGTGAAGAGATAAGCGATACCTTCATGTGAGATGGAGGAAACATAAGCAATCGAGGCAGGTGGGCGACTGAGTAGACCATGAAGTTGTAGCTGAAGGCGCACCTCTTCAAGGTCAGTACGAGCGGAGGAGTTTGTGGCAGCAACAGTGGCCTGCGGTCGAGGGGGAAACCCATGCTTCCGAAAGCAAATAGCCTCAAGGTGGTCGTCCTTCCCGCAGAAGGAACACTTTGGTCGAGGCCGAGCTCCCCGACCTCGGCCCCGGGAGCCAGAACGTCCCCCACGAGCAGGAGGGGGAAGAGGTAGTAAGGGCGCCGAAGCCTGTTGGAGGAGAGCCGGTGACGGAGGAGCAGAACAATCAGGAGGAGGCGAAACCTTGAGCAACATGACACACTCATTAGATAGGGATGGTATAGCCGCAGAGGAGAGAACTTGTGCCCGAATGCTCTGAAGATGATGCGGTGCACGAGCCATCATCATGACCACACCTACAGCCTCTTTCTGAGCACGTTGTGCAACGAGATCCAGCGTGGGAGGTTGATGCTGAATCCATGCTTCGACCAGAGTCTTGCCGAGAGCAACACAGGACGTGAGGTCGGAGGCCCCGCCAACCTCGAGATTCTAAAGATCATTGATGATGTCGTAGAGGTCTTGTAGACTATCTTTACCAGAATAGAGGGCCTGGATCTCATCCCACATGACCTTGGCGGTTTCATGATACATGGCCATGCAGTATGGTTCACTATCCAAAGAGTTGAGGAGCCAAGTCTGGACCCGACCGTCGTTGCGTAGCTAATCATCGGTGGGAGGAACGGGAGCGGTCTGGGTCAGATGATGAAGAAAGCCTTTCGATTGGAGCACACAACGAACCGAGTGCACCCACTCCGTAAAGTTCTTCTTCCCGGTCAAGGAGATAGTGATAATCTGCAATTCATCACGGATTTCGAGGGCAAGAACTGGGCGGTCAACAGATGAAGGTGCCGGTTCGGCAGAGTTAATAGGGGAACGCATGACCAGGCGGGCAGAGGACTAGACTGCCGAGATGTTGAGCAGCGGATAGATGGGGAGACCGCACAGGAAGACCAGAATCAGACAGCAGGCAGGCCGCACGAATAGTACCAAGGCAGCGCCCGGAAGAGGTCGAATCGGACAGAATGCGAACGGGAAGGCTGCACGGTCTCGGTGATCAGTCACCAGCGGCAAGAAGCCGCGACCACGATGCTAAGCCCGAAGTGGTTAGAGAGACCACTGCGACTAACCGACCCGAAGGATGCACGAGAAAGAAGCCGGACACAAGAAGTCCGCACGGTCAAAGTGAGTACACAAGCAACAAGGGAGCATACCACGACCAAGTGCGGAAATCGCCGCGGATAGAGAAGCCGCGGGAAGAGAGGAAGCCGCGCGGTTAGCGAGGAAGCCGCCCGGGAGAAGAAAAAAACAGGTAGAAGCCGTGAGCTAAGAGGGAAGCTTGCTGCGAGAGAAACAATCCGCGCGGGTAGAGAGGAAACCGCGCGGGTAGAGAAGGCGCGCGGGTAGAGAGTAAGATCGCGCGCGAAGAGAGGAGCTCGCAGCGGGAAGAGAGACAAACCCCGCGGGTAGAGAAAAAGTAGGAGAGGGGCCCACTAATGAGAGAAACTCCTATAAAATGAGAGAGAGAGTAGAGAGAAAGAATGTGGAGGCCACAGGATAGGAGGGGAAGAGAGGCGGGTAGAGAAAACTAACCGCGCTCCTTGCTTGATAAGGGAAGGCCGTCCGGTTAGAAAACCATAGACCGCGCCTAACGCAAACAGAGGAAGGTCGAGCGATTAGCAGAAAACTAGCCGCAAGGAGAGACCGAGTCCCTCTGATACCATGTAGAGAAAACTTAAACTTGTAAATACTTTCTCTATATTCAAATACAAAGTATGAATACATATTTATAGGAGGGAAAAAGAGAAAAGAGAGTCCTATACATGATGTGGGACTAAAGAAGAGAAAGAGAAAAATAAACAAATACATGGGTTATATGGGCCCTTTACATGGACTTTTCTAACAATTACGAACTTCAATAGCTTGTATAATTGTTGATAACCAATATGTTTCCCAGTTTCAACAAGTTTCATAGAGAGATGACCAAGGTCATTCAAGTCAAAAAACCTCTCATCGCTTCTCATATCCACAATGAAATTGTCTAGCTGAAAGTCAAGATTAAACAACTCTAAACTTGAAAAATCATTAGGATAAAACTCTGCAAGTCTGAACACATTTTGTTTGTCAAAACAACCAAAGGAGTTAATGAGATTCAAACAAGCCATACAATGGAGCAACTCCATACTCACCTTATCAAACCTGTTATTAAGGTCATGCAATTGTAAATCAAGCACTTTTAAGAAAATTGACACCCGATAATGATGCAAATATGCGTAGTTTTCAACAAATCGTCTTGATCGTGCACGCGGAACATACATATCATCCATTTTAGGAATATGAATACCATATTTACCACACAAAAATAAGACCTTATTAAACAGAGTGTCTCAACCATCATCACGCAAGTTTTGCAATTATCTTTTTATCAAACTAACAAAAGACATAATATTAATAATATCCTGATCTTTTCTTTGCAGAACAAGATTTAATTCATGTGTATAGCCAAATATAGTTGTCATCACGTGAATCATGAAAACAAAATCAATCGATTCTAGTGCAAGCAACACACTCTGTGCCTTCACCCGATCATTTGCCTTACTCTTACCAATTTTCAAAAGGGTAGCAACTATATCAGGATATAAAGAAATAATATGCATTAGTGTCTTGTGATGTGAGCCCCAACGAGTATCCCCCGACCGACCCAAAGAAAGTGGCTGATTTAAATCCGACCCAGTTTTTAGTTCACCATCTTCTAGTGCCTGAGCAACCTTTTGCACTTGACTTTCTTTATGCAGCTCATTTCGCTTGCAAGAAACTCCAACCACATTTAATAACGTCAAAATGGTTTCAAAAAACCATTGACAATCATCATTTATTTTAGCAACTGCAACTACGGTTAACTGAAGCTAATGAGCAAAACAATGAATGTAATAACAATGGATTTTAGACAAATTCAAAGAATGATCAATTAACAATGACTCAATTGCAGCTTTAAGAGACATGACAGTAGTATCTTGAACATGCACAATGCCGAGAAAACGCTATATTAATCTTCCTTTCCCATCAACATAAAGCAAACAAAGGGTCAACTGTTCTCTGTATGACACGCCACTAGATTCATCCGCTAAAATTGAAAAGTAGTCATCTCCAAGCTCCTGCATTATAATCTTCGTAGTTTCTTTGACACAAACATTAATTATATCTTTCTGAATTGAAAGCACAATTAGTTGATTGTTTCTCGGGGCATTTTTCAACACATATTTACTGACTTCTTCATCGATATCGGCAAGCCACTGCAAAAGCTCGAGAAAATTTCCTATATTAAGTGAATGATGACTCTCGTCATGCCCACGTAGGGACAATCCCTGTCGCAAAAGAAATCTCAAGCATTTTAAAGAAGCTTGTAATCGTGATTTGTTTTCAAACTTTGTTTTATCTGATTATTTATCAAGAGAAATAATGATAGACTTGTAACACCCCTTCCCAGTTTTACAATAATCAGCCATCCGGTCGGGTCAACGATATAAAGAGAATTAGGAAACAATATTAAAACTAGTATACAATAGGTAAAAAGAAACAACTACTAAGAATTTAAAACTTACAACGGAAGTTAAGAAAGTAAACTAAGGGTAATCACATACCTCATATTTGGATTCACAGAGTCACTAAACATGAATAGAATTAAAATGACTGAAAATCTGAAATAACGTTATAAGTCTGATATACGACATACAAAATATTAACAAGTTACATTAACCATAGCTACAAGTGTATGCTGAAGGTGAAGAAAAACTAAATGGTAAAAATACTACAAACTGACGCCGTCATAACGTTCATCTTAGACATAGTTTCCCACCTGGGTCACCTGTAAAAACATTGTCCACGAGTGGTCAGAGTAAGGAAAGATAACTCATCCTAGTGACACTAAAAAACATTTTCTCATGTGATGAATGCATGTCTTTAAAAAAAATAGTTTTGTGCATTAAAAACCTTTATGCTAGATGTTATGCATGCCTTTTACAACGTTTCCTAGTCAAGACATACTCGTTCTAAATTTATGAACTTCCACTTCATTTACCCAAGTCCAGACGTTCACTACCTAGTGTACTATCTCACGTCAGGTCTATACTTGAGTTCGAAGTGGCTTTTATCCTACACTTCTACTTGGAAGGCTCTAGGCAGAGTAACTCCTAACGTGCATCTGAAACTGACGACCCGAGACCATCTTACGAACTCAATTGTTCTAGTGTCGCGCGGACACGGTCTCGAATCTACTAACTGTCCCAAAGGGGAGTCAACTCCCAAGACTATACTGCTCATAGGGTACCATATGTCTTATGAGAACGGTAGTGCGCCTCTACCTAGCATGAAAAGACTTATGTGTGTTTACTGACCTTTTTTGTCTGATGCTACTCTGTTTGGGACATCTCTTTTGGTGTACTACTGAGCGACCCTTTACTTTCTCGTAGTCGATTAGAAGGGACACTCACGCCCTTGGTTGGACATATTCCAAGCTTACGTACACGGGTAAAAGTTTCGTACCTAATGTTACTGTTCATGATCTGACTACTTTGGTCTTGGAGAAGGGTGTCATTCTACACATTTTCCGCGACTGTTTTTCACCACCACACATTTCTATGCATGATCATGATGTTTGTACAAAACCTACACATGCGTATACAAAATACATTTCTTGCTAACAGGGATTAGGTTTCCTTATAGTGGTGGTGCGTCGCTTGTACACTCGTCGCGGTGACATTCGTTTTTCCGAAGGAAATCCGACTGCTCGGGACTTTCAGAGCCTTGCCCCGCGGCCTCCAAAATCCTGCAATCCAAGACAACCCTAAATTTTATATTTTCCTCTTAGGGTTTTCGTTGGAAAAATTCCAATAAGCTAGGGTAACCAAAGTCAAAAGGCTAACATAGTGTATTACCTTTACGTGAGGGTGATTGAGGCTCTCAATGCGCCCAACTCAAATTTCGCGGTGGATCCCGTACTCCAAAACCTAATTAGGGCAAGAGGATGAAAACCTAGTTTAGATTAACTTCCAAATCGAAGGATTTCCATGAAGGAATAGAGACAAGAGAGGAATCGAACTCACCGGAACCAAACGAACTTCGGAACTTTTGATTCCACCAGTTAGGGTTGAAACCAGTTCTTCCACGACCAAGGAAGGAAGGAAAGCACTCACCGACGCCCGTAGTGGAAGGAGGAGAAGTCGGCGCTGAGTTCTGGAGGGGGATCGGGCGGCGGAAAGCGGCGGGATGCGGGCACTGTCGCGGTTCGGCGTCGTCGACTTTCAGAAAGGAGCGAACATCGGGCTGCAGTTTGCGAATTTTCTCCCGTGAGAATGAGGCTTGCGGGTTCTAAGAAGTTGCGGGTATGCGGTTTTGATGATAACCGCATGAGGAGAGGGGGTGAGAACTGCTATTGGCACCCCAAAATGTCTACACGTCGCAAATTCAAAAATAGATAACGTCACACGTCTATGACTGATATAAATTACTAATTAACGAACGTGATTTAAAATCATACAGACAACGTACCTCAATGACGCGCTGCCTCGATTAAAATCCGTCGCGATTCGACGCTACAATTTAAATAAATTTCGCGTCAGATAACGGATGTTACAAATCTCCCCTCCTAACAAAAATTTTCGTCCTCGAAAATTGTAACCATACCTGAATCAAAGAGGAAAGAATAGTCTGTATTGCTCTTAAGCTCATCCTCTCGCTCCCAAGTATACTCTGGACGGCCACAGTTCATCTAAATGACTTTGACCATGCGAATCTCTCTATTCCTGAGCTTCTGTTTCCTTGAGTCCACTATTCTGACTGGTATAATTCCAATGCTAAGGTCTGACTCGATTGACGCTTCCTCGGTACTGATGATCTGAGTAGGATCTCTGACTGCTCTTCTTAGATAGGAGACGTGGAATACGTCATGTACACCACTCATTTCCTCAGGTAAGGCCAACCTGTAAGCAACCTCACCAACTCTTTCCAGTACCTCAAAAGGACCAACGAATCTGGGGCTCAGTTTCTTCATCCGCTTTATTTTAGAGACTCCTCTGACTGGTCTGACCTTCAGATAAACGTAGTCTCCAACACTGAACTCTACTGACCTGTGCTCCTGATCATGATACTTGGCCTGACGATCCTGAGCTGTCTTCATACGATTTTGAATGAGCTTGATCATGTCAGTAGTCTTATCAATTCACGATTCCCTGATGGTAGATCTTTCTTCACTTCCAGCCCAACACAACAGTGTCCGACAACGCCTACCATACAAAGCCTCGAACGGTGTCATCCCAATACTCGTCTGAAAACTGTTATTGTAGGAGAACTCCACAAGAGTAACATACTTCTCCCACTTTCCTCCAAAGTCCAATATGCACATCCGTAGCAAATCTTCCAAAGTCTTATTTGTGCGCTCAGTCTGTCCATCTGTCTGGGGACGAAAGCGGTGCTGAAATGTAACTTGGTGCCCAACCGCTCCTGAATGTATCTCCACTCCCTGGAGATAAACCTGCCATCTCAGTCTGAAACAATAGTTTTGGGAACACCGTGAAGTCGAACTATCTCGTCTATGTATAACTGTACCAGCTTCGGACCTTGATCCGTCTTCCTAAGAGGAATGAAATGGGCGACCTTAGAAAGCCGATCAACTTTAACTCATAAGGAGTCATTCCCACTCTGCGATCTTGGAAGACCATGGATGAAGTCCATGGATATATCCTCAAAAGTCCACTCGGGAATAGGAAGTGGCTGCAACTTACCTCCAGGCTGCAACTTACCTCCAGGCCTTTGACACTCGGCCTTAACTAACTTACATGTCTCGCACTTCCCTACATAATCTGCAACATCACCCTTCAAGCCTGGCCACTAGACTACCTTCTTGAGATCTGCATACATCTTCGTGCTGCCCGGATGTATATAGTACCTGGAGTTATGAGCCTCAAACAGAATGTTCTCCCGAAGGTGGCTAACATCGGGGATACACACCCTGCCATCATGCAATAATAAATCATCCTGAATAGTGAATCTCTCCTTCTGACCCGTCTGCACTGAGATCCAAATCTCTGCCATCCTTGGATCTAAAGGTAGAGCTGTCCTGATTCTATCCTTAATGTCGCAAGTAATCTCCATCTAACTCAACCTTGCAGAACCAAAACTACAACGTGACACAACGATGATGTCCAGTCTCTCCAGTTCCCGCACCAACTCCTTCTGCTGAGTGAGAAGGGAAGAACACGAACCTCTCCGGCTAAGGGCGCCGGCTACAACGTTCGCCTTTCCTGGATGGTACTGAATGTCTACGTCGCAGTCTGATAGAAACTCTAACCATCCGCGTTGCCTCAAATTGAGCTCCCGCTGATCAAAGATATACTTGAGGCTCTTATGATCAGTGAAGATCTCACAACACATTCCATAGAGATAGTGCCTCCATATCTTCAGAGCATGTATAACTGCTGCAAGCTCCAAATCATGCACGGGATAGTTCCTCTCATGTACCTTTAACTGTCTCGAGGCATAGGCTACGAACTTTCCATGCTGCATGAAAACACATCCCAAACCCTGACCTGACGCATCGTTATAAATCTGAAACCCGTCAGGCCCTGAAGGTAAACTCAAGATCGGCGCGGTCGTCAACCTGTCCTTCAAGTCCTCAAAAGCTAACTCGCACTCAACTGTCCAAACCAAGCCCTTGCCCTTCATGGTGAGGGAAGTCAGTGGTAAGACTATCTTTGAGAAATCCTTGATGAATCTCCTGTAGTAACCAGCTAGACCCAAAAAGCTGCGAACCTCTGAGACTGTCGTCGGCCTTGGCTAATTCTTAATGGCCTCTATCTTCTTCGGATTAACACTAACCCCTTTATGACTAATGACGTGACCTAAGAATGCAATCTCTGAAAGTCAGAACTCACATTTTGAGAACTTAACATATAACTTGTTCTTCCTGAGGGTGCTCAAAACAATCCTGAGGTGTGCGACATGAAATGATCTTCTGCAATCTTTGAGAACACCGGGATATCATCTATGAAGACGATAACGAAACGGTTCAAGTACTCCCGAAATACCCTGTTCATCAGGTCCATGAATACTGAAGGGGCATTGGTCAGCCCGAACGACATGACCACGAACTCGAAGTGTCCATATCTAGTACTGAAGGCCGTCTTTTGTATATCCACGTCCCGAATCTTTAACTGATGGTAGTCCGATCTCAAATCTAACTTGGAAAAGGTGCACGATCCCACCAACTGGTCGAACAAATCATCAATCCTGGGAATCAGGTATTTGTTCTTTACTGTCAGTTTGTTTAATTCACGGTAGTCTATGCACAGTCTCAGACTACCATCTTTCTTTTTCACAAATAGCACTGGAGCACTTCAAGGTGAAGTACTGGGGCGTATAAAGCCCAAGTCAAGCAACTCCTACAACTGGCTCTTCAACTCCGCTAGTTTCCTGCGAGCCATCCGGTAGGGGGATTTGGCTGCCGGTGTAGCCCCAGGCTGTAACTCTATCGGGAACTCAATCTCTCTATCTGGCGGGGCACCAGGGAGCTCTTCCGGGAAAACATCGGGGAATTTTTGCACCACTGGTACCTCTGATAAGTCAGCCTTAGTTTTCGCGTTCATCAGTACTACGAAGGTTTCACAACCCTTACTGATGCACCTTCTCGCTTGGACTGCGGAGATGATCATCTTCACTACTCCTTTCAAGCCCTGAAAAAGAAAACGCAGTCTGGTTGGGGCCCTCGAACTGTATCTGCTTCGCCCTACAGTCAATCCTGGCGTTGACTGCCAAAAGCCAGTCCATCCCAAAGATCAGGTCAAATCCTGCAATAGGTAGCTGCAAAGCTTCCACGATAATCTCGGTATCACCAAACTGCATCGGTACCTTGCACCTATCTCTGGTCTGCAGAAGGGATCTATTCGGCATCATGACTTCTAGCGGTACTGTCTCTGGGAAGATTTCTAAATTCAGCTTACGCACTAGAGATTCCGCGATAAACGAGTGCGAGGCGCCCGTATCAAACAGAATCTTGGAGGGTAAATTACGAATCATAAGGATGTCTACATGAATGATTTACAAAAGATGAAGAGAGTGTCACTACGGAGGATTAAATAAACTTGTTAAGCAGATTAAACACTTACCAGTCACTACATTCTCCTGATCCTTTGCCTCCTGCTGACCAAGCTCATACGCTCCGGGGTGCACTAAATCTCGACCCTGCTACGGTCTCCCATCAGTGATCATCAACGCTTTGCCCTTGTCTACTCTGCTAGAGCCACCAACCTCGTACTTCGACTGCAGGAACAAATTACATTTGTCATCTACAGTAATTACATAAATGTAATGAATACAACAGGGCTTTGATTACCTGATTCGCACCAACTTCCTGACAGTAGCGAGCTGTGTCCAGGTTGACGGCACTTGTAACACACGCCTGCGATGACCAAACACTCTCCTGGATGACGACGCTGACACTTGGGACAAGGGGGGTAGTCCTTGCTTCTGTGACCAGACTGACCACTCTTCTTAGCATCAGGCTTCGACTTCTTGTTCCAGTTCTTCCCTTGGTCATTCCTGCTCTGTTGCGGCTGATGCGAATTCTGAGATCGCTTTGTACGGAAACTACTTTGCTTCTGAACCTTCTGTTGATCAGCCTCTAGCCTGCGAGCAGTATCCACTAAGATCCTGTAGTCAGCGTTGACCATAGTCATCAACGGCTGCCTCAACGAGTCACGCAAGCCATCCACAAAGCGGCTGCACTTCTCAGCCTGATCTCCCTGCATCACGCCCGCATATCGAGCCAGATAGGTAAGCTCTCACTTGTACTCAGTAACGGTCTTGTCCCCCTGGAAAAGTCTAAGATATTTCTCCTGGTGACCTCGTTGTGCTGAAGGAGGCACGAATTAATTTGCAAGGGCTCTAGAAAATTCGCCCCACGTAAACATGTCTGACGTACGACCTGGCCAAAAGTATGGTCATACTATTTAACATGTACGTATTACTTCCTAAAATAAAAGGAAATTTTCATAACAATTTACCTGCAGGATCATCTGCCCGGTACTTGTCCCACTAGACCTTTGCCTCACCTTGGAGGAGGAAAACTGCCAGAGGAACCTTCTTGTTCTCCGGGCACTCCAAAACGTTCAACAGGTCTCTGGTGTTTGCTATCCAATCGTCTGTGTCCATCAGTGTCTCATCTCCACTGTAGTTCGAAGGTTGAAGCTCTCTAAAGTTCCTCAAATAGCATTCCAGGGTCATCTCCACGGGTGCTGGCGTAAGAGTTGGTGCAGGGGTTGGTACTTGTACTGGAGCTGAAAACCCTGCAACCAGTACTCTCTGAAACTCCATCAAGGCAACAGTGGCCGCCTTGGCAATCTGAGACGATATGTCAATGCCCTCTGGAGCTGCTGGAACTGGTTGTACCTGTGGCACAACAACGTTTCCCATGGTCGCGTTAGGAATGGGGTCCTGACGTGAAGATTCACCCGGTCCACTGACTTATGGTGTCTGATAGAACATATAAAAGAAATATGATTATTTATCATGCATCTGTGAAATCTGGCTTAGCAATTTTATTTCGTACTCTTGCGAACACTAGGGCTTAAACACAACTTAAATACTCTACTAACAAGAGTTTACTTTTACACATTCCTATGGCTCTGTGAAATCTTTCTTGGGTCCAGAGATCCTAAACCTGACTCTGATACCAATTTGTAACACCCCTTCCAAGTTTTATAATAATCAACCATCCGACCGGGTCAGCGATATAAAAAGAATTAGGAAACAGTATTAAAATTAGTATATAGCAGGTAAAAAGAAACAACTAATAAGAATTTAAAACTTACAACGGAAGCTAAGAAAGTAAACTAAGGGTAACCACATACCTCATATCTGGATTCACTGAGCCACTAAACATGAATAGAATTGAAATGACTGAAAATCTAAAATAACGTTATAAGTCTGATACAAGACATACAAAATATTAACAAGTTACATTAACCATAGCTACAAGTGTTTGCTGAAGGTGAAGAAAAACTGAATGGTAAAAACACTACAAATTGACGCCACCATAACGTTCATCCTAGGCATAGTTTCTCACCTGGGTCACCTGTAAAAACATTGCCCACGAGGGGTCAGAGTAAGGAAAAATAACTCCTCCTAGTGACAGTAAAAACATTTTCTCATGTGATGAATGCATGTCTTTAGAAAAATAGTTTTGTGCATTAAAAACCTTTATGCTAGATGTTATGCATGCCTTTACAACGTTTTCTGGTCAAGACATACTCGTTCTAAATTTATGAACTTCCACTTCATTTACCCAAGTCCCGGCGTTCACTACCTAGTGTACTATCTCACGTCAGGTCTATACTTGAGTTCTAAGTGGCTTTTATCCTGCATTTTTACTTGGAAGGTTCTAGGCAGAGTAGCTCCTAACGCGCACCTGAAACTGATGACCCGAGACCATCTTACGAACTCAATTGTTCTAGTGTCGTGTGGACACGGTCTCGAATCTACTAACTGTCTCAAAGGGGAGTCAACTCCCAAGACTATACTGCTCATAGGGTACCATATGTCTATGAGAACGATAGTGAGCCTCTACCTATCACGAAAAGACTTATGCGTGCTTACTGATCTTTTTGTTCTGATGCTATTCTTCTTGGGACATCTCTTTTGGTGTACTACTGAGCGACCCTTGACTTTCTCGTGGTCGACTAGAAGGGACATTCACGCCCTTGGTTGGACATATTCCAAGCTTACGTACACGGGTAAAGGTTTCGTACCTAATGTTACTGTTCATGATCTGACTACTTTGGTCTTGGAGAAGGGTGTCATCCTACACATTTTCCGCGATCGTTTTCCTACCACCACACCTTTCTATGCATGATCACGATGTTTGTACAAATCCTACACATGCGTATACAAAATACATTTCTTGCTACGTCTAACTAACATGGATTAAGTTTCCTTACAATGGTGGTGCGACGCTCGTACACTCGGCGCGACGACATTCGTTTTTCCGAAGGAAATCCGACTGCTCGGGACTTTCAGAGCCTTGCCCCGCGGCCACCAAAATCCTGCAATCCAAGACAACCCTAAATTTCACATTTTCCCCTTAGGGTTTTCGTTGGAAAAATTCCAATAAGCTAGGGTAACCAAAGTCAAAAGGCTAACATAGTGTATTACCTTTACGTGAGGGTGATTGAGGCTCTCAATGTGCTCAACTCAAATTTCGCGGTGGATCCCATACTCCAAAACCTAATTTGGGCAAGAGGATGAAAACCTAGTTTAGATTAACTTCCAAATCGAAGGATTTCCATGAAGGAATAGAGACAAGAGCTGAATCGAACTTACCAGAACCAAACGAACTTCAGAACTCTTGATTCCACCGGTTAGGGTTGAAATCGGTTCTTCCACGGCCAAGGAAGGAAGGAAAGCACTCATCGGCGCCCGTAGAGGAAGTAGGAGAAGTCGGCACTGAGTTCTGGAGGGGGATTGGGCGGCGGAAAGAGGCGGGATGCGGGCACTGTCGCGGTTCGGCGTCGTCGGCTTGCGGAAAGGAGCGAACGTCGGGATGCGGTTTGCGGCTTTTCCCGTGAGAATGAGACTTGTGGGTTCTAAGAAGTTGCGGGTATGCGGTTTTGATGATAACCGCATGAGGAGAGGGGGTGAGAACTGCTATTGGCACCCCAAAATGTCTACACGTCGCAAATTCAAAAATAGATAACACCACACGTCTATGACTGATATAAATTACTAATTAACGAACGTGATTTAAAATCATACAGACAACGTACCTCAATGACGCGCTGCCTTGATCAAAATCCGTCGCAACTCGACCCTACAATTTAAATAAATTTCGCGTCAGATAACGGATGTTACAAGACTTTTGGGGGTTTTTTAAACCTTCAATTTTTGGATTGCTAGTTGATGAGAACTATTAATCTTGCCAACATGCTTTGTAAATTCGTCAGATTTATTCCACGACCTATATCCTCCCCCACTGGCAAAAGCATCTCCCCCTGCAACATTACTTGCGGTATCATTCTTGAATAAGTAACAAGCAAAACAAAACACAACATCCTTTTCAACACAATATTCTAGCCACTCAAACATATGAAACCATGTGACTACAAACCTACGTTCCCGGCCACCTATCTTTCTTTGAGAAAATGAATGCAATATTGGTTGACATGGACCTCTTAGTATATAAGCCTTTCGTACTGCATCTTGCTCATTTAAAGGATACGCTGATATACTTTTTCTCTTTTCCGGATCCTATGGAAGCATCTCCACATCATATAAAATGCTCATTACAATGTCTTGAGCATCAGGTGATGGCAAACACGACACATTATCGATAGCTTCAGAAGCACTAAGAGATAACTCTTCATTTTCACTGTTTTTACTTGGAGGTTTACATCTTGAAGTCTCTTAAGACTTTAATTTCTTTTGAAACATAGATGATATGAGAATAGACTTCTTTTTTTGACTCTCCATATCTCAAAATTCTGCAATTCTATTTCTATATGAATGCCCAAAATAACAAAATATTAACAAATTAAGAGTATATACAAAATGCAAAGTATTTAAAAATCTATCTACTCCACTTGACCCTCTATCGGCCAATACTACGGAGTATCCCTAGGGATAAACATTCAACACAGAGACTATGTATTTTGCTTAGCCACTACCTGACCAATACCTCAAAAACCCCTAAAAATAAAAATACATGAATATAAAATGTGATAGAGTATATGAGAGCAAAACCTTAGCCACAATCTGTAGCCAGAGAAGAATGTCTATCTCCTTCTTTTGTTGTCACGTCCTCACAGTCCTCACGAGAAATGTATTTCACAATCTGAAAAATGAACAAAATAAAATTAAACATAATATAATCTGAATTTGGACACCTAACATGAAATCAATAGTTTTCTTGAGACAACAATATTTTATTTTAACCAAGAAAAGAGAGATGGAGGCTCTTCTTTGTACAAAAACATGAAATCAGTTTAACACTTTGACATTATACAGTCATACAGAAACATATTTCATAAAACTGAAGTCTTTATTTTCTAGAGAGATGGAGGCCTATGATGCACGAATACTTAAAAATGGGCAACGTATCGACTCGAACGCGTACCGGATACAGGAAACACCCGAAAACTCGCGGAAACGCGTTTCCGAAACTGCAGGAAACGCACTTAAAAATAAAAAATAAAAAATATTTAGGATTCGCGTATCCCGCTGGGGGGATACGCGAATCCCGCTATTTCAATCCCGCTAATCTACCCGAATCCCGCTAGGTTTTCAATCCTGCGCTGCTCCCCTCTCCCGATCCCGGCGCTGCTTCTCCTGATCCCGATCCCGGCGCTGCTCCCCTCTCCCTCTCCCTCTCCCGATCCCGGCGCTGCTCCCCTCTCCCGATCCCGAAGCTGCTGATCGACGCTGCTCCCCTCTCCCGATCGACGCTGCTCCCCTCTCCCGATCTCATGGTGAGCTTCTTCTTCTTCAACACCCTCTTCTTCTTCTTCTTCAGCACCCTCTTCTTCTTCTTCTTCTTCATCTTCAGCACCCTCTTCTTCTTCTTCAGCACCCTCTTCTTCTTCTTCAGCACCCTCTTCTTCTTCTTCTTCAGCACCCTCTTCTTCTTCTTCTTCAACACCCTCTTTTTCTTCTTCTTCTTCTTCTTCAGCACCCTCTTCTTCTTCTTCAACACCCTCTTCTTCTTCTTCTTCAACACCCTCTTCTTCAGCACCCTCTTCTTCTTCTTCTTCAGCACCCTCTTCTTCTTCTTCTTCAGCACCCTCTTCTTCTTCTTCTCCAACACCATTTTCTTCTTCTTCTTCTTCAGCACCCTCTTCTTCTTCTTCTTCAGCACCCTCTTCTTCTTCTTCTTCAGCACCCTCTTCTTCTTAATCTTCTTCTTCGACACCCTCTTCTTCTTCTTCTTCAGCACCCTCTTCTTCAGCACCGGAACATATGTAGAGCTTATGCTTTTTCTGTTAACTGTATGTAGAACATATGTAGAGCATTTCATTAGTTTCAATTTTTGTACCGGAATATATGTAGAGCATTTCATTAGTTTCAATATTTGTACCGGAATATATGTAGGGCATTTCATTATCTCTATTAGTATGATCTCTGTTAACTGTATGTAGAGCATTTCGTTAGTATAAAAAATTTGTACCGGTATAAGATTTTTCTTAAGTAATATTTTTAGTTGTTAGCTTTTTCTTATGTAGTATAAGCTAATTAACGTTGCTCTAGTAGCTTTTTTTTGTATGTATGTTGTTAAATCCTAATTGTTATGATTTCATTATTGTTTAAATTAGGTTTCATTATTATATAACATGGAATAATTAAAAATAATTTAAAACGTTTCCCGTATCCTTATTTTTTAAAAAATCACGTTTCCCGTATCCGTTTCGTATCGTATCCCGTATCCCGTTTCCGTCCCCGTGCATCATAGATGGAGGCTCTTCCTTGAGAGTTGAGATGGTGATAAACTGATAATGATAAAGAAAAGGAGAGATGACCACTGCTTGATCCGCGACTGCTTGAAGATGAGATAAAAAAGGAGAGATGGCTTGAATTAGAAAGCAGATGGATATCACTCACCGCTCTCCAGAAGAGCTAAGTATGGATCTGGAAGACTGGAATCCGGGAATCGAATCGCAGGCTTGCATGAGGGTGAATCCAGCACGGGAGAGGAAATGAGTGCGGCTAGCGAAGCAGGACTGCGGGACAGCGCCACATCATATGGGGAGGGAGAGTAAATGAGTGCGGGAATAGGCACGGCACCGAGCGGCGAGCGGCGCTGCGACGAGCGGAGCGGGACTACGGGACAACGCCACAACGGGAGGGAGAGGAAATGAGTGCGGGACAGCTGCAGGGAGGAAATGACTTAAGGCGGAGAAACAAAGTCGGAATTTCGAAACAGGTTAACTCGCCCGGCCGAAATTTGGGGGTGCACATTTCAAAATTTTACCTTACCTATACATTTTTTGGTCTACAAATATAACACGTAATAGATATGCGCAAAAAAGGGGGTGCCAGTGTCCCCATGGCCCCCCTTTAAATTCGCCCCTGTCTCCGACATAAATCCAATCTGACATGTCGCTGACATTTGATATTGACAATCTTAAGAAGAATTCCCTGAATGGTAAGGTATTGATATTAGGTGTTATTTGTTTCTTTGTAAGATGAATGTGATACACTCTTCAACTATATTTTACGATATGCACAATTCATTGTTTGTGATGATCATGCCACATGACCATAAGGGTCTCATACGCCATCCTAGGATGTCATGGCGATGATTGAAACAAGTTATTTCAAGCGGATCATCGATCTAAGATTTTTAGTATTGTATTTTTCTGATTTTTAATCGTATTTTGAAGGCTGTCATGATTGGAAAATCATAACTTTCTATGATTACTCCTTAGGGTTCATTTGACACGGTGGTAGCGGTCTTGAATGTGGTCGTTATGAATTATTGTTTGCGAACGCACCACCTCACCTATAGAACTTCATCCACTTTTATGTTCAAAATTAGTTTTTTTTACTTGATTGCGGTCATAAAAGTTGTCATGCCAAACTCATATTTTATGATAGTGACATTTTTGTCCAAAATCACCAGACCAAAAATGTTGCGCCAAACAAGCCCTTAGTCTATAAGGATAGGAAGGCTCCTTTGAGTGGTACTGAAAGTTTGAGTTAAAAGATCTTTTAGATCATCCAAAGCTGAAGAAGGAACCCAAGTGTGAAGCATGGAATTCCCTCCCCTCTTCCCTCCTTGGCATATCACACCCTTCCTCCATTCCTCATTGCCGGGCCAATTTACCATACCCCAACCACCACTTAACCACCCCAAACACCGGACCCCATTACTAAAAGAAAAGAAATGAAAAAAATGCCCATATAATTTCTATGTCCTTCCTCCCATTCCAATTCCCCTCTAATCTCCCCTGCCATGAATTGATTCAGCTCCACCCCACGTCCTTCCGGTGGTTACTACCTGAAACCTCACATTCTAATCATGTTCCTTCCTTCCAGCCACCAAAATGAAACCCTCCCATCAGTTAATTATCCCTGCTGGTCCCCTGGAAACCTTATTCTGTGTTCAGGAATCTCTATCCAGCAAGCTGCCGATCTCCTCCTTGCTATCCAGCCACCCCTACAGCCAGTCGACCCTCCCAACCACCATATTTTCCCCTACCAACAACCTCTGCCACCCCTCCAAACATCCTCAGCCCTGCAGCCTCTCCGTCCGCCTCCAGGATACTCAAAACATTGCTCCACCTCTTTCCAAACAGCTATACCCCCTCCATAACCACTCAGAATCTTTAATTTCAGTTCTGGAAAGTGTTCTTTTGGACGCTCCCATCCTACAACCATATCTTAAGAGTTATGACCAAACCAACACCTCTACAGGTCTTAGGGTTCACAGTAAACACCAACCAGCAATCCAACAGCCCCATCCAGCCCTTCGATTCCCCTCCAGCAGTTCAGATTCAGTCATCAGGTGCCACTCCGGCTACCAGTGCCTCTCCGGCTACTGGTGCCTTTCCAGCCACTGGTGCCTCTCCGGCTCCCAGCATCTCTCCGGACATCACCGAGCCTTCTATCCAAGAATCATTGTTAGTTTGTTGTTTGGTTGTAATTTCTTTGTGTTGAATCTTGTGTGAATTTACTATTTTTGGGTAATATCAATCTGTAATATTTGTGTCAAGCATCCTTCGACTTGCCAGGATTTGTTCGTATGCATTTATCTTCCAGTATTTTCGCACGTGTATTACAATATTTGTTATTTTACTAGAAACTTCTCTTTTATTGTGATTATTGTGTCATAGCATTTGCAACATTCATTGTTGTAAGTAGAGTCGCTGGATTTATGTCTTGTATATATAATCATCCACATTAGTTCCTCGAACCTCCGCTAGAACCTATGCTAGGTCAGTTTTTCTGCTTGTTTTACTATTGTTTTACCTTTAGAACATGTAGGCATACTTAGTATATATATTTATTTATGAGATTTAAAAATCCAATATTTTAAAAAATCTCCGACCTTCGACATTCTAGAACCCAATCTGGTATAACGCCATCGACAAGCGATATTTATAGCCTTGGGATGAATACCCTCTTCTCGTTGCAACTTGCAAGCACACCCATGAATAGTAAGGCATTGATATTTGGTGATATTTATTTCTTTGTAAGATGAATGTGATAGTTCTGATCATCTTTATGTAGGATAAATTATTGGTTTGAACGTTCAAGTCACCTTGTTTACAAGAACCTTGTGCTGTACCCAGCTATACTTGAGGAGTTATGTATTCTATAGTTAGCATGAATTATTGATATCAGCAAATCAAGGAATTGAAGTTAAGCTTGAGAAAATTAGTGAAGACAATATGCAAGGTTTTTATTCTAATATATCAATTGATTATCTATTGTAGTGCCTGATACACACACTAGGTGTATGATACAAGCACATGCGGTCCCGTCCAGGGCAAGTAATTTGCACTTGTTTATACATGACGGGCACATGGCCCAGAGATAATGACAGAATGATTTACCTATTTTGTTATGTATTTGTCTCTTGTTGGTGACCCTCCTATATATAAAGGAGTTCAGTGTTTTTTGGTATGTTATTATTGTATCTTGAATTTGGAATTGAATGGAAAGGGGAGAGGAATGAACCTTCGTTCAGCCCTAGTTACCCGACTCCCCTAACAACTTGGTTCGGCTGCCTTTGCCAACGTTGATCTCACGATTTTACCCTCGTCTCACATCGTCTCCTTCCGTGATCTGTCTTCTCTCAAACCACTCTACAGCCAAAGCAGCCCGCTCGTCTGCCGCCGCCACATGCATCACCCTCTTCCTCCCTTTCAAGCCCGATTTGCACGCGATGCAGGCCTTGCTTCCACTCGCGGAATAAGCATATTAACTGCGCTTATCATCATCGACTGCCCTCCTCTGTGCGACATCCTCGACCTTCGCCGACACCTCCAGCAACTTGCTTTGTGCATGCCCATTATCCGTAGCATGGAGCTCGAAAAGGACGCTCCGCCCTTCGTTGATTCTCTCTAACCGTATTGATCGTGTCGACACACTCTCTCCGACCTCTAGATCGTCGTCCGTGGCATACACTCCCTCCTTTCCAATCGGCAAGCCATGCTACCACCTCCATCCCCTCTAGTTCCGTCCGCTGCCTCAGCCAACGTAGCCGCCGAACCCTTCGGGATCCTGTAGCCTCAGTGCGACCCCTCGACAGCCCACCTACTCCGACTTGATATTCCCGTGTTTGACGGGGTTGACCCCATGGGATGGTTGGCCCGTACGGAGCAGTATTTTGACCTATAGGGCACTCCCGAGCTTTAGAAGGTTCCCATTGCGACTATTTATATGGAGCCCTCCATTGGGTTCGTTAAATTCATCAATCCAATCCAGCGCTCTCCTGGTTAGGCTTCAAGGACGAGCTGATTCGCTATGCTATGATACGCGCCATGCCAACATAGGGCTGATATCGAGTCGAGTTCGGGCGAATTGGGCTTGGCTGGAAATCAAAGTTTTCGAGTCGAACTCGGCTTGAAATCTAAATCTATTTTGAGCCGAACCGTCTCGACTCGAAATGGCTCGATTCCGAGCTGACTCGAAATCGAATCGAGACAACTCAAAATTGAGCAATTTTTCTCTTTATTCCTTGTTTGCTCAAAATTAAATTGTGCAACCTCAAAATTTAGCAGATGAAACACTTAAAGACTTTACTCTTTTTATTTATGTATAAATTTTAGTGTTTTTAATTTTAAAATAATTATATATTAATAAATACATAATATTTTTAATCAATTCGAGTTCATTCAAATCATATTTTGAGCGATCCAGGGCTGGCTCGAAATTGACTCGAAATGCGATTCTAGTTAAATTGAGTCAAATCAAATTGAGTTGAATCAATTGTTACCGATTCTGATTCGGCTAAGTATTCAAGCCATTTTCAAGCGACTTTCAAGTTTCGAATAGCTTGCTCATCCCTATGCCAACAACCCTTTTGAGCGTTTGAGCAACGTTCGTCAAAAATAGTTGGTTGACTCCTACATCGATGAGTTCATCGAAGTGTCCACACATGTACCCGTCCTGGCGCGACCTAGTACTTGGGCCCCTTCCTCACCGACCTGCAATCGCTTATTCGGCATGCCTGTGCGTGCACGACCCTTCTACCCTCACTCGGTCTATGGAGAAAGCCCGTTATGTCGAGGAGTAATTCGCCACTTCTCTAGTTCTCCACAGCAGACCGTCGGTACATCGTTCATTCCTTGTCATCAGTACCCGCCCAAGACTTCCGCTCCTCTGGGCCATCTTACACCTGAGCCCCCCGCCGTTCCGTGATGCCCCCCGCCAAGGCCCTTGCCAACGTCCTCCCGGTCTAAGGTGCTCGTGCACAAGATCTCTCATCAAGAATACTTAGAACTCCGCAACAAATTCCTATGTTTTAGCTGCAACAAGGATTTCAAAATGATCCTGGGGAGGGAGGACGACGATATCGAGTTGGCCGACTTTGAGGCCTTGGAGTTAGATGAGGATAGGAGTTTCCCTTCCCCAGCTCAACTCAGCCGCCTCGATGTCTCCTACTACTCGGTGGGCAGGATGACTGGTCCATGTACTATGATGATGACAACTTCACTTTGCGGCCGCTACGCGGTTCTTTTGGTCTACTGTGGGGCCAACCACAATTTCATTTCCCAGGACCTCGTTGCCGAGTTCCAGCTACTAGTGATTCCAACCCCAAGATTTCAAGTGTTCCTCCACATTGGCTGCCGCACTCGCATGGTAGGTTGTTGTGTGGGCCTTTCCCTGTCCACGTGGTCGTATTCAAGCACGATGGATTTGTATGTCTTTAGAATGGGAGGTCTTGACGCCATTCTCGGCTTGGCCTGGCTACGTACTCTAGGGGACGTCAAGCATAATTGGGATCGTCTCACCATAGACTTCGAGACATCAAGGGCTTCACACCTCCTGCAAGGGGACCCTTCTTTAGCCTGCTCACCGGCCAGCCTGCGCTCCATCCTCAGGATTGTTGACCTCGAGTTTTGCGTTCTCCTATGACATATGGGGACAGAGGCACTCCTTCTGCGACCAGGCAGCACCCAAACATTTAACGTCTCTTGGGAAGACGCTCCTCCCTCTTCGTCACACCCCATGGGCTACCCTGAACAGAGTCTCGAACCATCCCATTGTTTTTCAGCCAAGGGTGACTATGGTCTCCGTCCGCCCGTACCGATATGGTCATGCTCATAAATCTGCTGGGTGCTTGGCGGGAGTCTGTCTTCTTATTGTATCTGTGTTTCCCTTTTTGCAATCTAGGTTCTCGTTTGGGTTTGTTCTTGATACGAGATCGACGTATCAGTCCCCCAAAGGTAATTTTTCATTAGAAACATTGGACATGCATGTTTGAACTGGTTTTAGGAGTTACTTTCTTGTGTACATGAATATGCTTATGGGTGGGTTACAGCCATTAAAAATTAAATAACTTTGTCTAGAACAATTTTCATTAATATATCCTTAAATAAAGATGAAAAATGAACTGTTAAATATTTAAATATATAGTCTGTAATCAGATTATGTTACTTTTCTTCATGCGATGATGCTATTAATTCTATACACTTTCCAGGGAAAGGCAAGTTCTATGGTGGCTGTAGCCTTGAGCCCAAAACCAGGATGGAAGGTTTCTTGATAATACTCGTGATATTTCTTCCTATATTTTCCAAGTTTCTCATGTCGATCTTGTGCAGCTTCTGAAATAGAATGGAATGTACCTCAATTATGTACTACTTTTCGTTTTAATTTCTTCTGTTTTTACTTGTGAAGGTTCTTGATGCATGTGCTGCTCCAGGAAATAAAACTTCTCATCTTGCTGCACTTATGCAAGGCAAGGGGAAAATTGTAGCATGTGAGATTAACAAGAGTCGCATAAAACATTTGGAGGATACTATCAGACGGTCAGGGGCACATAGTATCCTTCATTTTCTCTCATATACAAAATGTCTATTTAATGTGCTGACTGCACCTGAATAGTTTTGTGCACCCTTTTGAAATTGCAGATATTTTTATTTCATTTCTTTATAACTTTTGTGGCTATGATTATTGTGTGGATACAACATGGTAACTATCATTTTGTGTTGGTCCTTGCTGATGAAACCTGGTGCTCATGCAATGGTGAGATCTAAAAAAAACCAGGAAGAAGAAGAAGGATTCGGTTTCTTGCATGGGATGCTCGATCAATACAGGAAAAATTATGGAGGGACACCCCTTTGGTTCGTGACAACTGATCAGCCGCTTTTCCTCTTTAAGGCACACAATTCAAATGTGAAAAAATTGACATTATGCAAGCCCTCTTATATATCAAGAGTCCAAATTAGATTTTTTTTTTTAAATGCAGCAAACTTGTAAATATGCTCCAATTAATTCGGTTTGGCTAGGCCGAGGTTGTCTTGGTTTCTATGCGCGCCCTTTGCATGGGTTGAGTCGATGCACAATGGAGTTTTTCTATTGAGAACTAAGCTTGACCCGGGCTATCTCCTTGTGGTCGAAGGAGACATCGCGGCGACGCTTTTTCTCTTTTTGATCACCTTTTGTTGCACATGGTCTAAGTTAAACTTCAACTGTTAGAGGGCTTCATCCCTCTACGCCAGACTATGGAACAGGGTGTCCACACAACATTTTACCGATGTGTTAAACTATATGAAGAAGGGATACCATACACTATCATGAATTTTCCCGATGTGTTAAACTATATGTAGAGGGGAGACCATACACTATCTGGAATAGAGATGTTGCAGACGTGAAGTGGTATTAGGTATTGTACCAAAGTTTTGCTCAGATGACTGGGACAAATGACACGACTTCTCGGATACAAAGAACCATAAATATGTCGCAACACATTGATTGAGCGCCTCAGTTTGGCTACCTACCCGGGGACAACAAGTTGTGTTGATGTGCAAGTTGGCCCCTTGAATTTTTAACAACTGCCAAAATATGATGATAAAGAAAGAATATTGATCACTGGCAATCGAGCAAAGAAAACCATGAAGACGAACAATCTTGAGGTTAAATACATTGCGGATGGATGTAATTCTATACAAATGCTTCACTAGTATAAACTCGACGTCCTGGAACAAGCGGTCCATCACCAAGATGCAATCGCATCTCTGGGAACATGACAACCGAGTAATGAAATTTATGGTAATGTCCTCCCATAATGCCTACTGATTGTGCAAGGATTGGAGAAGATTGTTCGGAGAGGGCTTTGCATTTGTAGTACTGACAAACCAGGAAGTTGGTAACAAATTCTGGATGGTGGGAGCATGCACCTCCAGTAGAAAGATTCTGCGAGGTAGTGATATTTCGGAAATCCTTTGGAGTTGCTGTAAGTGATGATGATGTGAAACTCGTGAATGTTCTGCAAGATTCATTGTGACAAGTCCGCCACAATAAGACAATTATGATAATGCATTGTGGCACAAATCATACAGAATGACAACTGGGAGCTTGGGTTTTGCTCCGGGTCATGGATACTTGTGACATTACGAGGGTTGTGACAAATTTTCGGGGATTGAATGTTACACCAAGCAAATGTGGGTGACAGAGCGCTGGGAGTGTCCATGTGTTCTCTTTACACAATAAGGAGTCGATCATCATGTTTGAAGATCTCAACTTGCACTCCACAGAAGCATTACACCCTTATAGTTTGGCAATCCACAATTGGTGTCCTATCATAGAATTCTTCTGATGAAGTGACGGAGGCTTTGGTGGCCTGTGCAGATGTGGAAATGCGGACATGGATGGCTGCCAATGTTGGATGGCAAGGACAAGCTTAGAAATTCCGTGACATAGGTGAAGAAATCCCAGGACAGCGTGGACCAAGGAGGGAGACAACCATTGACTCATGGCTGTTACCTTGGAGGTATCCATAAAACTTCATTGACTAATGTTATATGACCCAAATAATTGACAAATGCACATCCGGATGACTACTTCTTCATGTTAACCGAGAGAGAGTTTTTTCCAGGAGCTGGAAAATGGTGGTCAAGTGGTGAACATGCAGGTCCCAGGAGGCGTTGCAGATAGTGCGTAGTTAAAGAACACCAAGATATTCTTCCAAAGTAGAGGAAAAAGTATCTCATTCATTGTTAACTAAAATGTGGCTGGAGCAGTTTTGAAGCTAGAGGGAATGAGAAACTCATTTTTGCCATCATGCGCGCAGAACACAGCCCTAGTCATGTTCTTAGTACATACTCGAATATGATGGTATCCAAAACACAAGTCCAATTTGGAGAAGTGTCCTCTGCAGTTCATGCAGTAACTCTTATATTAATATTAGTACTTGCTAGGAACATTAAATTTGTTCAACTCTTTATAATCTGCACAAAATTGCCAATTCATGTCCTTTTCCCCCATCAAAGAATGGGCCTGGAGAAGGAGCTAGCATTGGGTTGATTGATATCTGCTTTCAGCTTTTGAACCCAATTGCTCCACAACGTTCTTGTAGGAACTGCCGTAGCGATATGGTCTCACAAAGATCACTGTTAACCCCATATTGTAGGTGGATTCAATGGTCAGAGAGACAAGATGGTGGAAGTTCGGAGGGTGCTGTAGACCAAAATTTGTGGAATTTTTTTTGAATGACTAGAGGAAGTGGAGAGTCAAACTGGAAGCATTGGTAATAACCTGAGGTATAAGGGCAACAAAGTTTGACTTAATAGTCTTGAGGATCGCCTCCAAAGTATGCTAGTATTCAATCCCGAGAAAGGTCTCCATGAAGATCACGGCAGCATCCTAGAAGACGAACTTCATGGTAAGGGTAATCCAATTAGCCTTAATTTCCCCCAGTAGGGTGACACAGGGAGAATCTATAGTCGGCGGAAAATCGGTGACTTAACCCTCCATGTTATGCAAAGCCCGACGGATTATGCCACAATTAGATAAAAAATAATATCATCTCACGCAGAATATTTAAAACAAGGCAAAGATAATTTATTTAAGCGATGCAAGCTTAGGATTCCTCCGCGTGGAGGGCTAAAGCAAGAACGCGCGACGAATAAACCCTGCAAATCACAATAATAATCTAGAGCAAAATTCTACGATATTGTTTTTCCAAGCAAATATAAAATGTCCAACCCAATAAATAAATACTAAAAATAATAAACCAATACAACGAAATTTCACAACATAGTGGGCTGACCAAGGCACTGAAAAATCCGGAGCCGAACATGCGTGTTCGACAATCCGAGGTGGAACTGGTGGCATGGAAATAACAGAGGTGGTTGTCCTCGGCGGTGGACGGTGGAATCGGACCGGAAATAGAGAGATCCGACCGCATATGGGTAGATCCGAGCGAGGGATGGATGGATTCGATGTTTGGTAGTGGATCCGAGCTAGCGGATGAAGTACGGGTGGAGGGAACGACGGATTGGGGGCTGAAATTCTTAGACCTGGACTTATCCGGGATGAGGAGAGGAATCCGATGGTGGTTCCACGTGGGGAGGTCTGGTGATCAAGGGGAGGGTGGCGGAGCTGTGGAGGGGTGGCAAAAGTGAGAGGGAGTGGAGGGGATGGCAACGGCCCTGCTGGGATGGAAATTGAGGGAGGCGGCTAGTGGTTGGCTGGCGGGGGGGGGGGGGGGGGGATCGGCTGAAGGACACAAGCATAAGAGTCGTTACCTTGGGGAAGAAGATACAAGCATAAGAGTCGTCACCTAGGGTTCCACGGAGTCGGCACCGTGGTGGGATCGCGAGAATCCGGGAAAAGCTTTCTCCAAATTCTGCAATGCCTTCAAAACCAACCTATACTCATCTATTTATAAGAAAACAAAGACTAGGACATCCCACCTTCAATGACTATAATTGTCCGGAGGCGGGGTCACTTAAAATACACTAAAATAAACTAAAAAAGTAAAATAAAGTAGCATATGATTTTGACTCACGACATCAATCCGGACACATCCGCGGAGTCGGATCGGTGATCCGATCAAGCCTTCCTGCGCAAATACAAGAACGTGGGTTCCTCCTTGCGGCGAACCTCTCCTGATGCACGATCTGATGACTCCCCATTATAGGGTTGTGCACGAAAAACTTCCGAAACCGTCCAAACCAAACCAAATTCCACATAGAACTGCCTCGTTCAGTGTAAAGGCAGTTTTGCCTTTGGCATAACCAGCCCAATCAATTTGATGTTGTTTCCATTTCTTAAAATCGATCAATCCACACCAAACTGTGTCAGCTCTAAATTACTAATATCTGGGTAAATTCATACAAACTGAGTCATTTCTTATTACCACAAGGCACAATTTTTTATTTATTTCATGGGTTGGTACTTGGTAGCCGAGTAGGAAACTAGGAGTGCGGTACTGAACAACTTGCGTGTGGTGAACAAACTACAACTTATCAGTGTCACTGTACTCTACATAATTGCTGTCCAGCCTCCGCTCAGCAGCCCGGAACCCTTGCCAAGCCACCCACGCCTCTCCTACAGTAAATTACCTCCCCATTCCTGCATCTGGAGTTTAATTCCAGCATGTGGAATTAAATTCCAGCATGTGGAATTAAATTCCAGCATCTGGAATTAAATTCTAGCACCCAGAATCTTAATTCCAGCCTCTCTGTGCATGCTGTCCAGCCCCTGTCTGCCTCCAGAATTCTGTTCAGCACCCCGAAAAAACACTTCCATCAGCAGCCCGTTTTTCCCAGGCCTTGGTGGAATTCATTTCAGCACTTCCAAGTACTGGACAGCAGGTTGATACTTACCCGGAGGCTCGTAACCAGTCCTGGAACCCCACTCATCTCCTCCATGGATCTCCGTAGATTTCCTCCCAGCCCTCCCTCAATATAGTCGTAGTATTCAAGGTTTGTTTGTTGATTTTTTTAGTTGAATATTTGTTTTAAATCTCCACTCACGAGATGTTGGTTTGTAATCTGTTTTCCCAAAACTTAGAGTCTTTGTAAGTCTCAATTTATTTAGCCGCTTACTTTCGTGCGCTCTTGCATTTATACTACAACGTGTGCTCTCTATTTTGGGAAGTTTTCTTCTAGTGTTGTTTTCTTACATTTGCATTTATAAATCAAAATTTTATTGCGAGTTACAAAATCATTGGATTCATATTAGTGCATGTAGTGATCACACATCATCCCCGTCATGTAGTGCCATCTTGCATCACCATCGCTACTACCTACCAAGAAACAGAAAGTGTCTGGATGCATGGACCATTGAATTGGGACTCGGGAGAACAATTGAACAAAGCAATTGATGTTGTTGATCGATCAATTGATTGAGTATTGTGGATATTGACAATATACACATGCTTATGCTTGGTACCTTCATCAATGTTTGTAGATTTTTTTGTTGAGTTTAAATTTGTTTTATATTATTAATTTTGTGTTTTTGAGAAATAATAATAAACCAAAAAACTACCCCAAAATTACCACCCCGATTGTTGAAATGAACCAATTGATTTTGGTTTGTATATAAACAACTACTTTGGTTTTGAATTAAACTGAACTGCATGCACCCTTCCCTGGATCCTCGCTGTGCGGGGATGCTTTGTGCACCGGGCTGCTCTTTTATATCCACACAGAATGATAGTCCCTAACTCTGTATTAATTTGGTGTCAGAACTCTGCACATCCATCTCTGTGTTTTTACTCCCCAAATTGATTGGTTTGGTTCTGACCTCTTCAGTTCTTCAGCATTTTTTTGCACAACCTTATTATCCCTTCTTACAATTTCATTAATCTATTAATTTTAAAAAATAAAAGAAATCCTGGAGTGTCTAACAATTATTAAATATGATTAATAAGCACAAAATGTGCCAGTTTTCTCATTAATATGGGGTTGGAGCAGTTCAACCTTATTTACAAATTTTTTTTATTTATATTTAATGTCCGCTCTATTTGATCCTAAGCCTTTACCATTGTTGCTTTGCTCCTGATGATGATACCTTTGTAAATAGTAGGCCAACACGTGTCTTAGTGGTTAGATCTTGGTGATGAAAAAAATATTCTAAACAACTGCAGTTTATGTGTTTACTTTCTCTTGTGCTTCATTACTTTCTGCAGTTTATGGTTGCATGTCCCTCATTTAGGCTTAGACACATAAGATAAAGCAATATTAAAAGGTAATAAGCGGCTGCCCCCATCTAGGCGTTAAACAATGGGATAATAACAGGTGGTTCATAATTATGAAGAGGGACGCATGTAAGGTCACCATCACCAGTCTTGGTCCATGTGAGGATTATGATAGCAAGCTTGGTCTACGTGAAGATCATGTTTGTTGTCTTGGTCCTTGTGAAGATCATGGCCGCTGTCCACCCCAAGTAGGTCGGACTCCGCTTCATTTGCTGGTTCATTGTGCACGTCGTTGGTAGATGTTTCCCCAACGCGCGTTTGCAATGGCATGATATGTAACATCGCCTTCTTCTTCGACTCACAACTTGTCGTCAAGCTGGGTAGGGAGTGGCACGGGTTGTGTGGTTGGCAGATCACTAATGAAAGGTTTCAACTGGGAGATATGGAAAACATCATGTATGAGAGCGGTGCCCGGGAGGTGAAGTTGGTAAGCCACATCGTTGATTCATTGGAGGATTTTGAAAGGTTCGTGGAAACGTGGTCTAAGTTTCTCCGGGAGTGAGGGACGACAGACAGATAATGGGTGGTAAGGGTGTGCTTTTAGCCATACCCAATCCCCTATGTCGAAGGTGAGATCGCGATGACTACAGTTGTAGCAAATTTCCATTCCGTGTTGGTCTTGGAGTTAGTGTTCTCATGCTAGATCAAAAAACGCGTCACGATCTTGGAGTTTCTGCTCCAATGTAGAAAGATAGGAGGATCTATGACTATAGGAGATGAGACAGGGTGGGTCACGGGCCTCACGACTATAGATGAGTCGAAAAGGGGTTATTTGGAGTGCCGTATGATAGGAAGTATTGTAGCAATATTCATCCCAAGAAGCCCGCTTACCCATCCTTTCGGTCGATCACCTGTCAGGCCGCGGAGGTACATCTCGATCGTGTGATTTACCACTTCGGTCTTGCCATCTGATTGGGGGTGGTATACAACAACACTCAAGCCTTTATCCCACTATAGTGGGGTCGGCTATATGGATCCTTTGTCGCCATTATGCCCTATATTTTGTCATAATCTCACTAATGCCTAAGTACATAATGTCTTTCCTTTTAGTTTCATTCCAAGTCTTTATTGTTCTACCCCTCCCTCGTTTAATATGCCTAGTGACTAGACTCTCACAACGCCTAACAAGTGCCTCTAATGGTCTCCTTTGTGCGTGTACAAACCATCTTAGACGAGCTTCTCGCTTCTTCTCTGCAATTGGTGCTACTCTTGTCTTATCCCTGATTGGGGGTGGTATATTGAGGAAAAAAGCTAATTTAGTGCCGCTGAGTGTTAATAACTCTTTCAAAAAATGACTTGTAAAAAATGTCTTGATCGGGAACGATGGACTCCGAGATTCCATTCTAACAAAATATCCCTGCAAAGAACCTTTGCGCGACGTGCTCTGCGATAAGCGGCCATCCCATCATGATGAAGTGGGCTCCTTTTGAGAAGCTGTCTATGGCCACCATGAGAATTGATTTACTTTGGACGTCGGAAGCCCTTCCACAAAATCCATGAAAATATCTGCCCATATTTGAGTGGGGACGGGCAGCGCCTGCAAAAGGCCAGTCAGCTTTTTTAGCTGGCATGCGACACATCGGGTAATGAAGTCTTGAACTCGCCATCGGAGACCCTTCTAAAAGAATTCACTACGAACATGTGGGAGTATTTTATGGACTCCTTCATGTCTATGGTCATGAGTGTCCTCCAATATGCGAACAATGGCACTGGAGGTGGGTTCGAGGTATATACGCCCCTTGTACAAAATGAGGCTGGTGTGGATGGCCCAACAAGGTGTAGTGCCTTCTTGTATGCGGCGAACAAACTCAGATAAGTTGATCGACTGTTGGGTCTTGCGACGAATGTTCTCGATGAGGGTGGCGGAGGTCCCCAAGGTTGTAAACAGGTTTCCACTTGGCGAGTACAAGTCATCGGTAGGGGCGAGTCGGGAGAGTGCGTCAACGGTGTGGTTTAAAGTTCCAGCTTTATATTCGACATGAAAATTGAACTCAAGGAGCTTACCTACCCAATGTTGTTGGGGCACAATGGTGAGGCGCCGCTCCTAGAGATATTTGAGGCTGAAATCATTCGTACGGATCACGAACAGTTGTCCCCATAAATATGGCCGCCGATGCTGAACGGATGTAGCCAGGCCTATAAGTTCTTGCTTGTATGTTGAGAGTTTTTGGTGGCGGTTTACCGTGCGGTGACTAAAATATGCGATGGGGTGGCCATGTTGTTGGAGAACCGCGCCATAACCGTCATCGAACTAGTCGCACTCGACGTTAAATTCTATGGAAAAAATCTCCGACGGTGAGCACTAGGACAGCGTCGAGAGCTTGCTGATGATTTGTAAAGGCTGTGGAGGCAGCTGCACTCCAAGAAAACGAGTTCTTGTGTAGAAAAGATGAGCGGCTCAGCAATGGTGCTATAACTGCGAATGAAGCGACGGTAATAACCAGTCAGTCCCAAGAATGCGCGGAGATCGCAGACTATCCCAGGTATGGGCTAGTCTGCCACCCCTTCCAATTTTACGGGATCCGCCAAAACTTCCTTAGAGTGGATTATGTGTCCAAGATAGGCGGCGCTATCCTTACCAAACTCACATTGACTCCTTGAGATATAGTTGATGGCGACGCACTGGGTGGAAGACTTTGTGGCGTGATGTAGATGTTCAGCCCAAGTTTTATTGTATATCAAGGTTTCATCGGAAAATATCAGAACGGATTTTCAGAGCAGTGGTTGGAAGACCTCGTTCAGTAACCCTTGGAAGGTAGAGGGTGCGTTGGTGAGGCCGAATGACATCACCAAAAATTCGAAGTGGCCTTGTTGGATTCAAAATGTTATTTTCTCATTGTCTCGTGGGTGCAAGCGCACTTGGTGGTAGCCTGCGTCGAGATCCAACTTTGAAAGAAACGAGTGTCGTTCAATTCATCAAAAAAGTCTTCCACAACCGGAATCAAAAACTCATTTTTGATAGTCTTGAGATTTAATTCATAGTAATCGACGTAAGAGCGCCAAGAGCCATCTTTTTTGTGGAGTAGAAGAGCCAGTGAGGAGAATGGAGAGATGTTGCGCCGAATGATGCCTTGTTGTAGCATAGTGGAACATTGCCACTCGATCTCATCTTTTTGAAGGGAAGGGTAGCGATAGGGGCGCACAAAAATCGAGGAATTGCCCTCTAAGAGACAAATGCGGTGATCATGGTGGCGTGTTGACAAAAGAGTACTTGGAATGACAAAAGTGTCGGTATATTCCTGCAGGATAGCGCTGAGGTACGCCATATGTGTTTTGAGTGGTCGGCTAGTGGGAAGAGCCGGTCCATGAAGGGCGAATGAGTGTAGTTGTGTCGGGGGTTATCCATGCCGTTCTACCAGTTGATTACCCTGAAACCACCACATGGATATGTCATCAAAGTCCCTTGTTAGTGGGCCAAGATTGCAGAGCTAGCGGACTCATAATACCACATTGAAACCTTGGAGATCCACCACCAAAAATTCCACGGAGAATTTGTGTGTAACCTTGTACCCACGGTAAGAGCAACCGCCTGACATACGCTTGGGCATCCCATTTTTTGATGGGGGGTGGGTGGGTGATGTGGAGTTGCAAATGAGTGGTGGCGATGAAGGTAAAAAAATTGGCTCTCGATAAAGATGTTCATCTGGATAGTAGAACCTTGGTTCTCTTGTGGTTGAAATGGCATGGAGTGAGTGTTCTTGCGGTTCCGTGTCCTTGTTGTCAATATCGTCGTCGGATGGGTCGCCTAACTCAACCCAAAAGAGACGTTTATGTCAATGTCCCAGTCCGAAAGCATCTTCACAGGTGAAGCGTAGCCCTTTGGCACGACGATCGGCCATTTCTAAAATCGAAAGGCTGGGACGGAAAGGTGGGCGGGTAGGATTGGGTCCCTTAGAGGGAGGATGGCTGGTGGCCTCGGGTCTCTTGGAGGGAAGCGAATGAGGGTTGTTTTCGCGAACTGTGTTGGATAATTCCTGGCAAGGGATGTAGGTCCGGTCCAAGGGAGTCATCGTTCACATGCACGCACGAGGTTCATTGCCGCGGTGAGATCCCGAGGAGCTTGAAACTTAACATCCTAGCGGAGTCGTCCGTGTAATCCGGCAGTGAAGAAGGGAATTTGTTGTTTCGGGTGGACGGACGGAGCACGAGCTAAGAGCCTTTGGAAACTTTCCAAGTAGTCTTCGAAGGGTCCTATCTATTTTAGGGCAGTGAGGTCGCCAAGTGGGTTGCCGCGGAGGGCCGGCCCGAAACGGAGAGTTCAGGCGTTGGTGAAGTCTTTCCATTGTAAGTCAGGTGTAAACCATAGTTGGGAGGCTCCCAGGATGTGGAAGGAGGTCAGTCTGTGGCGTTCGTATAACATCGTGTGTTGGTTGGAAAAAAATGTCTCACACTGTGTGAGCCATGGCAGCGGGTCGTCTCGCCCGTCGTAAACAGGGAAATCCATTTCAGTATAATTCGTGGCATGTTTCCATCGGGGCGGAAGGCTGAGTTGCCCTCCTGATGTGGGATGGTACAATCTTGTGCTGAGTTGGACAAAAATATGCGTTAAGGGGAGCGTGATGAATGAGTGGGGCGGCAATCCACAATGTGGGATTTGAGTTCCACAAAAATGGCATCCTGCTGTTCCATGCGGGCTTCCATACGCTCCATGTGCCTAATTAAGCGGTAAGGTTGTTGTCGCCCATGGTTGGAGCGTGGTTCACTGGTGGTGGGTTGGGTCGAGGAAGGAGTGACTCTGATACCAAATTGATATGTTCTACTGATTGGGAACGCATAACATGCCGGCGATGAATGGAGCTCCGAGAATGGTCTTCATTTCTCATTGGAGAGGCCGTTGTTGCGATTGTTGGGCGGTCGATGAGAGGTGCGGTGAAGATGGAGTCCACCGTGTATCCTAAAGGGGAAAGGGATAGAAAAAGAGAGATTGAGAGAGATTTTTTCTACTATTTTCTTTGTATCTTGCAAAGAGCCAAAATAAGCATATATATAAGGGGCTGCCCCCCATTTAGGCGTATACACATGGGATAAAGTAATATTAAAAGCTAATAAGTGTCTGCCCCCCATCTAGGCATTAAACAATGGGATAGTAGCAAGCGGTTCATAATTATAAAGAGGGCTACATGTAAGGTTTCCATCACTAGTTTTGTTCCACGTGAGGATTATGATAGCAAGCTTGGTCTACGTGAAGATCATGTTGGTTGTCTTGGTCCTTGTAAAGAATAAAGATCATTGTCTGTCCGCCCCAAGTTGGTTGGACTCCAGTTCGTTTGCTAGTTCATTGTGTGCACGTTGTTGGTAGATGTTGCCCCAACGCAAGTTTGCTGCTGTACGATCCGTAACATAATACACTTCTAATAAATGTTATGCACTAAAAGGAATAACACATCCAGGATAAATAAATCTTTTAGCAGTAAGGTGAGGTTTCAAAAATTATTTACATCTTCTAGCTTGAATACAATGTACCTATTTTCTTGTGTAAGTTGTAGCAATTACACATTCTTAAGCACGCAAGTTACTAAAACCACATATGAGAAGTATTACTAGTACAATATCATAGAAAATGAACCTAGCAATTATACATAATGTTGAACTGTTTGTGGTGTTAGTATGCAAGGTAATTAAGATGTGGACTTCTTCTTCTATCAATCATTGACTATGTTAATATCCGGTTCTGCTGATAGTGAGTTTTTTGTGGAGTACCAAGTACCAAGGGATATCGCAGGAAGTGATATTTTGCAGTCTCATAGAAATTAAAATGTATGGTCAGTTCAGGATTCACTCTTTGGTATTCAAGTAGCTTGCCTCGATCTATCAGTATTCTGGACTACATAGTTTTCATGATTGATGTTCTTATAACTCCTTGTATGCAGCTGCTGTGTAAGAATATTGTAAGACTTAACTTAGTCTGCAGATGTGCAGGTGATTCATCGTGATTTTTTGGATATCAAGGCAGATGATCCCACATTTTCGAAGGTATTGAGTTGGGGCTCATTGTTTATGCTTAATTGTGTGTTTGTTTTAGTTTTAAGAAAATTTATTATTTGTGCACTTCTGTTTACTTCAAGTGGCAACTGGTTTAGAGTTTCAAGAAGTTTTAATGGGACCCGACTGGTACCGTGGAGTCCTACAGGCTCAAAGTGACCCCAACCCTTCTCCGCACCTGTTTCTCAGCGCGGAGGGTTGTTGAGATGGGGCCTCAAATCCACAACTCCTAGATAAGGGGATCTTCAACCATCCCTCATCACCAACTGAGCAAGGGAGAGGGTTGTGAAGTTATGAATGTGAAGGTGTGCTCAGATATAAGGTTCGGGATCTTGCTTAAAGTTGTCATGTAATGTGTCGATGTAAGTCTTGAAACATTGTTAGCATACTCCACAAAGTTGTCGATGTATGTGTTGACCGAGTTATTCTGATGGACTGCGCATAATCCTTCCAACACGTTACCTAGTTTTCGAGTGTCATAGAGGAGGTTAAGTTTCATCTTGAGCATTGACCAAGTTATAGTTGGGTTTGTTTGTCACAGGCAACACAATCAATAGATTATTGAGCTTTCTATATCGATCTTGGAGAGGCATTTTCTCACTATCCAGTGTTGATTGCAATTCAAAAAATTGCTCAGCATGTGCAATTCTGCCAAGTGAATATGTGCTTGTTATGGGCCTAGCCCGTCGTTGGGTTGTAGGAGGATGACCTGAGACAGGATGATGAAAGTGGGGGATACTGTGGAGCCAGAACCACGACTGCCTAGGTGAGGTGTGCTTGGAGAGAGAGAGCTACCAATATCTCGAAGACAATGAAATAGATTATTTCTTGGATGCTTTCATACAAACAACACATGCCTTTAAATATGCTACAAGATCCTTTAAATGAAAATCTTAACCGTCTAACAATTGACAATAATTAATAATAATAAAAGACATTAAAGGGATAACAGTAACTAGGCCCGTCGCTTGTGGCCCTTAACATCTCACTCGGCTTGCAAATCGAGTTTGTCCTTAAACTCGAATGAAACTCGGCCGATCACCCGACCACTTTTTTTCTCACCAAAGCAGTGCGTCGCTGTAGCGAGGGCTGCAAAGAGTGACAAGCCTTTATCATGCCCATCGTTATCACGGATGATGGTGTTGTTGTCTGTTGTTCGTAACGTGTATGGTGATATGATCGAAGAGGAGACCACAACTTGATCTTCATGTGGTTGAAGTAGTGGTGGAGAATAATTCTCAGATGCTCGGAGACTACTCAAAACCATATTGATTGTCGTGTGAGTGAGAGGAGTGTCATCGACGATCTTTGCACAGTTGATGCATAACAACAAGACGTCTATTTGAATGAGAGCAATGATAGGCGATGGTTGCTGGTTGCATGACTTGTCCAAATAGCAACAACATGCACCTGGTCAGGTAGGGGCATCAGTTGCGTGAGGAGAAATTGTTTACTTATGTATGCAACAATCATGTCGTTGAGTAGGGAGATCATGACGGTGGTGATTTCTAGTGTTGGCTTGTGTGTTACTTCCATGTTTATCGTTGCTTCGTTTTGTTCCAGCACTGTCTCCATATTTTTTTTGAAAAATAAAATAAAGTAATCAATTAATTAATTTGACTCAATCAGAGAAACTCTTGATGTTTTAAGCTGCAAGAGGCTGCACAGAGCTCGAAATTTCTCTGGCGGGGCGCTCCTGAAGGTGTGAGCTGAATCAACATGCGAGGGCAGGTGCGACTCAAGGTGGTGATTCGACTATTCGTGGACTGGGACAGAAGCATATATTGATATCGAGGGAAGAACTGAGTGTTGAGGTTGTTGGCGAGGAATAAGACAACGTAGAAGGTTGATGATGGCACTCCTTGCAAAACTAAGGCTTGTTGCAGGGAACAATGGGCACATAAAGCCTGGAGATCACGAGCGGACGAAATTTGACGACGATTGCATGACAGGATCGATCGGTGGATGAAAGAAGGTCACTGGAAGAGTGGGCGACGACGAACCAAGGTTGGGTGAAGCTCGACTGCGCGCTTGCCGCTAGGTGCAACATATCGTATGCCGACTTCGTGAGATGGGGGGGGGATCATACCTTTGTCGTTCCTATTGCAGAACAACTAGGGCTGGTGTTACGAACACAGAGGATGGTCAAGAGGAAGGAGGATCGACGACATGGCGGGTTTATTCTCGAAGTAGGCTAGCGGAGAGGACTACACCAGCATGATATGACATGATCACGAGTTGATTTATCTATTTCCTCGTCGCATTTCATTTTATCGCTTTACACTTTTTGTTGGGAGAGGTTATATAACTCCCGAATCTCTTTTGTTTTAGGCTATCTTGTATCTTGGATTTTGAAATCAAGTGGAGCCTTGGGCTGGCTAAGTGAATTCATCCCCTTGGAGATCTTTTCTCTTCTATCTCGTTCCAAAACCTCCCTCGCGTTACATTGGTCCGACCTTGCCTCCCTTCCTATGGATCCTGTGTCGTCGGGCACTGTTTCTGCCGATCACATCATCCTCCTACCTATCACCGGACGAATCTATAAGCGGCGGGAAACTCGGTTACCTAACCCTACATACTATGCAAGCTCGACGTATTAATCACAAATTAGATATTAAATGTTAACGTCCCATGCAAATAAATTCACAGAAAGATAACATAATTTATTTAAGCGAGACAAGCTTAGGCTTTCCTCTGCGTGAAGGGTCAAAGTGAGAGCGCGCAGAGAATCGGTCCTTCCTGCAGGTAGAGATTAATCCAGGCAAAAATAACTATAATAAATTGAACATCCGGGAAAACATGTAATAATTCAAACCATAACATTGTTTACAACCGAACAAACTAATACAAAACACAATACAAATAGTAGGGCTGCTATAATAATGGTAGATCTTAACGTTTGGGGGCTCAAAGAGGGATTCTAGTGGTTGGTGGACCGGATCGGGTAAGGAGGAAGCTGGTCGGGGGCTTGGGAGGGCTGGATCGGGGGCTTGGGAGGGCTGGATCGGGGTTGGTTTGCTCAGATCTGTACAAATCTGATGTGGGGGTGGCTGTTTTGAAGTGGTTCCACGTGGTGGTGGATGGTGGTAGCAAGGTTGGATGGTGGGGCGGCTAGGGAGGGGCGGTGGGCTGCTAGGATTGAGTGGCAGGGTTGGAATAGGGGAGGGGTGGCTGCTAGCCGTATTTGGGCTGAGAAAGGTCGTCGACCTATTTTGGAAAGGGCAGAGGAGGGGGGCAGGGGAAGCGGCTTGATGTGGAGGGTTGGCTGTCTGGGGAGTGGAGGCCGACGGTTTGAAGGGAGGCTGGCTGGAAGGGGGCTTTTGGAGGGATGCGACTGTCTGGATAGCAATTGGACGGAGTTTTTTTGAGGGAGGAGGTTGTCTGGACAGCAAGGTGGAAGGATGGGGAAGGAGGAAAACACAAAGATACAAAACACTTACCCAAGGAGTCATCACCAAGGGGTTCCATGGAGTCGGCACCGTGGAGATCACCGGAATGGAGGAAGAAGCTCTCCAAACATTCAGCAATTGAATTGTCGGCAGCCCTAAACCTTATATTTATTAGAAATAAAAATTAGGGCACCCAAAACAAACGACTATGATTGGTCGTTTGTCTGGGGGCCAAAATTACATGAAATAAAAATCGAAAAGTACAAAGCTATATATGGAAATGATCCGCAACGCGAATCCGGACGCATCTACAGAGTCAGATCGTCGATCCGGGCACGCCATATATGGTAAGTCGCCAAATCAGCCCCGAATGGGCTCAAAGCTCGTCCTCGTCTCTGCTCCGCATCACTACCACTTGTGTTTTGACTGACGCCCGCCTCGACGTCGTCGAGCGTCGACTCGATGACCATTCCAGCATTCTCGCATCGATCCATCCGATTCTCCAACGCTTGGAGGCTTGTGATGTCCGGCTGGACAACCGCTCCTCTATGCCACCACTGGGGGAGGGCCCCTTCAGCCTCCTTTTTCACCGGTCAACAAGCTTCCACGTCAACCCTTCCTCCTCTCGTTGTGTTGGCCCACACACCGAACGCCCTCAAAGTTCCTCATTTTAGCGACACCAATCCCCTAGGATGACTTGCCAAGGCAGAGCAATTTTTTGATATTTACGCCACCCTAGATGGGTAGAACATCTCTTTGATGATCCTTGTCGTGGAGGGCTCCTCCCTCCACTAGGTTCGTTGCCTGCGCCAGTGCACCCCACTCCTTTCATAGGCCAACCTTGCCCAGGTGTTGGTGAAATGCTATGATCATCAGCACTCAGGGAATGCGTTGTAGAGCTTATGTACTGTAAAATCACTGGCCTGCAAATAATATATAGCATGGGTCCGATCGGGGCCCTACGGTATATAAAATTCACAAAGCCCAAAATGCTAATAATGATAACAAAAATAACTACTCATACACACTATCTTTTGATTACAACGGAAACGAGGAATGAAATAACAACAAGTACACGACAGTCTAGCTTTAAGGCCTTACATGTTTTTCATCACAAATGTTTTGTTTGCTACATAATTTACAAACATCGGCACGCAGATCAACAACACATAAAAGTTATACAAAAGTTTGGCCTTCGAGGGCCAGCACAGCATGAGGCTTCTTGCCCTCTATTTCTCACTCGACTCGCCAACACCTGTACCTGTACAATTCATAGGGATGTGGCAAAACAAAACAACGGTCAGCTTTAGATTGCCATTATTGGTGTAATGACCCCACCCCATTCTCAGGGCGGTGGTATTTCTTCCCTATCACAAAAAAGAAAGTGCAACTACGAACAAGCCAAACACAATCAATATATAAACAAACCATCACAAACGTTGACATGCACGATCACACGTTTCATGCTCTCACAACATGCTTTTTGTGTACTCTTTCCCGTGTTCTATCCAGAATACAGGGCACATAAGGGATCCCCGTAACCGTGCCATTACACACACGATAAGAATACTCATAGTCGTACAACCCACGGCGAGAGGCATGTAGTTGCCTTTTGCACTCAACTTTAATAATATGCGGACCAGGTATCACAACAAAGAGCGCGCGATAGAAAGACTCAAAGTCCATCTCTATCCATCAGAATGTGACAGAGCGGAAAACAATCCGCAACTGTCCAAACGAGCGTGACAGAGGGGAAAACAATCCACAACTGTCCAAATGAGCGCGGCATAGAGTATAACATTACCCCAGTTCTGAAGTGTCATGACGGGAGAAACAACCCGTCTCCGGACGTATCCTAACAAGCCTCTCAAACCGATGACGTGACATATACTGAACGCAACTACCAAATGACGAGGAATCCACCCGTCCTACGAAAACCCACAAGATCATCGTTCTACTAGGCCCAACACAGGCCCGCCTAGGAACGGGGAATTCACGAATAAAGCTCACAAATTCTTGTCATCACTACGATGAATAGCACGAGACATTCCCGTTGACGCACCTAGGGCTAATCACAATGCATATCCAAGAAACATCACCGATCCGAGCGTATCGCCACAGGTAGGCTTCACACAGCTTGCCTAAATCCATACTCGCACGTCGGATTACTAGATGCACATTTATACCGGGGAAGGACACAATTGACCCAAAGGTTCGCAATGAACAGAAGAAAACACCCACTGCGTCCAATTGAAGGCGGGTGGCCCTTCTAAGCATAGTAACAACAAAAAAATAGTGGAAAGATGTTTTTGTATTCAAATGTCTTAGAAACGAGCAATAACACACATATATATATATATAGGACCACAACATGTGACATATCACGTGGATTACATTAGTGCGATGGCGGAAACGAGCAATAACATACATATGTATAGAACCACAACACGTGACATATCACGTGGATTACAAGTGCGATGGCGGAAAAGAAACGTAAAAAAATAATGCGTATATTCAACTCTCCCCCTCAAGTTGGGAATATATATTGATCATTCCCAACTTGTCAGTGTTGTCCTTGAAGTTGTCACTGCATAGTCCCTTGGTGCAAACATTGGCAAGCTGGTCAAATGAGTTCACAAATGGAGTGCAAATATTCCCCTTGTCGAGGTGATCGTTGATGAAATGTCTGTCAACTTCCACATGTTTGGTTCTGTCATGTTGTACTGGATTGTGAGCAATACTGATGGCTGTCTTGTTGTCACAGTAGATAGTAACAGGTTTGTTCACCTGGAAACCCATATCTTGAAGAATAGTCTTCAACCACAACCCCTCACAAAGTCCTTGCGCCATATCCCTATAATCTGCTTCAGCACTTGAGCGTGTTACAACATTCTGCTTCTTGCTCTTCCAAGATACAAGATTGCCTCCCACAAATGAACAATACCCAGTGGTAGATTTTCTGTCATCTTGATTACTAGCCCAATCAGCATCTGTAAACACTTCAACCTCCAACGATTGATTAGCTTTGAACAGAATCCCACGCCCTGGTGTCTTCTTGAGGTATCGCAACACCCTAAAGGCAGCTTGTTGATGACGTATAGAAGGAGAGTGCATAAATCTACTTAGGACTCCCACAACGTACGTAATATCGGGGCGAGTATGGGACAAATATATGAGCCTCCCAAATCCCAATCAATCGTTGGCATTTTGATGCATCCACTTTCTCCCCACTAGTATCTACATCAATTTTATGATTAGCCTCAATTGGAGTGTCCACGGGAGCACACCCAAGCATCCCAGTCTCCTCCAAAAGGTCAAGTGTATACTTCCTTTGAGAGATGAAGATCCCCCATCGAGACCTCACAACTTCAATTCCCAAGAAGTATTTCAGCTTACCCAGATCTTTGACTTCAAATTCCTTGCCCAGTTGTTTTTTCAGGTGACTAATCTCCTCCAAGTCATCTCCGGTAATGATGATGTCATTCACGTACACAATAAGAATAGAAACTTGTGCACCTTTTCTCTTGATGAAGAGAGTGTGATTAGCTTGACCTTGGGTGTATCTTAGCTGAATCATGGTCTTGTTAAACCGTCCAAACCACGCTCTCAGAGACTGTTTCAGGCCATACAGAGATTTCTTCAGACAACAGACCTTCCCATTGGATCCTTCGGTAACAAATCCCGGGGGAATATTCATGTAGACCTCCTCTTCCAGATCGCCATGCAAGAACACATTCTTGACATCGAGCTGTTGTAGCTCCCATCCACAACTCGCAGCACAGGAGAGAAGCACTCGAATAAGTTCATCTTAGCAACATGAGCCTTCTCTTGGTAGTCAATGCCTCGAGCCTGGGTATACCCTGAGCCACTAAGCGAGCTTTGTACCGCTCCACCACCCCATCTTGATTTTGTTTCACTGTGAAGACCCATCGGGACCCGACCGTTCGCTTCCCAAGAGGAAGGCTAGTAAGCCGTCATGTTTCATTTTGTTTCAAGGCACGCAGTTCCTCCTCCATTGCCTGTTTCCACTCAGGTATATGAACAGCCTCCTGCCATGTCTTAGGAATCATAATAGATGAAAGAGATGAGATAAATGCTTTGTGGGCCTGAGAGAGGTGAGTATAGCAAATGTAGTTGACAATGGGATGTTTGGTGCCACCCCTTTTACCTATAAGACGAGCAAGAGGAACATGGAGGTCATCATCAGAATCTGGAGCGGAGACAGTCACCGGCACTGGCGGAACATCAACAGTCTGCACTTGCTCAATAGCCTTGGGACGACGGGAATATGTGTATATAGGTGGAGCGGAAGGGGAAGAAACAGGGGCAGTAGTCGGACCATTGGAAGGGGAAATATGAGGAGTGATAACAAGCGGAAGAGGAGACTCGACAATCGGAAGAGGAGAGTCGATGGTCTCGTCACTGTTACTGCTTGTCTCCCCCTGAGGAGGACCAAAGTACGACTCCCCCTTACGGAATGTAACATCAATAGTGCAATAGTAGCGACGAGTCAAAGGATGATAACACCGATATCCTTTGGTGGTAAGGAGAGTACCCAACGAAAACACATCGAATGGAACACGCATCCAGTTTATCACAGTGCGGGGTATGAGCGTGGACAAAACAGACAGAACCAAAGATACGAGGAGCAATATGAGAGGTGTGGACGATGTGGTTCTTGGCGAGACGGGAGAGGGGCGTATCATAGGAGATGGAACGGGATGGAAGACGGTTGATGAGATGCGCAGCCATGAGAACTGCATCACCCCAGTCGGATTTGGGAAGGTGCATAACAAGAAGTAAACGACGAGCCACCTCTAGCAAGTGCATATTCTTCCGTTCGACGACCCCATTTTGAGTGGAAGTGTGGACACATGTGGTTTGATGAATGATGCCATGATTGGCAAGATAGGCCCCAAACGCCCCCCGGTCATCATATTCTCCATCATTATCAATACGAAACACACGAATTGTGCCACCAAATTGTTGGGCCACCATCTTATGAAATGACTGAAAACAAGAGACCACGTCACTTTTCTTTTTAAGCAGATAAAGCCACGTAGTGCGGGAGTGACAATCAATAAACATAACAAGCCATTTATAGGCAGATAAAGATAACACTGGGGATGGACCCCAAACATCAGAATGAATAACATCAAATGGACATAAACTAGGAGCAGACAGATGGCTAATACTTTGACGAACATGCTTAGATTGTTCACATGTGTCACGAGAAAACGGCTGAATTAGATGATGAAAAATAGGAAACAGTTTAGTAAGATATAAAACAGAAGGGTGGCCAAGACGCTGATGCAACACCGGATGTCATGAAGAGTTGGAGATCTGGTGGATGAAAGAGCACTGGTAGAGGTCTGGTCCAGCAAGTACAGTCCGCCAACGTTCCTACCACTGCCAAGCGTCTGCCTCGTATCCAGATCCTGAGACACACAAACATCAGGGTAAAAGGTTACAGAACAGTTTAAAGAGGTAGTCAATTGACTAACGGAAAGCAGATTGCGAGAAAAAGACGGGACATGCAAAATAGAGGATACTGATATGTCAGGAGAACAAGTGGCAGTTTCTTTACCAGCAATGGCTGAGAGAGAGCCATTAACAACAATAAACTTATCACGCCCAGAAAGAGGAGTATAAGAGGTAAAACTTGAGGCAGAGCCAGTCATGTGGTCTGTCGCACCCGAGTCGATAATCCACTCGGAAAGAAAAGAGGACACATCATAAGCACTGGACAGACCTGAAGTAGCAACAGCAGCATGAGAACCAACAAGGGTAGAATCTGTGTGGGAGTGCAACAGATGGCGGAAAGCCTCTAATTAAACAGCAGACAGGCCCCGGGAGATGTCCTCCAGAACCTTAGTAGAGTGCGCAGAAGACTGAGAGCGATCGCCATAGTGACGACCACCACCACGGTATCCGCCTCGACCACGAGAACCAGAGCCCCGACCACCAGGGGCAAGGTGCGGTGCAGACGAAAGCAAGATTCTTTGGTATGGCCCTTCTTCCCACAATGACTACAAACATGAGGTGGTCCGCGAGACAGCCCAACGAGCGCAGAGTGATATGTAGGGGGGCCAAGAGTGCGACGACGATTCTCATCACTGAGCATGCCGAAGGCCTCCCGAAGAGAGGGAAATGGCTCACGATGGAGGACATGCAGGCGAATAGCGTCAAACTCCATGTTGAGCCCCATAAGGAAGACATGAACCCGGTATCGATCTTTATCCTTTTGAAGGGCCACCGCATCAGCAGTGCAAGCCGCAGTAAATGTGTTCAAGAAATCTAGCTCCTGATAGAGGCGCTCAAACTCAGAATAGTAGGGGGCAACATTCATATTTCCTTACTTCAGCTCCAGAACACGGCGAGTGAGCTCATACACCTGCATCGAACTGCCAGCCTGAGAGTAAGTATTACGGGCCCTTGTCCAAATATCATAAGCAGAGTCCAATAACATATAACTGCGATACACCTGAGGGGACATCGAATGCAGTAACCACGAGACAACCAACAAATTGTTCGAATCCCATTTTCTCCATGAGGGATCGACACGGGGTGGCTCAACGGTGGTACCATCAATGAGTCCATATAGGTGGTGACTGCGAATAGCATGTTGGGCCGCCCTGGACCATTCCAGATAATTTGTGCCATCCAAGGCGATAGTATTAATCTTCAACGAGCCAGAGTGTCCATGACTCCGTGGAGGATCGCCAGAGGAACCGGTAAGAGTACCGGATTGAGTATTAGGGGAGATATCGGATTGATCCTCCATCAGAGAGAATGTAGATTTCACATCAAACAAAAGCACATCCTACGGGTGTCCCTTAGATCTCGACGCCGAAAGGAACACCGGAGGATGTGAGCACGGTATCTCTGGCAGCCCTCATGGAGGACAAAACAGCCGGCCGGAGATGCAAGGTCGGAAGAAGAGAGACGCGGTGGCGGCTGGTGCCGCTGGTGCAGGTGACGGCTGGATCGGGCTACGGAGCCAGCAATTGGTGCGCGAGCGGGATCGGTCGGGATCGGGCTACGGAGCCAGCGACGGATCGGGCGGGAGCGGCTGGTGCTCGAGCGGGATCGGGCTACGCCAGCAACCGTGCGAGGGAATCGGGCTACGCCAGCGAGCGCGAGCGACGGGGCGAGCGACAGAGCGGGATCGGTTGTCGGCGGAATCTGTCTCTGATACCAAGTGGAAAGATGTTTTTGTATTCAGATGCCCTAGAAACGAGCAATAACATACATATATATAGGATCACAACACGTGATATATCACGTGGATTACATAAGTGCGATGGCGGAAACGAGCAATAACATACATATATATAAGACCACAGCACGTGACGTATCACATGGATTACATAAGTGCAATGACGGAAAAGAAACGTAAAAAAATAATGCGTATATTCAACTAAAACTACACTGGAGTCGCAATCCCACGCCTTGGCGGAGCCCCCGCTCTCCACCGCGTAGCGGGAGAGGGACTCTATGTGCAACTTACACATAAACATATGTTGGGGTTGCAATCCCACGCCCCAACGGAGTCCCCATTCTCAACCAGAATGGCGTGAGGGGACTCTCGTTGCACGAAAGTAAACACATACACAAAATATGGAAATAACAGTCCTAAGACCGGGAAAAAGAGTCGTTACCCTTGACGCGCATTTCAGAGGCATTTTGACTTGCACGAAACTCGTCAGCTAGCGATCGTAGGCTGTCCACACACAGATTTGGGTTCAACTCGGTGATTCGAGTCTTTAATTGACCACCGAAGCTCACGACGAAGCTTCCTCTCCTTTTGGTCGACCAAGAAATAACACAAGTTTCCATGAACCACCAAGGAGCTCCTCCCACACGACAGCGTAGGCACTTCCAATAGCGGCAAAGCGGAGGGGAAAGGGCGTTTTCCTCCTTCCAGTCAACCCACAAGACAAAGAGGGGATCGTGAGGGAGGTAGATCGGAAGAGATTTCACAAACTGGAGAGGGGCGGCTCACAGGAAAACGAGATAGAGAGAGATCGTGAGAGGCGCACCCTTCCTCCTTCCCAGCGGCACCCGAGAGAGAAATCGGGAAGGCGTTCCCCTGCGGCAACCATAGATGAGCGAGCGAGAGCAGAAGAGAGATCCAGAGAGGCTTCTCTTCCTTTGTCCAGGCGGCACCCGGGAGAGAGTGCTCGGGGGGGGGGGGATCGGGGATGGTTCCGTGGCCTGAGCGATAAACGATAAAGAGGAGGGGGGGGGGGTGATTGAGCGGTGACTTCTTACGGTGATGATGGTGAGTTAAGCCCCTTTTTTTACTTTTTTGGATTTAATATAACAAAGGCTTTACATGTGCCCTCTGACATACTTCTTCAGTGGATCAGCACATCAGCGAGTTCATCGAGCTCGTCAACAACGTCCTCGACCTTCCACCAGATCATTACTTGGACTTCTTTCTTCAGGGTCTCCAACCCCACATTCACTCCTGCTTGCGCACCCATCATCCTCAAGATATCTTCGACGCGATGGTGGTTTCCCATTTGGTGAAAGTTCAATTTTCTGTATGTCCTGGGGACCACCCCCGACTACCTCCCTCGGCTCCCTCCCAAATCGTGCGGCGTACATTACCCCCCCCCCCCCGACTACCAACAGGGGAACTGCAACACCTAACCACCCTGGCCAGGCCAGCTATTCCTCCTAGGCCACCGCGGTCGCCCGCCCCCACTACCTTTTCACATAAGAGTACAATGATCTGTACAATAAGGGTTTGTGCTTTTTGCTGTAGGCAACCCTATTACCCGACGCACGACAGTCCGCTTAAGTAACTGCGGGTTCTCATGTGCGCTGATGATGACGAGGTGACGACCGCTGATTTTGAGGCCCTACTACTCGATGACGTTCCTCCAGCAGAGCAGACGCCACTTGGCTTTCACCGTTTGGAGCTTTCATACTTTTCTACAGGGGGCATTTCAGAATCCCGCACTATGAAGCTCCAGGGGTATCTATAGGGGACACCGGGAGTGTTCATGATTGAGTGTTGCGAGACAACTTCATCTCCCACGAATTCGTGACGCGCTTATAGTTTGTTTCCTTCCGACCCAACAACGAGTTTTGTAGTCTACCTCTGTGATGGTCTTTCTCTGCAGTTGGGCGAATATGGCGCTTTCGCAGATTTCTACAGTTGGACAAACCGCAAAGCCGGATCGGGTAGCTCTGATACCATGTTGGAAAGTGGTGTAAACCTTGTATATACTTCTTGAATCAAAAAATACAAGTGTGAGTACAAATATATAGGGAGAGGAGAGAGAGAGGATTCCCTTTTTCAAGATGTGGGACTATTACGTGAGGAAGAAGGTCTATAATGAGTCATTAAATGAGCCTTTACAAGTTCATTTTCTAACAATATTGAAGGATGCATATCTAACTTCTAGAACTAAGCTTAATTGGTTAAAATGGAGAAATGTTGAAGGATTAAGGTGTATTTTGCGATATTATATCATTTTTGGGTTAAACATAAATGTTATTAAAGTGTGATTAGGTTAGTTATGTTGTATAGATCCGAGTGCTAGACATGGAAATCTTTGATTTCTAAATTGGCATAAACGAGAATTTCACAATTGAGCTATGCACATTTAGGAAGGATAAAATAAGAAGTTATTGTATCAAAGAAATGACTTTGAGTGACATTTATCAGAGATAATATAATTGAAAGTATACTTAAGCAGTTTTGACATGTACCATGAAGGGTAAAAAATGCGTCTATTGGTAGGAAAGTTAGTGCCAAAGAATTTGGAAGGAGAACGCAGATCTAAGATAGCATGGAAGTTGTCTAAACACTCCCCCCCCCCCCCCCCCCATGTAGGAAGTCGTGTAGAGAACTCCTGCCAATTACTCTCTTAATCACTCCACCTCTCTCTCTCATATCTTTGAGTTCCTTTGCCCATTCCTGTATATTGATTTCTCTCTCTCTCTCTTTCTCTCTTACTCATTTGAATACTAAGGTTGGGAAAGAAGGATACTGGAAGTTGCTCGCATCTCACATGTCTCTCACTTTCGTCCTTACTCTGTTGTTTTGTAGCCAGATTTTGTTGAAGAAGACCCGTGGCAAAAAAATCTTTTGTTGCCCTAAGCAAGCGTGTGACACTCTTTGGATCACAAGTTGGGAGCCAGCTTGAATGTTGAGTGGGGATGAGAGTCATGAAACGGAGAAGGGGTTTTGAACAGAATGTTAGAACTTGGGGGAAGCATGAAAGTTGAGTTGGGAGTAGGTTTATATTTTATTACTGATCAAAGAAATCAGATGGTTGTGTTTAATTTTATAGGGTCACAATCAAAACTAAGTATTCTCTCTTAATATAGTATGAATAACGAGGAGGTATAACACCTTGTTCTACTCTTGATAGGAATGAATGAAAAAAGAGAATTCATAAAGCCAGCCTCGAATAGTTGGGTTGAGACTAATTATGATGAGGATGACTATGATGCTGGTGATGTTGAATCAAAAGTAAATTTGATATTTTACTGAGCCTCCTGCATAAGAAAATAATTTATATATTTTCTAGCTAAATGTACAATCCTGTTAAGTAATATTTTGTGTTCAATTTCTGCTAACACCAATATGCATGCTGTAACCATGTTTTCACAAATGTATGTGCAGGTCCGTGCCATTCTTTTGGATCCTTCCTGCTCTGGATCTGGAATATCTGCTGAAAGATTAGACCATCTACTCCCATCATATTCAGCAGGTGTTCAAATAAATTTGTAATTTTTTGTAGCTTTTTGGTTAGAGCCGTGTTCATGCTTAGTCTTAGTATTTCCCGTGTCTCACATTTTGGTCTAATACTTTGTACTGAGCATGTGATGCCTTGTGCAGCCCGTCAAGCCAGGTTTTTTATTATGTGACACAGAGTTACAGCTATCTGATGTTGTGTTGTTAGAGTCATGCATATGTGCTATGTTTTAAGACGGTGTTCCTCTCACAGCAGGTTTTCCTCTCACTGATAATGGGTTAAGTGAGTATGTTTTGCTCGACTTGAACTCAAAATAATCGAGTTAGAGCAAATTGCTGGCTGCAGACTAATTTTATTTTGAGTCCATCTCTACATAAAAGCATCTATTCCATGCAAAACAAATGTAACGGTTAGAGTGAGGATTTGAACTTAAAAATCTTGTGAGCTATAGAGAACCAATCAATGCACTAATTTGCTTTGCAGATGTTTGTCATGGACCTAGCCTGGAGGATGTCGGAGGATGACCGGAGGCGGAGATGACGGCAGCGGAAGATGCAGTGGTGCCGGAACCGCGGCTATCCAAACGGGATTTGCTCAAGAAAGAGAGCTTCCAAGATCTCATGAGGGGACTAAAAACTATATATTCTTCATTGATAACATACAAGACCCCAAGGATCTTTTAAATAGAGCTTAGAAGGGTATTTGTGTAAATAACTCAACACAACCTAATAAAACCTCATACAACAATTCAATCTAATACGAACTTAAGCTCATAATAATGTATTGTATCAGATAGACAATGAACCGAATTGAATTAATATGGTGTTATTGTTTTGAAATCTACTTGAAACTGCAGTGGGAGCGGTGACTGCGCCTTGGCGGCCTTGAGTTGTTTGTTATAGAGTTTCTCATACGGCTTTATAAGCTCAACTATGTGCGCGCCAAGAGTTTAGATGTTAATGATAGCTTCCATATTGCTAATTAAAATTAATAAAAAACAATTAATTAATCAAATAATTGATTTATCAATTAAATCAAAAAAGTTGTGACTTGAAGACTCGGTCTGCCTGTTCGTCGTTGCTGCTTTGTCGACGTCTTGTGCCGATCGGATCCTACTCCTCTTTATTGCACACCATTGCCGATCGTTCTGTTTTTTGGCGTCGACTGTTGTTTCCGTCTTCCGCTGGTTCCTGTCGCTGCAGTGACGGACGCAGGAATTATATTCAGTGTGGACGGAGTATAAAGTTATTTAATAAAATAAATCGACTAATATAACAAAAATATGTTTATATCACATTAATATCTCAGAATTATTTAAAATAGTTGATCAATTTCGGGAAAACGATATCATGTCCCTCAATTAATTGTTTTTTATGAATTAATTGAATATCATCATCCATTTTAATTTTTTTTAACATTTTGTACAGTAACATAATAGCAAACTTGTTTATATAAAAAGTTTTTAAACAACTAGTTTGTTCATAAAAAATAAACAAAATATAATAACAAATTTGTTTACATTTTTTTAACAACAACATAATAATTAGTTTGTTTTTAAAAAAATATTTAAATAATAACATATCAATCTTATTTATAAAAATCAAAATGATGTTGTTGGTAGAACTTGAACTCTAAACCTTTTGAATAAGAAAAAATGACTCTACCAACTATACCAAACAAACTTTATTAAAATACTTATTTTTATTGTAATATATATTAGTTTAAAGCTTATATGTCATGATAAACTGGTTTTTGACTAATGAAATATTATATCTTTTAAATTCAGTGTGGGCAGCCGCCCACGCTCGACCCTATGTAGGTCCGCCCCCGGTTGCTGTTGGTTCTTTTTGTCGCTTCTGCTGCTGGTTTCATTGCTAGTGGTTCCTGTTGTTGTTGGTTCTTCTGTTGTTGTTTTTTTGTACCCACCGTTGGTTCTTCTTTTCCTGCAGCCGCAGGTTCTTCTTTGTTCCTTCTTCTTAAGCCGACCCCTCCCCCTTTCTTCCAGGTGGTGGTTATCCTTCTGTGTGCCCTAATGGAGGACAAAATAAAGGGTGTGAATGTCCCTGAAGGGGATGCTGATCACTCTAAATTCTATAATGGAGGAAGTTCTAACGTGGATTTCACTCGTGTTGTGACTCACATCAAACTAAATGGGAGGAACTATCTTCTATGAGCCCAGTCAATGCGGATATTCTCTGAGAGCCATCAAAAACTTGAGTTTTTCACCTGATCCAAACTGGCGCCATGTAAGACTAACCACTTGTATGGGGAATGAGAAGGTGATAATCTTACTGTGATCAATTGTCTTGTCAACTCTATGGAACCCAAGATTGTAAGTCAATTCCTTTTCTGCCAAATTGTTAAAGAAATGTGAGAGTTAATTGAATGAAATTACTCTAAAAAGAAAGGCTTGGCGATGATATATCAACTTCAAATTGAACAAATACACATGACGGGAATAAATGACTTTGAAGGATATTATAGTAAACTGACTCATAATTTGGCAAAAATTGATGAATACTCTACTATTCACACCATCAAAAACTACAAGACTGAACTTATGCAAAACTGGGCGTTTGAAATGCTTTTTTGTCATCTTTCAGAGCTTGAATTCAAAAGAGTTTAAATGTTGAGAAGAGATTTTGTTTCTGATTTGGAGATTGTTTCCCACTATATTCGGGGGGAGGCGAGTCGTATAATCTTTCTTTGTACTAATGCTCATATTGGTCATGATTAATATGTGCTTGTTGCTGAACATAAGAAGTGACATTCTAGAAATATAAGACAAGATGATAAGAGTGAGATGAAGTGTCCTCACTATAGGAAGAAAGGACATGGAAAAGAGAACTGTTGGGGCTTACATCCCAACTTGGTTCCTCTAGGTTGGATTCGTGGTACTGATGCCAAGTATGTGAGATCCCAAACTACTATGTATAGCAACTTGGAGAATACCGGTTACCTTACGAAGACTAATGTTGGAAGAACTAAAGGCTCTGAAGACTAATGTTGGAAGACCTCTTACTAAAGACTTGTCTGGTATAGCTGTTCATGTTCAAACTGCCTCTTTATCTACTTTGGAGCCATCTTCTCCTTGGATCATTGATTCGGGAGCCTCCGACCATATGGCAAGATCTTCTAGGGGTACTACTTCTGTATCTCCTGCATCTAACGGTGTTAGGCTTGCTGATGGATCTTCTGCTTCTTTGATTAGTAAAAGGATTATTCAAATCTTGCATTTTATATCTCCCTCAAATCTGTTGTTGTTGTTGCTTCATTTCATACAAACTTACTTTCTATGAGCAATTTAGTCAAACTACTTAATTGTGCTATCACATTTTACTCTTCTCATTGTGTTTTCCAGAATCTGGCGAGTGAGAAGATGATTGGTGGTGGACATGAGTCAGGTGGTATTTATGTTATGGACATTGGTCTTGCTTTTGGTGCTAAAAAATCTTCAACTACTGATCGTTTGATGTTGTGGCCTCATAAGGATAAATATGTTGGGTATCTGTGTAGGGTAGGCTAAGGGGTGCACAAATTCAAGACCTCTAGGGATAACGACGAGGGCGGCTGGATTTTGCAACGGGAAGCGGGATCGGGCCGAAAACAAGTACATCTGGCTATATAGAGGTGGATCCGGGCGATGGGAGGGTGGATCCGGTGGTTTGGAGCGGATCCGGGCTATGGGTGGGTGGATCTGGTTGTAGGAAGATGGATCCGGGGTGTGCAAACAGATCTGGACGCGGGGAAGCTATGGTGGGAGGAGGTGGGCTGGTTGGACGGTGGTAGCAGGGGAAGGTATCAGCTGGGTGGTGGCAGCAGGGGAGTGTTAATTGGGAGGGAGAAATAAGAAAACTGAGGTGGCTGCTAGGAGGGGGAGATAAGGAAGCGGTGGTAGCTGCTTGAAGAGGGAAATAAGGAAGTTGTGGTGGCTGCTGGGAGGGGGAAATAAGGAAGCGGAGGTGGCTGAGAGAAGAGGGTTGGTAGGTTGTTGTTGTGGAAAGAAAGGCAACAAACGTCCGGCTGTTTAGGAGGGATTTGGGCGGCGGTAGAGGGGTGGGATGAGGGGAAAATGTATCCGGGGTTTGGGAATACCTTGGGAAGAAAGATACACGCCTAGGAGTCGTCACCTAGGGTTCCACGGAGTCAGTACCGTGGGAGGATCGCCGAAATCCGGGAATTGTAATATCCAAATTTTGCAATAGCCCTAAACAGCCCCCTAAGCGCTCTATTTATAATAAGGAGGAGACTAGGAAATCCCACCATCGACGACTATGATTGGCCGGAGGTGAGGCTACCCAAATACATCAAAATAAATGCAAAAATAATAAAGTAATATATAAAATCGATTCACAACGTGGATCCGGACGCATCCGCGGAGTCGGATCATCGATTCAGGCATGTCATATATGATAAGTCGGCAATTGGCCCCGAACGGGCCCAAAACAGGTCCTCCGGTGCGGGTCCATGTCTCCGTTCCGCATCTGTATAACTCTATCTCTTTCTCTAAAATCTTATCTTGCATCAATTTTCTCTGTCTCTATTCCTAGTAGTTTTTTAGAAGCTAGTTTGAATTCCCATTGAACAAAGGCTGTGAAGGAGGAGATGGATGTTCTCCAACGTCAAAATACTTTCCCTATTCCGCATGGGCGTCATGTTGTTGGGTGCAAATGGATATATACTATTAAATATCGTCAAAATGACACTCTTGATAGATATAAAATAAGATTGATTGCTAAAAGTTTACCCAGATTGATAGAATTGACTTCCAAGAGAGATTTGCTCTCATTGCTAAACTGAATTCTGTTAGAATTTTGCTATTTATTGCGGGCCACAAGTCTTGACCCTTGTACCAACTTGATGTAAAAAATGTCTTTCTCCACGGTGAATTAAAGGAAGAAATAAACATGAATCGTCCACCGGGCATGGATATTCCTAAAGGATAGGGATTTCCCCTCAAGAAGGCCTTGTATGGCCTCAAACAATCAACTCGAGTCTGATTTGAAAAGCTAAGTGACAAAATTCCGAGTTTAGATTTTTTTCGTTGTACTTCTGATCACTCAATCTTTGTGTACAAGAAGGAGAAATTTACCACTATTCTTATTGTATATGTGGATGATATCATTATCACAGGAACAGATGATCAACACATTACTCTAGTTAAAAGGAAGTTGACATCTGCCTTTGAAATTAAAAATTTGGGTCTTCTTCGATATTTTCTTGGTATTTAGATTGATGGATCTGTCGGGAAAATTATGATCTCCCAGTGCAAATATGTCTTAGATCTTCTTAGTGGCTTTGGATATTTGGGAGTAAAACCTATGGATATCCCTGTGGATCCTAATTTTGATATTCACAAGGATAATTCTTCGGATTTTGAGAGAAAGTTGGAATTTCAATGCATTGTGGGAAAATTGTTTTATTTTACTATTACCAAACCTAATATCCCATTTGTTGTTGGTTTAGTTAGTCAATTTATGCATAGTCCTAATATTCAACACCACCAGTTTGTTCTTCAAATACTTAGGTACTTAAAAAAGGGTCATGAAAAAGACATTATCTATTAAGATCATGACCATATTAAAGTTCATGGGTACTATGATGCTGATTGGGTTGGTTCCTCCTTTGACAGAAGATCTACAAGTGTATATTCTATCTCTGTGGGTGACAATCTTGTTTCCTGAATGAGTAAGAAACAAAATATTGTTGCTCGTTCCCCTACTAAAGCAGAATGTCGTGTTATTGTCATTACTACATGCGAATTGATTTGGTTTAAATCTATTTTGTGAGAAATGAGTTTTCATGTCCTGGAGGTCATACACTTACACTATGATTGGTAAAACTCTTCATACATGCTCTCTCAGGCTTGGAATGATGAATTCTTATGATGTTAGCCTGATGGGGGTGTGTTAAAAGTCAAGCTATCTTATGCTCACCGGGTGGTGGTCGTATCTCAAGCAATGGCAAAGGGAGAAACTTAAGGGTTTCCTGTGGAGTAAATCGGTTAGAGCAAATGAAACGTAAAGACGTGCTCTCTCTTAACGAATAGTACTAGTTTATGGTGCTCATTATTAAAAGGGTGGACTTGTTTCTATGGCTTTGAAACTTATAAAGCTTATGCATTCGAATGTATTTTTATAACATGTTTTTTGATCTATTTATGTCTTTCTAGATTTTTAATTTCACCAACATTCTTTTGGAGTTAGCTTTGCAGCGAATGGTAGATTCCATAAAATGCATTCAACATTTTCTTGGTTATCTTCGATAAAAACAGACTTTGTATGCTTTGGAAAAATTGGTTTTCTTGTGTCAATTTTAGATTTTTGTTACCTAAATTTCATAATTTTTATTTGTTTTACCTGATTTAATTTTTGGGAGTACCACTGTCATGAATTGAATTACTGATATATAGTGATGGGGATCAGCGAGACCTATTGGAGCACGAGTTTGGGCGCCTTCAGGACTGATTTGTCATGTGACATATTTGGTGTCGCCCAATGGATGATCCAAATCCGCGGTTGCGACCAGAGCGACATTTCATATTTCTATCTTTATGCATCTCTTTAGTCTTTTATTGAGTGAGATCGGACAACTATCTTGAACGGTCAATTATAGAGCTGACTTATTTATGTTTTATTATATATGGGGGGTTGAGGGTTATTGCAGATTTTGGAAAGCTTCTTCCCAGAATCCGGCTGGTTATTCATTGTACCGTTTCCGTGAAACTTCTACGTGCCAGACTCGTAGGTATTGTCCTTGTTAATTTGTGTTCTCTTTTTTAATCACCTCTTCTCTCACTGTTTCCTGCAGCCAACTCCACCAAACAGCCATGTTACATAGCCGCCCCCTCCATTCTCCAAACGTCCACCCATCAGTTTTCCCTCCACAAATTGCCGCCCATCAGTTTTCCTTCCTTCCACAGCCTCAAAACCAATCAGCCGTCCACACTTAATCCTAGATCCTTACAGCCGGACACTCCCAAAACCCCACCCAGCCCTCATAATCCACTCCCCCCCCCCCCCATTGCATGCTACATCTTCCTGTCTTCTCCCCATCATAGCCGACCAATTCCAGGCCCCATTTCAACCCCAACCGCCCCCATTCTAACCCAAACAGCCCTGCTTCCACACCTGGACAGCTGTCCGGCTGCTTCTGATTCCCCTCTGGCACTTCTTCCCCTGATCTACTGAAGTATCGGTTCATCCATCCCTCTTACAGCAATCCACCATCTCCTACGGCCTTGACATCCCTACCCCACTGGATCTACTCTCTCCACCGCCTACAGAGCCTTTGTGAGTTTTATTGCTTGGTATCCTATTTTTCTTCATTATTGTACAAACCAGATAATTTGTAGTCATATGGATTGGTATCTTGCAAAAATGCAGGGTCAGGTTTGCCACATTTAACCCTTGTGGTGGGACCCTTTCCCGGACCCTTATTGTATGGGGATTCTTTTTGCACTGGGCTGCCCTTTATAGGACTTATTTGCTAGCGTATTAACACACGACCCTTCAATCGGAGGAAAACCTAACTTGTTCGCTTGCTTAAATTACTTGAATATTGCCTGAGTTACTTGCTAGTCTTTTTTGCGTTAATTAAGAGTTGTAAAAGATTATCGGATCACTCTTTGCATGCACGCATCATTCTAGAGTTAGATAAGATTTATTTCTCTGACACTGCACTTATGGCTTGCACTGCTTAGAGTTCATTCACGCATTGGTACTCTGTCATATAGTGTATGTTATTTCAGATTTTTTGAATGCAAAACATTCATTACGTTGACAAATAGTGTTGATTAGTGTGGAGGAAAATGGATCTATTTAATGTTCGTTTTTCTCCATTTCTTTTGAACTTTAACTTCTATCATTTAGTTCTGTTAGCATATATGCTTATTGTTGAATGATTCAGATCATGGTACTACTGCTAATGATCAACGGATGGAGAAGCTTGCTACTTTTCAAAAGAAGGCTCTTGCTCATGCATTGTCTTGTATGTTTCTATAAAGCTCATGTTGATCTTTATCTATGAAGGCTTATGTTTAGCTTAAGGATATTAATTAGAAGTTGGTATTCATTAGGCTCAGTTTGGCGCGGTGGTGGCGGTTGTGAACACGACTGTTATGAACCGTTCTTCGTGAACGTCTGACCTCACCTAAGGAACTCTGGCAACTTTTATGTTTAAACTAGTTTCTTTTCTTGGTGGCATTCATAACCATTTGCATGCCAAACATACATTTTATGACGGCGATGCTTTTGTCCAAACTCACGAGAGCAAAAACGCCATGCCAAACAGAGCCTAACTTATAATGTGTCTTCAGTTTTTGCCTAAGCTCACTTCCTTTTTTTTTATTTATATTTATATACTTTCCATCATACTTCGACAAAAAGTAACTTATTTGTGCATTTTATCAATGATATACCTGTTAAGAGTCAAGATGTACAACCCCGTATTCGCAGGGTAGGGTCCCCCCAGCAGGCGCAGTACTAGCTAGACGTTTTTAAGCTTTTTGAGAGGTTTGGCACTTTGGGTGGCCAATTTAGGCTTAACCTGCATAATATACTAGTAGGGGAGATGAAAAATTTGTCCCCCACGGCCCCTTTGAGGGGTCGCCCCGGCCAGTACTCGCCTAGTTGCCGAGCCCGCCAGGTCGCCACTCGCAGGCCGCCTCTCGCGTCTCGCCTCGCGCCAGCTCGCAAGCCGCTCTCACCAGGCTGCGTCTCGCCTAGCCGCAGCTCGCTAGCCTCGGTCTCGCCTAACCGCCTACTCGCCCAGGCCGCGTCTCGCCTAGCCTCTTCTCGCCTAGCCGCAGCTCGTCAGCCTCGGTCTCGCCCAGGCCGCGTCTCGCCTAGCCGCTTCTCGCCTAGCCACAGCTCGCCAGCCTCGGTCTCGCCCAGGCCGCGTCTCGCCTAGTCGCTTCTCACCTAGCCGCAGCTCGCCAGCCTCGGTCTCGCCCAGGCCACGTCTCGCCTAGCCGCTTCTCGCCTAGCCGCAGCTCGTCAGCCTCGGTCTCGCCCAGGCCGCGTCTCGCTTAACCGCTTCTCGCCTAGCCGCAGCTCGCCAGCACCGGTCTCGCCCGACCTCAGCTCGCCTAACCGGTCTCGCCCGGCCTGTGCTCGCCTATGTTGCACCGACACGGGACACGCGATACGACACGACATACGACTCGTCAATTCTCAAAAAATATCATATTCCGACACGCTGGGACACGTATATTAAATATTCATTTTTTATAATTAAGTAAATCCTAAAACATTTAACTAAAAATAAAAAAATAACAATTAACAAATATTTAAATAAATTAAGTCATGTTTAAATATTACTCATCAAATATTCAAATGCAAAACTTAACAAATGATCAAAAAATGATAGAACATTAACACATTACCATTATATATCATCAGTAAAAATAATCGATTCACATGCAAACTTTTTTCCCCACTTTCAATCTTCCTTTTTCTAGAGAAAATATCTAGGTCACTAGTAGATCCACTTTCACTACTTGAAATGCTAGAAAGGGGTAAAGACACTTCCAATACAAATTGCCACCCGCCTCACCATGAGTAGCTAACTTAGGCACACGCGTGTCCGATTGAGCGGGACACGCGAGTCCCGCGTAAGCCAGCTTGTCAGGTTTCCGACTCGAGTGTCGAATTTCCGACTCGAGTGTCGGAGAGTGTCGGAGAGTCGGACGAGTGTCGGACTCTCCGACACCGACACGTTGGGCATTTTGAAGTGTCGGTGCTTCATAGGTGCTCGCTCAGCAGCCAGCTCGCCCGGACCTCTTTTGGCCATGCTTTTACCGTTGTACCCCCGGGGGTGGAATTGCCTCTTTACCCCCTGGTGTGGATGTTTTCTATTGGCCTAGGACCTATTTGTCTTAGAGGTATTTCTGTCTTTTTGGTCCCTAGGTTTGGGAAAACTATAAATAGACCTTTGAGGGTGCCTTGGAGAGCATTGATTTTTAGCCACTTAAATTCCTTTGCTTTCTTCCTCCAAGGCGCCTAGCTCAAGCATTGACTAGGGAGGGGGAGATCTCAAAGGTCTTCTGGGTGTGAGGTGGGACCTCCACGCTAGAGCCGAGGGTCTGTTCCTAGTTTCCCGAGCCTTTGGTCCGTGACGTTCTCCTGAGTGTAGTAGGTGTGAGGTCATCTCTTTCTTGAGACCCCGAACTTCACGAGGGACCAAGTTTTTGATTTCAACATTTTTGTGCGGTGAGCGTGGAGAGTGACCAACACAGAAGATCTCAAGAGAGTGTCATGATCGGAGATCAGGGATGTAATGATGATCTCGGCGAGCTCCCCAACCCATCACCCTTCGTAGGAAGGGAGGAGTTCTTGACATCCATCCAAGGCATCATGGAGATGCTGCGAAGTATTGCCCCTCGGGCTGACAGCTCAACCCCCACCCCCCCAGGGACTGGCTCCCAGGGGTCTCGACGAGCTGACCCAGAGTGCTCTCAGTGAGCTGCCTCCCAGGGGTATAAGCGAGATGACCCCAGCAGGGGGAGAAGGAAGCGCACCAAGAAGAAGGCCCGGGAAGGAAAGGATGGGAGAGGGGGTCGAGCGAGACCTCACCAGCCGGGAGTTGTTCCCCAGCCCGACGAGTGCTAGCCCTCCAGGCGAGCAGGTCGCGCGGGTAGAGGTTGTGAGACCACCACTCAGGGGGTCACCCTTCAGCGAGCTGATCATCTCAGCTCCCGTTCCCGAGGGGTTCAGAGAGCCTGACATGGCTTACTATACCGGGAAGGATGACCCTGTCTAGCACCTGCAGTGGTTTGAGGATACCGTCTCCATCAGGCCGATGACGAATGCCTTTAAATGTCGCCTTTTCGCGATCACGTTGAAGGACAAGGCAAGAGACTGGTTCCACCAACTCCCACCGAGATCGATCTATGGGTTCGAGGACTTGAGCCGGAGCTTTCATCTTCGCTTCTCCACCTCCAAGAAGAGGAAGAAGAGTCCTGAGTCCATCTTCCTGAGAAGGCAAGGGGCCAAGGAGTTGCTGACTCATTACGTTGACAGGTTCCAAGAGGAGATCCTGGATATCCAGGAGATGTCGGGGTATGCCCTCCAGATGGCGTTCACGGTGGGGTTGCGCGAGGGGTTCTTCAAGATGAGCCTGACCCGAAAGGCCCCCCTTTCCTTCGAGGAGCTGATGGAAAGGGCAGCAGAGGAGATAGTTATGGAGGCGGCCAACCCGACATTTGTTAAGAAGTTGGCAAGGCTAACAGAGGCGGAGTCGAAGGAGCAAGTTAGCTCGAGACATCAAGAGGGAAGACGGACAGAGAAACAGAGAGCTCAGGGGTTTCAGGGACTGGAGGGTCCGGAGCCTGGTTGGAGGCAACAGGGAGGACCTGCCCAGGGTCCAGGAAGAGCTCTCATCCAGGGCGAGGGAAACTATCACGGGGGCCAAGAGAGGTTCAACTTCCAGAGGCAATCCCCAAGACAGCTCCCACCCCCACCGCAGCAAGCCTTGGCGATATGCGGAGGAGGCAACGGGAGAGACCGCCGAGCCCGCCGAAGGAGGGGAGGAAGAGTATTGTCGTATTGTGACTTCCACCAGTTGGAGGGTCATGTCACGGCTACCTGCCCCGAGTTCCTGGAAGTGAGGGGGCGAGAGGCCCTGCCCAGCAGCAGCCGTCGGTGCAAGTTGAAGAGGTTCCACCCAGAATGGGGGGGATGACATATGTGAGAACCGGGTCGATGTCGGACCCCGAGGTGGTATAGTAGTGATCCACGGTGGAGTAGGGATCGAAGCCACTCGAAAGGCAAGCCTCCATATGATGTACCGACGGAGCGTCGCTTCGACATCCCAGATCCCGCCCCTGGAGGAGAAGATCACCTTCTCGGTGAAGGACATGCCAGATCATGAAGATCTGTTCTGCGATGCGCTGGTCATCCAGACGGCCATCGAGGGCTACACCGTCTCCCAGATCTTGTTTGACAACAGGAGTTCCGTCAACGTCGTTTTCAAGAAGGCGTTTGACGAGATGAAGGTAGAACTGAGGAGGGTGTTGGCCTCGGACGGACCCCTGTTCGGATTTTCAGGGGAGAGGAAGGAGGTAGAAGGTGAAGTAGGACTCCAAGTAAAATTGTGGGGGACTTCATGGAACTGCCGGTTCGTCATTGTTGACGCTCCAAGCAGCTACAACGCCATCTTCGGAAGGCCCCTGATCAGCGCCTTCCGTTGTGTGCCGTCATCATTCCACCAGTGCCTCAAGCTCAGCTCAGGAGGGATCTAGGTCAGAATTAAGGGAGACCCCAGGATGGCAAGGCAGTGTTACGTCACGGCCGTCAACACCATCTCTTGGTTGGCCAAGGCGGAGGAGATGGAGAAGATCATGGAGAGCTTGAGCAGGATGGAAGTGTCCGATGAGAAGGAAGCAGATGACGGTCATCATGCCCAGGCCCCCTGAAGAAGCCTCGCCTTGGTGGAGTCTTTTCCTTTTTCTTGTCTTATAACAAGCTCTACCCCTGACCGGCTGAGTCAGGGGATCTTGTAACCCAAATTTTTTCCCCGTTTGAGGATGTTGGATTTGGTAAAGTTCAAGTGTCATACCTAGTTCCCAACCCCCGAGAGGATCTCCTCATTCCAGACTCTCACTAGTTGGATGGGTCGAATGTGCCTCGGGGAGAACAAGTCCTTTTTGCTCCGAGACGGTCCCGCTGTCCAGGCTCTTACTAGCTGGCAGGGCCGGTTGACCTCTCGTGGAGGCCAAGTACTTTTTGCTCTGAGACGGTCCCGCTGTCCAGGCTCTCACTAGCTGGCAGGGCCGGTTAACCTCTCGTGGAGGCCAAGTCATTTTTTCTCCGAGACGGTCCCGCTGTCCAGGCTCTCACTAGCTGGCAGGGCCGGTTGACCTCTCGTGGAGGCCAAGTCCTTTTTGCTCTGAGACGGTCCCGCTGTCCAGGCTCTCACTAGCTGGCAGGGCTGGTTGACCTCTCGTGGAGGCCAAGTCCTTTTTGCTCCGAGACGGTCCCGCTGTCTAGGCTCTCACTAGCTGGCTGGGTCGGTTGACCTCTCGTGGAGGCCAAGTCCTTTTTGCTCCGAGACGGCCCTGCTGTCCAGGCTCTCACTAGTTGGCAGGGTCGGTTGACCTCTCGTGGAGGCCAAGTCTTTTCTACTCCGATACGGTCCCGCTGTCCAGACTCTCACTAGCTGGCAGGGCCGGTTGACCTCTCGTGGAGGTCAAGTCCTTTTTGCTCCGAGACGGTCCCGTTGTCCAAGCTCTCACTAGCTGGCAGTGTCGGTTGACCTCTCGTGGAGGCCAAGTTCTTTTTGCTCCGAGACGGTCCCACTGTCGAGGCTCTCACTAGCTGGCAGGGCCGGTTGACCTCTCGTGGAGGCCAAGTTCTTTTTGCTCTGAGACGGTCCCGCTGTCCAGGCTCTCACTAGCTGACAGGGCCGGTTGACCTCTCGTGGAGGCCAGGTCCTTTTTGCTCTGAGACGGTCCCGCTGTCCAGGCTCTCACTAGCTGACATGGCCGGTTGACCTCTCGTGGAGGCTAGGTCTCTTTTGCTCCGAGACAGTCCCGCTGTCCAGGCTCTCACTAGCTGGCAGGGCCGGTTGACCTCTCGTGGAGGCCAGGTCCTTTTTTCTCCGAGACGGTCCCTCTGTCCAGGATCTCACTAGCTGGCAGGGCCGGTTGAACTCTCGTTGAGGCCACGTCCTTTTTGCTCCGAGACGGTCCCGCTGTCCAGGCTCTCACTAGCTGGCAGGGCCGGTTGACCTCTCGAGGAGGCCAGATCCTTTTTGCTCCGAGACGGTCTCGCTGTCCAGGCTCTCACTAGCTGGCAGGGCCGGTTGACTCTCGTGAAGGCCAAGTCCTTTTTGCTCCGAGACGGTCCCGCTGTCCAGACTCTCACTAGCTGACAGGGTCGGTTGACCTCTCGTGGAGGCCAAGTCCTTTTTGCTCCGAGACGGTCCCGCTGTCCAGGCTCTCACTAGCTAGCAGGGCCAGTTGACCTCTCGTGGAGGCCAAGTCATTTTTGCTCCGAGACGGTCCCGCTGTCCAGGCTCTCACTAGCTGGCAGGGCCGGTTGACCTCTCGTGGAGGTCAAGTCCTTTTTGCTCCGAGACGGTCCCGCTGCCCAGGCTCTCACTAGCTGGCAGGGCCGGTTGACCTCTCGTGGAGGCCAAGTCCTTTTTGCTCCGAGACGGTTCCGCTGTGCAGGCTCTCACTGGCTGGCAGTGCCGGTTGACCTCTCGTGGAGGCAAAGTCATTTTTTCTCCGAGACGGTCCCGCTGTCCAGGCTCTCACTAGCTGGCAGGGCCGGTTGACCTCTCGTGGAGGCCAAGTCCTTTTTGCTCCGAGACAGTCCCGCTGTCCAGGCTCTCACTAGCTGGCAGGGCCGGTTGACCTCTCGGGGGAGGCCAAGTTTTTTTACCCGGAGGGGATCTCGTCACCCAGGCTCCCATTAACTGACATGACAGGTTGACCCCTCGGGGAGGTTAAGTGCATCCTACTCGAAGAGGCTGAGTATTTCTTCTCAACCGCAAGAGAGAGTTGCATTCAGCGAATACGTGGGGTTGGATGTTTCTTTCCGAGCGTGGAAATCGCTCGAAAAAAGCGGGGATTGTGTACAACCCCGTATTCGCAGGATAGGGTCCCCCCAGCAGGTGCAGGACTAGCTAAACGTTTTTAAGCTTTTAAGAGGTTTGAGACTCTGGGTGGCCAATTTAGGCCTAACCTGCATAATATACTAGTAGGGGGGATGAAAAATTTGTCTCCCCCTCGGCCCCTCCAGTACTCGCCTAGTCGCCGAGCCCGCCAGGTCGTCACTCGCAGGCCGCCTATTCGCCAGGCCGCCTCGCGCGTCTCGCCTCGCGCCAGCTCGCAAGCCGCTCTCACCAGGCCGCGTCTCGCCTAGCCGCATCTCGCCTAGCCGCAGCTCGCCAGCCTCGGTCTCGCTTAACCGCCTACTCGCCCTGGCCGTGTCTCGCCTAGCCGCTTCTCGCCTAGCCGCAGCTCGCCAGCCTCGGTCTCGCCCAAGCCGCGTCTCGCCTAGCCGCTTCTCGCCTAGCCGCAGCTCGTCAGCCTCGGTCTTGCCCAGGCCGCGTCTCGCCTAGCCGCTTCTCGCCTAGCCGCAGCTCGCCATCCTCGGTCTCGCCCAGTCCGCGTCTCGCTTAGCCGCGTCTCGCTTAGCCGCTTCTCTCCTAGCCGCAGCTCGCCAGCACCAGTCTCGCCCGACCTCAGCTTGCCTAATCGGTGTGGCCCTAACCGGTCTCGCCTGTCCTGTGCTCGCTCAGCAGCCAGCTCGCCCGGACCTCTTTTGGCCATGCTTTTACCGTTGTACCCCCGGGGGTGGAATTGCCTATTTACCCCTGGTGTTGATGTTTTTTATTGGCCCAGGACCTGTCTTAGAGGGATTTCTGACTTTTTGGTCTCTAGGTTTGGGAAAACTATAAATAGACCCTTGAGGGTGCCTTGGAGAGCATTGCTTTTTAGCCACTTAAATCCCTCTGCTTTCTTCCTCCAAGGCGCCTAGCTCAAGCATTGGCTAGGTAGGGAGAGATCTCAAAGGTCTTCCGGGTGTGAGGTGGGACCTTCACGCTAGAGCCGAGGTTCTATTCCTAGTTTCCTGAGCCTTTGGTCCGCGACGACTCCTGAGTGTAGTAGGTGTGAGGTCACCCCTTTCTTGAGACCCCGAACTCCACGAGGGATCAAGTTTTTGGTTTCAACACAAGCTAACATTGGTTTTTACCGGGTGGTGACCATATCAACATAATTGACTGATTTTATTTAAAGCCGGTGGTGAGGCCGAATGGAATAAGAAAGAAGGAAACACTAAGGTATGTTCTCTCTCTCGTTCTCAACATGGTATCAGAGGTGGGTTGTTCCACATTGACCTAAAGACTCGTCGCTGTGTCGTTGTCACGCTCGGAAATCGTTCGTCTTTGTCGCCCATCTCGATTGTCCGCCACGATCGTTTGTCTCCGTCGTCGGCTTCAAATCTTCTTCCTCCTATATGTGCGGTTGGAGCCGCTTGTTGGTGCAGAAACGTCTGGTGGTGCGGCTGAAGCTTTTTTCTGGAGCAGTCAACTTCAAATCCTCTTCTTCCTTCCATAGGTGTGTCTGGAGCCATCTGTTGGTTCAGAAGATGTCATCTAGTGGTGCGGCTAAAGCCATTTTTCTGAAGCAGTCAACGTCGGGTCTTCTTCCTTCCGTAGGTGCAGCTAAAGCCGTTTTCTGGGCAGTCCGTCATTTTGGTGGAGTTTCTGTTGTTGTTTGAAGGACTTGCTGCCTGTGATATCGGTTGGTTTCTGCCTCCTTTCTCCCCTTGGTGTTTGTTCCTATGGAGGACAAAGTGAAGGATGTTGGTGCCTCTAAAGGGGTGGTTGATCAACCAAAACACTATAGTGGAGGAAGTTCCAACATGGACTTCAATCATGGTGTTACCCAAATCAAGCTCAATGGGAGAAATTATCTTCTATAGGCTCAATTTATGCAAATATTCATTGGGAGTCGTCGAAGACTTGAGTTTCTCATCGGATCCAAGCCGGCTCCTAGCAAGACTTACCCTCTATATGAGGAATGGGAAAGTGAGAATCTTACGGTGTTCAATTAGCTTGTCAATTCTATGGAACCCAAAATTCTAGGTCATTTTTTATTCTGTCAAACTGCGAAAGAGATGTGAGAGCTGATCGAACAGAATTACTTAAAAAAATAAAGACTTGTCTAAAATATATCAACTCCAAATTGAGCAAATCCACATGACAGGGATGAGTGTTTTCAAGGAATATTATAGCAAATTGACCTATAAATGGACAGAAATTGATCAGTACTCTGCTATTCAGACTACGGAAGACTACAAAACTGAACTTATGCAACGAAGGGTTTTTGAAATGCTGCCTGGTTTTCCTCTTGAACTCGAATTCCAGAGGGTTCAGATGTTAGGAAGGGATTTTGTGCCTGATCTAGAGACTGTGGCTCATTATATTCTTGGGGAGGCAAGTCGTATAAACTCCCTTTGCTCAGATATACGTGTTGGTTATGAGAAATCTGCCTTTGCTGCTGAGCAGAAGAAATGACATCCGAGAAATATGAGACAAGAAGACAAGAGTAATGAATTGCCCTCATTGTGGGCAGAAAGATCATGGGAAAGAGAAATGTTGGGATATTAACCCTCACTTGATTCCCTCAGGTTGGGCTTGTGGTTCTGATGGGAAATATATGAGATCCCAAATCACTATGTATGGCATTCTTGAGAATACTGGGCATCTTCAGGCAGAAAACGAGAATTTTACTAGAGAACTTAAGGCTTTGAAAGCCAATGCGGTTGGACGATCTCCTTCTGGTGATTGGGCAGGGATAGCTGCTCACGTTCATTCTACTTCTCTGTCCTCGAAAGGACCATCTTCTCCTTGGATCATTGACTCGGGGGGCATCCAACCACATGACCGGGTCTTCTATGGGAATTTCTTGTATTTCTCCTGCATCTGGCAGTGTGAGGCTTGCTGATGGATCACCAACTTCTGTGGCTGGTAAAGGAGTTATTCATCTTTCTCCATCCATTTCCCTCAAATCTGTTGTTATTGTTCCCTCATTTCCTACAAATCTATTATTTGTAAGCAATTTAACAAAACAACTTAACTGTTTTATCACCTTTTTTTCCTCTCATTGTGTTTTTCAGGATCTGGCGAGTGGAAGACGATTGGTGGTGGACATGAGTCTGACAATGTGTATGTCATGGACAACTGTCAAGATTTTGGTGTTCTGAAGTATACCAACCCTGATCAGATGTCATGGCACAAGAGATTTGAACATGTTTGTTTGAAGACTTAACAGTTATATTTCCGCATTTTTGTAATATTGAAAAAACTATTTTTGATTGTCAGTCTTGTTAATTGGCAAAGAGGATGTCAGACCAATGGAGAGAAAGTATCTTGGCACCTTTGTATAAAAATAAAGGAGGTATATAAAATTGTGTTAATTACAGAGAAATTAAATTGATGTGTCATACCATGAAACTATGAGAACGAGTAATAGAAAGAAGATAAAGACGAGAGACTAACATCTGGGAGAATCAATTTGGATTCATGCCAGAGAGGTCGACCATGAAAGCTATACATCTCTTGAGGAGACTCATTGGCTACTATTGAGAAAGAAAACAAGATTTGCATATGTTGTTTATTGATCTTGAGAAGGCTTATGATAGAATTCCAAGAGAGATCTTATGGAGAGTCTTAGAAAAGAAATGTGTAAATGTATCATATATTGACATAATCAAATATATGTATACAAATTCAGTGACAAGGGTGAGGACATCTGGAGGATTAACACAGGAATTCCCCATTACTTTTGGATTACATCAAGGTTCAGCTTTAACCCTTATCTCTTTACCCTTATCTTAGATGAGCTCACCAGACATAAATACCTTGGTGTTTATTGTTTCCGAATGATATCGTTTTAGTTGATGAGACGCATGAGGGTGTTAACGCAAAATTTGAATCTTGGCAAGATACTTTAGAAAAAAAGGGTTTTAGATTGAGCAGGGCAAAGACGAAGTATATGAAGCTTAAATTTAGCAGTACAAGAAGGATAGATGACTTCGTTATTAAGTTGGGTGATCAAGATATTTCCCGTAGTGACTGTTTTAAATATCTCTGATCGATAGTTCAAAAATATGGAGGTATTGATAAAGATGTGACACTTGGAGTGGAGAGGCGCGGCGGGGATCTTATGTGATCGTAAAGTACCACTAAAACTTAAGGGCAAGTTTTACCGTACTGCAATTAGACCCGCAATGTTCTATGGTTCTGAGTGTTGGGCGGTGAATTGTGTACATGAGCAAAAAATGGGAGTTGTGGAGATGAGAATGCTTAGGTGGATGTGTGGACACATGAGATTGGATAAAATTAGGAATGAAAGTATCAGGGATAAGACAGGAGTAGCACCAATTTCAGGGAAGATGCGAGAAACTCGTCTAAGATGGTTTGGACATGTACAAAGGAGACCATTAGAGGCACCTGTTAGGCGTTGTGAGAGTCTAGTCACTAGACATGTTAGACGAGGGAGGGGTAGACCAATAAATACTTGGAATGAAACTATAAAGAAAGGCATGATGTACTTAGGCATTAGTGAGATTATGACAAAAGATAGGGCACAATGGCGACAAAGGATCCATATAGCCGACCCCACTATAATAGGATAAAGGCTTGAGTGTTGTTGTTGTTGTAGTCTTGTGAATTGGCTAAGCATTGTAGAACCAATTATGCTCCTAGTTGTAGTCGAAGTTTGAAATGTTTTGATTTGATACATTCTGATGTCTGGACTTCTCCTATAAAGAAAGAAAAATGAGGTTTTAGAAATATTTCAGTTATTTTATCATCATGTGCAGACTTAATTTAAAGCTAAAATTAAAATCCTCAGGAGTGATAATGGAGGCAAACACACATGCAATGACCTTCTGAGGTTCCTAGGCGACCATGACATTATTTTCCAAACTTCCTGTCCGGGAACTACTCAACAGAATGGGGTAGCTGAAAGGAAGAATCGTCATATCTTGGAGATCACTCGTTGTCTGTTACAAGCGATGCATGCTCCTAAGGGGCTATGGGATGAAGGTGTTCTTACCTCCGTATATCTTATTAATCAGATGGCCTCTTGTACTTTGGAGGTAAAGTACCCCCTAAAACTTCTTTGCCTAAATGTGCCTCTATACAGTCTTCCTCCTAAAGTTTTTGGATGTGTTGTTTTTGTTCATATTGTGGGGCCTCATAAGGATAAGTTGAGCTCACAAGCAATAAAATGTGTCTTTGTGAGATATGTTGTCAACCAAAAGGGGTATAAGTGTTATTCACCTACTCTCCGGAGAAGGTTTATATTAAAAGATTTTACTTTTTTTGAAAATACTCCCCCATTACTCTAATGAGGGCAAAATGGTCACTTTTCAGGAGGAGAACAAAGATGAGAATGATACGTTGTCAACTCTTCCTGTTCTGATTGATGTGCTTGTTTCGGGATGTGTGGATATTCCCTTTAGAGAGGGAGCTCCAACCAATGATCTTCATGTGTACAGAAGGAGGAAGGACCTTCAAGTTTATCAGAGAAGGCAACGTAGAAATCTTGGTCAAGAATGTCTCACTCATGTTCCACCACCCACCACCACCCCGCCAGATCCAAGCAACAACAACACTCAGGAGACCACTTTTACCCTGCAAGTTCATAGTGGTTATACTAGTTATCCCATTAATAAATATGTTGGGTATGACTATCTCTCAATTCTTGCAAGCATATCTTGCTTCTGTTTTCTCTATTTATATTCCTAATAGTTTTTCAGAAGCTATCTTGAGTCCCCATTGGACCAAGGCTGTGGCGGAGAAGATGGATGCTCTCCAACGTCAAAAAACATAGGAAATTGTTCCTATCCCACATGGACGTCACCCCGTCGGATGCAAATGGATATACACTACTAAATTTCTTCAAGATGGAACTCTTGATAGATATAAGGCGAGATTGGTTGCTAAAAGCTTCACTCAGGTTGATGGAGTTGACTTCCAAGAGACATTTTCCTCTGTCGCTAAGTTGAACTCTGTCAGAATCTTATTGTCCATTGTTGCTCATAAATCTTGGACTTTGCACCAGCTTGATGTAAAAAATGTCTTCCTCCATAGTGAATTGGAGGAAGAAATCTTTATGACATCTCCCCCTGATATGAATGTTCTTAAAGGATATAGGTGTCGCCTTAAGAAAGCCTTGCATGGCCTCAAACAGTCACCACATGCCTGGTTTGCCAAGTTAAGCGACAAACTTGTTCATCTAAACTTCACTCGTTGCACTTCAGATCACTCAGTATTTGTCTACAGAAATGAGGAGTGTACCACAATTCTCATAGTCTATGCGGATGATATCATTATCACTGGAACTGATGAACACCGCATTACTCTGGTAAAAAAAGAATTGTCTTGTACCTTTGAAATCAAAGATTTGGGCCTCCTTCGGTACTTTCTCAGAATTGAGATCGCTCGATCTGCGGGGAAGATTATGGTCTCTCAGCGTAAATATGTCTTGGACCTTCTCAGTGATGTTGGATATTTTGGAGTCAAACCCATGGATAGTCTTGTGGACTCCAATTATGACATTCGTAATGAGGATTCTCCCGATTTTGAGAGGAAGTCAGAATTTCAACGTATTGTGGAAAAGTTGATTTATCTTACTTGACCTGATATCTCCTTTGTTGTGGGTTTAGTCAGTCAATTCATGCACAACCATAAAGTTCATCACTATCAAGCCGTCCTGCGGATTATCAAATACTTAAAAGGAGACCCCGAAAAAGACATTATTTATCAAGATCATGGTCATCTTAAGGTCCACGGGTACTGTGATGCTGATTGGGTGGGATCTTTCGTGGACAGAAGATCTACAAGTGAATATTCTATCTTTGTTGGTGGCAATCTTGTTTCTTAGAGAAGTAAAAAAACAAAATGTTGTTGCTCGTTTCTCCACAGAAGTAGAGTATCGAGTCATTGCTGTCAATACTTATGAACTCATCTGGGTTAAGTCTATCTTGGGGGAAATGGGCTTTCCTTTTTCTGTGTCTATCCACATTTACTGTGATAATCAAGTTGCAATCCATATATCTAACAACTCTGTCTTTCATGAGAGAACAAAACACATTGAAGTCGACTGCCATTTTGTGCGGGACAAAATTCAAGATAAGACTATTATCATAGTGTTTGTGCCATCTGAGAATTAATTTGCTGACATTCTCACCAAAGTTGTTTCTAGGAAATCTCTTCATTCTTTCTCGCTCAAGCTCAGGATGCTAAATGCTTGTGTGTTAGCTGGGGGTGGGGGTGGGGGGGGGGGGGTTAAGAGTCAAGCTAACATTGGTTCACCGGGTGGTGACCATATCAACATAAGTGGCTGATTTTATTTAAAGCCGGTGGTGAGGCCGGATGGAATAAGAATGAAGGAAACCCTAAGGTACGTTCTCTCTCTCTCTCTTGTTCTCAACAATACCTTCAGACTACCATGCTGGCTGCAATTTTTTTTACATCTTTCATGAAATTGTTATGGTTCCAATCTTGTTGTTGTATCTTTTGTGTTTTTTATTATTATTAGCGTGCTTAGTTGTTAGATGGTTAGGGGTTTAAGTTTTTAATAGCCGTGTAGCCTATTTAAAAGCAAGTAGGGTTTGGTGAAGGTATCCAAGAAGTAATTTTCTAATTTCCTTGTCTTGGGCATGAGATTTTGGGAGCTCTCTCCTTCCGAGCAAGCCCCACCTAGACAGTCAAGGTTCCGGCTTCAAGTATCACATCTGCCTCCAGCCACTACTCCAGCAAGCAGACAATAGAAATTTACTTTCCCATATACTTATCGGAAAAAGTATGGATTGCCCAACTCATTTTACTGTGAATCCGGCTGCTGGAGGAAAGATAAAGAGGAATATTAATGGTTGAAAACTTCAGCGGATTAGCGTGCTTAGTTGTTAGATGGTTAGGGGTTTAAGTTTTTAATAGCCTTGTAGCCTATTTAAAAGCAAGTAGGGTTTGGTGAAGGTATCCAAGAAGTAATTTTCTAATTTCCTTGTCTTGTGCATGAGATTTTGGGAGCTCTCTCCTTCCGAACAAGCCCCACCTAGACAGTCAAGGCTCCGGCTTCGAGTATCACATCTGCCTCCAGCCACTACTCCAGCAAGCAGACAATAGAAATTTACTTTCCCATATACTTATCGGAAAAAGTATGGATTGCCCAACTCATTTTACTGTGAATCCGGCTGCTGGAGGAAAGATAAAGAGGAATATTAATGGTTGAAAACTTCAGCGGATGCACATAGCTAAATTGTTATTTAAAAAAAACACGAGGTCTTGGGCATAACACTAGAGGAAGGAGCCATCTGATTCCCTATAAGAAGAAAAATAATTAATACTGCATCACAGAAAAGTCAATCAAACCACTTTGGGAAAAACCTTAGCATCCCGATTGTTAAAGATGGTCTGGGAGTTGGAAAGAGCGAATTGTTTGGTTTCAGCATTCTCGGTGAAGTTATGGTGGAAAGTTTGTGTAAGGACAAGTTTGTCAGGATTTTTTTGGCCAATAAATATTTTAGCAACACTTGCCCAAATTAAATTTGACTAAACTCAAATCGGCACGAAAATCAGTTGACTTGTGTTGAGATCTGTCAATCCGACTCAATGCACATGATGGTCCTATGCAAAATTGGAAACACTCGTGAAATATTGCTATTAGGAATAAATTTTTAATAATGATAGGAGGAATTCATTCATTAAATTGGTAATATCTTGAGCTCATATATTTAACACTCTAGAGAGATGCAGAAACAGGATGAAAAATAATCACAATTTTATTAAGCTCTTCAAAAAATTACAAACTACAAGTATGTGTACATATATATAGGAAGAGAGAGAGAGAGATTCTCAATCCAAAGATGTGGGACAAAATAAGAAGACTAAGTGGGCTTACAATTGGGCCACTTTTATTGGCCGTTTACATGATGTTCTCTAACGTTCTCTAACAATCCCCCACAAGCTGGAACATACAAATCGTAAGCACCAAGCTTGGACAAAAACTGATGATACATTGGTCGCGGTAACGTCTTGGTGAAAATGTCAGTAACTTGCCTAGAAGCACTAACATGCTCTAATTCTATTTTCTTCAATTGAACCTTCTCCCAAACAAAGTGACAGTCAACTCAATATGTTTGGTTCTCTCATGGAACACATGATTCTTGGCAATATGTATAGCACCTTGACTGTCGCAAAACAGAGTTGCTGGTGAGCATAGTTTGACTCCAAAATCACCAAGAAGACTCTCAAGCCAGATAAGTTCTGACACAACAACCGTCATTGCACGATACTCGTCTTCAACAGAAGAGCGTGCAACAATCGATTGTTTCTTGCTACGCCAGGTGATAAGATTTCCTCCAAAGTAGGTACAGAAACCAGTAGTAGAACGTCGATCGTCAAGGGAGCCTGTATAGTCAGCATCAGAATACGCAATAAAAGATAGAGAGGAGGATGCTTTATATACAAGTCCTTTTCTAGGAGCAATCTTCAAATACCTGAGGATGTGTTCGACTTCCTGGAGATGAGAGATACGCGAGCAAGCATAAAATGACTGACCACTCTAGCAACAAATGAGATATCAGGTCTTGTAACCGTTAGGTATATCAGTTTTCCTACAAAACATCGATAGTACTCTGGATTCGTATGTAGTGAATCTGAGTCAGTTTCATGAGCATGCAACTTATGGTTGACATCCATAGGGGTTTTCGCCGGTTTGCGCCATGAGTAGCCAGCATCTTGAAGAAGATCAAGACAATACTTTTGTTGTGATAGGACAAGGCCATCAGGATTGTCATGCTACCTCAAGTCCAAGGAAGTACCGAAGATTTCCTAAATCTTTTGTTTGGAAGACAGAGTTTAAGTATTGTTTGATTTGGTGTATCCTTGTGGAGTCATCACTAGTTATCAAAAGATCATCCACATAGATCAGGAGAATTACAGTCCCGGTTGATCGATGACAACTGAAAAGAGAGAAATCAGCAGAGCTCCGCTTGAATCCAACCGCACGAACAACCTTACTAAATTTTTCAAACCAAGTTCGAGGAGACTGTTTGAGACCATAGTTAGATTTTCGGAGAAGACACACGAGACTCCCCCGTGGTCTCAAACCCGGGTTGGTGCATGTAGGCAGTCTCAAGAAGATCGTCATTTAGAAAAACATTTTATATCCAGCTGATGTAGGGGCCAGTTGCGATGAACAACTAAGTAAATCAGGACCCGAACAGAGTTTAGCTTGGCGACTGGAGTGAAAGTTTCATCATAATCAAGGCCTTGTTGTTTAGTGAACCCCCAGGCCACAAGCCGAGCTTTTAGGCGTTCAACAGTCCTGTTCGGAGCATGTTTGATATCAAAACCCCATTTACAGCTAACACAAGACTGTCCTGGATGAAGGGGACCAGATCCCAAGTCCGGTTTGCCCAAAAGGCAGTCATCTCGTTATCCATAGCAGCACCCCACCCCGAATGTTAAAAAGCCTCATGCACAGAGTTAGATATAGAGGTGGAGGATAGAGCGAGAGTAAATTTGAGGAGAGGTGGGGATAGCCGATGTAGAGACACATAATTCGCCAGCAGATGAGTTTTAGAAGTTGATGCTGGATTGATAGGTCGCGAGATAGCACTTGTAGAAGGTAGCTGCTATAGGGCATTAGAGTTAGGAGTATGGCAAGTGTATACATGAAAAGGTGGTTTGGGTGGTACTGGTTTCGAGCGTGGGGTGGGAAGGAGTGGCAGTAGAGAAGACGTGACATGAACGTTAGGACGAGGTAAGGGAGGAGGGAGTGGAGGAGCGGAAGGAGAGGAGTGAAACGGTTGGTCTTCAAAAAGGTGACATCTGCCGAGACGACCGCTTTGCCATCGGTGCAAGAATAACACAACATTTTTGAGTGCGAGAGTAGCCCACGAACAAACATTTGGTTGCACTAGTGGAAAACTTATCCGTGGGTGGACCAAGATTATGGACATAACAGTTGAATCCAAACACCCAAGGCGTGAGGATCAACGAGAATTTTGAAGAAAATAGGTGACTAAACAGAGTGACAAAGTCGAGCATGGAGGAAGGCATGTGATTGATGAGATGACATGTTACAGGCACAACGAAATTCTAGTATAGTGTGGGAACCTGCATTTGAATCATTAGTGACCGAGCAACATCAAGAAGATGATGATTTTTCTGCTCGGTCACGTCATTCTATTGAGAAGTATAAACACACGATGTTTGATGGATAATGCCAAACTCAGTACATAAATTAGAGAATGTCTGTCTCGTATATTCACGCACATTATCAGTGCGAATGATTTTTAAGGGAGAGGAGAACTAAGTACGAGTTTCAGTAATAAAAGCACGAAAGATAGAGGTAAGTTTAGCACGATCGCGAAGTAAATATAACCAGGTTAAGCGAGAATAATCTTCAATAAAAGTAATAAAGTAACGATAACCAAACATACTAGGGGTTTTATAGGGCCCCCAAACATCAGAGTGCACTAAAGATAAAGGAGTATCACTCCTAGTACAAGCATGACTAAAAGAAGTACGTTGTTGTTTGTCAAAGATACATGATTCACAAGTAAACTCATGCAGGGAGACATCCAGAAGAGCTTTCTTGAGAATCTGGAGGGGACCATGCTCGAGGCGACGATGTCAATCAACAGAGGAGACGATGGAGAGAACAGAAGGGGGAACATCTAGGAGATAGAGCCCATTAGACAGCCGCCCCTTACCAATGATATTCTGCATTTGCCGATCCTACACAATAAAGAAAGAAGGTGAGAGTGTAACACAACAATCAAGGTCCTGAGTTAGTCAACTAATATATAGCAGGTTAAATGGTGATCCTGAAACATGAAGGACCGAAGACAGAGAGAGGGTGGGTGTGAGAGGTATATCTGCAATGCCGGAAATCGGGGTGGTATTACCATTGACCACAATGATGAACTTGGGATGTGTAGACAACAAGTAATATGGTGTGTGGCACCCAAATCCTCAATCCAGTGGGAGCTCTGGGATAAACAGGATATACCTTCATTAGAGATCGACGCAACAGATTCAGATGAGCGAGTAATCACCCCTTTAAGATGTTGGAGTTGGGTGCGTAGAGCATTGTTGTCATTGTGAGTGGAGGAGGCAGAATATATTGCGGTAATAGTGTGGGAAGGCTCAGCTATAGTGGAAGCAGCAAGATGTGGAGGTAGACCATGCTTGCGATAGCAGGTGGCCTCAAGGTGACCATCCCGACCGCAATAAGTGCATTTAAAGGAGGATCTTCTAGTACGCCCTCGTCCCCGAGATGTGTTGCGACCCCCACGGGCCGAGGACCCACGAGCCGAAGGAACTAGTGTAAGTTGTTGGAGGAGAATCGGAGAGAGAGTCACAGGAGCATCCGGTGGCGGGATAACCTTCATAAGCATTGAGCAAACATCTGACAACGATGGAGTTGTAGAGGAAGAAAGAATCTGAGCGCGAACACTGTGCAGATGAGCATGAACACGAGCCATCATCATGGCAATTCCGATCGCTTCTTTTTGTGCCCGTTGGACAACCAAATCTGTGGTAGGGGGCTGATGATGCATCTAGGCCTCAACAATAGTCTTGGCCCTGACAATAAATGAGGTCATATCGTCTGGTGCCCCGGGATTAAGGGTTTGAAGATCAGTAATGATGTCGAACAAGTGTCGAGGACTATTCTGGCCAAAATAGAGGGAGTGGAGCTCCTCCCACATTGTATTGACCGTTTCATGATACACGGGCATCTATGAAGCATCGGTACGGGTACCGGGTACAATACGTATCCGGTATGACTGTATGACAATTTAAAAACCAAGTCTGCTGGTACGACATGATACGTTATAACAAATAATATATATATCACAAGTGCAAGAAATAGTTCTCAAATTATCGAAACATCAAACATAAATTATAACTTGAAGTATAAGTTCACAAATCAATGCAGCATAACATATAGTTTTCAAACATTAAGCATTCTGAAATATTATAAAATTTAACATCTTATATGTTTAACCAAAATAGATAAAATTAAACTTAAGTTTACACATCATTCTTTTTTTTGTTCTTCTTTATTGTTGGAGATCAACATCTTCATTCTCTGGTTAGTCTAGAGACAAATTAGTCATTTTGTTAATAACTTGTGTCTTATCAACACGTTCAATAAACATACTTATAACAGAAGCATAGCAGTACCAGAAACATACACGGTACAGATACACAACTTAGTTGGGCGTACCAATGCTTTCTAGTATAGTGCCAACTTTTATTTACTCTAGAAAAACAGACTCTTATTAAAATATATAGAATGATGTGTTGAGTCCAAGTTTGTCCACATAGGTGTATCCATCGCGTATCAGGTACATACTGGTACCAAATATGTATCTGGTATGGGTACGTTGCCTTCAGGGAAGTATCCATGCTTCATAGATGAACATCTTGTATGGCTCGGTGTCCATTGAGTTGAGAAGCCAAGATTGGACACGACTGTCATCACTTAGCCACTCATCAGTGGGTATAGTAGTAGTACGTGTCAGATGATGATATAGTCCTTTCGTCTGCAGTACACGACAAACAAAGCGCACTCATTTCACAAAGTTTCGCTTCCCGCTAAGAGAGATGGTAATTCGGAGTTCATCACAAAGTTCAGGTATGAGAGCAGCAACACTAGTTGGAAGAGAGGAGGCCGCAGTTGAATCCATGGAGCGGCCATGGCGAATAGAGAAAGCGGCAAGACAAGGAGTCCGCGGACTGTGCGGTTAAGACCGGCGGCTAAGGCAAGGAACCACGATCTTCAGTGGATCCGGAAAGCGGCCAGGGGAGCACAAGGGCAACACACATTGCGGCTAGGTGAGATAAGCTAGCAGCAAGGAAAAGATCTGGCAGGCGGCTAAGGCAAAGAATCCGCAGACTTCAGCAGATATGGGGAAGCGACCAGACGAGTAAAGAGTGGAAGAGACACGACAAAGAGTGGCGGCACACCGTGCGGCTAGGTAAGATAAGCTAGCAGCAAGGGAAAGAACTGGCAGCCAACGAACAAAGAAGAAAAGCCACGACAAGTAGACCGCTGGGAGCAAACAAGGCTGCAGGCAGGCAGTGGCGAGCAGACTGCAAGCACACCACAATCTAGACTGCGAGTAGCGAGCAGACACAACGGACTAGCGAACATGCAAACAGACCGCGACTCCAGTGAACATGTGAACAATAAGCAGACATGCCGTGAGCGAATAACGAGCAGACTACGGACTCCTGCGGGACGACAAAAACAGCGAATTGCGCTGGGCGGCAAAAACAACGAATTCCACAGCTAGCAAAGCTTGCAGCGAGCAAAATTTGCGGCTAGCAAAGCTTGCGGCCAGGCAGGAAAGGAGGTCAATGTAAGGCAGCAAGACATTGTGGCAAGGGCGGAAACGTGCGGCGAGAAGAGAAAAGAGAGGGGCCCATGGGAAGGAGACCAGTAATTATAAAACCAAGGGGGAGGAAAAGAAAAGTTGAAGCCACGGGAGAGAGTAAGAGGCGGATAGAGAAGGGGAAGGCCGCAGACTTGTGCGGATAGAGAGAAGAGGGCAGACAGGCGGTCAGAAAAAAAAAACCGCCTGAAGGTTCTTTTCGCTCTGAACCAATATAGAGAGATACAAAAACAGGGTGAAAAATAATAACAATTTTATTAAGCTCTCCAAAAAATTACAAACTACAAGTATGTGTACATACATATGATGACTTGTTTTAGTCATCATTTTTTGGGTAGTTTAGTATGCAAAATTTCTAGTTTAATTATATGTTTTAAGTATTTTTATGCATGTTTTGTTTTATTTCTTCTTAAAGTCTTTTTGTGTTAGGATATTATAATTCCTAGTTTTATTATAGTTTTATTTGCTTGTTATGTTGCAATTTTATTTTGTTATGTTTTGATATAAAAATCTATAGTTTTAGTACATGTTTTATGTTTTATGTTTACTTGTGTTTTGTTATGAATATAATTAATTAATAGTATGATATGTTATGTTTGTAATGTTTAGTTTTATTTGTATTAACTAATGTTTTGTTTTATTTGTAGTTTCAAAGCTCAAGCATGATGAATGCTACATGATGCAGCCCACTTCAAGTCAAACCCGAGCCCAAGTGCAGCCCACCATGCAAGCTACCCGAGCCCCCTCTTCAAGTTCAAACCCGAGCCATATTGATGATGCAACCATGCAGCCCGAGCTTTCACCTTGTTGCAGCCCAAAGACCAACCCGAGCCCCTACATGATGCAGCCCACAAAGTCTCTCCACATATTTCGGCCCACCTAGCAGCCCATGCTTGGCCGGCCACCCACATCATGTCACCTCTCTCTCCTTTTTATTATTTTCTTTCTTCTCTCCCTCATTTAATGTCATGCATGCATCTCTCCATACACATGGCCGTCCACCCTCCTCTTTCATCATCCTTGTTTATTTTATTTTCTCTTTTCATTTCCATTAAATGTCATGCAATGAATCTCATCCTCTCCCTCTCCTCTTCATTTCATTCTAGAACCTTCTCCCTTACCTATAAAAGGAACCCATGTCTCATGCTTTGAAAGGAAGATTGTGGAGAGCAAGTGAGATAGCTATTACTAGTTTATGTTTCTTTCCTTGTTGTATTTTTTATTGTAATTTCCTTTTTGTTGTAGAATAGCATTGTCCTATTTAAATTTTTGTGTATTTCCTTTTCTTAAGCAATGCAAATGATTTCTCTTTCTTCTATTTTGTTTTCTTCCTCTATTATGCTTAGCTAATTATATTTTATGCCCGATCGCGATGAGCTTTGCGATAAAATAACGCATCTTTAATTTTATGTTTGCATTTGTATTTTCCTTATTTTTGATCCTTCTTTGATTTTTATCGTGTCGACTCCGTATTCCGGTATACGGTAGTAGACAATTGATCTCATTTCATAGAAGTCGAGAGACTCATTGATTTGAAAGATCACTCAAGGAAGGAGTTGAACGCAACCCTAGAGATAGGATGATGTAAATCCTCCGGATTGGAGTCAAATCCAATAGTGTGGGTCACTTCGGTAATGCGACTTTAGCCCATTTTGACTTTAAAGATATTTCGGTCAAAACGTCTATAAGTTAGGGGATTTAATGCTCTAGCGAGATTACTTCCTAATATCGGATCCATCACGGTCTTAATAGAATTGCAAATGTTAAACTAATTTATTCCGTTATTTTATTTCAAAGTGAATCGTCGATCGAGCACTCTTTTGCAATAGTTTATTTCTCTTTTAACTAAGTTTAGTTTAGTTTATTTTCAAAACCCATCAATCGTTCGGTAGGATAATAGAGTCGTTGTGAGTAATTGTACTTGCCTGCCCCGAGTTTTTATACGACCTTGATATATTTTTATCACTATACTATAAAACGATAGGTACACTTGACTGTTCGGATTGTAGTCTGTGAGACGATTTTCACGCATCAACATATAGGAACTTGGAAGAGAGAGAGGGGGGATTCCCATTCCAAAGATGCGGGACAAAACAAGAAAACTAAGTGGGCTTATAATTGGGCCACACTTCTTGGGCTTTTACATGATTTTCTCTAACATTCTCTAACAAGCACTATGAGTGTAATTGATTTGACTTCAATATTTTGTGTCATATTTATATAGATACACATACATATTTATAGAGTTCATTTGGCACATGAGTGGGCTAGCTGCTGTGAAAGCCTAGGTGATGCAAACCCTAGGCACTGTATCGGGGAAAGCCTTAAAGACACTAAAATGATGCGATAATTACTTAGAGCCTGAGAAATTATAGGCGAGTAATAACAGTGAAAGCTAGCATAAAAACAAGAAACAATAGCAAACTGGATTTGAAGCGCATGCTTTGATTTGCTCACGAGTAGAGCGCAATACGAATAAACCCTGAAAATCAATACAAATCGTGAAAACCAACACAATAATATCACATCCATAAATATATCATCCAATAGTACAATGCAGTAGGAACCATAACCCAAAAGAACAACTTATTGGTGTATGGAAAGGCGAGGCTTTGTGGTGGTGATACTCTAAGGGATTTATGACAGTGTGAAGGTGTTGTTGTGTCGTTGGGCAACTGGAAGGGGAGGGAGGGTGGCTGGAGTTTGTTGGGGGTGAGGTGGGGAACGGGAAGGGGAGGGGGGTGGAGAGATCGGGGCTGGTGATGAAGAAGATTTGCAACATTGTGGGGAGATAACACGGGATATGAAAGGGGCTTACGATCACCGGGAGGTGGGGCAACGACTCGCAAGCTTTGGGAGGAGGGACGGATGCGGTTTTGGATTGGGGTGAGCGGTTTTACCATTGGGACTAAGAGGGGAAGGGAGGACTGAACAGGTAGATGACTCGATGTATGGGAGAAGCGGTTGCTGCTCAGGACTGGGAGAGGGAGTCACAGTGACATCAGAGACCAGATGGTAAGCGAGGACGGGTTGGGGTGGTGGCTCAATGTATAGGAGATACGGTTGCGGCTCACAACCGAGAGAGGAAGTGGCTGGGGTTTCTTGGGATGGGTAGAGGTGCTGGGAAATCAGGGGAGATAACCCCATGAGTCATCACCTAGCAGGGCTCAAGAAATCGGTACCGTAAGGACCAACTGCTTTAAAAAATATGACCCAAAGCTTTGATTCCTTCGCCTTCTACACACACGCCCCCCACCCCCCACCCCCCACCCCCCCCCCACCCACACACACACACTTATTTTTGAAATTACAAAAACCTCTCCTGAATGTTACAAAACATAACATTTACCTCCCCTGAAGTTCACATTTCATAACAACAACAACACTCAAGCCTTTATCCCACTATAATAGGGTCGACTATATGGATCCTATGTCGCCATTGTGCCCTATCTTTTGTCATAATCTCACTAATGCCTAAGTACATCATGCCTTTCCATATAGTTTCATTCCAAGTCTTTATTGTTCTACCCCTCCATCGTTTAACATGGCTAGTGACTAGACTCCCACAACGCCTAACAGGTACCTCTAATTGTGTTCGTTGTACGTGTCCAAACCATCTTAGTCGAGCTTCTCGCATATTCTCTACAATTAGTGCTACTCCTGTCTTATCCCTGATACATCCATTCCTAATTTTATCCAGTCTCGTGTGTACACACATCCACCTAATCATTCTCATCTCCGCAACTCCCATTTTTTGCTTATGTACACAATTCACTGCCCAACACTCAGAACCATAGAGCATCGCGGGTCTAATTGCAGTATGGTAAAACCTGCCCTTAAGTTATAGTGGTACTTTATGATCACATAAGATCCCTGACGCGCCTCTCCACTTCAACCAACTCGCTTGGATTCTGTGTCGCATATTTATCAATACCTCCGTCTTTTTAAACTATCGATCCAAGATATTTAAAACACTCACTACGGGAAATATTTTGATCGCCCAACTTAATAACGAAGTCATCCGCCCTTCTTGTATTGCTAAATTTAAGCTCCATGTACTCTGTCTTTGCCCTGCTCAACCTAAAATTCTTCTTTTCTAAAGTATCTCGTCAAGATTCAAGTTTTGCGTTTATACCCTCGCACGTCTCATCAACCAAAACGATATCATCCGCAGACAATAAACACCAAGGTATTACTTGTTGGATATGTCTGGTGAGCTCATCTAAGATAATTGTAAAGAGATAAAGGCTTAAAGCTGAACCTTGATGCAAGCCAACAGTGATAGGGAATTCCTGTGTTAATCCTCCAGATGTCCTCATCCTTGTCACTGAATTTGTATACATATCTTTGATTATGTCAATATATGATATATTTATACCTTTCTTTTCTAAGACTCTCCAAAAGACCTCTCTTGGAACTCTATTATAAGCCTTCTCAAGATCAATAAACAGCATATGCAAATCTTGTTTTCTTTCTCGATAGTTGTCAATGAGTCTCCTCAAGAGATGTGCAGCTTCCATGGTCAACCGCCCTGGCATGAATCCAAATTTATTCTCCGAGATGTTTGTCTCTCATCTTACTCTTCTTTCTAATACTCGTTCTCATAGTTTCATGATATGACTCATCAATTTGATTTCTCTATAATTAACATAACTTTATATATCTCTTTTATTTTTATACAAGGATACCAAGATAATTTCTCTCCATTGGTCTGACATCCTCTTTGATCTCAGTATCTTATTGAAAAAGCATGTAAGCCACAAAATTTCTTCATTTCTTAAATATTTCCATACTTTCATGGGTATATCGTCTGACCCAACCGTCTTTTCATTTTTCATCTTATTTAGATCATATTTTACCTCTGATGCTTGAATTTTATGAAAAAAACATTATGTTCTTATACTTCTCTGATTTACTTAACTCTTGCAAGTTTATTTTATTTTTCTTTGTGTTATTATAGAGTTGATAAAAATATCTTTTATATCGCTCTTTAATATTTTTATCATCCGTCAAAACTGTATTTGTCTCATCATTTATATATTTATTTGACTTAAATATCTTTTTTTCTTTTCTCTAGCTCGAGCAATTTTATATATGTCACACTCTCCATCTTTGGTATTTAGTTGTTTATAAAATTCTTCATAAGCTTGACATCTTACTTTATATATTATTCGTTTAGTTTCTTTTTTGGTGACCTGATATCTGTCTAAGTTTTTATCATTCCTACAAGCGTAGAGTGATTTATAGCTGACCCTCTTTGCTCTCACTTTGTCTTGCACTTCCTCTTTCCCCCACCAAGATTCTTTATTTGGGGATGCACGACCTTTTGATACTCCAAGTACGTTCTTTCCACTTATTCTTAAATGTGATAACATAACTTTCCATGAGACATTAAGATCAATATAAGAGTGATCAACTAGTTGTTCTATAACTGTTGTCTTGAAATCAACATGCTTTTCCATTTTCTAGTTCCACCACCAATTTTTTGCAACATTTTTGCTTTTGTCTTAAATTTATTATATTTAATTTGTACATCTAACACCACTAACGTATGTTGTGTTGTCAAACTTTCTCCCGATATGACTTTGCAATCTTTACAAATCATTTTATCCATTTTGCGAGTCATAAAATAATCAATTTGTGACTTATTTGGTCCGCTTTTAAATGTAATTAATTTTTATTCCCTTTTTATAAAAAGCGTATTTAACACAATTAGCTCATATGCTATAACAATTTCTAAAATGGTTCGTCATTTTTCATTTCTTTCTCCATATCCTCCGTGAACAACTGTGTAATCTATATTTTTCTTCCCTATATGTCCATTTAAGTCTCCTTCTATGAAAATCTTCTCTCTTTATGGAATTTATCTTACTAAATCATCTAAGTCTTCCCAAAATTGCATTTTAATATCTTCACTTAATCCTTTTTGTGGCGCGTAGGTACTGATCACATTAATAGTTTCCTTTCATATGACCAATTTAAGAGCTAAGATTCTATCATATTTTTTACTTACCCTAACAACTTCATCCTTCCAAGTAGTATCCACAATAATACCTACGTCACTGTTTGTTTTATTTTGTCCTGTGTACCATAATTTAAAACCTGAATTATCTAAAATTTTAGTTTTCTTACTCAGCTATCTAGTCTCTTGCAGGCATAAAATATTTATCCTTCTCCTAAACATCATATCCACTACTTCCATCGCTTTCCTCATTAGCGTACCTATATTCCAATTTTCAAACCTAAGTCGATCACAATTCCTACGACATACTTTCCTAGGACCTAAGTTCACTTGGAAGTGCAACGGTTCTTGCTAAGACGACACATTCGGACCATGCGACAAAAACTCTTGCATATTTAACACTACACTCAAGTCCTGGAGATGCAGCGGTTCTTGTCATGACGCCACATTCGGACCATGCGACGCGTTCCTTAAGGGGAACAACCTAGCTTTTGCACTATTTCTCAAGTGATTATTAATAAGAGTGACTAAATTTTACGTTGGTCGTCTATCTAACACAACTCTCATCATTTTTCATCCGGGCTTGGGACCGGTATAGGTCGGTTTCACATTTCATAACATCCACGCACAAAAATAGCCCCCTCCCCCAGAGTACACTTTCAGGGGGTATTTTGTGCATGGATGTCATGAAATGTGAACTTCACGTGAGGTAAATGTTATGTTTTGTAACATTCAGGGGATGTTTTTGTAATTTCAATAATAAGAAGGGTGCAACCTGTAATTATGCTAACTTCAGGGGACGATGTAAATTATTCCTAAAAATATTATATATATATATATATCTTTATTATATAAAACAATAGGCATATTTGGAAGCACACCACCAGCGGAATCTGGATCGTCGGATCAAGCATCATCAAAAACAGGCCGTTGGATTCAAAGCAGCAGGACTGCCAATAACCAAAACTCCAAAAAATTCACTGTTCATTTCCAGAAAAATCCCGATGCCCTGCATCCCGCCTCCTGTCCATTCACGGTTCCACCCCGCAGCCGGCGCTCGGAGCCGCCGGAGGCCTGCCCAGCGCCCACCAGCGGGTTCGCCGGCCTCCGGCGAACCCGCCGGGGGTTGTCCGGCGGCAAGCGGGCAGGGCCACCGCCGGCGGTGGCCCTGCCCGTGAGCTCCAGTTTCTGGATCTCACGGGCAGGGCCACCACCGGCTGTGGCCCTGCCCGTGAGACGCCGGACAACCCCTACGGGTTCGTCGGAGGCCGGCGAACCTGCCAGTGGGCGTCGGGCAGGCCGCCGGTGGCCGAGAAGGGCGCCGTGCAGCTGGAAGTTTCAGAGGAGGGTGGCTCTGGCTCGTCGGCGGAGAACCCCCGGCGTGTTCGCCGGGCTCCGACGAACTCGTCGGTGGTCACCGGTCAAGCAGTCGGCGGCGGCGGCGTGAATTGGCGCGGGCAGGCAGAAGTGGAAGGGAGGGGGTGGGGCCAGCATGCAGAAGCGGAAGGGAGGGGGTGGGGCCAGCAGGCGGGCCCCGGTGTGCACTCAACTCCCGCTGGCGGGCCCCGGTGTGCACTCAACGCCCGCTGGCGTTGAGTGTGCACTCAACGCCCGCGGGCGTTGAGTCTGCACTCAACGCCTGAACAGGCGTTGAGTACACACTCAACGCCTGTTCAGGTACCGGGGGCGGGCTTCGGGTGCGGGCGGGGGCGGGCGAATCCCGCCGGGGGCCGGGGGCGGGCGAAGCCCGTCGGGGGCGGGGGTGAAGCCCGTCGGGGGCGGGCTCGAAGATGCTAGTATATATATAAGACAATATACATATCTTGTCGCTCTTATCATGAACTTAATTTACATCGTTCGATTGTCCAATTAAATTGTGGTCACGATTTAACCTCCCAAATAACTCCCTCGGATTGTTTGTTTTGGGATTTCTTTACCGCACAAAATAAATTTGCCAATTCTCCACCGCCAAATTCACGGTTACGCCGGTTCACGCCCCCCAAATAACCTCTCCACTCTTCAAATTTAGGTCTTCCGCTCTCTTCCTCCACTCCGCCTCCCTCGCACATACCAAACCGCTAACACCATTGCTCCGTCGTCGCCCGTCGCAGTTTTCCATCGTTGTTCTTCTTCCGAATTACATCAATGTTCTTTGCTTCCGTTCTCATCGCTGGCAGGGATTTCAGGGATTTCCGATTGTGTCTGTTTCGGAAGAAGCAGCGACTGCTGGTCGGGATTTCCGTGGGAGTTATTTGGAAACACCGCAGTTTCTTGCTTCTCTGCCAGTTCGGTGTCTTTAATTTTCACATGAAATCACTGGCAGCATACTCTTGCTGTTCTCTTCCACATTGTAGGTACGCAACAACTACTTTCCACTTCCTGTTTTCTACAAATCCCCCTCCCCACTCACTTATCTTGAATTGATTCCTCACGACAGTTCCTGCTTTGCTTCTTGAGTGAAGATACTACTCCTGTTGGAAAAATACTATTCCCCATTGCAAGGATCAAGGTTATAGGAGTATTACCTGTGAGTGTTTGATTTACCTCTGATTAAGATTATAATGGCAGTGTTGTAGATCAAATGATCATTTCATCATTTTCATATTTTCTCTGACCTTTTAATTTTAGTTTATAGCAGCATTACAATTGTTGAAGACTTGAAGTATTTCTAGCAGGTTTATACAAATTTGGATGTTATTTTGATTCGCATCAAAACTTTTTTTATGGTTAGGTTTATGTCATATTTTGAATTGTTTTCTAACAGATTCATGTACTCATGAAACCTTAAATTATTATGCACTACACTTCAAATTTCAATTACTTTGGTAACACCTCTTACAAAATTTTACCTTCTGCATCTCTTAATGCAACCTGATTGCTAATCGGTATACCATTGATAAATGTATTCTTGATTGTGCTCCTAATCACCAACATCATAAATTTGTATAGCATAAATTTATAGTTTATACTATTTACTCTCAATGCACCTGATGTTAGATGGGCATTGTTTGAATTTTGCTGTGGTTTGTTGCTTTCAATTAACTGGGGTTAAGGTTATGGTTAGGGTCTTTGAATAGAATTATGGCTGCCATGCAATCTCACCGCTACGGGATTTAATAAAATCTTAGGAGATCAATAGAGAATTATTGGAATTTTCTCTTATGTATGAACCTTGCACATAAATGATGACACATGCGTACAACTTCCCAATTGAGAGTGTAAATAATGATGATGAAAAAAACCTGATAGTCCTTCATTGTTATGTTTACTAGCTGTTGGATAATGTAGCGTTTGGATATTGATTATCATATATTCCTAAGCATATCGATTTTTCACAAACTAACATATTAATGAGGGTTACTGGGTGCGAATACCTGAGTCATCTTCTCTATGCCTCTGTGTACCATAATTCCTACCTGTGAGCATATCCATGATACGGTATACCTGAGGATCAATAGATGTTGATCGGAGCCGCCAGTGAGGTAAGAAGGCTAATGCCGACCAGAACCACTAATGCGTATTTTACAATTCCGACTTTCTCTTCAACTTTTTTCTCTTCCAAAACATGGAATAAACTTGCCCCCGACAATTTAATTTGAGAATCTGCTAGACCTCTCGCCCGATAGGAAGGCAAAGCCCCATCTCAAAGTGCACTAATGGGAATACAAGCATCTTCGCATGGGGTACGCCCGTGCTGGATGCTCCCGGGCGGCCTTCGGCCGCGTCCCCCCGGTGCTTCGCCCGTGCTGATACTCCGGGCGGCCTTCGGCCATATAGAAGCGTGCTTCGCCCGGTTCTACGCAATCCATCAGCTCGGGGTCGCTCTCGCCATTCGCGGCCCCCCGAAGCGCGTATGCAAAATCAAACAACAACTATTGTGCTCTTAGGGGCCACGAGTGGCGGGTGCTGGGCCGCGAGTGGCGGGTGCTGGGCCGCGAGTGGCGGGTGCTGGGCCGCGAATGGCGGGTGCGGCGCCGAGCTGATGAATTGCGTAGAACCGGGCGAAGCCCGCTTCTATGTGCCCGAAGGCCGCCCTGAGCATCATCACAGGCGAAGCCCGTGCACAGACGGGTGAAGCCCGCCTTGATGCGGCCGAAGGCCGCCCGGGAGCATCGAGCACGGGCGTAGCCCGTGCGAAGATGCTCATATGTATATATATAAGAAAAGGGTTAATTACCGAGACCTCCCGTGGGAGTTTTCATAATTACAAGTTGCACCCCTCTATCTTTTGAAATTACATTTACCACCCACTCTAAGTTTCCCTAATTTACAACAATGGCTCTTCCATTAGAAATATAGATGAAAAATGATAAAATCAGACAAATTATTTTATGATTCTCAATTTTACCAGGTGTAATGACTTTACATTGAAACATGTTACCTTTTCCTTTAAAAATATAGATGGAAAACGATCAAATATGCCAAATTATTTTATGATATTCAGATTTTACCCTTTGTAATAACTCTACATTGAAATTGGTGTTTTACATTTTACCCTTTGTAATGAATCTATAATCATTATAAAATGATAAATTGAAATATTATAAAATAATTTGGCTGATTTTATCATTTTCCTTCCATATTTCTTACGAAAAGGACATTTTTGTAAACTGAGGAAACTTAGAGGGGAGGTAAATATAATTTTGAAAAATAGAGGGGTGCAACCTATAATTATGCAAACTTAATGTGGAGGTCCCGTTGATTAACCTTATAAGAAAATACATGATAAAATATCGAAACAACCATCCGGAAGCTCCTGTGGACTCTGATTGTTTGGATGGGAAATGCCTACTGCAAAAATAAACGTGTGTGGGTCATCGGGCCTTCGATCTCCTCACATACGGTGATCTCTATCATCATTCCTAGTAGTTATAGAAAGTGAATTCCTTTATTTGGCATTCCAAAATGTTAGTTGCCTCAGTAGAAAGCTAAAAGGAGCTCATTATCTCTTAGATTTTTGAAAATGAGTCGGGGGGGGGGGGGGGGGGGCGATTATAGGAGAGGAGAGGGAAAATCAGAAGTTTCAAATTCATTCAAGCCTTCCCAAAATACCGAAGTCTCTGACTTATATAATCGTTGGTCACAGCATAATATAACAGTAACGAAAATTAAAACAACAATAATATAAAGGATAAAATAACGCCCCTCGTCCATGTCAGCTAATCCGGCAAGTTACGCGTGTCGCGCTTGCGGCATTAATACACCCGCCACATTGGCGGTCGCCCTTCGCCCTCGTCCGTTCCATCGGAATCCGTAACAATACCTTCCTCTATGAAATTTGTCTTGTCCTCAAGGCAGAAGTCTGGAAACTGGCGGCGTATATCTGCTTGGTCCACCCATATCGCCTCCGAGAGTGGAATATCCTACCAAGCCATCAAGACCCGCTCCACTTGATGCTCCGCGCAGAGAATCGTATGTGTGTCCGTAATGCTCTGGGGAAGGAACACCGTTGGGGAGGTTTCAGGGTCCATCTGAGAAAGTGTCTCCTTGACTGGGTGATCACCGATCACCCGTTTGAGTTGTGAGACGTGAAACATTGGATGGATGCGGCTCTTCGGAGGTAGGAGAAGGCGATATGCCTTAGTGCCCACCCGAGCTAGGATTTCAAAGGGACCGTAGAACTTGGACGCCAGCTTGGAGTGTGTCTGCGTGGTCACCGTGACCCGTCAGTGTGGCTGAAGCTTTGAGAAACACTGAATCACCCTCGGTGAACTAGACATCACGCCGATGGCGGTTGGTTGAGTCTACTATCCTATCTTGGGCACGCTGGAGGTGTTGGCACAACTGACGGAGCATGGCATCGCGGTCATAGAGGAAGCAATCCACGACAGCGACTGCACATTCGCCCGACACGGCCTGTGTGAGGACGGGCGAAGGCCTTTCATAAATTGCCTCGAACGGTATGGTGTCGGTGTTGGAGTGGAAGGACGTGTTGAAAGAGTACTCTGCCCAGGAGAGCCACTCGGCCCAAGCCCGCAGGTGATCACACACAAAACAATGCAGATGGGTCTCCAAGCATCTGTTCATGACCTCAGACTGTCTGTCCATCTGCAGGTGGTAGGATGTGCTCATCCGAAGTTGCGTACCCTGCATTTTTAACGAATCCTGTCAAAAAGAATTCAGGAGGAGGGGATCGCGGTCACTCACAAGTCACAATGGAGTGAGAGAACCCATGCAGGCGGACCACCCCGTCAATGAATGCAGCGTTCACTCCGAGAGCCTTGATCGGGTGCCGAAGCGGGATGAAATGAGTATATTTGGAGAGGTCAACGATCACCAATATGCAGTCTCATGTCTTGGAACGGGGAAGCCAAGTGATGAAGTCCACAGAGATGTCTTCCCAGACCTGTGTCGGGATGGGGAGCGGCTGGAGGAGTCCACAGGGAAAGGTAGCCTCGGTCTTGGCTCGTTGGCATGGTAGGCGGGCCGCAACGAAGGTCTTTACTCACTGGAACATTCCCGACCAATATAGGGAGGCTATAAGGTGGTGATACGTCCTGAAGGCACACGCATGACCCCCTTCAGGGGTCACATGGAACTCGATAGTAGGCGAGGAATCAGCTGAGAGGAAGCGGAAAGGACCAGACGATCCTGATAGTAGAGGCGGTCACCCACAAGGTGGTAAGGTGGGCGGGCGGTGGCATCCCGCCGCAAGGCCTCCACAGTCGACTGGAGCTCGGGGTCGGCTGCAACTTCGCATTGAAGAATGGTGGAGTCCTCCCCGACCGATCAGGAAATAGCAGCCAGATTCGCCATCTGCGAGTGGCGGGAGAGGGCGCCGGCCGCCCGGTTGGACGATCCCGCTCGAAACTTAATGTTAAAGTCATACCCCTGGAGTTTAGCCACCCAAACCTGTTGCGTCGGGGTTGCAATCTTCTGGTGGAGGTATCACAGACAGTGGTGATCTGTCTGAACCGTGAAGTGGCATCCAAGCAGGTAGGGCCGCCAATGTTGTACTGCTAGAACCAATGCCATCAACTCAGACTCATATGCGGAGCGAGTATGCATGGTGGCCGCACACGAACGGCCGAAGTTAGCGACATGTTGGCCCTACTGCATCAAAACCACCCTGACGGCCAAGCCGAAGGCATCACACCCCACCACATAGGGTTGCGAAAAATCTGGCATCGCTAACACGGGGGCGGTGCTAAGGGCCTGCTGAAGGGTCTGGATTGTTGTGGCCGCCGCCGATGGCCACTGAAAAATGTTGGTCTCGAACTTCTTTAGCAAGTCTCACCTTAGGTTCCTCCTCAGCAACGAGGATTCAGAGGTCTTTTAACGAGCACTCGTGCGTAGGAGAGTAGGGTCGCTTGTAGTAGAAATACAACCCCTTGGTACGCAGATCATGGTATTCCTGATTGGAGTGTCACAGGAGAGCTATAAGCCTAGGAGGGCGGGGCAATGGTGCGCCCCGGCCGGGGGCCGGAGGTATCTCTGGCAGAGCTGTACGGTAAGCCGTTGTTGGCCGGTGTACCGGACGTGCTGGAGGGACGGGGGGAGGGGGGGAGTTTGCCCGTGTTTAGAGGCCGTAAATTCTTCTTCCACCAAGCGAGTGAGATCCATGGCTTCTGCAATCGACAACGGGTGGTGGACGCGGATCCAGGCACGAATGTGGGGAGGAGCCCATGCGTAAAGAAGCTGAGGTAGTGGTCTGGCTGAAGTCCTGGCACATGCGTCGCCAAGGCAATAAACACATCGATGTACTCGTCACATCGATGTACTCGTCACATCGATGTACTCGTCAAGGGAGCCCGTCTGGCGAACACCGAAGAGTCGCTTCACTACGGAGCTTGAGTAGCGGGTGTCAAAACAGCGAATGAGCTCCTGTTGAAGGTCCTACCAAGACATGACCGGTTTGGATTGACGTAGACAATGCACCAAGTGGAGAACGGAGCTGAGCACTCCATGTCGATCAATGTCGTGCTGACCTTCTGAACCTCAGGGATCTGCTGAATATCGAAGAATTGTTCGACCCGGGCAATCCATCACATAGGATCGGTGTCGTTGAATAAGGGAACATCAAAGGAGCGAGGTCCTTGTGGGACCCCCTCTTGCGGTGGGGGGGTGGGGGTGATATAAATCTGGAGCCCCAAGGAGGGACGATTGATCCTCATTGGACGTTGTAGACGTGGTGGGGCGACCGGCCTAGAGCGAGTCGATCTTGCCATCTATGCGGAGTATGAGGGCCTGCAGCGTGGCAATGGAGCCTTCGTGGTTGTCCAGACGACGAAGGATGGCTGGATCTGTGGGTGGGGTCGGCGGTGTTGCGTCAGTGTTGACCATTGATCACAGCCGAGGGGGCATGCACTCGAGCGGTGGGGGGAGGGGATCTGGAGTCAGCTGGAAGTGTCAGACAGTGAGGTCGAGGCCACTAGAGCGGCGTTTAGGGCAGGCGGAAACTGGAGGGTTTCGGATCGTGGACAATCGCGGATGTCCCGCGCGGCGAACCGTGTCTGGGTCGAATCGTGGACGATCCGCGTCGAGTGCGGCTGCGGACCGCACCGTGCGACGGGATGCGGCAAAGCGGAAGCTCGTCACTAGGGAAGCCGGGGCTGCAAGGCCAACGACGTTACGGTGGAGCCAAAGGATGCGCCTACATGGGATTGCTTAGGCACTGGTACTTCGTGCGGCGGAGACCGCGGCCGGAAGTCAGCAGGTTGGACTAAATGTTACGGTTTTGAAAAAGAGAGAGGAAGAGAGATTAGAGGAAAGGGAGAAAAAAACAGAAGTTCCAAATTCATTCAAGCCTGCCCAAAATATCAAAGTCTCCGACTTATATTGTCTCCGGTCATAACATAACGGTAACGGAAATTAGGACAACAATAATATAAAGGATAAAATAACGCCCCTCGACTATGTCGGCTAATCCAACAAGTTACGCGCGCCGCGCTCGCGGCGTTGATACACCCGCTACACTGGTGGTCGCCCGTCGCCCTTGTCCACTCCATCGGGTTCTGTAACATTATCATTGTCACCTATTATCATTATCTTTATCCTTTATATTGGGAATTGGTTTTATGGACCTTGCCCACTGATTTTGCACAATTCTTTTTTTCTCAAATTCTAGCCATGTTATATTTGAACGCCCTCTTTTCCTTCTATTCTCTACTCGCCTTATCAGTTCTTCTTTTAACACTCAATTATATAATAGTAATAATTGTTACTGTTCCATCTCAACGAGATTTACCACACTTTCATCTCAACATTATTACTGTTCCATTCTCAATTCTTTACACTAGTAATAATTGTTTTGGTGTGCAATGTTTAGCTCTATGTAGTCGATTTTGAGCCATTCATATCGCCTTGAATGATATTTTTTAAGTCGATTTTGACCCGCGTTTACTCACTCGAAAAATGATTCAAATATGTACCGATTTTAATTCCAATTCGGTTCAATTTTCGATTTTGAATCGCCTGGTGCCGAACAGATTCGAGCTAAGCCAAACTCAAGATTTTAGATTCCGAGGGAAGGTTTGCTAGCTCAAACTGAAATCGATATCAGTAGTTGTTCCATGTGTTGCATGTAATCGTAAAAGGATAATAATTAAATCATGTTATACCGTAGCTATTAATATTTCTATTAGAAAAGGAATTATTTGTAATAGTAAAATTCTTAATTGTGACAATCATTTGATTTCTTCTTAGTATTTATATTTTATTGCTTTCTCCATTCTTAGATATAAGAACTATAACCAAGAATTCTGTCATTTTAAGATCTGCAAACTTTACAGTTCCTGCAGTTGAAAGAGTTGTCTACAGCACATGCTCGATCCACCCGGCTGAAAATGAAAATGTCGTTGAGGCTGTTCTTCCACTAGCCACATCCCATGGCTTCAAATTGGCAACCCCCTTCCCGCAGTGGCCTCGACGTGGCCTTCCGGTCTTTGAAGGCGGTATGTGATGAATCAACTTTCGCTCTACTCCGAGTTTGCTTTAGAACTTTAGAACCGGGTTTGTGCTCCAATGGACCGTAATTAATTGATAATAAGTATCATCTTCTAGTCGACTCGAGTCAAGTAGGAACCGTTTTTTCCAAATTGGAGCTTACTTGAACTCAGCAAAGGGTTCGTTTGGCACGGTGTTTTTTGCTTCGGTGTGCACAGACATGAATGCCGCCTCCATACACTCATTTGGCACTACAACGGTTCGACCGCCGCCACATTAAAACCACCAGTTTGAGCCTGTGCGTAGAAACGGTACTTGGTGCGAGGCCAGGGGTTCACGAATGCCAATTCATGACCTTTGGGTTCACGAACAACAATTCATGACCTCTGGATTCACGACCGCCACAGCCTCACCAAAAAAACTCATATATTTTCATCTCCAGGCATTGAGAAGCAAGTATTTGATATATTTTTTTAATATGTTTCAGCTCATCATTTGCTGAGAACTGATCCATCTGAGGATACTGAAGGGTTTTTCATTGCATTGTTCGTCAAGAGCGCTGCGAGCCGGCCTCAGCCTCACAGGAAGAGATATTTCCGTTCAGGGAGAAAAATGCCTCCACTTTCTACCAGAATTTCAATGATTTTGATGCATAAAATGTCAAGGAGAAGCAGCTGCAAAAAAAGACCAGTCGTCGCAAGAAGAATTAAAGTAATGAAATCCATAACCATCTCCTGATACCGACTACAAAATTCTTAGGGCGTGTTCAAGTTTGGAGTAAAAATAGTTGGTTTTTTATGTATCAGTAGTGGCTAGTTGGATGGCTGAGGTTATAACTTGTAAATGATGGCTTACTATTTAGCTAAGGCCTCGTTTGGCATGGTGGTGGCGGTCATGAACATGAGGGTTTAATTGTCATTCGTTAACGCCCACCTAAGGAACTTCATCCACTTTTATGTTCAAACGGATGATGTTTGTTAGATGATCCTTAACGAATGACGGTTTAACCCATATGTTTACGAGTGCCGCCACTATGCCAAACGGAGCCTAAATTAGCTGTGTTTCTGCTGATAGGTGGCTTGAATTAGTCATAATTTAAATTGTCTTTTAAGTTAATTCTGATGGAGTAGTTTGTATTGAGAATTTAGTCCCCACATGGGAAACGTAGTCTTGTGAGGTGTATATATAAGTTATGGCCCGCTCTGCTTATTGCTAATTGATTTTAGGTTTGGTTCATAGGTCCTAACATGACATCATAGCAGAATAAGGCTTCCAAACATTCTTTAGTATGATGCACATTTTGTAGTAGCGTCATGCTTGCACTTGAAATCGTTATCGTGCTCATTGCGCTGTCATGATGAGACAAGTTTCTTCATCCAAGCAAGCAATTATTGACTAACTCGCTTCTTTGGGTCGACAAAATACCTAGATCCAATACATTTTTATTGAATACGGTGGACCACCTCCACCAATATTATAAAATATCTTTTAGCCATTTGTTTTCATGTAAGCTTCCTCTCGTTATCATTTTGTGTCATTGCCTATTAAACTCGTCCTCGCCATCACACTTGGTCATGCAATTATAGAAACATGTTCGAACATTTCTGTCGTGGTTGAAGCTCGGGACTTTTGATGGTGCCTTCTTGGATATGTGTCACTGACATAACCGATGACAAGTAGTAGTCAATACTCACTCAATAGCAACAGTCATTGTTTGATCATGGTCCGTAAAAATAGTAGGTTGTTGTTTACCACCCACACTATTCATAAACGCCTCGAATAACCAGCAGAACGATTCGATAGTCTCCTCAGTTGTACAACTCGTATTCGTAGAGGGAGAATCCACTCAGAGTCGGGTCAGCAAGGAGTCAAAGTCGACAAGTCAAGACAGAAGTCAGAGATAGCAATCAAGACAGTAGAAGGCATGGGCGAGTATAGCGAGCTCCTCTCGCATACTCGCCAGGTAGGCAACTGGGCCGATAGTTGCCCAAGTCAGGCGAGCTCCCCGGGAAGTCGCATAGTCGTCAGTGGGGGTGGGCTATAAATAAGATCCCCCCCCCCCTCTCCCTTTTTGTTTTCCTATAAATATGACCCCAGAGGTGCAAGGATATGGACCTCGGAATCTTGCCAAAGTTCTCGGTTGAGCCTTTTTCTGGACTTCTAGCCTCGCGACAGTGATCATCTTCTGATAGTTGTCGACTAGCGTCCACCTTGTACCACTTTCGGTCATCTTTGGTTATGCAGAGGAAGCTTCTTCAAAACATCCGGATATGTGGTGGGACCTCTCTACCACAACACTTGTGGTCCTTTTAGTGTTGTCTTTGTTTCCTTGTCCTTGCCTGCTAAGCGTCGAGCTCGACCGCTAGACCAACAAACTTAGGTGCATTGATCTGAATTTTTGAAGAGGGGATTTTCCCGACTTCAACATCAGCGATAAAAGCCTCGCTAAATAAAATATTCTGTCTGTGATGGTTCACGACAATGAATAGCGCGCTAGCTAGATTATATATGTTTATTCTATATGCAACGTCAAAAATAAGAATGACACTGAAATAGTTGTAGTCTATCTTGTTATGCTCATCCATCCAAAAGAAACTTGTCAGTCTATTAAATTCATCCGTCTAGACTTTGTATGCGAACATATTATCTACCAATTGTTTTTTGTTTTTGCAGTAGAGTAAGCAAGCTGGAAGCGTTACCGCTTTCTATTAAAGCTTTTCTTTCCCGCTGAACGTAATTGAAGGCATCCGTCTTGCAGAACTCTATGTTTTCAACCCCACCAACTTCTGTAAATACGAAGTTATAGGAATCAACTGTTCTAATTCCTGTTGCTGTCATATTTTTCGTAAGACTACCAAGCATTTCAGAAATATTGCGGCGAGACCTCAATAAATGCATCTCTTTTTTGGTTGTCAACGGATGATTATGCTCCTCTACAAACTCTCTCACTGTCCATTTTTTGCCTTCTTTATCATCTTGGAATGTAATGCAGGCAAGACACCCAGTGCGTGTATCCGATTTGCGGTACTTCATAGGTGCTTTCTTTGTACTCTTAAGTCCGATTTTTGAGCAGCAAAACTCTCATAGTTTAAGTATTCGTGTATGCGTCCAAAACATTTAGTGTTGCTTACGAACGTTGAATCATGTCTTGTGAGCATGACCACATTATATTTTGTAAGCCTATTCATCTGAATGGACGATGGAAAAGACGACGAGTTCTATCTTGACCTTCAAGAGCAAAAGAAATAGTTCACGGTAAGGAGCAGCAATACAGTCTGAAATTTTTAACTTATATGCATTTGAGAATGTATAGTTAAAAATCCAGTCTGAAATTTAATTTATTCATACAGCTAGAAAAATGCAGCCTAAAATTCAGTCGGAAAATTAGTTTATTCATACAGTTACAAAAATCACCCAAAAATGCAATGACAGATTTAGTTAATTAATACAGTTAAGAAAATATGATATAAAATCCAGTTCTAAACTTACCTAATTTGTACACTTATAAGAATTCTTGCGCTATATAACCATATGAAGTTACTGAATTCACACAGATTATAAAACTTGTTGTTTCGTCAGTAGCTAGGGGGTTTGAAGTGGTTATGTTGAAGTTTTCTCAACTACCTGTCACCTCAAAATCATGATGAAAAGGTTAAAATGGTTAAATTCACACTAACCTTGGAAATGTCGGGGCGGGAGAACATTAGTAGCTAAGCAACTGTGGAAGACCTGCAGCTCTGCAATGAAGGACGGGAGAACACGCGGAACACCTGCGGCCCTACAAAGGGGGAGGGAGAAAACCAGTATCCCGACAATGGTGTGGAAGATGGGAATGGCAAGAGAAAGACGGAAAGAGGCGAAAACAAAATAAAGATGGTGGACCATTCTATTTAAAGACGCAGGGAACTGCGTCACAATAAATTTTCGCGAGGGGAGAGGGGGTGGGGGACAGTTAGAGCTGTCACGGTTCCGGTTCGGTTCCGGTTCTGCTAAAACCGTGAACCGAACCGCTAAGGTAACGGTTCTTCAAATTAGAACCAGAACCTTATTTGATTGGGGCGGTTCCGGTTCCAGCATTATTTTTGGAACCGTCATGTCAACGGTTCCGGTTCCGGTTCCGATTCAACAAGAACCAAAATCAAACCGTTCATATAGATAGATTAGTTTCACCATTAATCGTATTAGTTTCACCATTAATAGTAAGTATAGATATTATAGATAGATTATAAAAAAATAAAAAGTTATAATAATATAAATAATAAAAAATATTATAAATAATAATAATAAACGGTTTGCGGTTCGGTTCTGCTTCGGTCCGGTTCAGATCGGGTCTAAAATTTTTGAAATCGCTTGAGACTTTGATGTTGCGGTTCTGGTTCCGATTTCGGTCCGGATAATAAATTGAAAGAACCACCCCCAGACCAATGTTGTTCACGGTTCCAAAATTCAAACCAGAACCCAAATAATTCGCGAACGGTTCGGTCCGATTCTTTGCGGTTCCGATTTGGTTTCGGTTCGGTTTACGATTTTTGGTTTTAAGTGACAGCTCTAGGGATAGTACCGTATATGTATACGTGCATTATGATTTTAAAGGAAAATCATTCGTTCGATGTAATATTTGAGGCACCTTTTTAAGTTTTTTAAAAATAATATTTTTATAATATCTTGTAGAGAGAGAGAGAGGATTCGGATCCGGATCCGGATCCGGATCCGGAAGATAGAATATGTGGGACGTATTTGAACTTTTAAGAAAAGTTAAGAGCCATTTATGACTTTAAAAATTCGATCTAATTTTCGGGAAAGAGGCATTGGAATTAAATGAATCACACATGGGAGGTGATGCGGGCCCCGCCAATTCAAATTCAAATTCAAAATTGGTACGACCGACGAAAAAGACATTTACAGGTTATTATTTTATTTTCCAGTAAATAATCCTCTCACATCTTCATATCTCAGACAACTGACATGTCTCCATGTGGTCACACTTTTAGTTCTATCCCATTCCTACTCCAGCCATTTGCTACAATGGCTGTTCGCTGTTCCATCCTCTATTTTTGTCTGACCAACCGTTTATCTACCTCACCTCCTTTGGTCCCATGGGGTTGGATTCACCTGCACGGATCGGGAGTATACTGTACTTTACGGTATAGTGCATAATTCAACAACTGCGAGTGTTTCACATCGCAATCTTATCTTCGTGCAAGATGCGATGAATTCGCAGTTATTGGATAGCTGCACTGCACTGTAAAGTGCAGAAGCTACACTTTAAACACCCCCCCTCCCCCGTTCCCACCTACACCTCAACAAACCCGAGTAGCAGGCTAAGCATTCGAAACTCGGGGCATATTAAAGTGGGTGCGTTTATTTCAACTACCGTAAGCTCTTTATTTTGGGAAACGGGATAAGATGGTGAAATGGATCTTCAGAGGGAGAAGCAGCGATGAGGCGTTGAAGGGAGAAGTCATGATGAGACGCGACATTCGGAATGGCAGAACGGGGGACCTAAGGCCTGGTTATATTGATTATAGTTTTCAACCATAAATATCATACACTAATGTTCAAATAGACCACATGCAATGCAATACGATAAGTATATTGGTAATAACAGGTACAAGTGTATAATAGTAGGACAAAACTACACATACCTAATTCATACCTAAAAACCACAAAAAGTGGGTCCAATACACAATAAAATATATTATTTGACCTTTTTACACACCTAAAACACAACAAAAAGTAGGGATCCGATTATTTTATTGTTTGTGGGGCCCACTTTTTGTGGTTTTTAGGTATAATTTAGGTATGCATAGAATTATTCATAATAGTATAGGAAGTGTTAAAGATGTTCATGAACTGAATCAAATCGAATAACTTTTCACTCGAATTCAAATTTGTCATAGAATGCAGAGATTCATGTTTGGATTCAGATTTGTTCAAATATTTGGCATTATTCAGATTCAGATTTGTCATAAATGTTGATTTTGAATTTGAATTTTATAATATTTAATTATATATAATATTCAAATATGATTACATATAATATTTAATTATGTATATTAATTTTATTTAATTATATATTCTAGTATTTGTAAAATATTTACGAATCATTTGAACATACATAAAATTATTCGAATTTAAATTTGAAAATTATTTGAATTTGACTTGAATTCGAATTAAAAAATTGTCTACGTGCAAATTCAAATCTAGATTCAAATTCAATAAATACAAATTTTAATTGGATCTCATAAATTAAATCTTGTATTATACTATTATTCACAAAGTATATTATTTGTGAACATCCACTATTTTCAATAATTTTGTAAAATTACTAAATTATTAATTAAATATTTTTCTGATGGACTAATGTGGTATGAACATAAATAATTGTATAATTGTTTAATTCCTGCATAAATGGGGGATACAGCTATCCACTTCCTTTATAGTGCCCAAGTTCCTTTCTTGCCCTCGCGGCAGCATTCCCCTGCAAATCCGCTCTTCTTCTCACCGCCGGGAGACTCTCTCTCCTCTTGCTGGAGCGGCGGCCGGAAAACTCCACGCATCTCCTCTTCTTCTCCTCCTCATCCTCTGTTTCTTCTTCTTCTTTCAGTAATTAGGGGTTACGTAATCCTACCCATCAGGGCTTCTGATCAAACCAAACTTCATTGTACTCTTCGTGCTTAGGAATCCAAAGAATGCGAAGGGTTGAGGGTCCATCGATCGATCCATCGAGCGGTCGGTTCTTCAGTGAGATTGAAGCTCTAACCAAAGCGCTCGAGGTGGAATCGAAGCCCCTGCGCCACCGCAGCCGCGCTCCCGGCAGCCGATCTCTGTCCACCGGCAGTTCATTTGCAGCGTCGAACCCCGATCAGAAAGAGAAGAAGCCTTCCTCTCTATGGAACTGGAAACCTTTCAAGGCTCTCTCTCATATCCGCCACCGCCGCTTCGAATGCGTCTTCTCCCTCCGCGTGCATGCGATCGAGAATCTTCCTCCGGCCCTGGGCGACGCCCGTCTCTGCGTTCATTGGAGGCGGACGACGGCAGATTCGGCCTCCGTTAGTACTCGCCCCGCCGCTGTTTTCCGTGGGGCGGCTAAGTTTGATGAGTCGCTTAGCTTCCAATGTTCTGTGTATGGAATCAGGAGCAGGGCGCAGGGATCTGCTAAGTACGAGGCAAGAAACTTCCTGATTTACGCTACAGTTGTTGGAGCACCGGGTTTGGATCTTGGCAAACACCGGGTTGATCTCACGAGGTTGCTGCCGCTTAATCTCGAGGAGCTTGAAGATGGGAGAAGTTCTGGAAATTGGAGCACCGTTTTTCGTTTGTGCGGTAAGGCAACTGGGGCGACTTTGAGCGTTTGTTTTGGTTTTTCTGCTGTTTCTGGGGAAGAAAAGGTGCAGAAACCATGTGGTAATAAGATGAATCCATTGATTTTAAGTGAAAGGAGGGATAGGATGAATAGAGTTACACAGATCGGAAGATTTGCAGGGTTGAATTCTCAGTCTGTGGATGATGTGAATTGTCTTGTGGGTGTTTCTGAGTCAGTAATGAAGATCACGAAGCCTAGTGTTGTTGTGGTTTCAGGTTCAACTGCTTCACAGGTAGAGGATAAGGTAATTGATGAACCAGAAAACTCAGCTGAAATGAAATGCTGTGTTTCTTCACAAGGCCCAGAATCATTGAAGAGGAATGTGGACGAGTGTGAAGAGTCTGAGTTTGCGATGATTGAACATGAGAAGGTGAATTCTGAACAGGATTTCATGAATGATTATGCGAAGAGAAAGCTGGATTCTGAGAGTGCCATTATGAAGGAAAGTTCTCAGAATGTAGTGATTGATGCAGTGATGAACGAAGAACCGGCAGATAACACTTATTATGCCGAAGAAGCAAGTGAAGTTGCCATTTTACTTGGTCAGCTAGAAGAAATGGGATATCCAGAAACAAATGTTGATGATTCTGAGAAGCTGCATGTTGATAATGTGGATCCGAATGACGAAGAAGGAAGCATGAAGACTCGGTCCCATAGTTTGGATGAATTCACTGAAGAAGTTGCTAGTGAATTCTTGAGCATGTTAGATTTGGAACACTATTCTTCTGATTCGAGCCATGAGAGCGGTCCAGAGTCTCCGAGAAAACAACTCTGGAAACAGTTCAAAACTGAATCTTCAGTTTTCAGTGATTGTATGTTTGGCCTTGATGTCGATGTTGACGAAGAGATGAATTGGGGCAATAGTTGTTCAGGAGTTTTTGATTTCTCCTCGATCGCATATGATACTGATTCACGTAATCGGTGTTTGTACGAGGCGATTGAAAGTAAATCGAAGGCGCAAGTACTTGAAGATGCGGAAATGGAGGCGTTGTTGCGTGAATGGGGGTTGGATGAGAAGGTTTTTGATGGCTCTCCTCCTGGGAGCATGACTGGATTCGGTAGTCCCATTCATCTTCCACCCGAGGAACCTCCATTCTTGCCACCTCTCTGTGAGAAATTGGGGCCTTTTGTTCAGACAAAGGATGGTGGATTTCTGCGCTCCATGAGTCCAAATCTGTTCAAAGATTCTAAGAGTAACGGAAACCTGATCATGCAGGTCTCGAAGCCTGTAGTAATGCCAGCAGAAATGGGTTCTGACAACACAGAAATATTGCAGCACTTGGCTTCAATTGGAGTTGAAAAGCTATCAATGCAAGCTAATAAACTTATGCCTTTGGAAGAAATTACAGGCGGCTTAATGCAAAAACTAGCATGGGATTCTGTACCTGATGTGGAAGAGCATCAAAGGTTTGTGTTTGATTCATTAGAAAAAAAAAAGAGAATTATTCTCTTGGGTTCTCCAAATCTAGCAGCTCTAATTTCTGTGTTTTTTCATACAGACGGGACTCTATACTGCATCTGAATCATGAAGAAGATGATTGTATCTTTGATTTAAATACCACTGAAAGGAAAGAAAATCATTTTAGCATGACACCAGTTAGGAGTGGAGAATTGACTGACGAGTATGTTTCATTGGAAGATCTTGCTCCATTAGCAATGGACAAAATCGAAGCTTTGTCGATCGAGGGTCTCAAGATACAGTCGGGCATGTCAGATGAGGAGATGCCTTCAAATATCACTACAAAAATTGTTGGTGAGGTGCCAGGATTTATAGGAAAAGAAGTTGGGGACCTGACTTCTTTGGGTTTAGAAGGTGCTGTTGGATTGCATCTTCTTAATGTTGAGGATAATGAGGATGATGTGGATGGTCTGATGGGTTTGTCGATTTCGCTGGATGAGTGGATGCAGCTAGATATGGGAATAGTCAAAGAGGAATGTGAGCTCAGTGATCGAACATCGAAGATTCTTGCTGCTCATCATGCTAAATCTACTGAATTTTCTTGCAGAGGCTGGAGAGATGATCGAAGAGGGAAGAATGCAAATAGAAAGAGAGGTTTACTGGAAAATAATTTCACCGTGGCTCTAATGGTGCAGCTTCGTGACCCTTTTCGCAATTATGAGCCTGTCGGGACCCCAATGCTCGCGTTGATTCAAGTTGAACGGGTTTTTCTTCCCCCAAAACCCAAAATTTACAGCACTGTTTTGGAGAAGAGTAAGATCGAACCAGACATCGAGTCTGATACTGATCTCGAACCTGTTCTAAAACTGGAAAAAGAAGATTTTGTTGATGCGGTTCCTTGGTTCAAAGTTGCTGATGTTCATGTTGCCGGCCTGAAAGCTGAATCTGGAAAGAGGAGGCACTGGGGAAGTCCGATTCAGCAACAATCTGGTTCCCGATGGTTGCTTGCAAATGGGATGGGTAAGCTTAACAAGAAGCATCCGCTCTTGAAATCAAATACATGCAATAAAGTATCACAATTGAGCGCAAAAATTCAGCCAGAGGAGACACTTTGGAGCATTTCTTCAAAAGTTCATGGCAATGGGCACAAATGGAATGAGGTTCCCACATTAAAACCTCATATAAGGAACCCTAGTTTTTTGTTTTTCAGATGAGACTGATAGGTATGTGAGATTGGTTCATTTCTGGAAAAAAATATACTTTGTTCTTCTTATGAATCATTTGTCATATTTCTGAGGTAAATCCTGATATAATAATGACATAAAGTGCTCTTCTATGAGCCATATAGATCCTATATCATAGGTGGTGTTGAAATTTCTGCCTTTGGATGCTTAGTATCTGTTGAATACTCTGAAGACCTCTTTCACATTGTTTTTTTATTTCAAGGGAAGAAGATTGAGGGTCCGTTTTGGCACGCCGGTAACGCCGTGAAAAGGGTGGTTATGAACAGTCGTTGGTGAATGCCGGACCTCATCTAATGAACTTCATACACTTTAAAGTTCAAGAATAGTCATTTTTTTCTGGTGATAGTCATAACCGCGGTAATGTCAAACATATTTTATGATGGTGGTGTTTTTGTCCAAACTCACCCGAGCAAAAACACAGTGCCAAACGGAGCCTGAATTATTATTTTTCTATGGGTTCTTCAAACCCCGTGATAGTTTTCTTGGTGTTTGTATCTTCTTTTGAAATTACAAAATCTCTCCTTTGAATTTGCCTTTCATAGCATACATGCAAAGAGATTCCCTTGGAGCTCCTGTTCAGGAGGTATTTTTGTGCATGGACAATGTGAAATGTAAACTAAGGGTGCGGCGCGGCTTATGGCGACTTATTTGCTCCGGTGAGGTTGGACAAAAATGTCATTGTCATACCAAAATCATATGCCCCAAACTATTCTTTTTTTTTGGTAACGGTGGTAACATTTATCATGCCAAACATACAATGACGTTTTTGTCCAACCTCACCAGAACAAATAAGCTGTGATAAGCCGCGCCAAACGCAGCCTAAGAGAGGAGGTTTTTGTAATTGTAATTTCAAAAGTTGGGGAAGTGCAACCCTCAGTTATGCTAACTCATATGGGAGATTTTAGTGATTAATAGTAAATTTATCCTAGAGTTTCAAAGTGGGCCATTTGATGCAGTTTTATGATTGTTTTCTTTCATAGTCAATATTATGTAATGTAAACATTGAGGGGAGGATTTTGTAATTTCAAAACCTAGAGAGATGCAAGCTGTAATTACGCAAATTTCAAGGGGAGGTCCGGTAAATAATCCAAACCAACTCATTATAGGCGGTTTGGAGTGGCTTGAGATGTTAGCATTATTAAAACCACAAATAAAAGTGGTTCAGATTAATTTCTTGATTATTAGGCACCTTTAATTATATTAAGTTATTAACTATCGTCAAGCTTGAAAGGAGGTGATTTTATAGTTTAGGGATGAAGGATCATGTAATGTGCCTGTCACATAAAATGAATGTTTAATTTTATGATCATCTTTATTCAATTTCAAAGTATTTGTTTGTTTGGAAGACATTGATTTTTAAAAATTGATTTTCAATTTAATGTCAATTACACGCAGGAATTGACATCTGGTTTAATTCCAATTTTATTATTCGTCGTATTATGATTTTTTATTAAAAGAATTGGTATTGATCATTTTTGTTTGTTCGGATTGAAAACATGGACTTTCAAAAATTGAAATTAAAAAGAAAAATCATAAGAAAACACACAAAGCTAAAGCAATGTGTCAATGTGAATGTAAAGGCAAGATTCAAGAGAAAATATACGTCCGGACAGAAAACATGTGTCTAAGCTAAAAGTGTGCCGCATGGAAAACATTAATTAAGGTAAAAAATGTATGCTCTAACAAAAAATGTGTGATCTGCAGAAAAATGCGCCCCTGAGCCGAAAAATGTGTGTTTGGTCAAAAATGTGCGTCCAACTAAAAAATGTGCGCTCGGCCGCAAAATGTGTGTTTGAGCAAAAAGTGTGTGCTCCGTCGGAAAATGCGATCGAGGGAAAAATGCGGGTCGGGGGGGGGGGCACCTGTGCAGAAAAATGTAAACCCGAGCGAAAAATGTGCACCTAATTGAAAATGCACGCCCAATCGAAAATACACCCCAAAACAAAAAAGTGCGCCAAATAGGAAAATGTGCTCCCGTTGAAAATTGCGTGTACTGGAGAAAAATGCTTGCCCAGACGGAAAATGAGTGCTCAGGGGAAAAATTTGCGCCCAAGCAAAAATGCGCACACGGGGAGAAATTGCGCGCTTAGGGAAAAATACGCGCCAGGGGGGAGATGTGTGCCCGGTCGAAAAATGCGTGTCCGACCGAAAAATGTGCTCCCGACTGTACAATGCGCGCTCGACCTAATATGCACGCCTGGGCGGAAAAATATGCGCTCTGGGAGAAAATGTGCGCTAGGGTGTAAAATGCTCACTCATATGGAAAATGTGCGTCCGGGTCAAAAATAATCGGTCGGGTAGAAAAATGCAAGCTCTAATGAAAATGGCGTGCCCGGGTAAAAAATGTCTTGTAACATTGCTGCTTGGTTTTCATTTGACTTTTTGCGCGCTCGGCTCGCTCTCGAGCTAAGGCGGTCCAATTCTATGGACCAAAGGAAAACCGAGTGACCCACAACAGTTTGACGCCGTCTGTGGAAAAGTGCTCCCAACTCTGCAACAAATTTTTGAGGATTGTGCTTGCCCTGCTCAAGCACCTCCAACTAACACAATGTCAAAAGGAGGCGCACACGCCACGAAAAGGGAACTTGCAAGGAGCCCGACAATCAAGCCTCCAGTAACTTGCCTCCAGGTAGCATGTCACGCCTTGAGGAGATAATCGCCACACTAACATCTTCAGTGGAAGAACAAATGCATCAGATGGAGGAACGTTGATCTCAGGCGCTCTCCCTACTAATGTCCTTAGGTGCTTCTCAGGCCCCGAAGCAGTTCTTGCAAAAACGGATCGAACAACATTCTCTTTGAGACACACTACGAAGGGGTTCCTTGTGCCGCATGCCTCGCCGAAGGTGTTCCTCGTGCCACTTGCCACGCCGAGAGCACGCTAACTAGGGGCACATGCAGGCAAAAGCATCACCTACAAAAGGGCGGCTCTCCGACAGTGAACAAGAAATCAAAAAAAGAGACAAACTCAGCTGGAGGTGGAGAAAACGTCGACACCTAGCAGGAGACGAGCTCAACTGGAGGTGGATAAAATGTCGACATCTCGCAGGAGTCAAGCTCAATTGGAGGTGGAGAAAACGGCGACGCCTTACATGAGTCGAGCATAACTAGAGGTGGAGAAAAGCTCGCCACCTTACAGGATCCGAGCTCAACTGGGGGTGGAGAAAATGTCGACATCTCGTAGGAGTCATGCTCAACTAGAGGTGGAGAAAAACTCGACAACTCGCAGGAGTCGATCTCAATTGGAGGCGGAAAAAGCGTCAACCTCACGTAGTAGTCGGGTTCAACTAGAGGTGGAGAAAAGCTCAACACCTCGCAGGAGTCGAGCACAAATGGATGTGGAGAAAACGTCGACACCTTGCAGGAGCTGAGCTCAACTGGAGGTGGAGAAAAAATTAAAATCTCGCGGGTGCCGAGTGTTGGAACCAAAAAATGGCCCCAACGAGAGTTCGGACCCTAGGGTGTAGCTAACACCTACTTCTCCCAAGCCCAGACCCCTGATCAGACACAAGGAATAAAAGAAACTGGCCCTGGGCTACAGCACGGAGGTCCCTCCACTAACCCGGAAGATCTCAGAGTGTTTCCCGTCCTTAGCCAAGTACTGAGCTAAGGATACCTCAGAAAGCGCTGCAAGACTTCGGAAAATGAGAAAGCTTGCCTTCTGAGGTATCCTATGGGTCTATTTATAGATTTCCAATATCTGGTCTGCCAACAGTGTAATTCTGTTGTTCAAAAAGGCTATATGCAACCCAAAATGGTCTGCTAACAGCCAAACTCCGATGTTCTGACAAGCTAAATGCAGACTCCAAGGGCATCCAGGTAGTTTTACCTCTGGACCCTACTGGGCGGAAACCCTTCCGCTAATCCCCGCTAAAAGACCAATATCCGTCCGAGTGCGGGTTTGCCTACCCCACTCGCCTGCTCTTATAAGAGGCATGGCCAAGTCCAAAAACGCTGAGAGAGTTGAGTGAAAAACCTCACTGAACACCAACTATGAGGGCCTCCCGCTTACCCGGACGCAAGCCTTCTCGCATGCCCCGAGCAGGAACCCTTCCGTCTATTTTTCTTGCCTAGCCCGATTAGCTTAAAGCCTACTCAAACCTGGGTCTCAGGCCCTTAGATCCTACTCAGCAAATATAAGGTTGTACACAATCCCCGCTCTTTGCGAGCTAGTTCAACGCTCGGAAAGAAACGTCCAACCCTTAATATTCGGTGAGTGCCTGCTGACCTAGAGGAGAATCTTTTGCGGGCCCTACCACGGCCTTATATATACATGTCACTAGGTCTGTCCTCAGGTCATCGTTGTTAACACTGCCTTCCGCCTGATCTTCCGCGCGACTTCGATGATGTACGATAAACGGGTCGAGAGGCCACTCTCGCAAGAGGTCCAGACATGTCTCTCCGCCGCTCAGGAAAGGGCCCTCGCTGATTATGTTGGGTTCGCGCCCTAGCTCGTGGGCAAGAGACCGGCTGACTCCGCCTGCCGCCGAAAAAAGGCCAAGTCAGTCTGACGGGACCGTTCCAAGGGTGAACCGGCTTTGCCGACTCCGACCCCGACCCGCAAGAACCCTCCTCCTCTGGTGGAGGTATCTTTTCTTCCTCTGGCTTCTGACGTGAAAACCTCCCAAAGCGGTCTCGTCGAACTGATTTGTTATCCTTCTCGCATGTGACAGTCCCGGAAGGCTTCGCCGGCGATCCTCCAGCAAATACCGAGTCGGTGCAGCCTGATGGCGAAGATCTTCAGATGGTCTCCGCGGCGGTCCCTCCGGAACTCCCGACCGAGCTCTCGATTGCTCCCGATAATACTCTTGTTTTGGGTTTTTTCTTCTATCTAGCTTATGCATTCCTCTGCTCACTTTCCGCAGGCTCTACCCAGGGCATCATCCACCCGAGTCCCAGGACTCCTGCTGCCGAGAGCCTTGTCATTCCAGCGCATGATCCTCCCCTCTCGCCTGAGAGGGTCACTGAAAAACATCATACTCCCGCATCCAGTTCTTGCACTTCTGTCGAGGAAGAAGTTGTCCCCCCCCCCCCCGCCTCTAGCTGAGACCCATATGTTGAAGCAGACCCCACGCCCCTCGGGACAGGGAAAACCACCCCTCCCGCTCTTTGGAAAGCCTTTCGAAGGGCGGCCTGAGAGCTCTCGCTGACCTTCATGTAAGACGAAACTTGATTTCCCTTTTTCGCCTTCTTGTCGACCCTGACACCGTCCCTCCCCAGGTTCTAGGGAGACTGCGGAATCGCCCGATGCAGATGAAGAGGTGATCTCGCCACCGCCCTCCCCCAACGAAATGTTGAGCTTTCTAGAATCCTCCAGAGACGCCGAGGAGCAGAGGGAGAGGGTGGCGGGATTCCTATCCAAGCTCGTCTGGATGCGGCGAGAAGACTCCATGCACGCGAGTGCCTTCCAGGCGAGGATAGAGCGGCGGTTAGCCGTGATTGAGCGGGACTATGCCCATCTCCTCGGCGAGACGGATTGCCTGAGAGGCGGAAGTGAGGAGACTTCTCCCGGGAGGCATATCGCACGGATCCGGGATCAACTGATCCTGGTCCACCAGGAGCTCACAGCTGTGTGTCTATCACTACCCGCGAGTGCCCCCGAGGACTGGGAGGCGGGGTCGGGGTCGCTGGCGGTGGGAGCAATATTGAGCTCTATGGATTCTCACCTTCTCTTCCCCTAACCCCCATCCTTCCCTTCTCACCTGTACTTTTTTGTGCTTGCAGTAAATATGAACAATTGAATCTTTATTTAATTTTATTATGCCTCTCGCCTGGCGAGAGGCCTACTATTTTTTAATCTTATTTTTCCATGTCGTTCTATCTTACCGAGTGTCTAGTTCTCGCCCCGCTTCTTTCTCTATATATTTGTTTTGCCCTTACTCTGGGACCCCTCCCAGAGGCTTTTGCCCTCTGCAGGTATACGAAGCGTTGGCGGGACCGGACGGAAGACGAAACGTCGGATTGTACAAAATTGCTATCTGCACTTCCGCCATTAGGAAAAATGTCATGATTACCGCATATTTTTTCTATAAATAGGCTGGTTCACCAACCGCATTTACTTTTGCTTGATTCCAAGCCTTCGTTTTCCTTCCCCCTTGCTCTCGCTACTTCCGCAGCGCGATCCTTCTCGCATATCCCTCTTTATTTCCCCTTTTCGCCAACTCACGAGATGTCGGGCAAAATCGAAGGCCGCACCAAAGGCGCGCAAAACTTCCTCGAGCACAACTCCCCCCCTACCGCCTGATCGAGACGGAGTTCGCTTCCATAGTGGCGGACTACATTCTGGCGGGCTTCGTCGCGCGCAACCTTGGGAATGAGGATAGGGTTAACTTCCTGCCGGAAGGGGAGTTTGTCATTCCGCTAGATCACTTCAATGTGGGGTTTCGCCTCCCCCTCTAGCCAGAAATGCGTCAGGCCCTTCGATACTATGGGGTGGTGCTTGCCCAGCTCAACCCAACTCGGTGGCATTGGTGGTGGCTTTCGCCTACTATATGCACGCAGAAAGGATTGAATTCAACCTCTCCATCTTCCGGAAATTATTCAACTTCCGCGCTAAAGGAGGGGTCGTCTTCTTCTCGGGCCAATCGGTGAAGACCAGCGGTCTCGCCAACAAGAACCACGACTGGCCCCAGAGGTTTGTCTTCGTCCCAGGGAAATTTGGCAACATACCCCTCTCGCTAGTTCAGTATGACGAGGCAACCTATAGGCCTCCAGCACTGGGGGGGCGTGAGACCGCCCTCCTCGACTTCTTCGGGACCAAGAATTTTGACGTGAAGTTCTTGCGGCGGGATGTTGACTCCCTCCCTCCAGTTCCTGCGGGCAAAGGTACCATTCTTCCTTACCCATGTACTTTTTACTTCAAACTTTATGGTTTTCGCAGATGAGCGGGAGATCCCCCTTAACCAACCATTTGACGAGGCTAGGGGTTCCTCCGCCACCCTGGCTCTCGCCAAGTCCGCCGCTCTCGCCTACCGGAACGAGTTGGGCGCTTCTTCCTGACCAAGAATCGGGAAGAGGAAGCCCGACGCTCCTTCGGCCCCTTCCAAGAAATCCAAACTATCTCAGATGGACAAGGGTAAGTATGTCGCCGTGTAACACCCCAAATTGTTGTAGGAGCGACGGGGATCGAATTTAGCCAAGTCAGATTTTTGGTACTGGTGACACGGGCCCCGACACGGGCGTGTCGGAGGCCGTGTCGGGCGTGTCGAGCTCGGGCCGTGTCGTCGACCAGTTCAGGTCGACGATGGTCGTGTGGTGGAACACGGCCTAGGACACGGGCGTGTCCCAGGCCGTGTCACACCTGGGCTGTGCGGTGGGATACACGGGCAGTGACACGGGCACGAACACGGGCGTGTCTAGTTTGACACGGGCGTGTCTGATGCCGTGCCACCAAGCCGTGTACCCCTCTGACTGCAAAGTGTTGATAAATTGCACACGGGGGGCGTGACACGGGTCCCGACACGGGCGTGTCGCAGGCGACACGGGCGTGTCGGAGGCCGTGTCACATGCCGTGTGCTGGTTTTCAATTTTGGTCGAGACGGCGAATGAGCTACACGGCCAGGCACACGGCCGTGTGCCAACCCGTGTTCGGCCCAGATTTTATGATTTTGGATTTAATTCGGGCCGTTCGTTTCCTTGGCTTTGGATCCGACGGTGGGGGGCTGCTCCTGGGTGGTTATAGCCGAGAAATAGGGTTTAGAAACCCATTTTCCATTGGCCAATCTCTCTCTAAAAGTTAGAGAGAAGGGAGAGCAAGGAGGAAGGAGGAGTCCAAGATCCGGCCGCCGGAAGAGCTTCGGAGCTCCGAATCGCGATCCGAGTCCAGATCAGCGGAGGCGACGCCGTTGCGGTGCTTTCCAACCGTATAGTTTTCGATGGCGCCGCGGAAGAATGCAAGGGTAACGATTTCTCATCATTGGGCATGTGAAGCCCTCTTTTCCTTTGCATAGGAAGCCCTCTCTCGCGAGTGAGCGAAGAGTTGGAGCGTTCCTTGGGGTAGATATGTGAAGTCCCTCTTGTGTAGAGTCCGTATGCGAAAACGGACATAGGCATTGTGTGTGAAGCCTATCCGGACAAGTAGAGCCGGATCGGTGATGTTGCATTGCATTTGAACCGGGGAAGACTCCGGGTGTTTGGGCGTTTTTCGGGTTTTCTACGTGGTAGATTGCATCAGGGAGCCTTGGAGATTAACTCCAAGGTGCACCCGGAAAACTGGGCAAAAGCGGGTTTTGCCAACACGGTGGCCGGGGAGCCAACGTGAACATAACCGGGTTATGTGATTATTATGGTGGAAACGGGACTCGGTGAGTCTTGGCCTGCGCATATGGCTTAAATTGTCGTTGCGGTGTGAGCACGGGTCAGGCGAAACCGTACCCGGTCTATGTCGTTCGGTAGGACCGTTGGCATGGATGAGGGTCTTCGGCAGTCTATGGCTTAAATTGCCGTGACCAAGGCCAGGAAGGCAAAATGCTCATATGGATGACCGTCCAAGAGGCGGTGGTGGATTGGGAATGTCTATGGCTTGAATTGACGTGACGTTGGCCGGTTCGCCGAGAATGTGCCCTGAGTGCACGGGGTGTGTGGCCGTGCGAGCCTACGCCTGTGGTGAAGTGCAAATACTTTATATATAATTGTCTATGCTAATAAAGTGCAGGGAAAGAGCATTGCCGCCCCGAGTGTGGGGGCGGGATCGTTATAATTTGGTCAGCATTGCTGACCGTTGCTATTGTTTGCCACCGGGCGGTGGTTTGTGGCTTGCAGGTGCTGCGGAGCAGAGCGGGAAATAGCGGGCTAAAGCCCTTGTTGCTGTGCCGGCCCTCGAAGGCCTTGTTGCTTATGTTTCTTTCCCGTTTTTCATGTATGGCCGGCCTGCGAACCGAAGTATGAAAACACTATTTTTGTTAAGTGAACAATGTAAGGCCTTAAGGCCAGTTCTCTTTTGTGTATGATTACATTCCTGAGTTGGTAGTGGACATTCATGCTTTGTAGCAGGGTTCTTATTTCCTTTTGCAACCTAATAAAATTGCTTCCGCTAGGTGTTGTGTAGGACGACATGATTGGTTGAATGGTTTCAACGCGTAACCAACCGGTCTGTCCGTAGTATATGGCGTCGGGCCCCGGCCGGACCTACTGTTATATGCTATGCGACGGATAGGGGTGTTACAAATTGGTATCAGACTTCTGGTTTCGGTCAAGCTTAAATGAATTCGTGGACGAATTCACTTTAAGGGGTGGTGAGCACATGTGTGCGTCATCGTTATAACATGAAAAGAACCCATGAATGTCCACTTAGGAATGAAAATACACATGTTTGAGGAACCTGCGTGTTCCTATAATTGCTGTTTGCAGTAATTTTTGGTCGCTTATCGGTGTTTTGCACGATTATAGGTGACCAGGAGTGGTGCTGGGCCGTCTGAACGGCCAGGTTCTGAGGCGAGCAGTGCGCCAAGCGATGCGCCTGCAACACCCCCGTCTGCCGAGACCATTAGGTTGGTGGCAGAAGCGGTCATGGCAATGATCAATGCGCAGCCTGCAAGGCAGGTGCAGCAGCCTGCTCCTGCTGGGGAGCAAGTACCGCTTCAGACGGCAGAGCAAAGGAGGGTTGAGCAAGTGATTTTGGATCCAGAGTTGCCTCGGAGAGCAACTGAAAGACAACTGAAGCACGTGATGGGCTTTCATCCACCGGTATTCACGGAGGCAGAAACCCCGACCCAAGCAGAGGATTGGCTCTCAAGGGTCAACAGGGTGATGACTGCGACGGAAACGGAAGAGTGGCAGAAGACCACTATAGCGACGTTCCTTTTGGATGGGGACGCAAGGTTATGGTGGGAAGGCCTAGAGCTACATCAGTTGCGGGGAAGGCTGTTGGCCGAAGTTTCGATGGAGGAGTTTGCGAGACTATTCATGGCTCGATACCTCCCCTCGGCGCAGAGGATTGCGCTAGAAAGCGAATTTCAGAAGTTGGTGCAAGGGAATTGCACCGTTGATGAGTACCTCCACGAGTTTACTCGGTTGGGGAGATATGCCGGCGCTACCTTCGCAGATGAGGAGCGCAAGACGAGCCGCTTCTATGAAGGGCTAAGAGATGATTTAAGGTTGCTACTGTCGGGGCCCAAGGCGCAGGGTTTCATGACCCTGGTCAGTCCGGCCTGGTCCTTGGAGAAGGACATGAAGAATGTCCAAGCGAAGAAGGAATCCGGTAGTAAGAAAGCGGAGTTCAAGGAACCGACTACGTCGAAGTCGGGCTACCGCAGATTCTATAAGAAAGCTAAGACGTCGGGTCCAGCTGCTTCAGGTGCCTCGGGGGCAACTACCAATCGAACCCCGGGCGCTTGTTTCACGTGTGGAAAGACGGGGCACTTTGCCCGCGATTACTGGAGTGGACGCCAAAGTCCGAGAGAAAGCAAGGAGCTACCTACGAGGAGAAGGGCAAAGCGGTGGAGTCGACCGCGTCCCACTATGCTCCGACTCAGCCTAGAGTCTATAACTTGGGCCAGCAGGAGGCCATCAAGCAAGCGGATGTGGTGACAGGTATGAGTTAATTTATAGCAAGTTAGCTTTAATACCGTTATCTATTGCTCGTTAGCCTAATATTGTTTGTATAGACTTTGTTGTGATTAGTGATAGTCCGGCACGGGCACTGTTCGACACGGGAGCTTCACATTCCTTCTTGTCCGAAAGTTTCATATCGCGCATCGGAGTCCCTTCTTCGATGGCGAAGGACAAGTTGGATGTGCTGCTACCGAATGGGTGCTCGATGCGTGCGGACAGGGTGTGCGCTGTAAAGGTTCACATTTGGAGCCAAGAGTTCGACTTGCTAGCGTCATTGCTGCCGCTAGTAGAGTTCGACGTGATCTTTGGAATGGATTGGCTGTCAGAGCAGAAAGCTTGGATTGACTGTGACCGGAAGGAGGTCAAGCTGGGTGTAGGGCGGGAGACTACATTCGAGGGGCTAAAGGGGTCGAGCAAGACACTGATGTCTGCTCTTCAGGTGGTGAAGGCGGTTCGTGCTGGTGCAGAGCTGTTCTTCGCAATAGTGGAGGCTGTAGAGCCAAAGTCCACGTTGGATAGCATTCCCGTGGTTTGCGAATACCCCGATGTGTTCCCGTATAGTCTTCCCGGAGCCCCACCGCAGCGGGAGATTGATTTCACCATCGAGCTCGTACCGGGGGCCAAACCGGTGTCACGTGCTCCGTATAGGTTGGCGCCTAAGGAGATGGTAGAGTTGAAAGTTCAGCTAGAGGAGCTGATGGAGCAAGGGTATGTGCGTCCAAGCTCGTCGCCTTGGAGCGCACCGGTCCTCTTCGTTAAGAAGAAGGACGGGAGTATGCGGTTGTGTATCGACTACAGGGAATTGAACAAGCTGACGGAGAAGAATAAGTACCCGATCCCGAGGATTGATAATCTCTTTGATCAGTTAGTCGGATCGTCGGTATACTCCAAGTTGGACTTGAAGTCGGGGTACTATCAGTTGAGGATCAGGGAGTGTGATATCCCGAAGACGGCGTTCATTACAAGGTATGGGCATTTCGAGTTCACGGTCATGCCGTTTGGACTGACGAATGCGCCATCAGTATTTATGGACTTGATGAACAGGACGTTCCGAGATTTCCTGGATCGCTTTGTGATCGTCTTTATTGACGATATTTTGGTGTACTCGCAGTGCGAAGAAGATCACTTCAAGCACTTGCATCTGGTTTTGGAGACTCTGAGGAGGAATGAGCTTTACGCAAAGTTCTCCAAGTGCGAGTTCTGGCTACCCTCGGTAGCGTTCCTTGGTCATATAGTGAGTGGGGAAGGTATAGCGGTGGATCCGGCGAAGATTGTTGTGATACGGGAGTGGCCTGCGTTATCTTCTGTCGCGGAAGTCCGTAGTTTTCTCGGGCTTGCCGGATATTACAGGCGCTTCGTAGAGAACTTCTCGCGGGTAGCGTTACCTCTCACGAAGTTGACAAGAAAGGATCAGAAATTCTTGTGGACGCAAGAGTGCGTGCAAGCTTTTGAGGAGCTGAAGAGGCGGTTGACCACGGCGCCAGTGCTCAGTTCGCCGAGTGGGACCGAGGGCTTCGAGGTGTATAGCGACGCTTCGGGTAGTGGTTTGGGCTGTGTGTTGTTGCAGCATAGAAGTGTGATTGCGTATGGATCGCGTCAGCTGAAAGTGCATGAAAGGAACTATCCGATCCACGACTTGGAGTTGGCGGCCGTGATATTTGCACTCAAGTTGTGGAGGCACTACCTATACGGCGTAAGGGTCGATATATACACCGATCACAAGAGCCTAAAATACTTGTTGGATCAAAAGGACCTCAATATGAGGCAGAGGAGGTGGATGGAGTTCCTGGGGGACTACACCTTCAAAATACATTATGTACCCGGGAAGGGCAACGCAGTTACGGATGCGCTGAGCCGCAGGGCTCCCGCCCGAGCCAACTGGTTGTCGGTGCATGATGAGCGGCTAGTGCGGGAGTTGGAGGAGCTTGAGATCTGTTGCGTTGACAAGCAGACGAGCGCCAAAGCAATGTTAAACTGGACAGAGGTGCAGTATGACCTGGCTGACCGGGTTCGGCAGGCATTGGAGTTAGATGACTCCATGAAGGAGCTTATGAAGGCCGCTCTGGATGGGTCAAATTCCCAGTTCTCGGTGGAAGATGGTTTATTAAGGAAGGATCATCGGTTGTGCGTCCCGAGTGGGGGTAACCTCCGGGCGGAGTTGATGTACGAGGCTCATCATACCAAGTACTCAATCCACCCAGGGAGCACGAAGATGTATCGTGATCTCAAAAAGTTGTTTTGGTGGTCGGGGCTTAAGAAAGATGTGGCGTTGTACGTGGCTAAATGCCAAACGTGCGCCTTGGTGAAGGCGGAGTGCCAAAAGCCGGGAGGATTTCTGAAGTCCTTGCCTATACCGGAGTGGAAATTCGATGATATATCTATGGACTTTGTGCACGGGTTGCCAAGGTCGCAGAAGGGGAACGACGCCATCTGGGTGATCGTAGATCGGCTAACCAAGGTGTCGCATTTCATTCCGCATAGGAAGGATGATCCAGTGGAGAAATTGGCAAAGTTGTATGTTGACAATATTGTTAGGTTGCATGGTGTGCCCCGTAGCATTGTGAGTGATCGCGATGGGCGGTTCACGTCAAATGATTGGAGGTTGGTGCAGCAGATGCTGGGAACAAAGTTAAAGTTCAGCACAACTTTCCATCCGCAGACGGATGGGCAGACCGAGAGGGTCAATAGAACGATGGAGGACATGCTACGCATGTGTGTTCTGGATTTCGGTAAGCATTGGGAAGACCACCTGTATTTGGTGGAGTTCGCGTACAACAACAGCTACCAAGCGAGTATACAAATGGCACCCTTCGAGGCCCTGTATGGTAGGAGGTGTCGCACGCCGTTATCGTGGCTTGAAGCGGGTGAGGCAAGGTTGTACAAGAAGCAAGAGGTAGAGAGTGCTACCTCGTTGGTGCGGATCATTCGGGAGCGCTTGTTGATCGCTCAGGACCGGCAGGCGAAGTATTACAATGCCAAGCACCGGAACGTGGAGTTCGCGGTAGGCGATTGGGTATACCTGAAAGTGAAGCCGTTCAAGGGGGTTTCGCGGGTGAGACGCTTGAAGAAGCTGAGCCCAAGATACCTTGGACCTTTTGAGGTTCAAGAGCGAGTCGACGAAGCTGCATACCGTTTGAAGCTATCGGTGGAGTTAAGCGGATTACATGATGTGTTCCACATTTCTGTGTTGCGGAAGGCGGTGCAAGAGCCTTCGCAGGTGATCGCAGTTGACCAAGTGCCGGTGGACGAAGGGTTGACGACTAGGGTCAAGCCCATTCGTATCGAAGATGTTGAGGTCAAGAGACTCCGTAACAAGGAGATCCGGATGGTTAAGGTCCGGTGGGATAACTGCGGGCGTGAGGAGCTCTCTTGGGAACGGGAGCAGACTATGCTCGAGGAGTACCCGGAATTATTCCGCTCAGGTACTGTTTTACGTTAAGTCCTGTTTTTCCTTTATTAATTTCGTGGACGAAATTCTTTAAGGGGGGTAGAATTGTAACACCCCAAATTGTTGTAAGAGCGACGGGAATCGAATTTGGCCAAGTCAGATTTTTGGTACTGGTGACACGGGCCCCGACACGGGCGTGTCGGAGGCCGTGTCGGGCGTGTCGAGCTCGGGCCGTGTCGTCGACCAGTTCAGGTCGACGATGGTCGTGTGGTGGAACACGGCCTAGGACACGGGCGTGTCCCAGGCCGTGTCACACCTGGGCTGTGCGGTGGGATACACGGGCAGTGACACGGGCACGAACACGAGCGTGTCTAGTTTGACACGGGCGTGTCTGATGCCGTGTCACCAAGCTGTGTACCCCTCTGACTGCAAAGTGTTGATAAATTGCACACGGGGGGCGTGACACGGGTCCCGACACGGGCGTGTCGCAGGCGACACGGGCGTGTCGGAGGCCGTGTCACATGCCGTGTGCTGGTTTTCAATTTTGGTCGAGACGGCGAATGAGCTACACGGCCAGGCACACGGCCATGTGCCAACCCGTGTTCGGCCCAGATTTTATGATTTTGGATTTAATCCGGGCCGTTCGTTTCCTTGGCTTTGGATCCGACGGTGGGGGGCTGCTCCTGGGTGGTTATAGCCGGGAAATAGGGTTTAGAAACCCATTTTCCATTGGCCAATCTCTCTCTAAAAGTTAGAGAGAAGGGAGAGCAAGGAGGAAGGAGGAGTCCAAGATCCGGCCGCCGGAAGAGCTTCGGAGCTCCGAATCGCGATCCGAGTCCAGATCCGCGGAGGCGACGCCGTTGCGGTGCTTTCCAACCGTATAGTTTTCGATGGCGCCGCGGAAGAATGCAAGGGTAACGATTTCTCATCCTTGGGCATGTGAAGCCCTCTTTTCCTTTGCATAGGAAGCCCTCTCTCGCGAGTGAGCGAAGAGTTGGAGCGTTCCTTGGGGTAGATATGTGAAGTCCCCCTTGTGTAGAGTCCGTATGCGAAAACGGACATAGGCATTGTGTGTGAAGCCTATCCGGACAAGTAGAGCCGGATCGGTGATGTTGCATTGCATTTGAACCGGGGAAGACTCCGGGTGTTTGGGCGTTTTTCGGGTTTTCTACGTGGTAGATTGCATCAGGGAGCCTTGGAGATTAACTCCAAGGTGCACCCGGAAAACTGGGCAAAAGCGGGTTTTGCCAACACGGTGGCCGGGGAGCCAACGTGAACATAACCGGGTTATGTGATTATTGTGGTGGAAATGGGACTCGGCGAGTCTTGGCCTGCGCATATGGCTTAAATTGTCGTTGCGGTGTGAGCACGGGTCAGGCGGAACCGTACCCGATCTATGTCGTTCGGTAGGACCGTTGGCATGGATGAGGGTCTTCGGCGGTCTATGGCTTAAATTGTCGTGACCAAGGCCAGGAAGGCAAAATGCTCATATGGATGACCGTCCAAGAGGCGGTGGTGGATTGGAAACGTCTATGGCTTGAATTGACGTGACGTTGGCCGGTTCGCCGAGAATGTGCCCTGAGTGCACGGGGTGTGTGGCCGTGCGAGCCTACGCCTGTGGTGAAGTGCAAATACTTTATATAATTGTCTATGCTAATAAAGTGCAGGGAAAGAGCATTGCCGCCCCGAGTGTAGGGGCGGGATCGTTATAATTTGGTCAGCATTGCTGACCGTTGCTATTGTTTGCCACCGGGCGGTGGTTTGTGGCTTGCAGGTGCTGTGGAGCAGAGCGGGAAATAACGGGCTAAAGCCCTTGTTGCTGTGCCGGCCCTCGAAGGCCTTGTTGCTTATGTTTCTTTCCCGTTTTTCATGTATGGCCGGCCTGCGAGCCGAAGTATGAAAACACTATTTTTGTTAAGTGAACAATGTAAGGCCTTAAGGCCAGTTCTCTTTTGTGTATGATTACATTCCTGAGTTGGTAGTGGACATTCATGCTTTGTAGCAGGGTTCTTATTTCCTTTTGCAACCTAATAAAATTGCTTCCGCTAGGTGTTGTGTAGGACGACATGATTGGTTGAATGGTTTCAACGCGTAACCAACCGGTCTGTCCGTAGTATATGGCGTCGGGCCCCGGCCGAACCTACTGCTATATGCTATGCGACGGATAGGGGTGTTACACGCCGAGACCCCCGCCGAGACCCCATCTATCGCGGGCGAAGCGAATGTCGTTGGGTCGGCTTTTGCCCCTCCGAGACGGTTTTCGCCAAGCCGGTGCTAAGAGGGCATCAGAACTTTGGCTTCGGCGAGAAGTACCTGGATGAAGAGGGCCAGCCTCTACTCCGGTGGGACCCGGAAGTCAATCGGGACTCGATCTTATCCCTCCTCCCCTCCGTGATTGAGCAAGACACGACCAACGACGAAGCCTTCACGCTTGGATTCGGGTTCTATAGCCGGGTAGACACTAGCGTATTTGATCGGGAGACTACCCAGGCTCTCGCCCACGAATCCTATCGAGCCCAGCTGCGCGCGTTCGAGCTCGTGCACATGACTGCGTGTCGCAGCATCAGCATCGAGCGCAACCTTGTCAGGTGCTCAAATCAAGGGATCTCGTCGTTGCTGAGGCGGCCACCCTGAAGGCCGATCATGCGGCTTCCCAGCAGCTTCTCGCCCTCCGCCCATCGATTGAGGTATATAAATCTTCAAAGGCCTCTCATCTTGCTGCAATTTCATGTTATTTCTAACCCCAAATTCCTCGCAGGATTCCGCCCAGGCCCAGCTATTGCGCGCACGGGAGGCTTCTCTCTGGTGTGAGATCGCTCTGCTGATGGCCGAACTCTAAAAAGCGCAGGAAGCCAACGCACCGTTTTTGCTGCCGTCCGCCGAGAAGGTCCTGCATCATCAATACTCTAACTACTAAATAGAGGTGATGATGTAGGAAAATGCCCAGGCGACCTCCAGGACCGTGATCTAGGTGATGTGGGACTCAGGGTTCTTGAACGAAGGCAACGATACGCTTACGGCCCGCGGGATCCTTCCCTGGTTGTACAAGCCCATCCCAAAGCCTGAGGGAGAGGACGACTCGTCAAGCGGAAGCAGATCAAGCACCTCCTCCAGCGAGAGTGAAGCCACCTCCAGCGAGAAGTCTGGCGGCTCTTCCTGAAGACTTCCCGCCTTAATTTTTTATTTTGCTTATTTTGCCTTGTAATTTTCTCTTTTTGATCTTCTATGTAAGGGGCGACATCCCCAGTACTATAATTTTTTGAGATAGTAAAGTTAAATCCTTTATTTTGCCGAAATGCCTTTTTTGTAGTTAATTTTTTCTTCTTATCTATGGTTACTCGTCAATGCTGCCGAACTTTCGCTCAAACCTTAGGCTCTTAGGGGATGACCGTGCGGAACCCTTACTCCCTGAGTAGAGTTTACCGGAGGTTTCTTTGCCGAGAGGGTCTTGCTGGGATGGTCTTGTCGAGAGGCTATTGTGAGAGACCCTCTTTTTATGTCGATCAGTCGTACTCGCTTTCGAGATTTCGCCTACGCCTTAGGCTCTTAGGTTATGAACTTCGTTGAGATGGGTATGCTGATATGAGTATGCCGAAAAGGCATACCAAGAAACACCTGCCGAGAGGTAGATGCCGAGATGGGTCTACCTTTCCTTATCTCTACTTAGGATAGGTGTTAACTATTTGAGAACTGTTGGCGAAGTACTTCGTAATGCTCGTCATGGGCCTAACTCCTCCGTCAGCTAGGTGAGAGCTTGACAATGGGAGCGGCTTCAGCTCTGATTATTCCAAGCATTTTGCGTATTGCCACCAAGCGGGCCTTTGAATCTACCAACCTTTTTTCCTTTCCCCCAAGCGAGCCTACGACCCTCCTAGCTAGTGAGAGCCTGGACAACGGGTCTACTCGGGGCCGAGTGCGCCTTCCAGCCCTTCCAGCTAATAAAATTCTGGACAGCGGGATCCTCTCAGGGTCTTCCCTTACCCCCCCCCCCCAAGCGAGCCTACGACCCTGCTAGCTGGTGAGAGCCTGACAGCGGGTCTACTCGGGGCCGAGTGCGCCTTCCAGCCCTGCCAGCTAATGGGAGCCTGGACAGCGGGATCTACTCGGGGTCTTCCCTTACCCCCCCCCCCCCCAAGCGAGCCTACGGTCCTGCCAGCTAGTGAGAGCCTAACAGCGGGTCTACACAGGGTCGAGTGTGCCTTCCAGCCCTGCCAGCTAATGGAAGCCCGGACAGCGGGATCCTATAGGGGTCTTCCCTTACCCCCCCCCCCCTCCCCAAGCGAGCATACGGCCCTGCCAACTAGTGAGAGCCTGGACAACGGGTCTACTCGGGGCCGAGTGTGCCTTCCAGCCCTGCCAGCTAATAAAATTCTAGACAGCGGGATCCTCTCGGGGTCTTCCCTTACCCCCCCCCCCCAGAGAGCCTACGGCCCTGTCAGCTGGTGAGAGCCTGACAGCGGGTCTACTCGGGGCCGAGTGCGCCTTCAAGCCCTGCCAGCTAATGGGATCCTGGACAGCGGGATCTACTCGGGGTCTTCCCTTACCCCCCCCCCCAAGTGAGCCTACGGTCCTGCCAGCTAGTGAGATCCTAACAGCGGGTCTACTCGGGGTCGAGTGCGTCTTCCAGCCCTGCCAGCTAATGGAAGCCCGGACAACGGGATCCTCTTGGGGTCTTCCCTTACCCCCCCCCCCCCCCAAGCGAGCAGACGGCCCTGCCAACTAGTGAGAGCCTGATAGCGGGTCTACTCAGGACCGAGTGTGCCTTCCAGCCCTGTCAGCTAATGGGAGCCTGAACAGCGGGATCTTCTTGGGGTATTTCAAAATCACAAACCTTTTCTTTCCTTTCCCCCAAGTGAGCCTACGGCCCTGCCAGCGAGTGAGAGTCTGGACAGCAAGTCTACTCGAGGCCGAGTGCGCCTTCCAGCCCTACCAGCTAATGGGAGCCTGGACAGCGGGATCCTTTCGGGGTCTTCCCTTACCCCCCAAGCAAGCCTACGACCGTGCCAGCTAATGAGAGCTTGGACAGCGGGTCTACTCGGGGCTAAGTGCGCCTTCCAGCCCTGCCAGCTAATGGGAGTCTGGACAGCGGGATCCTCTCGGGGTCTTTCCTTACCCCCCCCCCCCAAGCGAGCCTACAATCCTATCAGCTAGTGAGAGTCTGACAGCGGGTCTACTCGGGGCTGAGTGCGCCTTCCAGCCCTGCCAGTTAATGAAATCCTGGACAGCGGGATCCTCTCGGGGTCTTTCAAAATCAAAAACCTTTTCTTTCTTTTCCCCCCGAGCGATCCTACGGCCCTGCCAGCTAGTGAGAGCCTGAACAGCGGGTCTACTCGGGGCCAAGCGCGCCTCCAGCCCTGGCAGCTAATGGGAGCCTAGACAGCGGGATCCTCTCGGGGTCTTCCCTTACCCCCCAAGCGAGCCAATGACCATGCCAGCTAGTGAGAGCCTAACAGCTGGTCTACTTGGGGTCGAGTGCGTCTTCCAGCCCTGCCAGCTAATGGGAGCCTGGACAGAGGGATCTACTCGGGGTCTTGCAAATCACAATCTCTTTATAATCTTCAAAAGAAACAAACGTGAGTTAATTCAATGAATTCGTTATAATAGGATTTACAATCTTACCCCCCAACTAAGGGTAGAAACGCTTCAGATCGTCGTCACTCCAAGTATGACTCATGGTCACCCTCTCAACATTCTGGAGGTGGTAGCCTCCCGACCTCAGGGCCGGCCTTTTCAACTACGTAGGGACCCTCCCAGTTATGATTGAGCTTCCAAACTGTTGTTGACCTTCCTGCGACATCGACTTTCTTCAGGACTAGATCTCCCTCTCTGAATTGCTTGATTCTGACATGTTTGTCAAAATACTTAGCCATCCACCGCTTGATCTCCTCCTGCCTGATGGTGGCCACGTCTCGAAGCTCTTCCACCATATCCAGCGAGAGCCGTAGCTCCCCCTTCATTTTCTTCCCTCCATTCCTCATCTCCGCCACTAGTGGCTGCTACTCGCGGCGACCGAACCTCAAATTCGACGGACAAGACCGCCTCACACCCGTGTGAAAGCTTGAAGGGGGTCTCTCCGGTGGCCGTGTTAGGGGTCGTCCACAGATCCCACAACACCAAGCGAGTTTCTCCACCCAAGTCTCCCTCATATTTTCTACTTTCTTCTTAAGCAGATTCACGATGATTTTGTTGGCCGCCTCCACCTAGTCGTTGCTCCTGGGATGGTGAACGGAGGCAAACCTGAGGTCAATCCCAAGCTGGGTGCAGAAACTGATGAACTCTTTGCTTGCAAACTGGGGTCCATTGTCCGTGACAACGGCTTGAGGCAACCCATGTTGGCAGATGATCTCCCCCCATACAAAATTTTTGATGACTTGGGAGGTTACCTTGGTCAACGCCTTGACCTCCAGCCACTTTGAGAAATAGTAAATCATCACTAAAGAAACCTTCTCTGTCCGCTTGCTGGGGGAAAAGGCCCAATCAAATCCATCCCCCAGATGGCGAAAGGTCATGGCATTGTGATGCTTTGAAGCCTTTGGGCGGGCAAGAGTTGGAGGGGGCGTAGAGCTGACATTTTTGGCACCTACTTGCAAACTCAGCTGTATCCTTCCTTAGGGATGGCCAAAAGTACCCTTGCCTGACCACCCTTGTCTCCAAAGTCCTGCCTCCTGAATGACTGCCGCATTCGCCCGAGTGCACTTCTTCCAGAATCTGCGGGATTTCCTCCTCCGCCACGCATCGCGCCAGAAGCCCTGACAACATCTTCGGATACAACCCTCCTTCGTGCATTAGGTAATGTGTTGATTTGTGCCTGAAGCCCTTCGCATCTTTGGTCCCTTCGGGAAGCTTTCCGGTGGTCAAGAAAGCTACGAAGGGATCCACCCATGAGGGTCACCGATCCACTTCCATCAACTCTCCTTCCTCGATCGTCGGGTGGAACAACTCAGTCAGAGTTCCTCCACCCCGGAGCCCAAATTTAGCCAACCGATCGGCCGCTGCGCTCTCCTCCCTGGGGACATGTTTGATGGAGAATGTCCGAAACCCGCCGACCATCACCCTTACCTTGGACAAGTACTTCATGAGGGTAGGCTCCCCAGCCTCATACTCACCCCTAATCTGCAATGCCACGACCAACGAGTCTGTGAACACTTCCATGTCATGTACCCTGAGTTCCTTGGCCAGTCGCAGTCCTACTATGATGGCCTCGTACTCCGCCTGATTGTTTGTGACGGGGAAGCGCAAGACCATAGCCTGCTCTATGATGATCCCCTGAGGGCTTACCAACACTACCCCTCCCCCCAAAGAATGCTTCCCCAAGGCTCCATCGACCAACATCTTACAAGCCTCCCGTAGTGGCGGCTTCTCACCCTCTACCTCGACGACGTAGTCGGCCAAGAAATCAGCCACTACTTGTGCCTTAATAGAGAGTCGTGGCACAAAACTGATATCAAATTCACTTAACTCGATAGACCACTTGGCCAACCGCCCTGAGTGCACCACCCCTTCGAAAATCTTGTGTAGGGGATGGTCTGTCACTACCTTGATTGAATGGGCCTGAAAGTATGGTCTAAGCTTCCTAACTGAGATGACCAAGGAGAAGGCCATCTTCTCCAGGATGGGGTAATGGAGCTCAGCCTTCTTCAAGATTCTGCTAATGTATTTGACGGATAACTGCTTCTTCCCCTCTTCCCTGAGCAGGACAGAGCTTACGGCCTCCGCCCCTACTCCGAGGTATAGAGCTAGATCCTCCCCCTCCCTCGGGCTCTGAAGAAGCGACTCTTGGGAGAGTTGACCTTTCAATGCCCGGAAAGCCTCCTTGCACTCTTTTGTCGACTCGAACTTCTGGTTTCCCCGTAGCGCCCTGAAGAAAGGTGAGCATTTCTCCCCGGCCTGGGAGAGGAACCTATTTAGCTCGACGAGCTTACCTGTCAGACACTGAACCTCCTTAGCATTATGCGGCGACTCTAGCTCCATGATAGCCTTCAGCTTATCTGGGTTAGGCTCCACCCCTGCTGGGGTGAGGAGGTGACCAAGGAACTTTCCCCGGTTTGCCCCAAAGACACACTTCTGGGGGTTGAGCCTCATCTTGAACTTTCTCAGGGTGGCGAATGTCTTTTCCAAGTCAAATAGGCCCGGTCCATGAGATCATCTACATAAACCTCCAGATTTTTACTCTTCACCATGAGATCATCTACATAAACCTCCAGATTTCTACCCCTCTAACTTTGGAAGACCCGGTCCATCATACGTTGGTACGTAGCTCCCGCATTCTTTAGCTCGAAGGGCATCATCTTATAACTGAAGCATCCCTCCCTCGTGATGAAGGAGACATCCTTGACGTCGGGGGGATGCATGCGAATCTGATGGTAACCTGAAAAAGCATCCAAAAAACTCATAATAGAAAAACCGACGGCTGAATCAACCAGCGCGTCGATCCGAGGCAGGGGTAACAATCCTTAGGGCACGATTTATTTAATAGAGAAAAGTCTACACACATACGTCACTTCCCCTTCTCCTTTCTTTACCATTACCATATTTGAGACTCAGCCTAGATACTGGATCTCCGAGATGAAACCTGCATCAAGAAGCTTCTTGACCTCTCCGCGGATGGGCTCCTCCAGCTTGGTGGCGATGATTCTCATCTTCTGACTGATGGGATGTGTTGTGGGGTCCAGATTCAGACAGTGGCACGTCATGTTTGCATCGATGCCTGACATGTCTGTCGCGCTCCAAGCAAAGATGTCGACGTTCCTTTAGATGCACTCCCGCATCCTCTCTTGATCTTCAGGGCTCAAGCCGCCGTTGATTCGCACCCTCTCCGCCTTACCTGCCCTGGTGAAGACCTCCATTTCCATGACCTCCTCCGCCGGCTCCAACCTGTACTGCTCTTTGCCGCTCCTCGGCTCCTCCTCCTGCCCGAGCTCTTCCTCCCCTCCAACTTCTTTAACCTCCATCTCCTCCAACGAGCTCTCCCTCGGCTCCACTTCTCCGCCTCCCTGGGCCTCCACCCTAGCCTCTCCTCCTCCCTGCTCCTCTGTAGCCTTCTCTCCGGCCTCACCTAGGCTCACTTCTACCTCCTCTGCAGCATCCTCCTGCATTGCCATCTCCTTCTCCAACTCTTCTGCCTCTGTCATCCAGGTTATGGTGTTGACGGCAGTCACATAGCATTGTCTCGCCACCTTCGGATCCCCCCTGACCCTAACCTGGACTCCTCCACTGCTAAACTTAAGGCATTGATGAAATGTGGAGGGGACGCAACTGTTGGGTATTGTATCCACAATGTATCTAATTTGAAGAAGCCACTGAACCAGCTAAGTTGAATTGACAATGTATTTGATGATTTTCTTTCAAGTTGTGCTTGCAGCTATTCCATGCTAAGTACACACCAATGTCAGGGTGCAGTGGGTCAATATACACGGGTCTGCGCAACGTAATCCCTCGTTGAGCAGATCAGTGTGTTGACTCGCGTGTGCTCTCTCTATTGGAGTGTACTTATTTTCAAGTACAAGGTTGAGATAGATCAAGAGCAGAAGAGGAGCAAAGATGGGTCAAAGACTAAGTTCATGGGAAGAAGGAAAATCTTCTAAGTCAAAATCGACGGGAATCACTAAGTGATTCTCGCCGATTCGACGGGAATGACTAAGTGATTCTCGCCGATTCGACGGGAATCACTAGTGATTCTCGCCGAAATCGTCGAGAATCACTCGCCGATTTCCGCCGACTTCATCTGGCTTACTATCCTCCTTCAAGAATTATGCTAAGGCAGAATCGACGGGAATCACTGACTGATTCTCGCCGATTTGTCGAGAATGACCTTGCATTCTCGTTGATTCCCTCCGGATGACAAGAGTTTCACCTGGAATCCTGCCAAGGCAAATTCGACGGGAATCACAAGTGATTCCCGCCGACTTCGTCAAGAATAGCCAATGATTCTTGCCGAATTTGCCTTAGGCAATTTTCGCCTGTTCGCTGGACCGTTTCTAGAAGTCGTGCGCTGTTTTGACCGGAACTAGGGCTTCTTCTTGTGGGCCCCACAACGGTCATTTAGGGTTGTCTACAGTATTTATACTCGCTTAGTTCGAACATCAACAGTAGCGATTCACGGAGAATCAAAAGCCGCCGAGCGTGACCTAGCCGATCGCGAAAATCCTCCCGTCGTCGTCGCCGCTCGCAAGGTAGTCGCCGCTGCAGATCTCAGATCATCTTTGATCTCCCGACGACAAAACCGAGGCAAGTCTAGCGTCTCACGCTTCTCTCTCGAGATCTCTTGACTCTCGATTTGTTGAACGAGGATAGTTCTTCATTCCGAATCGATTGAGACGACTGATCCGATTGAGATCGTTGGTAGACCTTGCTTGCTTCGTCAAGAAGTTTGGATCTACAAAGCATCGCCGCCGCATTCACTTGCTGCCGCCGATCTTGGGAAGATCCTCTCCAAGAGAGTACTCAGGTCGTGGACTCTTCGTCTTCATCAAGAATGCTTCAACGAACGAAGAGGTACATCGGGTTCTCAACAAGTGTAGTTTGTATTTCTTGTACATTTTATTTTTTATTTTGTTGTAAAGGAATAGTGATTCCTAGTTGTAAGGGTTGGGTGCAACCCGTGGTGGAGGAGTAGTGACTCCTTCGGTTGGAAGGGTGCCTTCCGTAGTGTGAGGATTGGATTTCAATCCGTTTGGTGAAGTGACCGAGTCGTCCCTTGGTGGGAGATAGGTCGAAGGGGGAGAGTGGACGTACCCAAATCGGGGAACCACTATAATTGCTTGTGTGCTTTTTTGTGCTGTGTTTGTTATTTGTGCAGGTTATTTAAATTCCGCAAAAGACTGCACGACACCTATTCCCCCCCCCCCCATAGGTGGACATAGTCGACACTAGATACTTTCAAGTGATATCAGAGGGAGGTTACTCAGCAATAAGGTTAACACCTTGAGTAAGATCCCGTGTCTGTGTCAAGAAGAAAGAAGATCTCTGAAATGGAAGGACGAAGATCCCAGTGTGCACCAAGCTGAACTTTCCTATCTGGAAGGAATGGATCAGATTCTACATGGAAGCAGTCGACCCCCGACTCTTCATGGTAGTGGAGGAGGGACCTTATATCCCCACTAAAGCCTCCACCATTGATCCAACCAAAATGGTGCCCAAAAAGCTCTCTGAAATGGACAAGTATGAGATGGTGCTTGTCGGACTAGACAAGAAGGCTCAGAACATTCTTGTCAGCACCGTCGATGACTCCATGATGCAGAATTTCTGCAACTGCAGGACTGCCAAGGACATATGGCACTGCCTGATCGTTCTGATGGAAGGCACTGATGAAGTAAGGGATGATCGAATATCCCTTCTGAACCAAAAGTATGAGGCCTTCAGGCAAGGTCCCAAGGAAGAGATCGGAGTGACTTTCGAGAACTTTTTGAAGATCGTCAATGCCCTGAAGGGCTATGGCAGAATATTCACCGATGGTGAATTAAATGACAAATTCCTTAGATCCCTTACTAAGGAATGGGACACCAAGATCTGCGTCATCAGAGAATTTTGCAAGCTGGCAGAAACTGATCCCCACATTCTGTTTGGGAAGCTTATGTCCTATAAGCTTCAGCTGAACACCAAAAAAGCTGAAGAAGAAGCCGACAAAGCTGCTGCCAAAGAAAAGTCCGTAGCCCTGAAAGCCAATCACTCAAGGAAGGGCAAGGGTGCAGTCTCGTCCCGCTCTTGGAAAAGGGATGAGGAAGAAGACTCTGAGTCATGCTCTTCCGGCTCAGAGCTATCTGAAGAAGAATTCTCCCTCATCACTCGAGAATTCAAGAAGTTCCTCAAGATGAGGAATCAAAGAAAGAGAGACGGCTCCTCCTCCAGACATCAGAAGAAGAATTACTCTTCTGACATGTATGAACCTAAACAGAACAAACATCGCTCTGCTGATATTATTTGTTTTGGATGCAATAAGCCAGGTCACGTCGTTGCTGACTGCCACCAAAGCAAGAAAGACAAGGGGAAGGGAGAGGAGCGCAGGTCCTCTAGAGATAAGAAGAAGGAGAAGAGCTACATTGCCAAAAAGACAAAGACATTGAGTGAGTCTGATTCATCAGACTCCAGTGATAATGAGGAAGCCTACTTCGGGCTAATAGGTCGCTCTGACTCAGAAGGAGACTGCCCCCCATTTACTGGGAAGGTAAAAGATCATACCCCCATCTCTGACTTTGACTCTGAGTCTCCTAATGATGATCTCGAGGACAGCCCATCTGCCTGTGAAGCTGAGCTCCTCGAAAAGTATGAGCTTCTACTCAATACCTTTGAGGAATGCCGCAAGAGGTTGAGGGCTCAGAAAAAGGAAGTCAAATTCCTTAAGGCTGAGGGTGTGTCTCTAAGAGAAGAGATCACTAGCTTGATCTCTCTCCGACAGGAACACCTGGGACTAACTTCTGAGCACTCAGAGTCTCTAAGGCTCCTTGACCTAAAACAGGAAGAAATCAACAAGTTGGAAGAACAGCTTGTGGTAGAAAGGAAGATTGTCAAAATCTTCTCCATGCCCAAGACCGTTCTTCCTTTGGTAGATGAATTCTCTTCTCAGGCTAAGGGGGCTGGCTTAGGGCATGTGGGTGTGCCTGGTAAATCATCCAGGAGAAACAGAAAGCAGAGGAAAAATAAGGCTGCTAAGAAGGCCTCTGCTGCAGAAAAGGGAAAGGCTCCACTCGGTCCTGTTTTATTAAGAAAGCCTGGCTTTCCTTGCAATGAGCAGGACTTTGAGTCAACCTATGGCCACTTCTTCCGGCCCTCGGTTGAAAAGCCCAAGAGCCAGTATGATGGTTGGGACTTCCCCCGCAACTACAGTGAGAGTGTCTTCAAGGCACCTTATGAGGAAATCCTAGTGGAGGATTATGGCCACTTCTCTAGCGGCCACAATAGGAAGCAGGCACCAAAAGCCAAGTCTGTTATACTGAAGGAACGAGAGGTGAAGAAATCATGTGACTGCTGTCATCATGATGCCTCCACCTCCAGATCCAAGGCCCCGGCTGGACCCACCTTTCCTAGGGTGAAGCAGGAGCCTAGGAAAAGGTACAACATATTTGACTATTGGTGTTGTGGCAAAGTTGGTCACTTTGCCGTGGATTGCTGGTTTAATCCAAGGAACAATGAGACTCCTCATGTTGGCAATGTAAGGTTGACCACTCGTAGGGTTAATCACCCGAGGGGGAGTGTGCTAACAAGGAACCTAGGACCTAATGCCTATTGGGTTCCTAAGGTAAGGTAATTCTATTTTGCAGGATAGTCTAGGTTCCTAGGAACATGATGGGACCTAGACAAGAGATGTTCCAGGCTTGCACTGGAACAAGAAATTTGAAAAAAAAGATAATGCGCTACCACTTCTTTGGGGAGCATGTGGAAAACAAAGATATCTCTCTCTGCTATGTCCCCACAGATAAGCAGATTGAAGATATCTTCACAAAGCTCCTAGACGAGGCCAAGTTAAGTCTCTTCAAAACTTAACTCGGCATGCTGAACTATGAAGATTGAAGACTGAAGGGCTCAAGGCTCTTGGATCAAGGGGGAGCATCAGCAAGGAACTCAAGATTGAGAACGGATGCAAGATCTGAGGGGGGGCATGTGGCTCCAGGTGAACTCCCAGATTTGCAGAAGCCTAAAAGGGGGAGATTACCCTCTCGGCTAAGGCTAAGGTGCTAAGGTACTAAAGTGGCTGCCAAAGGCTAAGAATGCTAAGTATGCTCTAAGGAAAATGGTAATGAATGGTGATGAATTTCATTCTCAACTGATTGTTCATTTTATGTTTTTCATTCTCATCTGTCTTATTCAACTTAGCTTGTAGGGTTTAGGCTTCTTCAAATAGGGGGAGATTGTTGGGTATTGTATCCACAATGTACCTGATTTGAAGAAGCCCCTGAACCAGCTAAGTTGAATTGACAATGTATTTGATGATTTTCTTTCAAGTTGTGCTTGCAGCTATTCCATGCTAAGTACACACCAATGTTAGGGTGCAGTGGGTCAATATACACGGGTCTGCGCAACGTAATCCCTCGTTGAGCAGATCAGTGTATTGACTCACGTGTGCTCTCTCTATTGGAGTGTACTTATTTTCAAGTACAGCGTTGAGGTAGATCAAGAGCAGAAGAGGAGCAAGGATGGGTCAAAGACCAAGTTCATGGGAAGAAGGAAAATCTTCCAAGTCAAAATCGACGGGAATCACTAAGTGATTCTCGCCGATTCGACGGGAATCACTAAGTGATTCTCGCCGATTCGACGGGAATCACTAGTGATTCTCGCCAAAATCGTCGAGAATCACTCGCCGATTTCCGCCGACTTCATCTGGCTGACTGTCCTCCTTCAAGAATTATGCAAAGGCAGAATCGACGGGAATCACTAATTGATTCTCGCCGATTCGTCGAGAATGACCTTGCATTCTCGCCGATTCCCTCCAGATGACAAGAATTTCACCTGGAATCCTGCTAAGGCAAATTCGACGGGAATCACAAGTGATTCCCGCCGACTTCGTCGAGAATCACCAATGATTCTCGCCGAATTTGCCTTAGGCAATTTTCGCCTGTGCGCTGGACCATTTCAAGAAGTCGTGCGCTATTTTGACCGGAACTAGGGCTTATTCTTATGGACCCCACAACGGTCATTTAGGGTTGTTCTACAGTATTTATACTCGCTTATTTCGAACATCAACAGTAGCGATTCACGGAGAATCAAAAGCCGTCGAGCGTGACCTAGCCGATCGCAGAAATCCTCCCGTCGCCGTCGCCGCTCGCAAGGTAGTCGCCGCTGTAGATCTCAGATCATCTTTGATCTCCCGACGACAGAACCGAGGCAAGTCTAGCGTCTCACGCTTCTCTCTCGAGATCTCATGTCTCTCGATTTGTTGAACGAGGATAGTTCTTCATTCTAAATCGATTGAGACGACTGATCCGATTGAGATCGTTGGTAGACCTTGCTTGCTTCGTCAAAAAGTTTGGATCAACAAAGCATCGTCGCCGCATTCACTTGCCGTTGCCGATCTTGGGAAGATCCTCTCCAAGAGAGTACTCCGGTCGTGGACTCTTCGTCTTCATCAAGAACGCTTCAACGAACGAAGAGGGACATCGGGTTCTCCACAAGTGTAGTTTGTATTTCTTGTACATTCTATTTTTTGTTTTGTTGTAAAGGAATAGTGATTCCTAGTTGTAAGGGTTGGGTGCAACCCGTGGTGGAGGAGTAGTGACTCCTTCAGTTGGAAGGGTGCCTTCCGTAGTGTGAGGATTGGATTTCAATCCGTTTGGTGAAGTGACCGAGTCGTCCCTTGGTGGGAGATACGTCGAAGGGGGAGAGTGGATGTACCCAAATCGGGGAACCACTATAATTGCTTGTGTGCTTTTCTGTGCTGTGTTTGTTATTTGTGCAGGTTATTTAAATTCCGCAAAAGACTGCACGACACTTATTCCCCCCCCCCTAGGTGGACATAGTCGACACTAGATACTTTCAGCAACGAAAATCACTGATGAGGGGGCACCCAAAAATGGTGTTATAGCTGCTCGGAGCGTCAACGATGACGAACCGACAGTTCCTTGAAATTCCCCCCAACTTTGCATGCAGTCCCAGTCCCCCCTCAACTTCCTTCCTCTCTCCCGAGAACCCGAACAACGGAACATCTGAGGCCAAAACCCTCTGGGCCTCCACCTTCATCTCATCGAAGGCCCTCTTGAAAATCACGTTCACAGAGCTTTCGTTTTCCACCAGAATCCTGGAGACCGTGAAATTCTCTACAGCCATCCGGATCACCAAGGCGTCACAGAACGGGTCCTCGTAGTCGGGCATATCCTTCGATGAAAAAGTGATTTTTTTCCTCAGGGGGGAGCCTGGGAGGTCGAGGCGACGCTATTTTGGTACATAGTCTGGAAGCTCCCCTTACGGGTGGCTTCAATCCCAACTCCCCAATGGATCACTCTGATCCCTCCTCAGGCCCCCTCATCTACACGGTCCTCGCACATATCCTCTCCCCCTGACAGAACTTTTTCAATCCTCACGGGAAGCTGCTACTGCACTTGCCCCTTGGCCTCCCTTATCTCCAGAAACTCTGGGAAGGTGGCCATTGCGTGACCTTCTTCCTGATGGAAGTCACAAAAAGGCAACGTCACCCTGCCTTTGTCACAACCCGTATTTTCCCCGCATTTAATGGTATATCAGAGTAAGGGAAAACGCGCGTCATGAGGCCACGTTAGTAGGGAATAACTGGAGACGCTCAGACAAAACTCCAACTTAACACTTTATGAAAGATCTGTAGGTTATTTAGAGAAAATCCAATTTAAGTTAAGCGGTTAGTCGTATCCCTCGGCTTAGTGGCTCATCTAGTCCGCGAGAAAAGATATCTATATGCTGCGGAAGAATACTTTATTTACAAGATTAGACGTCCTACATGAGTATAAACATCCTTAGAGGATAACTCATGGTATGCAAGACTCTAGATTTATAATAGTTACGAAAGTAGTTTTTACAATCGCTAAATGTAGTGATTTAGATTACAATTATGGTATGTATGAAGTAATAATAGTAATTTTTATATTATAAAATACCTAACATGCAACCTAGCATAAAACCTTCTCAGAGATCAAGTAAAAACAACCACAAAGAGGTAGACTAGCGGCTAGCAAAGTATTTAATATTCTAGAGAAAACTACCTGTGGGCATCAACAACCTGACACGAACCCACTGAAAGTATGCAAGTCTGAACTAAAAACTAAAAAGCAACAACTACCTCACAATGGTGAGAAAACTACTGCAACAACTACAGTCCAAAAGCTACCACCCAACACAGCCACTCCACCGGCTACAGCCCTGAACCTGAGGCATTCAAAAGAAAAACACCTCAGCAAGAAAACACGGGTGACAAAGAAAATAAGCAGGTAATAAGTAAAAAGGGCAGGAAAGGGTTTACCGAGCCCAACTATAAGAAATGCTGAAACCACAGCTGATTAACCAAATAGAAATAGGTAAAGTAAAAGTCTGCAATAAAGAAGTTAAAATAACATTACACCAAGTGCGGAACGAAACCATACTTTGACAAAATCTGCAAGGATTAGCATGAAGTAGCATAAACTGATCTAAGAAGCAAACTGAGCACAAAATAGCTCGAAAACGTGAATCATTAACACTTGGTAAAAACAACCGGGCCAGAGTCAGTGACCAAAACGTCCAAACCCGAACTACCATACTCAAACGTCTCACAAAGGCACTGCGGTGGTGGCCACCTGGCCAACACAACCCAACAGACCACAAAACAGAGATCAAACCATACCACCAAGTGTAATGATTCACAAACTAACGTCCAGTTGGTGGTCATTTATCCACTACCAACCTTCATAGGCGAAGAAACAATCATACCCAAACAACCCAACCCCAAAACCTGAAGGAATACCTAATCCAACCCTAAAATCACTCTAAGGACCATACACGACGAATCCTACACAAGACAGCGAAAAATTCTAAGTCCTGGCAAAATTCGGCAAGTATACCCGACGAACCACAAGGATACTCAAAAAATTGCATAACGATACTCGACGAATGCTACACGATACTTGGTGAATCTGCTTGATTCGGCGTGAATACTCAACGAAAAACATTTAGACTAAGGATCTATACTCGGTGAACCGTTACTCGACGAAATGCCTTAAGGAAATTTGGTGATACTCACCGAATCTGCCTATGTCGATACTCGACGAGTCCCTAGCAATACTCGCTGAATTACACTTAGACTAAATCTTTCTATACCCGACGAATTTCACTTATCAATACACTCCGAATTCTACCCAACTAAACTATCAAACTCGACGAATTTCCCTATGCTAGTCTACTAAACTCGCCGAATTCTCCTACCGATACACGGCGAATTCGGCTACGATGCTCGTCAAAGTTACTTACACGAAACCCGACGATTTCCTGCTACTGATACACGCCGAAAATCCCTTGCCTGCTGAACCTAGTTTCCATCATTTTGGTCGAAATCATGCCCTAACCTAGGGGTTCTTTTCATGGTTTTACCTACACAACTCCTACTTTCTAAAAGAGGAAAGAAGGGAAGAAAGACACAAGAAAACAGACATGCAAGAGGGAAAAATCCACTTGCCTTGAAACTCCGGAAAAACGCCTCCCGCTCGCACCGCGACAAGGATCGGCCGCCAAATGATCTTAGCAACGTTTCCTGAAACTTTTGGGGGGAAAAGGAGGTCAAAATCACTAACCCTAACACCTAAAAATCAAGGAAACTGGAAAATCTTACCACGATCGGGTAGATCTCGGCGAGAGCTTTTCAAATCTCTAATCTATTACCGAAACTGACCACCAAAACGTTGGGAATCGTCGGTCGAAAGCACGCGGGACGCCGCTCCTCTTCCTCTTCGCGAAAACAGCCATTGCACGGGTTCTGGAAGAAGATGAATAGGGTTTTGATTGATGCGACCAAATAATCGATTCTATATATATACATACATAAATAATTATAATAATATAATATAATTAATAATCAATAATCCCAACATGACTCGAAATCCAAACCTATTCGGAATCTTGCGAAAATCGCACCGTAGCTAAATACCGACGCTACGAATCTAACAGAGAAGTCAAAATCTAAATCTGACAAACCAAACTCGGGTAAAACACCACCTGAAGACAAAATGTCACCACATTCCTATAAAAAGCTTTACTGAGTCACCAAAATAGACCCGACTCGCGAGGGAAGGTGCACAACCAAAACAAAACCAACCACACCGGAAAATCCACTGAGCAAACCCATGCTCCAACAAATGACACTCGATAATTATGCGTCAACATAATGCCCTGATGCCAAAAATACGTCATTACGGGAATTAAAATAAATACCGAAAAATCAGGGGCGTTACAACCACCCCCTTAAAAAGAAGTTTCGTCCCGAAACTGACATAATAGGATCAAATCCAAAACAAAACAAAAGAAATCATAGGCCATCAAAGAAAACACTTACCAAAAGTATCAGGAGAACAAATGAGGATGGGCATCCCTCATAACTGACTCCAACTCCTAAGTCGCTCTCTCCACGTCTTGGTTCTTCCACAAAACTTTAACTATGGGTATTATCTTCCTTCGTAATACCCGAACCTGAGTATCCAGAACATGAACAGGCACCTCCACATAAGAAATAGTTGGCTCCAATTGGGGCACATCATCAAGAATCCGCATGCCGCTCAGTACACACTTTCGCAATTGGCTCACGTGAAAAACATCGTGCACACCTGAAAAATTTGCTGGCAAATCAAGTCTATAGGCTGATACACCAATCCGCTCAATAAATTTGAAAGATCCCACATACCTGGGATCCAACTTATGGTTCTTACCAAATCCCTTAACGCCAGACATCGGGGAAACCTTAAGAAATACCATGTCCCCGACAGCAAACTCCAAATCAGTCCTACGTTGATTGACATTCTTTTCGCAACGCTCGTGAGCTATCCGAAGCTTTTCTCGAATATACTTAATAGAAACATCCATCTCTTCTAACGCTTCAGGACCCAACAACGGTCTCTCACCAACCTCGGCCCAAAATAAGGGAGTTCTGCAATGCCTCCCATACAAAGCTTCAAACGGAGCCATCTGCAAACTCTCTTGGTAACTATTATTGTATACAAATTCCATCAGTCTCAAACGCTCATCACACGCTCCTCCATGGTCCAAAATATAACATCTGATCATATCCTCCACGATCTGATTTACTCTCTCCGTCTGACCATTTGTTTACAGATGATAAGAGGTGGAATACCTCAAATCGATACCCAACCCCTCCTATAAACTCTTCCAAAAGCGAGATGTAAAGCTGGAGTCTCGATCTGATACAATACTGACGGGCACTATATGTAACCTGATGACCTCATCCAAGTATAACTCAGCTATTTTCTTCATAGAGTAGTCGATCTTGAACGGAACGAAGTGAGCACACTTCGTCAATCTGTCCACTATAACCCAAACTGAATCGTGCCCTCGGGGAGATCTCGATAACCCAGTAATAAAATCCATCGAAATACTCTCCCACTTCCAACTCGGAATTTCTAAAGGCGTCAACTTGCCTCTAGGCCTTCCATGATCGGCCTTAATTCGCTTGCAAGTAAAACATTCTGATACAAACTTAGCTATATCGCCCTTCATCCCATACCACCAAACGATCTACTTCAGATCCTTATACATCTTGGTAGAACCGGGGTGGTAGGCAACACTAGAACCATGCGTCTATTTGCACAACTTAGCTTGAATATACTCGAATGCGGGAATACAAAATCTGACGCGGTACTTCAAGGTACCTGCGTCATAAATCGAGAAATCCGGTAATTCCCCTTTTGCAGTTCTATTATAAAGGTGCAGGAAATTAAGATCATCATTTTGATGAAGTCTTGTAAGTGTAATTCAAGTAGGCTCTATTACTTCCAAACTGCTGGGCGAGTCGCTACTCCCCACCGATATATCCATCAAGAGAAATTCCTTCGCCAGCGAATCCACAGAAAGATTAAAAAATTTCACTGACTTCCTACTCAGAGCGTCGGCTATCACGTTAGCCTTGCTCATATGGTATTAGATCTCAACATCATAATCTGCAACATATTCCAACCATCTCCGTTGGCGTAAATTCAATTCCTTTGAGTGAAGACGTACTTCAAACTCTTATGATCCGTATAAATCTTACACAGAGCGTCATATAACAGATATCTCCATAACTTCAAGGCGTAAATCACAGTTGCAAATTTCAAATCATGCGTAGGGTAATTCTTCTCATGTACCTTTAACTGTCGCGACCCATACACAATCACTTTGCCTTCTTGCATCAACACACAACCAAGTCCAACATGCGATGCGTTCACATACACATCATACTCTATCCCTTCGGTAGGCAAGGCCAAAATCGGAGCAGTGCATAATCTCCTTTTCAATTCCTGAAAGGCCTCTTCGCACTTATCGCTCCAAACAAAAACTGCATTCTTCTGCGTCAGTTTAGTCAATGGCGCAGACAACATAGAGAAACCCTTTACGAACCTTCTATAAAAGCAAGCCAGCCCTAGGAAGCTCCTTATCTCTTTAGGAGTGGCAGGCTTATTCCAATCTATAACAGCAGGTATCTTCTCTAGGTCAATAGAAATTCTGTCCTTATTAACCACATAACCCAAGAAGGAAACCTGAGGCAACCAAAACTCACAGTTGCTCAGCTTAGCATATAACTTATGCTCCCTCAAAAAAGACAAAACTAAGCGCAAGTGTTGTGTATGCTCTTCAGCACTGCGGGAGTATACCAGAACATCATCTATGAATACAACCACAAAACGGTCCAGGAAATCCTTAAACACTATGTTCATCATATCCATACAGGCAGAGGGTGCATTAGTCAATCCAAAATACATCACCAAGAACTCGAAATGTCCATGCCGAGAACGAAAAGCAGTGCGTGGAATGTCTGTCTCACGAATCCTCAACTGATGGTAGTCTGAATGATGATCAATCTTTGAAAGCACAGTGTTACCGCGCAACTGATCAAACAAGTCATCTATTCTCGGTAGGGGATACCTATTCTTGATGGTTACCTTATTCAGTTCTCTATAATCAATTCACAGCCTCATCGAACCATCCTTTTTCTTCACAAACAACACAGGAGCTCCCCATAGTGAAAAACTTGGTCTAATAAATTCATTTTGCAGCAACTTATCCAATTGGGTATGCAGCTCCTCCAGCTCGCGCGGGGCCATACGATACGACGCCTTAATAATAGGACGAGTACCCGGCTCCAGATCTATGACGAACTCTGCGTCTCTCTCGGGTAGAAGACCAGGAAGGTTATCAGGAAAAACGTCAGGAAACTCGTGCACTATAGCAATCTCCTCTACACGGGGCAAACTACCATCGACCGCCAATATCGAAACCAAACAGGCAAAACATCCGGAATTAACAAGCTTCCGAGCACGTACTGCAAAAATAATCGGATAAACTTGGTGCGGAAAACCATAAACGCTCCTGGGATGACCGTTGTCCATCTTGAATTCCAAGCGCTTGACCTTGCATTGGATGACTGCATCATACTTGGACAACCAGTCCATGCCAAAAATCACGTCGAAATCTTCCAAGTCTATCACCTTCAAATCAGCAACGGCTAGAAAATCACCTAACTGAATCGGACAACTCTGAATGCCTTGGTCTGACACCACTGATTCGCTAGAGGGAAACTTGACACTAAACGCGTTGCCAACACGATCGAGGGTCAAACGGTGACGCTCCACGAAGGTTATAGCCACGAATGAGTGGGTAGTACCAGAATCGAAAATAACGTACGCCTAACGATTCTTTACCTTAAACTTTCCTATAAAATCGTATACGCAACTAAGGGAACGAACGTCAAAACAACAGCTATAATTTAAAAACTAGGACTAAGTTAGGGTCTAACCTGAAATCACTTGAGTAGAAGTCTGAGCTTCCTCTAAAGACACCACGTTCAGCTTGCCCTTCCCCTTGTCCAATGGTTATGGTGGCGGCAATGCCTGAAGTGGAACTGGTTGCAACGGGGGCTGAGCCTACGGGCACTTCAACCTGAAATGTCCCTTTTGTCTGCACTGGAAGCAGACCTTTTACTTTCCCCAACAATGGGTAGCATCGTGCCCCTTTTTCTTACACGCAGAACAGACTAAACCTCCTTTAGGAGCACTCTGAATCGCATGTACCTGCTCTTGCTTCTGAGCTCCTAATCTCTGGTAACATCTTTCAAACTGATGGTCTGACCGGCCACAAAAACTGCATATCTCCTTTCTCCTTTTCCTCGAAGCAGCACCAGAGTCTTGGGAACTCTTACCTTCAACAGTCTTCTCTTATCCTTTCTCATTTGTTGACCTTGATTCTTGGCATTGTCAATCGCCTCAACCTTCAGAGCAGTCTCTACAACTTCAGCATAACTATCAAATCCATAAGCACTAGCTAGTTGCTGGATGTCATTCCTAAGACCATCGAGAAAACGTTTAACTCGATTAGACTCTGAAGACACCATGTCAGGGGAAAATGGCACAGTTTGCTGAACTCCACCTCGTACTTGCTAACAGTGTGCTGCCTTTGCTTTAGATGCAGGAAATCATTCATCAAACGGTCTCTCTCGACCGACAATAGAAACTTTTTCAGCAGCAATTCCTTAAAGGATTCCTATGAACACCCATCCTTAAGATTTTCCTTCTCTCTTAGTCACCAACTCTTTGCAAATCCCTTGAGCTGATATGCGGCGACAATTACTCTCTGGTCTACTGAAACTCCTGAGTAAGTGAACATCTCCTCGATGGTTATAATCCAATCATCCAAATCCATAAAATATGCTCTACCATTATAGGTAGGGGGTCCTAGTCTCTAGAAATGTGAAATAAACGTCATCTCTCGTGGCAACAAAATCGGGGGCACCAGAGGATCAGGGGGAACAAGAATAGTTTGACCCACAGCCGGGTCCCGCACTCTAGGCGGCTGACTAGCAATAACCGACAATAATGCTTGGATCTGCGACTACATCTCCAACATTTGCCTCGACAGAGCCTCATTGCTCTGCCGCAATCCTTCTATCACGACCTCACTATGGGCACCAGACGATTCTCCCTCTGACTGGGGAGTCGACCTCGTCACTGGACGCTTAGGCGGCATCTAAACAAACAACGAATATATAATCAAAACCTAGCTTAACCTCTATAACCAAACAACTTAGTTCAGATAATACATAATTAAACACTTACTCTTACTGCTAACTTGCTATGGGATTTTCATTCATAATGTCATGCATACACTTAGGATGATATACCGTCATTCTACTGACTCATGTGTCTAAACCATGAATGCATGAATTTTTATTCCCTGACTCAAAACCATGTGTGTATATATGTCATCATGTAAATCTTTAGCTTGACACGTGTGTTGATGCAATGTTATGTCATGCATGTTGTGTTATGCAATCTAAAAAGGCCTTAATGCATGTTATGAGCGGCGTACATAAGAAATATTATGCTTCTCATACTACATAATATCACACGCAACGAAAATCAAAATCTAAAGTGCATTCATGTGATGATGTTATGCATCACATACTACATAACAGTCACATGTTGTCTCCTATGAGGATCCATATACAAACACATATTATACATCTCATGTTATATAATATGTCATGTATACTTCTTATCATGCTTATGAGTGTAGTGCTCATGCTTCAGTCAAGACGTACTGATGACACATCGATGTGTGTATGAAATGAAATAGACAACTAACACAAACCTGAGATAACTGTTCGACTAATTGTCAAACAACCTCTCTCTGATACCAACTGTCACAACCTGCATTTTTCCCGCATTTAATGATATATTAGAGTAAGAAAAAACGCGTGTCATGATGCCACGTAAGCAGGGGATAACTACAGACTCTCAGACAAAACTCCAACTTAACACTTTATGAAAGATCTGTAGGTTATTTAGATAAAATCCAATTTAAGTTAAGCGGTTAGCCGTATCCCTCGGATTAGTGGCTCATCTAGTCCATGAGAAAAGATAGTTATACGCTGTGGAAAAATATTTTTTTTTATAACATTAGACGCCCTACATGAGTATAAACATCCCTAGATGACAACTCATGGTATGCAGGACTCTAGATTTATAATAGTTACGAAATTAGTTTTTACGATCGCTAAATGTAGTGATTTAGATTTCAATTATGGTATGTATGAAGTAGTAATAATAATTTTTATACTTTAAAATACCTAACATGCAACCTAGCATAAAACCTTCCCAGAGAGCAAGTAAAAATAACCATAAAGAGGTAAACTAGCAGCTAGCAAAGTATTTAATATTCCAGATAAAATTACCTGTGGACGTCAACAACCTAACACGAACCCACTGAAATTATGCAAGTCTGAACTAAAAACTGAAAAGCAACAACTACCTTATAATGACGAGGAAACTACTGCAACAAATGCAGTCCAAAAGCTACCACCCAATACAGCCACTCCATCGGCTATAGCCCTGAACCTAAGGCATTCAAAAGAAAAACACCTCAGCATGAAAATACAAGTGGCAAAGAAAATAAGCAGGTAATAACTAAAAAGGGCAGGAAAGGGTTTAACGAACCCGACTATAAGAAATGTTGAAACCACAGCTGATTAGACAAATAAAAATAGGTAAAGTAAAAGTCTGCAATAAAGGAGTTAAAAGAACATTGCACCAAGTGCGGAACGAAGCCATGCTTTGACAAAATCGGCAAGGATTAGCATGAAGTAGCATAAACTGATCTAAGGAGCAAACTGAGCACAAAACAACTCGAAAACATGAATCATTAACACTTAGCAAAAACAATCGGGCCGGAGTCGGTGACCAAAACATCCAACCCGAACTACCAGACCCAAACATCTCACAAAGGCACTGCGGTGGTGGTCACGTGGCCCAACACAACCCAACAGACCACAAAACACAGACCAAATCACCAAGTGTAATGATTCACAAATCGGCGTCCAGTTGGTGGTCCTTTATCCACTGCCAACCTTCATAGCCGAAGAAACAATCATACCCAAACAACCCAACCCAAAACCTAAAGGAATACCTAATACAGCCGTAAAATCACTTTAAGGACCATACACGACGAATCCTACACGAAATGGCGAAAAATTCTAACTCCTGGCCAAATTCGGCGAGTATACCCGAAGAACCACAAGGATACTCGACGAATTGCATAACGATACTCGACGAATGCTACACGATACTCGCTGAATCGGCTTGATTCAGCGTGAATACTCGACGAAAAACACTTAGACTAAGGATCTATACTCAGCGAACAGCTACCCGATGAAATGCCTTAAGGAAATTCGGCGATACTCGCTGAATTTGCCTATGTCGATACTCGACAAATCCCTAGCAATACTCGCCAAATTACACTTAGACTAAATCCTTCCATACCCGGCGAATTTCACTCATCAATACACGCCGAATTCTACCCAGGTAAACTATTAAACTCGACGAATTTCCCTATGCTAGTCTATTAAACTTGCTGAATTCTCCTACCGATACATGACGAATTTGGCTACGATGCTCGTCGAAGTTACTTACACGAAACCCGACGATTTCCTGCTACTGATACACGCCGAAAATCCCTTAACCGCTGAACCTAGTTTCCATCGTTTTGGCTAAAATCATGCCCTAACCTAGGGGTTCTTTTCATGAGTTTACCTGCACAACTCCTACTTTCTAAAGGAGGAAATAAGGGAAGAAAGACACAAGAAAACGGACATACAAGAAGGAAAAATCCACTTGCCTTGAAACTCCGGAAAAACGCCTCCTGCTCGCACCGCGACAAGGATTGGCCGCCAAATGATCTTAGCAACGTTTCCTGAAACTTTTGGGGGGAAAAGAAGGTCAAAATCACTAACCCTAACACCTAAAAATCAAGGAAACGGGAAAATCTTACCACGAACGGGTAGATCTCGGTGAGAGCATTCCAAATCTCTAATATATTGCGGAAACCGACCACCAAAACGTTGGGAATCGCCGGCCGAAAGCACACGGGACGCCGCTTCGCGAAAATAGTTGCCGCTCGGGTTCGGGAAGAAGATGAATAGGGTTTTGATTGACTCGACCTAATAACCGATTCTATATATATACAAACATAAATAATTATAATAATATAATACAATTAATAATCAATAATCCCAACACGACCCGAAATCCAAACTTACTCAGAATCTTGCGAAAATCGCATTGTAGCTAAATATCGACATTACGAATCTAACGACAAAGTCAAAATCCAAATTCGACAAATCAAACTCGGGTAAAACACCACCCGAAGACAAAATGCCGTCACATCCCTATAAAAAGCTCCATCGAGTCACCAAAACAGACCCAGCTCGCGAGGGAAGGTGCACAACCAAAACAAAAGCAACCACACTGGAAAACCCACTACGCAAACCCATGCTCCAACAAATGACACCCGATAATTACACGTCAACGTAACGCCCTGACGCCAAAAATACGTCACTACGGGAATTAAAATAAATACTGAAAAAATCAGGGGCGTTACAGCCTTCCCTTCTCCTCGCTCCTCCTCGAGCTCCTCTCCTTCCTCCTCTACCTCGGGCGATCTCCATTGCCTCCACATCCCTACACGACCCGAAATCCAATTAATAATAAAATAATTATAATAATATAATACAATTAATAATCAATAATCCCAACACGACCCGAAATCCAAACCTACTAGGAATCTTGCGAAAATCGTATTGTAGCTAAATATCGACGCTACGAATCTAACGGCAAAGTCAAAATCCAAATTCGACAAATCAAACTCGGGTAAAACACCACCCGAAGACAAAATGCCGTCACATCCCTATAAAAAGCTCCACCGAGTCACCAAAACAGACCCAGCTCGCGAGGGAAGGTGCACAACCAAAACAAAAGCAACCACACTGGAAAACCCACTAAGCAAACCCATGCTCCAACAAATGACACCCGATAATTACGTGTCAACGTAACGCCCTGACGCCAAAAATACGTCAGTACGGGAATTAAAATAAATACCGAAAAATTAGGGGCGTTACAGCCTTCCCTTCTCCTCGCTCCTCCTCGAGCTCCTCTCCTTCCTCCTCTACCTCGGGCGATCTCCATTGCCCCCTGCTGCCGCGGGAGGGGGCCCCTCTACACATATCTCCACGTCGGCTGATTGAACCTTCCCTGCTCACGGAAGTTATCCCTGCCTTGATAGCCACCCCCCTGCCCCTAGGGGTGTCCTTCTTGGGGTCTCCAGCCCAACCGGTTGTTCGTCTCCCGCTGCCTCCAACCCGGGTGCTACCCTTGATGCCCCTGACCTATGGGCTCCTCTCTCCTCCTCTCCTCTCTCTGCTCTCTCTGCCTCCCTGCTCCCGGCTCTTTCACATCCTCCTCCGCCAACTTGGCCAACTTATTCGCGAACGTCGGGTTGGCCACCTCAATCTCTATCTCCTTCGTCGCCCTCTCCATCAGCTCCTCAAAAGAGAGGGGGGGTACTCTCTTCAACTCCATGCTAAAGAAACTCGGCCTCAACCCGAGGGTGAAGGCGAGCATCACGGTGTACCCCGACATCTCTTGGACCTGCAGAATCTCCTCATAGAACCTACAACATAGCGTCCTAATGTCTCCTCCAGCTTCTGCTTGATGGCAAAAAAGCACTCCGCCGACTTCTTCCTCTTCTTCGATGTGGAGAACCTCAACATGAACCCACGACGGAGATCTTCGAAGCAGTAAATAGAACTTGTAGGGAGTTGATGAAACCAGTCCCTCGCTTTCTCCTTCAAGGAAATGTCAAAGAGCCTACACTTGAAGGCATCTGACATCTGCCTTATGGAAACTGTCATGACCCGTCTCGACAACAGTCAGAGTGCGCTTCAAGCGGGCCGTGATGCCATAGGAATGGGCGGAAAGAAAACCATGCATGCTAAAGCGAATGCAGAGAATGCTGAAAATAGTTTTAAAATAATTAATTTGGAGAAAAAACAATTTGATTTTATGTTATGCGGAAGCTTTTAGAGTTTTAAAATAGTGAGAAGTTTAAATGCACATGTATTTTGTAAAAATCATGTTTTACAGGGTACTATTATAGTTCTCATGCAATTATGACTCAAAAGAATATGCACATAAATTAATATCAGATTCTAGTACATAAAGTATTTAAATAGCCTAGCAGTTGTCCATGATACCAGAGAAAATGTCTGATTGCAATTATTACATCAAAGAATTATTTGATAGTAAATGACATGCAAACATAGAACTTGGAACTTTAAGCAGATCGGGCTCGAGGAGCTGACGGCACTGCACAAACGCTAAGACAATTCCAAAATAGAAAGAAAAAGCCTCTTAACATTGAAATAAACAGAGTGAGCAAAGTAAAATACAGAACAGTAATAGAAGCAGAAATGTATGAGTATACCCGTTTCTCATGGATAAAAACTATTCGAGACAAGCAAATAAAAGAGCTAAACAAAACAAGTTAGTTTATTAGACTACTCCGGAATATAACATATAGACATATCAAGAAATGTCATTAGCTGTAATCAGTGAAAGGTGGAAGTGTTTTATTTGATGCACGAGATTCTAATGTAAGTTTAAATGCAAGTCTTATCAAAATAGTTGTGTTTGCTATGACCATTTGTTGGTTTCCGTTGCCAATCAAGCAGAAACTCGAGTCAAAGCATCACATCAATTTAACACTACCTTTCAATAATTGCTTACAACATTAATGACTTTAAAGATTCATGATTTAGGAGATTCCTAACATATCAAGACCTGATACAAATTTAGCGATTCAGCTGTACAAGATTAGAGTTCATAAACACGTCAAGAGAAGAATTGAGTTATGGAGCAACATTCGCTCAAGTATTAAAATCAGACAGACCTAAGAAACCAGATTCGATGACAACAGATTCGATGACACAAGGTTCGTTGACACAAGATTCGATGAAATAAACAAAACTAGATAGGGAGCAATATATTTTGGGGGATTCAAGTATTTACGAGTGGTATGACTATTACTATGCATCATTTCTTGGGATGACAATTATTCATTTAGGTTGATCCACTACAACGCACGATTATCTTTCAAGTAAACATGAGTATGATCTGAATATTTTATATAAAAATCATTCATTTATTTGTTAACAAGAAATTGTAACATTTATCATCATAATAATTACTGATCATGCTCAAAAAGAACTACTAGTCTTCCCATTGTTCATCAAATGAGCCGAAAATTCATCTAAATGGGAATCCAATCCAAAATCACTTTCGTTCTCCAACACATGTCATTCTAAGCAAATATCCAAACAAAAAGATTATCCACGATCACAAACTCATGTAATCCAAAACATATCAAACCCTAAAATTATTAAATTATAAGGCTGAGCAATCCAGATTTAAATTCAGTTGATAACCAGACATCCCAAGGTGAAATCATAGAATTATAAGATCAGACAAAGCAATTAAAATACTAATCCATTTGACATATCCAAATATCTATAGGAATATGAACATGAAATCAAAGGACAGATACAATAAAATAAACTCAATGCTTGCAAGAGAGAGAGATCTCTACTTGCCTTAAATGAGCCTGAATCTGACGGAGGCGGCTGAGCTGCGCAAGCAAGATTTAGAAACTCCACTGGACCTATTCAGGAACAATCACAGACAACGTCTGATAATCTGACAAGACGAAAAACCGAATGCTAGCACAACAATTTATATATCCTAAGAATCAAACAAGAGCAGGGTTAGAAATTTACCTCCCTCATGAGTGAGGGGAGAAGAGACTACCACGCAAAAACGGAGGCTTGACGGTGCTTGGGTTACGAAAACCCTAATTTGGAGAGCAAAAATTATTTAGGAATCAAGAAAATTCTAATTAAGGGTGAAGGAGGAAGATTCTTACCATTAAAAAGTCAAATCCAGACTCAAGGAGGAGAGGGAACCAAACCCTAGGCAGAAAAATGGAGCCCAAGGAAGAGGTAAACCCTAGCCACTCTACTAGCCAAAAATCAGCCAAAACTAAGAGGGAAGAGGGCTGCTAGAGGGAAAGGGGCTGCTGCAGGCCTTTGGAGGAAGAGAGAAGAAGAAATTGGCGACCTGGGGAGTTACTGTCGACGGCCTGAGAAGGAGAAGCCTCAGGAAGCTGTCGGCCCTAGCATAGGAAAAGGGGAAGTCGTGGTTGTCAGCTTGGGGGGAGGCAGGAGAAGAAGCAGTTGGCGGGAGTAGGAGGAGGCGGCGAAAGAGGCGCCTGCGGCTTGCGACAAGGGAGCGGGATTGGGATTCGGCGCAGCGGCTTTGCAGGAACGAGAAGAGCGGGATCGGGAGAAATCCTGGGAGCGGGATACGGGAAATAAACAGGGAGGGGGCAGCTCGGGTTTAGATTATAAGAGGAATTAAGGTTTTTTTATTTGTTTTATTATTATTATTATCAATGTTATTATTATTATAACATAAAATCGGGATGTTACAGAAATGACATCCTCGAACCACTGAATATGTTGCACCAGGTCATCCATGCTCGTGTTGTAGGACATATCTGGCTCTCTGAACCCTTCAGGGATCGGGGCAGAGACAATCAACTCACTAAAAGGGCTCCTGCCCACAACCTGGCGAGAGGGCACGTCTCGGGATCTTGGCTCGCTGAGCCCATCAGCACTAGCCTGCCCAGGGAAGAGCTCTCTCCCGGCGATATCCCTCTCGCTAACCTCTGTTGGGATATCCTTTTCGGGACGCTGTCCGGGAGCGTTCTTGCCCAACGACGGAGCTGCAACCACTGGAACCTGAGGCGTCGCCCATTCCCTCCTTGCCGAGAACACCAAATGGATGGTCTGCAAGACTTACGATCTGAAGTCTTCCAGCATCCCCAACGTCACCCCACTTGCCTGGGGTGGATAACCTCCTGAGCCTGCTCCTTCCTCCTCACCTCTAGCCATGAGACTAAGCCCTAGGATTTTCTTGAATCAGTTACGGTCCACACTCACCACACCAGAAATGTTGAACCTAAAAATGGCCCCAACGAGAGTTCAGACCCTGGGGTATAGCTAACACCTACTTCTTCCAAGCCCAGACCCCTGACCAGGCACAAGGAATAAAAGAAACTAACCCTGGGCTACAACACGGAGGTCCCTCCACTAACTCGAAAGATCTTAGAGCGCTTCCCCTCCTTAGCCAAGTGTTGAGCTAAGGATACCTCAAAAAGCGCTGCATGACTTCGGAAAATGAGAAAGCTTGCCTTCTGAGGTATCATGTGGGTCTATTTATAGATTTTCAGTATCTGGTCTTCCAACAACGTAATTCCGCTGTTCAAAAAGGCTATATGCAGCCCAAAATGATCCGTTGACGGCCAAACTCCATTGTTCCGACATGCTAAATGCAGACCTCCAAGGGAATCCAGGTAATTTTACCTCTAGACTCTATTGGGTGGAAACCCTTCCTCTGATCCCCGCTGAAAGGCCAATATCCGGCAGAGTGCGGGTTTGTCTACCCCACTCGTCTGCTCTTATAAGAGGCACGACCAAGTCTAAAAGCGCTGAGAGCGTTGAGTGGAAAGACCTCACTGAATGTCAACTATGAGGGCCTCCCGCTTATCTGGGCGCAAGCCTTCTCGCATGCCTCGGGCGGGAACCATTCCGTCTATTCTTCTTGCCTGGACTAATTATCTTAAAGCCTACTCAAACCTAGGTCCCAAGCCCTTAGATCTTACTCAGCGAATATGGGGTTGTACACCGAGCTCAACTGTAGGTAGAGAAAATGTCGACACCTCGCGGGAGCCAAGCGCAACTAGAGGTGGAGAAAAGCTCGACATCTCGCAGGAGCCGAGCTCAACTGGAGGTAGAAAAATGTCGACACCTTGTTGGAGATGAGATCAACTGGAGGTGGAGAAAAGCTTCACACCTCGCAGGAGCCAAGCTCAACTGGAGGTAGAGAAAACGTCGACACCTCGTAGGAGACGAGCTAAACTGGAGGTGGTGAAAAAATTGACACCTCGCAGCACATGAACTCAACTGGAGATGGAAAAAATATCGACACCTCGCAGGAATCAAGCTCAATTGGTGGTGGAGAAAATGTCGATATCTCGCAGGAGTCGGGCTCAACTGATGGTGGAGAAAAGTTTTACACCTCGCAGGAGCCGAACTTAGCTGGAGGTGGAGAAAAGCATGACACCTTGCAGGAGACGAGCTCAATTGGAGGTGTAGAAAACGTCGACATCTCTTCAGACCTGAGTTTAACTAGAGGTGGAGAAAAACTCGACCCTCACAGGAGCCGAGCTCAATTGGAGGTGTATAAAACGTCGACACCACACAAAAGTCGAACTCAACTAGTGGTGGAGAAAACATTGACACCACGCAGAAGCCAAGCTCAAATGGAGGTGGAGATAACATCGACACCTCGTAGAAGTCGAGCTCAACTGGAGGTGGAGAAAAAGTTGACACCTCACAAGAGTTGAGCTCAACTAGAGGTGGAGAAATCATCGATACCTCATAGGAGTCGAGCTCAACTAGGGGTAGAGAAAACGTCGATACCTCACAGGAGCCGAGCTCAACTAGAGGTGAATAAAAGCTGACACCTCGTAGGAGCTGAACTGAAGGTGGAGAAAAACATCGACACCTCGCAAGAGCCGATCTTAACTAGAGGTTGAGAAAACATGGACACCTCACAAGAGCCGAGCTCAACTGGAGGTGGAGAACAGTTTGACACCTTGAATGAGCCTAGCTCAATTAGAGGTGGAGAAAATGTTGACACCTCGCTGAAATTGAGCTCAAATGGAGGTGGAGAAAAGCTCGATACTTCGTAGGAGCGGAGCTCAACTGGAGGTGTAGAAAGCATTGACACATCGCAGAAGCCAAGCTCATCTTGAGGTGGAGAAAAGACTGACAACTCATAGAAGCTGAGCTAAACTGGAGGTAGAGAAAACATCGACACCTCGCAGGAGCCGAGCTCAACTGGAGATGGAGAAAGCTCCACATCTTGCAGGAGATGAGCTTAATTAAAGGTGGATAAGACGTCGACACGTCGTAGGAGCCGAGTTCAACTGGATGTGGAGAAAAGCTCCACACCTCACGGGATCCGAGCTTAACTGGAGGTGGAGAAAACGTCAACACCTCGCAGGAGCCTGACTCAATTGGAGGTGGAGAAAAGCATCACACCTCACAGGAGCTGAGTTCAACTGTAGATGGAGAAAACGTCGACACCTTGCAGGAGTCGAGCTTAACTGGAGATGGAGAAAACATCGACACATCGCAGAAGTTGAGCTTAACTGCAAGTGGAGAAAATGTCGACACCACGCGGGAGCCAAGCTCAACTGGAGGTGGAGAAAAGCTCCACACCTTATGGGAGCTAAGCTCGACTGGAGGTGGAGAAAAGTCAAACTCGTGTGGCCAGTAGATGATATGCATGAGGGAAGCTCGTGTAAGGCCCCAGATTACGATATATACATACTTTGTCGAGGACTTGGACTCACTCGAGTAGGCAAGTAACCAACCTGCAGGGGAGAGGCCCAATGCATCAGTCTGGTACATAACAACGTTATGCTCGAGGACATTCAGCTCACTTGAGGGGGAAAATAGCCAGCCTGCAGGGGAGGAGCCCACTGCATAAGCCTGGTTTATGACAACTCTCTTCTCAAGGAGCCCACTTGAGGGGACAAGTAACCGGCTGGCAACTGAGGAGCCCGCTGCATCAGACTGGTCTACGAAAACACTTTGCTCAAGGACTATCAACTCACTAAAGGAGGCAAGTAGCTATCCCGCAGGTGAGGAGCCCAATGCATCTACCTAGTCTATGACAACACACCACTCGAGGACTTTCAACACTCTCGAGGGGGTAAGTAGTCGGTATGCAGGAGAGGCTACAACAACAACACGGCTTGAGGATTTCAATTCACTCGATGGGGCAAGTAGCCAATATACAAGAGAGGAGCTTGTGTAGGAACTCTGACCACGACAACTCCACATCTCGATGACTTCTATTCACATGAGGGGGCAAGTAGCTGATATGTAGGAGAGGAACTCATACGGGGACTTAGACTACGACAACTCTGCATCTCGAGGACTTCTATTCACTCGATGGGGCAATTAGCTGATATGTAGGAGAGGAACTCGTGCAGAGACTCAGACTACTACAACTTCGCATCTCGAGGACTTCTATTCACTCGAGTGGGCAAGTAGTCGCTATGCAGGAGAGAAGCTCGTGCAGGGAATCAAACTACGACAACTCCACATCTTGAGAACTTATGTTCACTCGAGGGGGCAAGTAACTGATATGTAGGAGAGGAACTCGTGCAGGGACTCAGACTACGACAACTCCGCATCTCAATGACTTCTACTCACTCGAGGGAACAAGTAACGATATGTAGAAAAGAGTTATTGCCTCCTTGACTTAGATAGAAAAGAGTTATTGCCTCCTTCGACGTGGCAAATCGCATCATCAAACCTCGGTGCAAAGCCTCAAAACAGTAGATTGAACTCCATGCAAGCTGGTGAAACCGATCTTTGGCCTTCCCCTCGAAGTTGATGGCGAAGAACACTTGAAAGCATCCATCATACTCCTGATCGACACCACGTCCTCAATACCGAGTCATCTCTTCCCGAGTAGTATCTTAGGACGGGCTCCCTAAAACCTTTTGGGACCGGGGCTGACAACACCACCTCACTGGACGAGCTCCTCCCTCTTTGACGACGTTCAGTGAATTTGCGAGAAGCTCCAATCTCGCTCGCGCGAATATCTTGGATCCTCGTCTTCTCGTATCCAGACTCCTTGACAACTTGTTTGGTAGTACATTGACTACACCAACCACTTCTGCTCTTCCCTCATCAGCTCCTTTCCTGCTCGCATAGATGACGACGTTCTCCGACGGAGTCTTGCGATGAGGTGAGATCGCGGTGATCTCCATGAGAGAAGATAACAACGAGCACACAGTGTCCTCAAGACGCTACGCGAGACCAAAGAACTCGGCTCGGGTCACATACTCGCTCGGCCCCTACGAGTTACTCGCGACTCCCACCATACTCGCCTTCATCCACCATCTTGCCTCCTCGCAAAACTTTCATACTCAGTATATGCTCATCACACCAAAGTATTGAATCCATGAAATTCCCTATTCCAAATATTCAGATTTAAGTGCAGCCTGAGGTTACTAATCCCGCGATTTGACCGATTAGTGTAAAATACTAGAGTAAAGGACCACAGATGCTGCGACAGGGAGGTCCCACCACGTACCCAAAAGTTTGAGAGAGAAACTTCCCCTCCGCAATCAAAATGACTGAGCAAGGTATAAGAGAGGCACCACTTAGAGAGTTTTGAGCTCAAGATGGGAGGATGGTCAAGATTTTAAGGTGTCGTTCTTGGTACCCCCTAAGGTCCTATTTATAGACAAATTTGTGTGTGTGGGGGGGGGGGAGGGAGTGGGGGGGGGGGGGGTATGTTGACGAGAATACCCAGCCCCTGCGAGGTTGATTTTCTAGACTTGGCAACCTTGCGATCTACAATCGGGCGACTACCAGAGGAGCTCGTGTACGCCTGGCAAGGTGTCGCTTATAGTCGCTACCCGTGCGAGCAAGTGATGATACTTGCCAATCACCACGTTAAATGCTCCTGTGTGTTGTTTGTTGACTTTGACCATAACTTATGTGACACAACTGGATCCATCCCTAACGAATATAAGTTGTACAATGACGGTCATAATTATTGTCTGTCTAAACATGTGGTCTATGATGATGACGTTCTTGCTCAAACTCGCAGGAGCAAAAAATTGCGCCAAAGGGGACCTAAAAATCTCCTTCATACTCAAAGACTCAAGAAGCCATAATAACTTTCTTTGTTTTTAATTGATCAAATGATATATATATATATATATATATATATATATATATAATATAATATACGGAATTCTTTATATGCGGGCGTACGGAATCGCATATATATAAAGAATTCCGTATATTATATATATATATATATATATATATATATATATATATAAATATAATTTGATGCTATATTAATGTATATTGCATTTCTGCCCTAATTATACAAAAATAATAATAACTTTTTTATCATTTTTTTAAAATAATAATAATAGTTGACACGAGCTCCCTCAATTTATAGAAATTTCGGGGTACGGATAACCAAAATTATCATATTCCACACCAACTTAGTGAGGAATATGGAGGCCAAGTGGGGTTGACCAAAGTCAACCCCACTAATGACATGACCAAACCGCGCAATGTAACTTTGCGCGACCATGTCGCTATTCACCATAGCACCACCAGCCAGCCAGCCGCATGGCCGCACCGATGGCCGCACGGTCGGCCGACGCTGCGTAGTCGCGCCCGGCTGGCCTCCGCAGCCGCACCCCTGGTCGGCTCCACCGGTCCACTCCCGAACTAAGGCGATCTGATTCTCGACCGGTTTAAGAGCGCATCGAGCTGTCCCACAACAATAATGAATATCCATATTAGCTCTGTCATGACCCGCCTAATAGCAAAAATCAGAGTGCGCTACAGACGGGTCGTGTGCCACAGACATGAGTTGAAGAAATTTCATGTTTGTTGGGCGGAGCTGATTTAGTGTTATTAAATTTAAAATATCTAATTTGGGAAAAACTAGTTTGTTTTTATGGAGAAACTTTAATGTAAAGTGGTGAAAGAAGTTAATGCACATGAACTTTAATAAAATCTCATTTCACATAGTGCTGGTACAAACTATTAATGCAATAAATCAAAGAGATGAACATATCATTAATATTGAATTTCAGTACAAAAATATAGTTTAACAGTTGTTCATGACACAAAAAATAGCTTATTATAACTAGCATATAGTAGCCTAATTTCACACTACTGAAAAAATACATAGAACCTGACGAAACAACAACAAAATAAACCTCCAGCAATTCAAGAACTTGACGCAGCTCAGGCTCAAGTAGCAGGCGACACAGTCACGCTCTCAGAATGTTGATAACATAAGCAAGGTAAAGTATATATCTAGAAGAAAAATAAAAATGTATGTGTATCAGTTTTTATGAGTAAAGCTAATAAGACAAACAAGTAAATAAGTAAAAAAAAAATAACTAAAATTATTAGTATACTCCGAAGCATAACATATAATTGTTCATGTAATATCATAAGTTGTAATCAATGAAGTGTGTAAGTATTTTTAATGGCTACACATGGTTCACACTCAAGTTCAGGTGCAAGTCTTATTAGAAAAAATTCTTGCTTACCATGACCATTCAAGCAAAAGAGTTGCACTAATTAAACATTACATTTCAATGATTGCTTATGATTTTATTGAATTAAGTGATTCATATTTTAGTGATTTTAGCAGAGAACATATTCACGTCAATGAGAAATATCAGATTGTGAAACAAACTTTATCCAAGGCTTACAACCAGATAGACATAAAAAACAAGATTTGATGACATAAAAGAAACTAGATAAAGAACTTTATATTCTGCAGGTTCAAGTATTCACGGGTGATAAGATTACTATGCATCATTTTCTAGAATAACAAGTATTCATTTAGATTAATTCATCTCAAGACACGAGTATCTCCCAAATAAACATATGCACGATCCAAACATTTTATATAAGATACAATTCATCTTTTTGCTAGTAAGAAATCATAACATTTACAATTATAATAATTGATACTTATGCTCACAAAGAACTACTAGTCTTCAAATTCCATCAAATGAGATACAATTCATCTAAGTGGAAATCCAATTAAAATCAATTTTGTTCGCTAACTCGTTTTCCAATTATTCATCCAATGAGACGTAATTCAATTAAGTGAACATCCAAATAACCATCATTCACATTCACAACTCGTGTTATTCCAAATGCATGAAACTTCAATCTACTAACAAGTTAATTTAGGCATTCAAGATCTAAATTTATTTGACAAAAAAACAATCAATGGTGAATTCATATAATCATATGAACAAACAAAGTAATTTAAGTTCAATGATTGAAAGAGAGAGAAATATCTATTTGCCTTAAGGCGAGGCAGAAATTGACGACGACGGCTAAGTGACGCAAGCAAGAACAGAAATCATATTTTGAACTTGTTTAAATACAACGAGAGGCATATAGCAAAAAAATTCATTACGCTATATAACACATGCATTCTACGATGCGAAATTTAAACAAAGTGGGTTTAGCAGATTACCTCTCTCAAAATGAGGGGAGAAGAGATTATCACGCAGGAACAGAGATTTGACGGTGCTTGACTAGGAGAAACCCTAAATCGAAGAGGGAAATTGAGTGATCCCACCAATTAAATCGAGGAGCGGCACCAGAGATCACAAACAATTAGGAATTAGATGATTATAATGATGCACACAATTTAGATCACAAACAATTATACAGCTTGGAGCAAAAAATAATGGTAAATAACACAAGAAAGTCTGAATAAAGAGAGGGAACAAAAAATCCTTATCCAAGGAGATCAAATCCGGGCTAAAAAAATCAAGTAGAGGAGAAATCGAGCAAACCTTAGGTGTCCCATTTGCAAAACTCAGTCAAAACGAACACAGAGAGAGCTGCCAGAGGAAGAGGTTGCGACTGTCAGCCTTGAGGAGAAGGAAGAAGCTGTTGCCGACCTCCAGAAATGAAGGGGAGGAGGTTACCGATTGCTGCGGCTTAGGGGGGAGGAGCCCTCGGCGCCCGGAGCAGGATACATCAACTGAAGTATAGGGAGACGACGCTTGCGGGAGATTGTGGAGATGGGAGCGGCAAAAAGGAGATGACACACGCAGAGTCAGAGTCGGGAGGAGGAGACTTCGCCGGCTAGTGTGCGGAGGAGGAGACATGAATGGAGACACGCCAACGGGAATGCGCGACAGTGCAATGCTAGCGGGAGACAGAAGAACAACCCTAGGCCGAAAACAAATTTGGTTCGAGAGAGGGGGCTGGTTGGTTAAATAAAGAGAGGGGGAAACTAAAATCATATTTACAATTATGCCATTGCTATTATTATTATTATTATCTCTTCATTTAATATTGATTGTTACAATCTTCCCCACTTAAAAAGTTTCGTCTTGAAACTTTTGAGGACTCCGAAAAAGATCTCTTATAACAAAGATTCAGATGACACTCATTCCAACAAGATTTGCAAGTCAAGACATGAAGACTAACTATGAATATATGAAAATAGAAAGAGAAACAAAAGCGAAGATATACCACGATCAAGAGAGGAATTGTGGATATTTGATACGCATGTCAGATTCAAGTTCCCATGTGCATGTACTCCTCAGACTTACCATACATCCAAAACACTCTGACCATATGAATGGTTCTCTTTTGAAGCTTGGGTTCTTGATACTTAAAGGGCTCGACCATTCTTAAAGGGCTCGACCAGATAAGAAAGGTTAGCTTCAGGAATCACTAGAATTTCTTCAATGACGCGGGTAGGATCACGAATTTACTTCCGAAGTCGACTAACATGAAAGACATTGTGAACATCGACCAAAGTAGCAGACAGCTAAAGACGATATGCAGATCTTCCAATACACTCTGAGATGAAAAACATACCCACAAAACTCGAGCTAAGCTTATGATGATGACCAAACCGTATCACCCCATGAGTAGGGGAAACCTTCTCCCGAGCTCCACAAACAACTTGCAAAAGCTAAGCGGGAATCAGACTTTCCTTTATGAGTCAGTCTTGGATGTGGTGCCCAACTTGCCCATAATCGCTTAACATTTATGTGCATAATACTTATGCTTATGAGTCTAGTATATACGTGTTTCAGCCGCGAACAACAGATAATGACAAAGCGAGTAAAGAAAAGATGCGTGCATATATATATATATATATATATATATATATATATATATATTTATATAATAAGATGTATCATAACTTGAAGCAAATTGTGTGATGACCTGATATGAATAATTATATTGCTCGCTTCGTCTCTCGATGTCTGACGTGTTAGAAGGTGAAAGCTCAGCGTCAGTCTCCTAGTGATATTTTGGAGCCTCTGTCTCTCCCAGAATGAAAGTGAGAGGGCATCTCTATGGACTTCATAGGGAGTTTGCCTCGTACTACGAGAGGACATGATGTGATTTGTGTCATACTGGATTGTATGACTAAAGTGACATCACAGCCCGTCCGAAAACACACTCTGACTTTTGTTAAGACGGATCGTGACAAACTCCCACATAACCACCTCAATATCCCCACATCATTTAAACCGTTAAAAAGTTGATCTATGGACACATTTCAAACTTTAACTGAAGCTTAAGGTTAAAAATCTACAAGTTAATGTCAATTTGGTTCTTAAACTAATAAGTTGTGTTATTTTCACTATTTTGGGCAACATTCGGCCTCATTTTGAGTGCAATTTAAAGTCTAAAAATATATCTAAATGAAAAGTTTAAGAACTCTTTTGGCACAACTAAAATTTTAGAAATCAATTTGACACTGATTATAAAATTTAATGACTAATATGATTTTTAGCTAAAACGTAGAGACCAATATGAGAAAAGTAGAAGTTCTATTTTAAATTGAAGGTAAAGTTGAGGCCTAATTTAAAAATGTTGAGTACTTAATGTTGATACTCTATGATTACTCAACTTCGTAGTTCGTAAGTTGCAAAAGCAGATGGGGGGCAATTTCGTCATTTAATTAACCGACCGGCACACTTCTGGGAAGCAGTAGAAAACTAGAAATCAAAATAGCTCACGGTCGTCCTTTTCGCCTTTACCCGGAACAGAGCCGGAGGTGCTTCGAAGAACCGATTGCTGTGCAGGCGACGAGGAGCTGATCTACAGAGGAGCATCCTATACAGAGCTAAAGAGGAGGAGTGGGAGAGGCAGAGGGAGGGAGACGGTGTCGGGGGGATTTTTATAGAGAGACTTTCCGTAGAGAGAGAGAGAGAGAGCTCCCCGACTCTTAGATCGACCCCAGTTCCGTCGGCATCGCGAGCTCCCGATCTCTAACCTCGACGACCTTCATCGCCGTGGAAGCGGTGCAATCGGTTTTTTCAATTCTGATTTGCGTCACGCCTGTAGAATAGGCTGGATGATCTATGGTAAGCTGCCCCAAACCCTTTGAGGTGCTCATTTGCCCTTGATTCTGCTTATGCATCACTTGATTAGGTATTATGATATGTATTTTGTTCAGAATGTTATGGAAAAAAGAGTTTAGGGAGATTCTTGAAGTTCATTGCGTGCATTGATATGAAAGATGATTATTTGTTAGTTGTTAGACTAGGGTTAACTTCAATTTTTGGCATTTGGACTTTGGAGTTGGAAATAAAAAGAACAGCGGTATTCTTTCTACAGATATGTGGAGATGTTTGAATGCTGATGGGTTCATTGATTAATACGAATTTATATTTATTGGTGGATAAAATGGATGGGTTTTATTTTGAAGAATGCTACAATTATGTGATTCTTATTGTGTCTCATTCTGCAAGCTTTTTGTATAAAGGAGATTTGATTGTTTTCAACTAGGGCCATGTACTATGGGGAGCTTTTTTGGGGAGTTAAATGAACTCCTTTCTGCTGCGTGGTTGGAAAAAAACTTGAACTAGACCTTGCATTTTTCAAAGATTGGAAAATGGTGGGATGAGTACGAGATAATATATTTTAGTTGCATTCGACGGGGCATTTCTTTTGATGCCTATGCCAGTAGGATCATCTAATGGAGTTTTTATGAGAAATGGTCTTGTGATTAATTGATAATTGGAACCACATTTTAGGTGATAATCAAGCTACTGTGATCCGATTGCATACTATCTCTTGGAGCAACGTTTTTTCCTATTAGTTGTTGCCAGGGACTAAAGGAATGTATGAAGACACACATGTATCGTTGGATCCTTGCTTAAGAAGGAAGAGGACCGTCGACCCCTTCTTCCTATTTTTCGACGCTGCGAAGTGTAGCATCAACCCGCGACACAAGTTCTCAAATCAGTAAATGGAACTTGCCGGTAACTGGAGAAACCAATCTTTTGCCTCTCCCTTGAAGGTGATCGCGAAGAACTTGCACCTAAAATCGTCAGTTGTAGTTCATATAGAAGCAACATTTTCAACCATTGTAGGTGCTGTCTGAGGTCATCATTCCCTGCATAATAACTCAAGGCAGGTTCCCAGAATCCTTCGGGGACTAGGGAAGACAGAATCTGGTCACATAATAGACTCGTCGGTCTATACCGGCGTGCTGGAAGGCAGCGATCTTGCTCCATATCGCGGAAAAGAGCCCCCTGCGAGCTCGCCGTAGGCTCGACCCCACGGAAGAGAATTCTGTGCGGGCTTGGAGGGGGAACTCACGATTGCTGAAGTCGCTCAGATTCTTCTTGGGTGACCTCCTTGCCAAATCGTCGAGACGACTCACCCTCTTTTGAAGAAGTGACATTTCGCGGCGAGGTCGCTTTGACCTCGGCACGTGGTGCGAGCAGAGCTTACATAGTATCCTACATCATCCTGCTGAATTCCGCGAAGTTAGCTCGCGTGACGAACTCGCTATCAGCTCGCGAGTTGCAGGCGTGGTCTTTGGCTGCGAGCTCGCCGTAGGCTCAACCCCACGGAAGATAATTCTGTGCGGACTTGGAGGGGGAACTCACGATTACTGAAGTCGCTCAGATTCTGCTTGGGTGACCTCCTTGCCAAATCGTCGAGACTACTCACCCTCTTTTGAAGAAGTGACATTTCACGGCAAGGTCGCTGTGACCTCAGCACGTGGTGCGAGCAGAGCTCACATAGTATCCTACATCATCAAACTGAATTCCGCGAAGTTAGCTCGCGTGACGAACTCGCTATCAGCTCGCGAGTTGCAGGCGTGGTCTTTGGCTCACCATCTTGAGCTATGACGTTTTCTCACAAAACTTTTTTCTTACAGCTACACTCCATGCTCACCGCACAAAATAGTGAAACAAAGAATTTTTTCTTGAAAGTTCAAACCTAAGGAGTAGCCTGAAGTTACTGACAATGTGGTCTAACTCGACAGATCTGATGGCAAGAGAGAGAGATCACAAAGACTAGAAGATGGATTGCCTATAAACAAGATCCGCGTGCTGCAGTGAGGAGGTCTCGCCACACACCCAAATGTTTATAAGAACTTCACTACCAAAAGCCAAAGCCAAGCTAGACAAAAGAGAGGTGAAAGTTGAAGTTTAGGGTAAACTTGTGGGGGGGGGGGGAGGTGTCAACGTGCATTACTTTTGTGCCCTGAGGTCATATTTATAGACAATCCAAGCTAGAGGGGGTGGGATTTGACCTGCAAATATCCCCTCCCGGTAAAATACCTGCTTCTGACTTGCTGTAGGGCTTCAATGAGGTTATTGAGGTTGCTTGGAATTACCTTAAAAGTCTGGGGATGGTCTTGTAAGCTCATTTAATAAGCTGTCTAGGACCTCACCTACGACGTCCTCAAAAGGGACCTCGCCAATGGGCAAACTCAAGTGGGGCTTCGCCTATGAGTGAGCTCAAGTGGGACCTCGCCCATGGGAAAGCTCAAGAGGGGCCTTGCGTATGGGCAAACTCAAGAGGAGCCTTGCCTATGGGCGAGCAAAAAGGTTATTTCTTGCTTGTTTTATGCCCTTTCTTGGACGATGTTATCCCCGGTCAACGGTCAACCTTCTTGCTGTTGTAGGCCTATAGGATTGCTGGGCCCACCCTCGATAAATATAGGTTGTACAATTGTACTTAAAAGTGTATTATAGTAATTATAATGCAATTATTCATATGTATATTAAGGATTATTATACTATCATATCGATGAGAATACAAAGTGCGATTTATCATTCCTCAAAGGAGATATTTAAAGGACTTACAAGGTTTCATAAAGTAGAAACTATAATGTGGGACTAAACTCAAACACTCATAAAGAAATCTAATAATGCGATAACACTAATAACTTCTACACTCCCTAACGCTAGAGGGAAAACCTCCAGCTGGAAAATATCATATAAAGGTAATGGAGGTAGGCGATGTGGGATAAAACATCAGACAAGCCATTAGGGAAAATTTCAAACAAGGGAATCAAAACGGGGACATAGCCACACATGACGCAAACCCACACATGACGCAGGTCCCACGCACGACGTGCACTCGCTGGAATCAGGTCAACCAATATCATCTACACACACAACATGTGGAAGGTAACAAAAGATGTGGGACTAATCATTAAACGGGCAACCAGGGATAATCTGTCTTTGATAATCCGTCGGGGATAGTCCACATAAAGGGTGGTCCTACACGGCACATCCCTGCACGACATGGTCCCACATGACACAACCCACTAAAATTAGGCTAAAAAACAATGACCGAACCACAACACATGTACCAATCAACAGAGAAAAACTGGGGAGATACAAACAACATAAGACAAAAGCCAGGAGTGTCGTGTGGGACTTAGAAACGAGTCAAAAATATCATCTGAGTTGCCTTCGTCCCTAACACTCCCCTTCATTTGGAACACTTGTGCATGACGTCATAACACCAACATACTTAGCAAACACTACCAACAACCAAGTAAAGACACTTACAAACACATAAAAACGACCAAATCAACTCGAAGCTTCATCATCAGCGAGTGGAAAACACTCGAGAAGGGGTAGGAGCGGCTCAAATTGACAGAAACTCCATAGGCGGTTGTTGGAATTCGCAAAAATAAGAGGTATCAACTAGATTTGTAGGAGATCTTTGACCGGAAGGCTGGATGAGAATGTCAAGGATGTGTTCAGCTCCATAGAGGCGTGGAAGCACCAGATCAGCAACAAGGAACTGCCTTGGGACACAGCCGGGAAGGGAAAGAATGCAGAAAAAAGCACTGTAGGAAATGATACCATTAGGCATTGTTGACAACAGATGGATCAACAGAAGGCGTCTTCGGCAGAAAAAGCTACAGGCAGGTTCACCAGACAGGCGCCAAAACATCACTAGATAGGATTAGCAGGGATCGGGCCCAAACGGGATCAGACGTAGGTGGATCGTCCACTGGAACCGAGAGAGCTACGACAGGATTTGTACAGGAAAACGACGACATGATCAACGCAGTCACAAGCAGATAGGATCTGGAGCAACGAGGGACAGAGGAAGTCGTTGATGATGTGCAACAGCGGGATCAACGAGGCTAGGAGAGGGTTCCGTCCGACAGGAACCGACGACATTGAAGCGCAGACGGTCTCGATGCCGATCGTCGATCGAGCAAGAATAAATAGTAGACGGTCTCGTGCAAGAACGAGAAGAAAGGATGGGAGGCTCGCAAACTAGATCGACGTGCACAGAAGCATGAGCGAGCCTCAAAATATCCGCTGGAGCAGCGATTCCCCATAGAAAGCCCTCAAGCTCACGCGAGCGGCGAGTGGGGAGAACGGAGGAAACATAACCTGCTCTGATACCATGTTGGAATAAAGAAGAGAATACAAAGTGTAATTTATTCATCCCTCAAAGGGGGTATTTAAAGGACTTACAAGTACTCATAAATTAGTAACTACAATGTGAGATTAAACCCTAAAAGACTCAAATAATGTGATAACACTAATAACTTCAACAATATCTATAGCTAAATCCTTACTCTTCTGGTTTGTGATGCATACTTGGAGACTGTAATAATACTGTTAAATTATAAAACTAGCTGGTAATGGTTAAGTTATGAAAAATAAGTTTAGAAATTTTCAAAAAGCCATGGACATGATAGTGTCTTTCACTGTGTTTTTGCAGGCAACTCCAGGTAACATTGTTGTGGGTACTCATGTATGGGTTGAGGATCCAGTTTTGGCTTGGATAGATGGAGAGGTTCTCCTAATTAAAGGCCACGACATCCATGTGCGCGCGACAAATGGGAAAACAGTATGTTTTGCAATATTAATCATTATCTTATATATTTCATAAAAATCTTTCCAAAATTCTCGGGAGTGTTGTTTGGGTGCCAAAGTTTATTTAGCCTAATTACTTTTATGTATATCTTTTCAAATACTCGGTTTTTCTTTATTTCTGCTTATGTCTAATTTGTCTTTGACTAACTACGTACACTGTCATGCTTTATGGATCTTGCATTTTGGAAAATGGAAAATCATAATTGTTTTTAACTTCACTATCCTGATTTATCAAAATACTTATTAAATACTTTGCTGAAGCTTATTTCTGCTTTAGGAGTTGAATCTTGAAGCTTAAATAACAGAAGATGAAATTAAACAAATAAATGAAGATAAATCAAGTTCAACAATTTTTCGCAAGTTTCAACATTTAATTTAAACTGAATATATTATAATATAATCCGATAGTCATCTAGATATAAACCTTTTCCACACGAATAGTTTCATCAAGGAAGATTAACGGATAGGTCCAACTTTAACACAAATAGGACCTAGATTTACACTTCTTAGAAACTTCAAACTGATGCCTTTGTTTTTACTGTGCACAATTAGGTGTATGAAGTTTTTTATAAGCTAAGAAGCTATAATGTTCCAAGATTGAGATTTAGTGTAAATACTTAGAACAATGTTATGGATCCACACCATCTATTAATTTGTATGTTTAATTAATGCTGCATTTGGCGCAGCGGTGGCGGGTGGCGTTTAGGGGAAACGCAGCAAAGAGGCGGGTAAACAAACGGAATCCCGTCCCCGTTTGTGGCGTTTACACCCGCCCGCGTGAGAAACGAAGCCAAAAACAGAGCTGAACGAACCGCCGGAACAAACCTCCAGTTCGAGCGGCAGCGGTTAGACCCGCCCGGCGTCTCCTCCCTCTGCGCCAAATGAAGCCTAAATGTCATGTAGGTGTCTTAGGAATACCGACATATTGGTATTAGAGCCTTTGGTCCTTCTCCTCTCATCCCAAATGATTGAGCATGTGCTCGCTCTTATTCTTACGGTGATCAAATCGATTATTCATATGCTATCGTGAAGTTCCAATCATGTTTGTGAGTTTTAGACGAATTGCACATTCTTTTGTGAAGCTTTGCATGATCATCTCCTAGGCCCTAGCTCGATCGACATCCTCCAGTCATTGCAACCCTAGTGTGCGCCTACACATCAAACGAATCGGCTCCTTTCGCAACGCTCTCATGCCTCACCGCCTTTTCCCCGACCGGCCATGCACGATTTCCTTGCTTCCTCAGCTGCATGTACCTCCCAACGCCGTCGTCCTCTTGGCTTGGATCAACCAGCATCTCACACCTCCTGGGAACACACGATCGCCCCCTTCACTCAAACACCTTCCTTCAAAACTGTTGAGAACATGCGATCGCACCTCCCACAAATGCCTTCTTGCAAACCTGTTAGGAACATGCAACTTTTCTCCTTTTTGATCTCCATACCAGCATGCAAAGACCTTTTTTCCTTTTAGAGCCTGATGTTTCTATCCCATCACCACCTTAGTAATTAATGGATTAAATCAATTAATTAATGCTTTTGGGGCAACAACCTTCATTACCTAACTTGACTTAATTAATTGGCTACTCAATTAAGTAATTTTGATAACAATAACCATTGTTGTTGAAAATGACCTTGCCTCTGTGGGGCACGAAATCCACAATATTGGTGCCGCCGTGAAACCGAGCTTGCTTTAGTACCTATGGGGACTGGCACCGAATTGTCTGCCGTGGTGACACGACAAATATTTTTGGAGGTGATGATAAAATAGGAACATGTTGCCGCGAACATGACCACCGTTTACCAGACATCACAAATATTTTACACCACGCCCCTCGCCAAACTCAAGGATCTTATAGCCAAAGTTATAAATATCAGATGTTAGCGACGTGACAAATTAAGTTTTAAAATGTTGGATGCCTGATATTAGAGACATGTCAAAAATATTTTAAAATCTGAAATTTTTATATCTTATAAATTTAAAAAATATTTGTATGCTTGCTAAGTATAATTTTTCTTTAAATAAAAAAATTGGCAGAACAAATAGACGAACAATGAGTCATGCATATCCCAAAATAATTTTGAAGATTTTCCAAATTAAAATATTATTAAAATTACATATGGTTATATTGTAATTAATGTTTAATATTATACATTAAATTTATTTGAATAACACTAAGTTTTATAGCAAATAAAAAAGATTCAAAATCTAAAGATCCTTGATTAGTTTTTTATGCTTAATAAATTTATGTTAAAAGTATTAAAATAATCAACCAATAAATGTATTGAACATTTTAACATTTTTGTAATATGAAATAAGGAAAATATCATGTGAAATAATTATACAAAATTTATTATAAGAATAACACTTGTTAAAAAGGTTGAATCATTTAGTCTAATTGATTTAAACAAATATAGTTATATATATATATATATTAAACATATACTACTAGGTTGCTAATATAACATAAATTAAAATAACAGACAATAGGTTCTAAAGTTGTGTTGGTCGATATATCAGAAAAAGTCAGATATGTTTGTCTATATTTTATTAGAGGACAATCTAATCTCTTGGAAAAATATCGCTTTGTTTTTTAAAAAATGACATTCGACAGACATGCCAAGCATGTCAGAGGACATCTAAAACAGTGCTTATAGTTGCACAACAAAGTATCTAACCGCCCTTTATGCAATCAGGAATTGTGTTTGACACACAACTATACATTATTAAGGGCCATGATAACCATTTACTCCTCGAGACACATGCCTAACAACCCTCGATGGACCGCCATCAGTCCCTATCGTTGCCATCCATCACCCTCTTGCCTATCTATGAATGCTGCAAGATTCTACTCAACCAGACCCATTGTCTACCCTCGATGTACGCATCCAGTGGCTCCCTCCGTGTCAACATTAGTCGTCGAGCCTCCCAGTCTGTCGACACCAATCGTAGTGTCTGCTAATACATAGAAGACCAACTTCGCGCAGTATACTCCTTCACTCTATCAATACATGTGAGTGGGTATCACTAAGGAACGATGTCGCTTCCGTGGCGGACTCACTGTAAGACACTCTTTTGGCAGGAGATGAAAGAACCAGAAAGTCATCCGAGCGCCTTCCAAGCTGGAGAACATGCTCAAAGTAAAGGACGGGTGAGATATTATGGATCCACACAATCCATTAATTTGTATGTTCGATTAAATATCATGTCTATGTTAACAACATTGTTGGAAAAAAGAAACCGGTTCATAAAAGTTTGGACCTAAGAGGTAGCCGAAGGTTACTGCTCCTATGGTCTAACATCACAAATCTGATGGCAAGAGAGAGAGATGATCACAAAGATCGAGAGCTGGTTTGCTTACAAACTAGACCCACGTGCTGTAGCGAGGAAGTCTCTCCACAAACCCAGAAATTTATTAGAATCCCCCTTCTAAAACCAAAGCTAAGCTAGGCACAAGGAAGACACAGGCTTGGTAAATGGGAACCTTGGGGGGGGGGGTCAATGTATCTTTTTCTTGTGCCCTAGGGTCCTATTTATAAACAATCCAGATTGCGAGGGTCTAGTATGCGAATAGACGCCCCTGCAAAATAGCCGACCTGTATAGCATATTATATGATCTTGGCGTGGTGATTGAGATGGTCTTGGATGGGCCTCGCCAGTCAGGGACCATTCCTGCTAGACCATCTAACAAGGTGTCAAAGACCTCATCTATGGGTGCCCTCAACTGGGACCTTGCCTATTGGCGAGGTCAATAGGGCTCTTGCCTAAGGGTGAGATTAAGAGGGACCTCGCCCTAGGACTGCCTTCTGCTCTTCCTGGGTGATGCTCTTCCAAGTCCACGGTCAACTATGTGTTGTCGTAGATTCATAAGTAGGCTGCGTCCACCTTCGACGAATATGAGTTATACACAATCTCCGCTCTTTGCGAGTTCAACCAGAGCTCGGAAAAAAACGTCCAATCCTTATTCAGGGAGCTGCGACCCTCGGGTTGTTCTCACAGGGTGTCGTGTCGCGCGGTCTCTGTTTCTTATAAATTAGGACAACGGTCCCCCGTAGGTATAATCTTGACTGTTAGCTGGCGAGATGGGTACCGCCTCGGCTGAAGTGGCTGCAAAGTTTTCTCTTCTTTTTGGCGCCCTCAAAAGGCGTCATCTCGGTCATGCTAAGCGTCGCCAGAGGTGGGAAAAGAGGGACAACAAGAGAAGAACCTCTACCCTGCTAATGAGAGAGAAGGCTCTGGACGAGGGTGGGCCCTCAGTGAAAGAAAATGAGCCTTCTGAGAAAGGCAATCCCAATAGTTTAAAGCAAGTTTTTGAGGTAATTCAAGATAACACTCGTGCTTTCCAAAGGTCCCTTCGTTGTCCTTTCTGACCTCGCCGTTTCCTTCAAGCCTTGGATCTGTCTGGCTTTGGGTCCTACGACGAAATCACCACCGATGATTATCATATCTCTACTCGTTTTGGTAGGGACTCTGTGGCGACCCCACACAGCGACCTCGGAGTTCAAATTCACACTGAGCTTGACTCGCCAGGTTGGCATACTTCTTCTTGGTCGGCGATCGTGACCTAAATTTTATGCCGACTTCTTAATTTCGTGCAGTTTTTGCTCCAGGAGAGACAACTGAGGTTCTCCCTTCTGGCGGAATTACTCTCGCCGAGACGAACGCAACCCCTTCTTCTGGTGAAACTATGGGGCATGCTTTACCACAAATTGACGCGGTGGTTGTCACACTGCCCTCAGCAGATGACGGTTAGGTCTCGCCCTCAACGAGAGACCTCGTTGTTGGTTCTTCCTTGCTTGGCGCTCCATTTACGCCGGTTATGACCTCGGCGGGTAATCTCTCGACGGAGAATATCTCTCTTGATACGACAATGCTGTCGCCACCTCCTCCCGATCGCCCTCCTATGAGTGTTATTCTGGTCGCCAAGCCTAATGCACCTTTGCCCTCACAAGTTCCTCAACAGTGCTCCGATGTGACGACACCTGTTGGCTGGATGCTTCACAGACTGCCTTTCAAAGGGAAGGCCCCCTTGGCCCCGCCTACTGACCTTGGGTCGGTGTGATCCAGTGGGCCGCACGAGCGGTATCCCCCATGAGATCGTTCTCGCCATCACGATCGCCGAGGCCTCGCCATCACTAACCTCTCCAGGAGGTGAAACATGCTGATCCTCGCCCAGGTAGGTGTCTTTGGCTAGTCTTATTCCCGGAGGGAACTTTTTCCTGAAGTTGCGTAGTTTTTTCAGGTCTCACGACCTCGCCTGGTGCCACATTATCGACGCCATAAGTACCTCTCCTAGCGAGATCCAGACTCGCCATGCTTTGTCCTATCTCACCCTCAAATTGAAGATGGACAGTCTATCTGCGAGCGAGCCTAGTCGACACCTTGTCTCGCTGGAAATTTGGATGTCGAAGATGAAGGAATTCCAGCGCCGCCTAGAGGGAGCTGAGGCGAAGTACTTTGTCATCAATGACCTGGATAGGCGGGCGACCGAACTAGAGCACGACAAAATTTGTTGGAAGATGAACTTCACATTCTTTGCACAATCATGAGCGCCATCGACACTCTGTCGAGGATGGTGGAGCGCATTCGCCGCAGAGAGGAGCATCTGGCGACTGGCGAGGGTCAATGAAGAATATCGGTTCATGAAATGGTCTCGCAAGGTCGCCATGCATAGACCTCGCATCTTCGTGGCCCTTTGCCTATGCTTTGAGCTTTTTATATCGTTTGTCTGTGTAAAACTTTTTGTACTTTATAATTTCCCTCGTCTTCTTGGAACTTTGACATTGATATCCTCTGCGGGGTTAAGTCGCCTGTAGGCGAGATGGTTTTATTTTTATCTGCATGATGTTTTGGTTTTTGATTTGGTCGCATGTCGCGAGTTCTTCTTTCTCCTTTTTTTGACGAGGTCATTTCTTTATGAGGTTAGGCAAAGGAAGCTCGTTTCGCGCTAAAGCAAGACAAAAAAGGGTTCGTGTGTGGCTGTGAGTTTGGCTGGTCAAGCGAGACATAGACTAGTCTCGCCGATCCCTTGAACTCACGCGTCTTGACCCTTACGCGACTTGCTCTGCGCAGAGTCGGTGGGCCATGTCTATAAATAGGAGGGCATAACTCCGTATTAATAGCATTTTCTTATTCAACTCTACTTCAGCGAGACGAACTGCACGAGTTCCCCACCTTAGTTTATTTAGGTCGCGATGTCCATCGCTAACGAGACCGAAGTTGGTCGTTTGATTTATGCAAAAAAATTTTGTACCCATGTTTTCAAGAAGTTTAAGACCATAGAGGCCGAGCTGAAATCTTTCCTGTCTCAACACCTTCCCGTGGGATATGAGACGAGGCTACCTAGAAAGTGTGAGTTCATCAACACTTTCTTCGCCGATCAGCTCACGTTTCCGTTGGCGCATTTCGAGGTGGGGTTGTGACTCCTTTTGTGGCCTGAGTTCTACCAGATCCTTCACTACTTTGGGTTGGTCCCGTCCCAGATCAACCCAAATGGCATTGCGACCATCATCACATACATCTGTTTTGTTCGCGTGGAGGAAATAGAGTTTGATCTCATGGTTTTCAGAAATTTTTTTGCTACGAGGGCGACGTAAGTTGGATTCGCCTATTTCGGGAGCAATACCTTCAAGTTGTAAGGGACCTATAATAAGATTCGCCTCTGGAATGAGAGGTTCATTTTTGTTATAGGTGACTTTGCCTCCATCCTGCTCTGGTCGCAGCAGGCGGGTGCAAAGCTATTCATTCTGCTCGTTCTGACGGGGCAGGCGCTCGCTCTTCAACTGTTCTTTTATGGCCCTCAAACCTTTAGAATGATGTATTCTAGAGACTTGGTCAGTCCTATTGAGGGGTTTATCATTCTCTTCCAGCTTCGGTGATGTTTTGACTTGTTTTCCAGTGACCGTTCAATGAGTTTTTTGTGATTTGATTTATTCCCAGATTTTCTTATCCCATATCATTGTTAGATATGTTAGATGTTGTTGATTCTAGGGATCGATCGACTCTTGTTGGATCTACCCAAGTTAGTCATGATCATAATGTCCCTCGGATTATGATTATTTGCCTCGACGATATGATTACTTGTCTTGGTCGAGGTCCATCACTTTGGCACTAAGAGACAGAAGATGTTTGGTTATGTAAATGGAGGCAAAAGAGAACCCGAACACGATATTGCTACCTAGGGGGTGAGAACTCACTAGTCATGCTCTGGCTTATTAACTCGATGCAGGAGTCGATATCTCGCAGCAATTTGTTACTCAACACCGCTGCTAATATTTAGAAGAGGGCTGAGTCCATTTACTTTAGAAAAGGAAATTCCACTGAAATATTTCAAATCAGAAATAACATCTTTCTCCTTCGTCAAAGCGGTCGTCCTCCATCTGCCTAATATCCTAAGTTCTCTCAATTATATCAAAAATATGACCACTTTGATTCCTTTAAATTGCTTCACCACGACGACAAGCTTCTCTTCATGGCTTCAGAAGATCGCAACCGAATATTCGAATTCTTACACTAATTTCATAGGAATTTTGATCAGACCATTGTACTGATTCTGGGTTGCATACATGTTCCTTCCTTACCTGAGTTTGTAGTTTTGTTCAGCAGGAATATGATCGTAGATAGTCATGGCTATCTCAACATGCAGAAGACGGCTCTGCTCTTATTACACACTTGAATTCAGGTGGACACTCTTTACGAGATTTCAAACCAAGGATCATCTTGTTTATGACCACTGTGGTAAAACTCGACATACCCGGGAGACCTGGTTTAAGCTCCATGGTTTCCCCCCTCTCGAGGACCTACCGTATGTGGAGTTCGTGGCCATAGGAAATTCCAGGGTAGGGGACCTTGTCCCCACTGTGCTGCTTATCTTACTCAAATTTTTGAAGACATTAATGTGGGGGATTTTAGTTCTGACTCCATCACAGTGCCCAATTCTCTCTCCGTTGAGGAAATATAAGATTTCCGCAGATGATACACGACCTCTCTATTGAGCCTTCTTCTGAACTACTCTCCTTTGCTCGCACATGTATTCCAAGTGCCCACTCCACTACTGTCCACTTATTTCCTCACTGGATTATTGATTCTGAAGCTACGTATCATATGAATTTTTCCTCATTAGGTTTGCTTCTTACTTCCCGCAATTTGACAAAGAAGTTCGTATTACGATTGGATCTCTTTCCTTCATTACAAGGAAAGGATCCATTCCCCATTTTTCTCTTACTTTAACATCTGTTCTTCATGTACCAAGCTTTACTCAAAATTTGTAAATTGTTGGTCACTTGACTAACTGCATGAAACACTCAATTATTTTTCCCCTCTCATTGTATCTTTCAGGACCTACAAACGAAGAAGGTGATCGACTCTGGTAGGATGTTATATGGTCTGTATGTGTTCGATCCTACTACTTCGGCCCAAGCCTTGCTTGTCTTTCAGACTCCTTTGGACTATTGATATCATCGTTCGGGCCATCCATCGTCTGCCTTTGTGAGATTTTCATTTCCCAATTTCCCTTCCCATGTCTTACTGAACTTTCACGGTGATTTATGTGAATTAGCTAAACATAAACGTGTTTTTATGCCTTCTTCTTTACCATATGCTATTCTCTTTGCTGTCATTCACTCTAAGATCCGGGTACTTTGCCCCGTTGTTTCTATTTCTAGTTATAAATGATTTGTTAAATTCATTAATTATTTTTCACGAACCATTTGGGTTTATTCGATGCACCATTAAAATGAGGTCTTTGTTAAAAATTTCATACCATGATTTCTACCCAGTTTGGTGCCATCGCTAGAAACCTTCGTAGTAATAATGGTCATGAATACACTGTTGCCTCCTCTTTATCATGCATCTTTTTTGATACTATTGGGGAGATGTTGTTCTTACTATTGCCTACCTTCAATATCCTACCTACTCGTGTCTTAGGGAACACGAATCTTGGTCATACATTGGGTTTCTCTCCTACTCACCTTACCTCCAAAATTTTTGGGTGTCTGTTCTTTGTTCATGTCTATAACATTGCAAATTCATAACCCCCGTGCCCTCCAGCGTATCTTTAGTAGATACTCCCCTACCTAAAATAACTTTAAATACTACTTTACTCCAACCAAGATTTTTTTTGTCTATATGGATGTTACCTTTCGGGAAGGTGATCCGTACTATGAAGCCTCTCTTTTGGGGCAGTCTTCACATATATTGAAAGTGAATCCTACTCCCCAATTGTCGATCGCTACACGTATACATGTCATCCTATAATATTCATAGCCAAGGGGAGATTCTACCTCCTCCACAAAAGACAAATCCCTCGCAGTTTTATACTAGGCGAAGCAAGGACTCGACTTCATTAGCTCATCCTTCCATATCAGAACCAATCTCGGCCTCGTCTGCACAATTACCTATCAACCTATGTTAAGGCAAGAGTACCAAACACCCCTTTTCTAAATATGTTTCCTATGCCACCACATCACATCAAGCATTTGTGTTCTCTTTATCATCTATTGCGATTTCTGCTTTGCGACATAAGGCACTCCAACATACAAAGTGGAATAATGCTATGATAGGGGAGCAGGCTCTGGAAAAAAATAGTACATGGGAACGGTGGATCTTTATGTGAAAAGAATTGTGGGGTGTAAATGGGTATTTGTAGTAAAACAAAATGCTAAATGGATAATAGAATGCTGTAAAACACGATTGGTGGCCAACGGATATACTCAAGCTCACAGGATTGATTATCAAAAGACATTTTCTCCCGTGGTCAAGATGAACTCAGTATATGTTTTATTATTATTTGTTTCATGTAAAAGGTGGAACCTTCAACAGTTAGATGTAAAAAAACTTCATTTTTCTGCGGTGAACTAATAGAGGAGGTTTATGTATCTATTCTTTTTGGATTTGTACCAGGTGGTTTTGAAGGAAAAGTATGCAAAGATTCAAACAAAACAAGGCTCTATGTGGATTGAAACAACCCCGAGAGCATGGCTTGGTAGATTCCACAAGGTGATGATCTCTATTGGGTATACTTAGAGTAATACCGAGCACACTCTATTTATTAGATGAAGGGTAATTTCACAACTCTTATCATATATGTGGATGATATTGTGATAACTGAGGATGATACCGAAGAGATTACTAGACTCAATGGGAAACTAGTAAAAGAGTTCAAGATAAAAGATTTAGGAAAAATAAAATATTCTCTGGGCATTGAGGTTGCAAGATCAAGCATTAATTTATTTCGTAGGGGAATATGTATTGGATCATTAGAACATCTCAGGCATGAGTGGGTGCAAATCTGTCACTACATTGATTGAAGCCAATCATTGGCTTGAAAAGGATGATGAAGAGTTATTAGAAGATGTTGATT